>LR812526.1:28823813-29568813 GCA_903798195.1 Danio kyathit
TGTTTTCATTATGACAGTTTACTCAGTACATTTTTTCAATGTAAAAAAAGTCAGATTTTGGTGACACTTCCTGAAAATGCTCAAGACAGAACTATATACTATTTGCACAGCCATTTGAAAACTACAGTAAAGTTAGACATCACTGCATTTGGTACTGCACACTGAGTACAGGACACTGAATATTTCACATTTTTACTGCAAATGCTCTTTGCAATTCTAATATATTAGTTTTATAAGGAATGACTATTCAGCATTCACAAGTTTAGTTCATTTTGACTGACATGACATCAGCAAATGATAATGTTATAAAACAGCAGAGAGTTGTATGAAAGCAATTGATGCATGTCCAAAAGCATTTGCAATTTGTTGTAAGGAATGAGAAACTGCTACTATGATGTGCACAAATGACTAATTGTTTTGAGAAATGCATGAACTGTTGTGCAAATGTAAATAGTGTTAAAAAGAAATGCACCAAAGTCACTGAGAAAAACTGTAAATTCCAATGCATTTACTTATTTTGATTAAATGTTAAAGTATCCATTCTGGTATTACTATTGTTACTATTAGTACTACTATTAATTTTATAATTATGGCTGTGTAAATAAACAGCATATACAGTTTAAAAAAATACTTACATTCCATTACATTTTAAATTCTAGACACTTTTGTTAAAATAAATCAAGAATCACAAATAATGAAGAAACAGAACAAAATACAGACTATTATAAACTGTGCAAGCAGAAAATCATGTGTTGATGGAGCAGAATATGGGGTTCTGTGTGCTGTAGAGACTGTCCAGCAGCTGCAGCAGGCTTCATTCAGTGTCAACAATCTACACTACATTTTAACCACATCCAAACCCTTCTAAAAGATGGTCTTGCTTTGGTGCTTTCGGTCATGATAAAGAAGATTTTGTACTTTGGGATTTGATGCCTCTCCTGCTCCACCTCCTCAAAATACCAAATGATGTTTGCTCAAACCTTAAAACAGAAATTTAAAATAGTAAATTTACACGTGTGCAGGACCGAATAACAACAAAAAACCATGTACTTACCCAGTTTAGCAAGGGAGAAATGATAACTGGAAGGGAGCAAGGGGTCATCTCCAGGTGTATCTTAAACAGATAGAGAGAAAAAAAACTATGAAAATGTGCACTTTTAGCTGCAGAATTGGTCTTTTATGTGAGTTCTAAAAGTGCATTACATTTGCAAATTTGGTGGGCAAAAAAGGTATTTTTACATTTTTAATGGTGCACTGCTGTTCATCAGTGTGCTCAATTCTCAAGCCCAGAAACTTGCAAAGTTTTTTGTCCTCATTCAAAACTCTTGATCACAGATTTTTACTGAAATAACTGGAAATTGTCAGTAGATTGTCATAACGTAATGATTAATATAAACAGTTTAATGTCTGTAAAATCTCAATTTATTTGGTCAAGTGTTCCAGGAGTTCTGAAATTTCTGAAATTTTTGCAATTTTTTGATAGTATAAGATGTAGGGAAAACAATTTTCTGGTCCTTTTATATAGTACACACAAACAGTAATAATATTAATAATAAACATTTAACTTTTAATAGTTAATAATCAATTACCTTGAAATGGATAATGAATCCTCTTTTGATAAACGATGATAGCAAGCTTTTGCTCTCGTCCAGGATGACTTCTTCATGAGAGAAATGTTGCAATCAAGTCAGCGCTCTCTAGCGGTGAAATAACCAATAATAATATAATGCTTCGATTCTCTACTTGTGAAAACCAGCAACTTCTTGAATAAAATGTAGCATATTTATGTGTCTATATTAGTATTTAGATGTTACAATATAGTTTCCTAGCGAAAGGACAGTGTTTTTTAAAAAAAAAAAAAAGACAACATACCTTATTCAAGACGTCTCTGCTGTGTCCTAAAGGTGAGAATGACGGCTGAATATCTCAAAAATGTGTATGTCGGTGCTAGTGGTGTAGTGGTTAGTGTGTCGACACATGCACTCCGGTGCTCACGGTGACCCGAGTTCAGTTCCCGCCTCGTGGTCCTGTGTTGATCCTTCCCCTCTCTCTGCTCCCCATGCTTTCCTGTCAATAATCTCTGCTGTCCTATACATTAAAAAAAGGTGAAAACCCTGAAAAAATAAATATAAAAAAAAAAATTACGTGTATCATTTCCTTAAATAAAAAAACAAAAAATTGTTTGAAATGAACACGGGAGGTAGAGAAAGCGTTTTTATCCTTTTAATATAGATCGGCTATGAAGTGCAAGTTTGTATAATCAGTAACTAGGAGTGCTGGTGAAACAGATATAAAAAACACGACACGGACAGGTAATTTGAAAAAAAAAAAACAACAACAAAAAATATTAATTCATTATAGCTTAATTAACTTTATAACGCAAAAACAACATTACGCACACATATTACAGCTGTTATGTGTCAGTTAAATCAGTTGACTGTTAAAATTCAAAATTTTTAACCCAACTGGTTGAGTTATTAAATAAATAACCCAATAAAGGGTAAAAATAACCCAACAAAAAACCTAATATTTTTCCCAACCGGTTGAATTATTAATAAATAACCCAACAAAAAACTAATATTTATCCCAACCGGTTGAGTTATTAATAAATAACCCAATAAAGGTTAAAAATAACCCAGGAAATCATCAAATATTTTTAACTCAATTGGGTTAAATAAATAGCTCAACGTTTTTTAGAGTGAGCTCAACCCTGTCGTTATATTACAATTTTGACCTTTTTGTTTTCAGTTCAGAAAAATGTATTAAAACCTGTGAGATATAAACAAAGAACTGCGAGGGAAAACAAGTAAGAACTTTGAGATTATATTCATTCATTCATTTTCTTTTCGGCTTAGTTCCTTTATTAATCTGGGGTCTCCACAGTGGAATGAACCACCAACTTATCCAGCATATGTTTTTACGCAGCGGATGCCCTTCCAGCTGCAACCCATCACTGGGAAATTTGAGTTTATATCTCGTTTAAAATTTTAATTTGCAATGAAGAAATTAGATGTTAATTAAATGTTATTAAAACATTTGTGATGTTTATTTCCTCACAAATCTGAGATATAAACTCACAACTGTGGTTTACAACTCAAAACTAAAAATACAACTGTGCAATTATGAGAAAATGCGTAAGAATTGTAATAATGATAATATCTTAATTTCCTGTTGTTTTTAAATACATATGTTCATATTTGCACCTAATTTTAAATGAACAGGTGCACACCTGTAGAACAACACCTGACAATAATTACATGACTAATGTTTCTTCTGAATTCCCATCACACGCAAGCAGCCCATATGTGGAAAAGCAGCTTGAAACTCCAAACTGCACACTTACATTGTGCTGTCAGTGTAAAGCAGGCCTAAAACATTCACTCACTCCATCTTAACAGATTTGATCAGCTCTTGTTACTGTCAGTTCTTTTTACCAAGATACAGAGTAATAGCACTTTACTTGAACTATTTTATGGCATATTTATGAATGATTGAAGCTGCATGTTTGCGGCCCGGGAGCACAACGTACCAGAGTGGTGCGATGTGACAGCTATACATTATAATCTATAAGTAATCTGACAGTAAATGCTACTGTTTTGTACTACATTCATAAAACACATTTATTTCTTTTATAACTTTCTGCCTATTTTCTCCCCGGAGCTGATCTAAATCGTCTGCAGTCATCACACGTGTATTTTGCATAATTTAAGGATCATACATCATGAGCTGTCCGTCACTTTCCCCGGAGCTTTTTATCAGATGATTCACATATGATGGCATTAACTCTCGTTTTCCGCCTCCTCTGCTGCTCACCCACTGCACTGCACTCACCCGCTGACACTGCCATGCCTTAATATAAGCACATATTTAAGATATTTAAATGTAAATACAAAATGACCACTTTTTTAACAGACATTAAGATACATTCATACAGATAGTGGTGTAAAGTAACAAATTACAAATACTCAAATTACTGTAATTAAGTTTTTCCTCAGAAATTGTAATTTACTAAGTAGTTTTAAAAATGTGTACTTTTACTTTCCCTTGAGTAAATTTTTAGTGCAGTATTGGTACTTTTACTCCACTACATTTCTACAACTTGCAGTCTTTTACTTCTACTACTTAATTTTTTCCTGTCTATGAGGATTAGAAAAATCAGTCCAGTGATTCCTGTCCAATCAAATCGCACATAGGAGGTAAATCGCATCATAATGAACCAGGGGCGTTGCTAAGGTCGAAAGGGATAAGGGGTAAGGGATAAAGAAGTCCCCCCCCCCACTCCTGCCCCCCACCCCCTGCCCCAAATAAAAAAAGTTCTAATTCACCCTGCTAAAATACCCCTCATTCAAAAGGTGATCTACTTTATTCTTAATAATAGGATTATACATCATTTAATAATAAATTTAGGGTTTTTGAGTTGACAGTCTTTTAACAATAAATTGTGAAGCTTTGTGACTTGTAACACCAAAAAGGAAAAAACATTTACGAGTCTGTTTAGAGCCATATCATACCTCTTGAGCCTCCTATCTCCTCCTGATTTGCAGTTTCTGTTTGTTTTTTGAAAATGTAATTTTCTGCATGTCTTTAAATCTGAAAATATGATTTATTTTATAGTCTGAGTTGTTATCCAATGTGATACAAAGTTACAAACATGTTCATTTGGACAGAGTGATTAACTGAGGTGTAGTGTTGTCAAGATACTGGAATTTCTAAATTCAATACCTTGCAAAATATTGATATTCAATAGGCTACTCTTTTTGATATAATAACAATTGTATCAAAAATAGTAAAAAATAAATAAATAATAAAAATAAAGATCTATATGCTAGAAAAATGTTTACTTCAAATTTCTTTGGAGGGAGATTTTTTTTTCAGTTTTCCACAAAATAGGTTGATGTGGCCATTGTAGCACTTTAAATGCATGTTAATGCCTGTTTCATTCATACTTGAGCAGAAATTCCATATATGCCTCACAAAAGTAGTAGAACATTCCAGGAAATCCCTAATATAGATGAAGGAATCCAGTAATTGCTGTAGTTGAATTAATAAGTTCTGAATAAACATAAAAAGGCTTTAACTAATCATTTACACGACTGCGACAATAAATGGTTTATACGTGTTCTTCCAGCCATCTTAGGTATTTTCATAAGAAAGTCAATTTATAATTCGATGCTAACTGACCTGATAACATGTTACAGTAGAATATAGATATAAAATAATATGCTAGATGCATGAACTCACTGTGATTTAACTATTACAGAAACAGATGTGACTGGCTATATCATATCTAGATACATATGTCTAGATATCTATATCATATCTAGCTAGTACAATTTACGTTTTTCTGACTAATTCGCATGTATTTACATTAATATGACGCACATTTTATTGATTACAGTTATCTTATTTCACCAAAACCACACACATTTTATACTGTGAAAAAAAATATTAAGCTTCATCAGTAGTTAGAACTATTCAGTTTCGCAAAACAGTTGTGTTATTACCTCATCAGCCTTAGCTCCTCAAAATAATGAATGAATGATGACAACGTGCCACTCCCACCTGCCGGTAGAAACAGGTACTGCTCAACAGCTGACTATTTAATTACCCGACACAAACGCCGCGTTCAGTGGAATGGCGTGATGTATGTGGTATTTTTTAGTACTTAGATAACAAAATAAATGTTATACAACCTATTTTTATTTAAGTGCAACATATTCCAAAAGATCAGGGGCTTTTGACAATACATCAGGGGCTTAAGCCCCCAAAGCCCCCCCTCGCAACGCTACTGCAATGAACTACCTCAAAACATGGGTGATTTATAATTGCAGCAAACTGTTTGGAAGCATTAAAAGTGTCCAAGAAGATGAAAATCTTAACACGCATTGACCCAGAGACGGTTTACTGTAGATGCATGTTGCTGATGAGAAGATCATGGATGCTTACTGTATGATGATCGAAATGGCCTTTAACACCCAGCGTAAATGTCATGTTTACATTTGCGGCATTTTGGCTGTTGGTCAAATCACATATAAGTGCTCAGAAAAAAAAATATTTATACTTATACTATAATTTTTTATTTTGATATAATTTATGCTATTTTGAGGTTGGGATTTTTCATATTATATCCACATTTGGGTTAAAATAACCCATCCTTTTTAGTGTATGGAATAGTTACTATACTGACTAAAGCTATTTTCACTGAAAATTGCTAGACAATTAAATATATAGGTAACCACATATAGATAATATCGGTTTAATACAAATCCTCTTAAATAGAAAAAATATTTCATGAGATTTGGATTTGTGCTGAAATTTTATGTATCTTATAGATTTTACATGTGATAGAACATAAATGTTGTAAACAGTATATTAATCTCTCTCTATAAATGTATAAATCTATCTATATATGTATAAATTAAACTAGAATACTGATATGATTATAATATTGAAAAAAGATTCAATTTTGACAATAAATCAAGATCTTGCTACTTAAAATTAACATTCTGTAGGGAAAAGGATGTTCCAGTTGTATATAAATTCCAACTGTGCATAATACATGATTCAGATGCTCTTGCCTTCAGTTTTTGACACAATTTTCCTCACATCATTTTTTTATGATGTGCCTGTATGTGGGCAGAAATAAAATCCATATAGGCCTAAAAAGGTAGCTATTCTCAGTTACCTACAGTTAGTATTAAGGATGTTACTTAAAAAGTATGTAGTTAATTGAAAAGTGAAAAAGCTACTAATTACTTCTCAACTTACCATGTACCATGGAACTTCTCAACTTAAATTACCATGGAAAGTATATTGCCTTACAATGTAAAAAAAAGAATCAACTGTATGTTGAATAAAATGGACTCTAAATGAAATTAATTATTAATATAAATCTTTCTAGACTTTTATACATTCCATACTATAAAAATGTTACTGTGTGGAACAATGTGAGGAACAACTATCAAGTTTAATGTTTAATTATAATTTCTACAGTGGAACAGCATAATACGATGTAGAACTTTTAATATTTACCACAACTAGCCAACAAAAAAATCTAAAAATATATGATGCTTCTTAAGAAATTGAACAAAAATAGTATAAATTGAATAGAATTTTTATTTGACAGATTTTAGACAAGCTGTACAAAAATACAAGTATCCCATACATATGTAAAAATATGACAGTATTATGTTCTGAGTATTATTTTTATATAACGGTTAAAACAGAATTTGGTGATTTATGTAAGATATTACAGCCTGTTTGCATTAGAGTTTCTTTCAACAAAACTTCTAATGTTCATTCATATCTTCTTCATTCTAAATCACTTTTGCGCCCACCGTGATCACTGCAGAGTTCTTGACATGCTATGGCAAAGCCCTGGCTTCATTCATGGCAAGCTGATGATATGGAAAGATGATAGTAGTCAAAATTATACTGTCATGAATGATTTGTTTTCCTACTATTGATTATTTCCACATGTCAGGAAATAAACTAGTTTTAGTCGCTTAATGAAGTGGCTCCATCTACCCTTTTGAAAGCATCACCTGTGTTTTCAGCCAGTCATTATTAGTTATGTGGTTGTCCCACCCCTATACATACACACGCCAATCATCATCAATTATGTGGTTGTCCCATGCCTATACACACACATACACGTCAATTGCCATCAGTTATGTGGTTGTCCCACCCCTACATATCCCTAGACACACATGCACCAATCATCATCAGTTATGCGGTTGTCTCACCCCTACACACACATGCCAATCATCATCAGTTATGTGGTTGTCCCAACCCTACATACAAGCATGCTAATCATCATCAGTTATGTGCCACACTTCAGACACACACAGACACACACCAGAGCAGGCCGAGAGAGACAGAGTCAGTTATATAATGCTGCATTGTATTGTCAGTAACAGTCATTTATTTGATTAATCGTTACTGAAAAACATAATTCCATTAGTAATGCCATTTATAATGTTGGTATTCCCATCACTGCTGACAATACTTAAATTTCTCTGATTGCAAAAGTGAGTATCTGAAGCATGTGCATGTACTCCAAAAGAGTAATTTGTGAAAAACCGTGCAACAATACAAATCTGAGGGGAAACACTCATTCCAGTGGTTTTGCAAATGACCCTTTTTGAGCTTGTGCTCGTTTTTTGTATGCACATACATAGTTTGTGTTGTGGGAATACAAAATCAAGTTGAAACATACCATATTTTTAGCTGGGAGTATTGTAAGCATTCGATTGATCGCCACTCTCGGTATATCAGATGCCCCTCGTCATGCTTTTTTTTTTATCCATTTGCATGTGTTTTTTAACTTGCAGTCACTTCGAGCTCTCTCAGCCACCATATTATCTGGTTGTTTTGCCACTGAACATCACTGTCAGTTTGAAGATCGTTAGTTGATCTTGTCAATGTAAAGAATAATAGTTGCATGTATGCTTTAGTTTCTTATACAGGCAGTAATAAGATAAAACGCAAAGAGTATTTCCTAATTTTGCTTCTCAGATTCTTGCCTGATAAAAATACTCAAGTGACCTTGCATGATCCTCTAGAGTTAAAAAAAAAACAGCCTGCAATCATCATTCAGAGATTTCAATATAAACTCCCATCAAAAGTGCCAGTGGAGGTCTCTCACAACACCCTTTATTTTTTTGACTGATATGAAAATTGAGAGGTCATTTAAGTCTCCTGAGATGTGAAAGAACATCCTTCTGAGCAATTTGGCTCTGGCATGCACTTTCACATTCGGCGAAAAGCATTTCCCCAAACTCCCACAGTCTTTCCACATATTTCCATGGCTCAAGCTCATGTGTCTGAGGTCTATAATTTGCGGGCAGAGGGCAGGCTCGTGGGTGGACAGTTTCCTGAATCTTTTCACATGAATTACTCAGAAAACACTGAGCGTATTGAAGCAATCAACCTGATGACACCTCCATAAGATCATCCAAGAATAATGATGAGATGACTTTGTGACATGAGAGGTTTGTCACCATAATTGACAGCACATATTTAGCAAGGATTATTTTTAAAACTGAGATGACAAAATCATAATTCATAATTATAAACCTTATATTTTTGGAGATGCTGTAGTTTACTGTGAACAACTTATTTCTTTGCAGATTGGACACTGATTCTAGAAATTAGTTTGACACCTTTTCTGGTTCTAATCATTATATTTGGCTTATTTACATCAGTTCTGGAGGCGAAGAGGGCAGAGAGGGGTTTAATTTGAGCCAAAGTGGCACAGGGGAGCGTAATATCCTGTGATTCATTTGTGTAATTGCTCATCCGCTATGTTCATCACACAGAGTTTGGAGTTGTTGACAATGACTTGGATGCTGAATGGGTGCTTTTGTGAAATGAGACACACTGCACTTCATGTTGGATTGAGAAGCAGAAAGATCTGTTTTATTTTTATTTTATTTAAGCAAGAGTCTGGTTCTAACTAATAGATACATGATGAATATACACTCACCGGTCCCTTTATTAGGTACACCTGTCTAACTGCTCGTTAACGCAAAATTTTAATCAGCCAATCACATGGTAGCAACTCAGTTCATTTAGGCATGTAGACATGGTCCATAGATATATACACTAGATATTGCATAGGTACCCTGAGCATGCGTCAATAGCGCCGCCACATTGGTACAGTGCTCCTAGGACAAAAGTCATTCAACCGCGTTAGTCAAGACAGTGTGCCAATGTGAAGATGCTGGATTTTAGCGCTGTGTACGGATGTAGTAACGAGCAAACAAAGAAAACAAAGCACAAAGGCATCACATTTCATAGGTAAGATTTTTATTTTTTTTTTTATGTTTTTGTATGTTATGAACTTTTGTGCTTAACAAGTAATGTTATTGATGATAATACAGTCTCTTACTGCATTCACCATAAGGCAAAGTAGCACCAACTCGCACTTAATTCTAGACTTATGCTAGTTTTGTTGAATAAAATAAGCAAACAATGTTATGAAATATGACAACAAGACGCTGCGGTGCCAGAAACTTGTATTATTGTCAGCTAGGTGAACGAGTCATTCATAACGGAGATTCATTCACAAACGAATCGCTCCCTCCGTCAGAATGAGAAGTGAAAGCAGGAGGGGGGGTTCAAGACATGGATTAGATCAAATTAAACAGGGAGAGAGAATAATATCCAGTGGCAGTTCAAATGCCTTGTTGATGCCAGAGCTCAGAGGAGAATGGCCAGACTGGTTTGAGCTGATAGAAAAACAACAGTAACTCAAATAACCACTTGTTATAACTGAGGTATGCAGAAGAGCATATCTGAACACACAACACAGCAAACCTTGAGGCGGATGGGCTACAGCCATAGCAGACTACACCGGGTGCCACTCCTGTCAGCTAAGAACAGGAAACTGAGGCTACAATTCGCACAGACTCACCAAAATTGGACAATAGAAAATTGGAAAAACGTTGCCTGGTCTGATGATTCTCGATTATTGCTGTAACATTCGGATGGTAGGGTCAGAATTTGGCATCAACAACATGAAAGCATGGATCCATCCTGCCTTGTATCAATGGTTCGGGCTGGTGGTGGTGGTGTAATGGTGTGGGGGATATTTTCTTGGCACACTTTGGGCCCATTAATACCAATTGAGCATCGTGTCAACACCACAGCCGACCTGAGTATTGTTGCTGACTATGTCCATCCCTTTATGACCACAGAGTAGCCATCTTCTGATGGCTACTTCCAGCAGGATAACGCACCATGTCATAAAGTTTTAGTCATGTCAGACTGGTTTCTTGAACATGACAATGAGTTTACTGTACTCAAATGGCTTCCACAGTCACCAGAACTCAATCCAATTGGGTTTGGTGGCACCTTTGGGATGTGGTGGAACGGGAGATTCGCATCATGGATGTGCAGCTGACAAATCTGCAGCAACTGTGTGATGCTATCATGCCAATATGGACCAAAATCTCTGAGGAATATTTCCAGTACCTTGTTGAATCTATGCCACGAAGGATTAAAGCAGTTGTGAAGGCAAAAGGGGGTCCAACCCGGTACTAGTAAGGTGTACCTAATAAAGTGGCCAGTGAGTGTATGTTATAATAGTGTTGTAGTACTCAAGACTGGCATCGATAATTTTTGACGTGTCTTAATCTTGTCTTGGTCTCAGAATAATAGGACATTCATTTCAAGATCATAACTCAAGATCATAGGGATGATCTATTAATTACAATCTGATTTATTTTTTTAAGCAATACATCACACTCCTTTAACAGAGTACATATTTTTATTTAATCTTTTTTACATCATAAAATCCTAGACGCTAGACAATTAGAGAGATGTACTGTACCAGATGTAAAACTTAATATTCCATATGTAATCTGCTTATTTATTGTTTGATTATCTTTGTTACGGTTGTGCTGTGTCAGAAATGAACAGAAATTGTGACAACAGTGCCACATTAATAGAAATTGCAACAAATTTCAAGACTTTTCATATTATAGCAAATTATATAATTAAGCAGGGCAACGCAGTGGCGCAGTAGGTAGTGCTGTCACCTCACAGCAAGAAGGTCGCTGGTTCGAGCCTCGGCTGGGTCAGTTGGCGTCTCTGTGTGGAGTTTGCATGTTCGCGTGTGTTTCCTCCGGGTGCTCCGGTTTCCCCCACAGTCAAAAGACATGTGGTACAGGTGAATTGGGTAGGCTAAATTGTCCGTAGTGTATAAGTGTGTGTGGATGTTTCCCAGAGATGGGTTGCAGCTGAAAGGGCATCCACTGCGTAAAACATGTGCTGGATAAGTTGGCGGTTCATTCCGCTGTGGTGACCCCGGATTAATAAAGGGACTAAGCCGAAAAGAAAATGAATGAATGAATGAAAGCTGTATGCATAACAATTAGCATGGTTGCAAATGTGATCTTGATTTTTCCAAATGCTGGAAACAACTGAAATAATTCAGCATCTTTTTGTAGGAAACCAAAACTAATGGAATATCATGGATACTTTTATCTGACGCACTAAACTAGAAAAAAATATTGTGTAAGATCCAGGTGGACTAACCATCAGGTGCACCAGTAGCATTTCCGGTGGCCTGGGGAATGATTTGACTTTTAAAAAAAATATTACTATTAATATTTATTTTAAATTATTGACCATAATACCATACTATACAATACCAATCATTTCCAAATTCAGCATTCAATTTGAATGAATGATGATAATAATAGTACAAAAATAATAATCTAAATGTTTTGATTGGCATTGTTGTGATACGGTTCAATTTACATCCTCTCTGCGCTTTCAGTTAAACATGCGAGGATGGAAAGAAAGTGGCCAGGTGGTGCAGAAAGAAAAAACTTCAAGAAAAAGCAGCAGCAAAATGTTCCAAAATGTCCTACAGGGCTTCAAATGCAGGTCAGTTATTGGTAACACGTTATTTTGATGGTCCATTTGAGTATTAGTAGACTGTCTGCTTAATATCTGCTGATACTGCTCTTTCAACAGACATTTAACTGACTATAAGGAACTTTGCAAGTACATGTCAACTTACACTAACCCTAACCCCAACCCTAACCCCAACCTAACAGTCTTCTTATAATCTAATGAGAATTAGTTGGCATGTAGATGCAATGTAACTTAAAATCAACAAACGGACCATCAAAATAAAGTGTGATCCAGTTATTTCATTAAATCTGTAAATAGTGTTAAACTTCTAGCAGATATTAGCATTAGCACGCTATACTCACATAAAATACTGCTTATTGATACTCTTGAAATGATTTATTACATAAGTATTTTAGCATTAAGATCTCTACAGTATGATTCATTAGTCATATTAATTAGTCAGATTTCCTCAGCTCAAACCCTGATTGTGGTTCAGTCTGTCACACTGAGAATCCAGTTGGAGAACAGCTTCATTTCCTCCTCTCAAGAGTTACAGAGTGTGTGGAAGTGTTATCTACACACTGCACTCTGCCTCCAGACAGAGTCAGTCAGTCACTCTCAGACGGAGAGCGGAAGGGCTTACCGAAGCCTTTTCAGGGGTGTTGAGTCGGGGATGAAGCTATCTGTGAGCCGTGCTCGGGAGTTTTCTTAAGGAAGGAGTGCAGCTTGGAGAGAGAGAGATATATATGTGCTCTTTCTCACACGCACACAAACTTGCAATGAGTTCAAACATCTTCACCGGCAAACAGGAAGATGTGTGTGATAATTTGACTTGAAAAGCATCCTGCTTCCAGAAACGAGTGGAAATATCTGTGGCAGGCCTGAATCTGAGCTCTTAGATGTACATGCGATGCATTAATAAGCCCCGCTTGCCTGCAAGAATTTATACAGACCTACACAAACTGTGCAAGCAGGGAATCAATAATGGAGCTACACAAATAACCACACGTATATGCAATTCATAGCAGGGTATCTATGTAGAGCGTATAGATCAAAATATTCTTTTGATATCATAGCTGCTTAGCGGAAGATTATGGACAGTTCTTTTGACACTAAAGATCATCTGTAAGTGGCTTTAAATATTTAAAAGAAACTCTGAGAAAGTTTGTGCTTGCACTTTTGCAGGATTATACGAAATATGAAGGCCACATCGCATAGCGAATGTCACAATGCAGGCTATCTAAAAAACAAAACAAAAGCAGAACCATCCCTGACAGTGAAATCTACTTGGATGAAAGTGAAAGAAAACAACAGCACAAAAATTGTATAGGTAAGGTTATTTATCTTTAAACTCAGCCTTCACGCGGCATGCAAGCAGCATTTCTGAGATAGCCTGACCCTGTCAAGACTGACAAGAGAGTCAAAGAAGCAAGAAACAAATCTTTTACTGCATACTGGAGTCTCCCTGCTTAACAAACTCATATTTCCAGTGCTGTCAGTTTACTGTATGTAGAGCCGGGCAGGATTTCTAGTGTATTTCAGAGAACAGACCTCTTCCTCCAGCTAGACGTCTGTTACACGAATTATACAGAACGGTGACTTATGAAAGAGCATCATCAAAATAGCCCCTTCCTACGGTACCTGCTGTTTTTATATATTCCAATAGCGTTTTCTGACAAATGATATCTGGAAACTTTTGGATATGTTGTTCTCATTTTTTGGACACATACAGTCAGAATTATTAGCCCTCCTGTGAATTTATTTTTTCTTTTTCAAATATTTCCTAAATGATGTCCAACAGAGCAAGGAATTTTTCACAGTATATCCTATAATATCTGCAGTCTTCTGAAGAAAGTTGGCTAGAATAAAAGCAGTTTTTACATAAAAAAAAAAAACATTTTATAGTCAATATTATTAGCCCCATTAAGCAATATTTTTTTTTGATTGTCTACAGAACAAACCATTATTATACAATGACTTGCCTAATTACCCTAACTTACCTAATTAACTTAATTAACCTTGTGTCACAAACCCCTGATGTTAGTCTAGGGAATGGGGTTTGACATTTGTGTGTAATTAAAATAAATTTATACCAACAGTGAATGAAGTGCAACCAAGGTACCAAAATTGTGACTTTATTTACAACACCCAAAAGTGAACAAAACAACGAATTAATCAAAAATAAAGAAAATGTGAGGCAAAAATATATATTTACAATATATACAACACTGAGACAAATACAAAGACAGGGAAAACTAGAGCGCTGGCAGAAGGGACGTGGGCGGCGCTAAAGAAATGAAAAAAACAAAACCCAAACTATATCTAACTCCCCAGAAGCATCTAACTAACTAAATATGTGAAAACAAAATAATAAACACGCGAAGAGTCTTCCGAGTCCTAACTGTCTACTCTATCTATCCAAAAAAAGTACAAGGCATGGCGCTCGCCCCTAACCTAGTGTACTAAACACAAGTGTACTCCTACGTGTTGCAAGATGTATGTCACGTGACCTTCTTACCTGCCGCTTCGTCCAAGCCTCCTAAACAACGTAACTTAGAAATGGAATGAAATGAATGACGGACGGGTAATATGGACACAGAATCGGGCAACAACAAAAATACACAGTCAGACAGGGGTTTTTTTTCTAAACGCAATGCATCAAACAAACACAGAAACAAGCTAAAAAAGAAGGGAAGGAAAAAAGGGCTGGTGAGGGGTCTGGTACGCGCTTTTATGACGGGTGGTCTTTGCTTATTAGATGTGACGTAAGAGTGACGTAACCGGGGAGGACCAATGAACGAAACCTGAGAATAATTAAAGCAGATACGGTAGAACAGAGAGAGAGAGAGAAAAAAAAAACACAAACAGAGCACAAACAACACAAATACATAACACCTAGTTAATGTCAGGATCCAGCCCTGTCACTCCTGTCTGTGTTTAATGTCTCTTTGTTTGTTCTGTGTATTAGCACATGGCTGTCTCTTTTGTTGTGTTGGCCATGCGCTCCCCTTGTCCTGCCTTCTTGTTTTCCTATGCATCGCCCCCTTCTTTAGTCCTTGTTTGTCTAATTATGTTCACCTGTTCCTCGTGCTCTCTACTCCATTTATATTATGTTCATTTCCCCCCTTGTCCTTGCCAATTCGTCACACTATCTTTTTATGTGCTTGTCTAGTTAGTCTTGTTAGTGCTTCATAGAAGTATTTTATATAGTCTAGTTTTTTTTTTGTCTAGTCATAGGCCCAATCCCAATTCTACCCCTTAGCCTTACTGTTTTGCGTGTTTCACGTGAAGGGGTAGGGGTGTCCCAGTACTCTTTAGCTAGGGCTAAGGGGAAGGGCTAGATACCCCTTGAAACTGAGATTTTTCAGAACCACACTCGAAACCAAGGGGTAAGAAGATTTCCCAGAATACATCTACAACGGCAGCATGGCTGCACACGGAAGTCAGGAGATGCACAAATTAGTATTTACAAAAATAGAATTGGGATTGGGCCTTGGACTAGTTCTAGTCTTGAGTTCATTTACTCATTTGATTTTGTTTCTTTTTTTCTTCAACAATGTTGCTGTCATTTCTATTTCTGTTTGTAGTTCAAGACTTATTTCAAGTTTTCATTTTGTCATTTTTGTGATCCTCAATCCCAGTCTAGTCCTAGTCTTTTGTTAGTTCTTTAATTATAGTTCCTTTGCTGTGTTTTGCTTTTTGTTTGATTTCTAGCTAAAGCTTATTTCTTTTGGCCTTTTGTTTTAAGTTATAGTAGTTTGATTTGGTCCCTTATTTGTTTCATTTTATTTCTCGAGCTCTATTCCCCCCTCTGTTTTTGCTTACTCTTCTTTTAGATTTTCTTGTCTCCCCAGCTGTCTTGTCCTGTTGTGTTGTATGTGTCACTTGCCTCCTGAGTCTCCGCTGGTTGTGGATCCCCCTGACTTGATGTTCCATCTGTTTGCCACCCTCATCTCAAACCTGAGGTTCTGCTAGCTACTTACTGACTGCTTGGCCTGAAATTAGGAATTTCCCCATTCCTGACCAGCCAGTTCCACCCCCAAAAGACACTCCCCTTTGTATCATCTTGAAGTCCTGAGTCTCCATCCCTCACCAGCCTGTTTTCCTGCCGTTACCCTGCACTATTGTGTGGACTGTCCCTCAGCATTGCCTTGTTACCCTCCTGTAAATAAACTTTGTGATCTCCTGTCTGTTATGTGTTTGGGTCCTCCTTGCCAAACCTGACAGTTAATCCTTAAAATGTCACTTTAAGCTGAATACTAGCATCTTGAAAAATATGAGGTAAAACATTATGTACTGTCATCATGGCAAAGATAAAATAAATCAGTTATTAGAAATTAGCTATTAAAACTATTATGTTTATAATTGCGTAGAGAAAAAAGGTCTTTCCGTTAAACAGAAATATAGGGGAAAATATACAGGGGGTCTAATAATTCAGAAGGGCTAATAATTCTGACTGTATATTGACTGATAAATTAAAACACTATGACCAGTGACAGGTAAAGCAAACAGCGTTGATCAATTTCTAACAAGATGACTAGTAGATCAGATGCTAAGCTAATGATCAGTTCTGGTTATCAGTGTGTTGTGTGCTGGAGACGTAGGCAGGAATAGAGATCTGAGCTGTTTTGACAAGGGCCAGATTGTTACGGCAAGGTGATCTGTATTGTAGATTCTACTCCTTTGTGGGTTTGCGCTGTTTTCGTCTCATTCTGACAAGCAACAGCACATTTGGCAGGTGGTCATGATGTTTTGTCTGTCTGTTTATTTATATTCTTTACTTTTTCCTTAACAGAAAAACTTAGATCAGTGTGTGATCATGTATAAAGCTTGTTATGGAATGTATTTAACTGACTCTCCAGAATCACCAGTTGTCTATGGAGATATTTGTGTATAGTATTTTCATTTTTAAGCCGATTATACTTGGCTATATCTGCCACGATCCAGCACTTGGAGATCACTGTAAAACACTCACTGTCACCTGAACTACACATCTGCCACCAAACTGGACTACATATCCCATCATGCACCTCATGCATAAGTTCCAGATCACCACTGATTGCAAACACACAGCTGAAGCTTGTGAGGACTGATTACCATGACTTTAAATACGTCTCACTTTCACACACACTTGGCTGAGTCTTGTCAATTATAAGTGCGCATTATAAAGCATGTACTTGTCCCGCCTTACTGTGTTTTTGACCTTTGTTTTGTTTTACTGTTAATGGTGTTTTGACGCCTACCATGACCATTCGCCTGTGATACTGACCATTCTCTGAATTACATTCATTCTCCCATCTGTCTATGTGTTAACCTTGCATGTACAACCATTCTGTCTAAATTAAGATTCATGTGGATTCTCACCTCTGTTGCCACCCAAACTCATTACAATATCTTTCATCAAGACTAGATGAAATTTAACGTTTTGTGTATTTAAATAGGGAATCATCCAAGTTAACAGCAGTAAAATATGAAGTTCCTCAAGGATCTGTCTAAGGCCATCTCTTGTTTATAGTATATACCTGTATGCTGATCTTTGGCAATATTTTCATTGTTATTCATGATTCTCAGCAATATATTTAATAAACATTACCAGAATAAATGGCAAACATTTGTAAGTTAACAGAGTGTGTTATAGATATGAAAGATTAAATAACAAGTCATTCTTCTTCTAAATTCAAATTCTTTGGACCATACACAGTACACAGAAGATTATAGATAAATAATAAAATTCAGATGGATGTACTATTACTTCATCCAAGACCTGGTTGTTATGTTAGACAGTGTAAAAACATAAAACTATCTGTAACATAAAAACATCTGTTGTCATGACTTTTGGTCATATCCTTTTTGAAGTGCAGCAGCTTGACTTTTGATAATGATATTTCGTATGGATAACACTTTAGCTTAGGTCACAATTCACAGTATTATCAAACCATTAACTAACACTACTAGCTTAATAAACTACTAATTAGCTGCTTATTAATAGTTAGTAGGTAGAAGTTGGGTTTAGGTTTTGGGTAGGATTAGGGTTGCAGAATAAGGCCCTACTTTATAACTACTAATGAACAGTTAATAACTTAATGATAGGCAGGTAATAAGCCGGTAGTTAATAGCATGAATTGTGACCTAAGCTAAAGTGTTACAATCATATGACCTACAGTAGACTGAAGCTCTGCACAAGATGTTTGGCCAGAAGAGAAATGGTTGTGCCCAGCTGAGCCTGGTTTCTCTCAAGGTTTTTTTTCCCTCCACTTTCGTCAATTGGTGTTTGTTTCTCACCACTGGCTTGCTTGGTTTGGGACTTGTGGAGCTGTGCATTGATGGATTTGCTCTTTAGTGTTTGGACTATCAGCAGTGAAATTTACTGTAAACCACACTGAACTGAACTAAACTGACCTTCAACTCTAAAAACTGGACTGACACAGTTTCAATTTACTAGAACTTCTATGTTAAGCTGCTTTGACACAATCTACTTTGTAAAAGCGCTATAGAAATAAAGATGAATTGAATTGTGTCAGGATTCTGCCACTCCAGTTTTGTTAATTCTTGTTTTGGTGGCAGAGTCCAGACTCTAGTCCTGTCAGGTCTTGTTTGTTTAGCTTGGCTCGAGTTTTCTCGGGTCGAGCACGCATTTTCTGTCATTGTGTGTCTTTTTGTATGAGTGCCGTCTCGGCTGCGCTTGGGCCGTGTGCATTCGCGCTTGGTATGGGCGCTTGATGCGTTTTTATTTATCGTTTACTCATGTCTTGCGTTCAGTCTTCTGTTGGTGTTGTGTTTAGCACGTGGTACATGTTTACATGTGCTGCGTGCTATAAGGTGCGCTTGACGTGAAGCACGGCTGCAGCCGGCAATCAAAGAGATTAGCTGGGCGCAGGCGAGGCGTAGTTGAAAACGAGGCTGTCAGTTCGGACACTTCGGGGCTCCTAGTTTACTGCATAATGACAGATCACATGACGTGATCAATGATTTATTTATTTTTTATTTATTGCAACAATAACAAAAGAGTTACAATTATTAATTACATTTAAATAGCCTATAAAAACGTATAATCAGAGAAATAAGGAAAAAACAAAAGGGCACATGAAAAGGAAATAAATATCAATGAATAGGTCTATTAAACAAAGCAATAAGAACAAATTCTAGGAGTTTAAACCACTCTTTAGGCTACTAAATGTTGAATGGTATGTTAATACTGTTCCAGCTTGTTACAATATGCTTTAAAGGGGTTTACATTTATTTATGGATATAAAATTTTCCAATAAGGCGACACAGCGGCACAGTAGGTAGTGCTGTCGCCTCACAGCAAGAAGATCGTTTGCGTTTCTGTGTGGAGTTTGCACGTTCTCCCAGCGTTCGCGTGGGTTTCCTCCGGGTGCTCCGGTTTCCCCCACAAGTCCAAAGACATGCGGTACAGGTGAATTGGGTAGGCTAAATTGTCCGTAGTGTATGTGTGTGAATGAGGGTGTATGGGTGTTTGCCAGAGATGGGTTGCAGCTGGAAGGGCATTCGCTATGTAAAACATATGCTGGATAAGTTGGCAGTTCATTCTGCTGTGGCGACCCCAGATTAATAAAGGGAATAAGCCGAAAAGAAAATGAATGAATGAATTAATTTCCAATAAATAACAAAAGATTTATGCAAAAACGTGCATTATATAACATTTTATAAATAATATAAATTATTCAAATTATTTTGGATAATGAAAGCATTCACATTAATCCAAAAACATTGCACAAAAGGGCATTCGCAAAAATTTCTGTTTAAACAAATAAATATATAAATTATTTTGGAAAATAATTTAGTAATATCTGTGTCATCATCGCTGCTCCTGCAGTCGCTCTTCAGATGCTGCTCCAGCTGAGTCCGCCGTCTGATCTCGGAGTGATGTCGCTGAACTTTAATGCCACATGCGACAGTCATGTGGCATCTGCGCAGCGTCAAGCCGAACAAAATGTCTAACCGGCATGCACCGCTTTAAGATTTCGATCTAAAGTCGAACGCACCTATAGTGTTGTGCTTTGTGAACACGTGGTTAATGAGTTCTCTCATTGGCTGCGTGTTCTAGTCCCGTTTTACGTAAGCACATGGCTTGTGGTGTTTTCTTGTGTCATGTGCTCTCCTGTCTATTGTCTAGTCCCCACCCTCCTTGTTAACCCATTATTAGTTTATTATATTCACCTGTTTGTGTGTTAATCGTTTCTGCTTATATTCTCCTCATGTCTGCTGTCCTGTGCCAGTTCATCGGCGTATGTTGCCTTGTCCTGTCTTCCAGCCCTGATCCCTGCTAGCCTGCCCAGTCAAGTTTGTCTGTTTAGTTAATGTTTTCCCCCTCGGGGTAATTTGTTTTGTTTTGTCTTTTTATTTTATTTTATTATAAATAAAAACCCATTTTCTATAAAAACCCAGTCCTCGCTCCTTTTCCCCACCACCAAACGTGACAAATTGAATATGTAACAAAAACAAACTTTTCCCACCTTAGAAATATTGCCAAGCTATGGAACATGTCTCTGACACAGAAAAGCTAGTTCATGCATTCATGAAATCCAAACTAGATAATATATGAGGTCTTTTATTAATTCAGTTGCCTCATGCCAAAGCTGTACATGTAGCTATGCTTAACATTTCTTTTTTCTGTCTTGTATTAGAAGCATCAACAAAATGGACATTGGATTTAATCCCAATGGATTTATATGCATCGGCACTTGGCTGGAATCCTGACTGAACTGCCTTTGCTGTACTGTAACTGTTTGCTGCTTGATGCCCCCGCATTTGTTCTAAAAGTTATACAAGGTAAACACATTATTATGCTATTAATATTCATATATGATGCCTTGAGCCTTTATCTTGTGTTTAGCAAACATAATTGTACTCATATTACCCCACAATTGCTGTTGATTTCATTAGAAAACTTTTTTAATTAGAAAAAATGTGCACTTTATTTATTTATTCAGAAAAAAGTGAATATTTATGGGGACAATAATAGGAAAAATTATGCAATGGAAACACTGTTTGTGAGTGATAAGAGTCTGAATATTAAAAGGCCAACAAAACAACCCATTTTTGCTTAGTTCAGATCAACGTCCACAGCATGACCATAATTATCTTCACCGCACGCTCATTTCTCTTGATAAGACTTGATCTTGCATGCTGTTTACTGTAAGGTCCTCCACTGTTATTGCATTAATGCATGTTACATTCAAATCATCACCACCTGCAGGATAAATCAGAAAACGTGCCCGTTTTAAACAAACCTAAAAATAAATACTCTCCTGACTCATGAGTACTCATTAAATGTTTTGGCCAGGCCAATAGCATCCATTCATTTGAGCCGCATAATATAATTTAATTATGCCTTTTCGAGTCACACCCAAGAAGATCTGATAAAGACGCTGTCGGTGTCCCTCAGCCATTACCAATTCATCATGCGTTCGGCAGGCACGCTAACAGTCACACTTGTTTTTCCTATAGGCTAAATTCAGACATAACTCTGGGATGAGATCTCCCGAGCCGACAATCAGACGAGCAAATTCAATTATGAGCGGCATGTTGAAAAATCCCATTCTCGCTGTGACCCAGACAAGCTGTTGTGTTGCCGGGATGAACTTTGTTGGATAACTTCAGCTGCTTTAATAATTGGATTTTCAACCATGAAAAATAAGGATGACATTTGTAACAGGGGCAGGAGATTGCGATTAAATGTGTTGCTATTTGCTTCTCTAGGGAAATGATCTTTTGCACATGGAAAGAAAAACATGTTTATATATGTTTGGGTAATAAACAAATGAGCGAGTCAAAATAAAGACCATTGGGCATTATGTGAAGGATGGTAAAAGTATTTCTGCCATTTGTTTTTAGATTATAATTGAGTTCTTTTAAAAGAAGTTTCAGTTTTTATTTTTGTTGTTGAGATTTTGTCTTTTTAAATTTTTTAAAACGCCTGTATAGGGGCGACACGGTGGCTCAGTGGCTGTCACCTCACAGCAAGAAGGTTGCTGGTTCGAGCCCCGGCTGGATCAGTTGAAATTTCTGTGTGGAGTTTGCATGCTCTCCCCATGTTTGCGTGGGTTTCCTCCAGGTGCTCCGGTTTCCCCCACAGCCCAAAGACATGCGCTATAGGTAAACTGAATAAACTAAATTGAACACAGATTCATTCTGAAAACGTAGTCCCATGGACATTTCTGGAGACCGCAAATTATGTAGCCGGAGGTACGTATGGCTGCATTTTATTTTTTTAAGCGAACGCTATGGGGCGGTATGATGCCGTTTCTTTTGGTGCTTACCGGCTGACCGCTTACCTTCGTGTTGAGGGCTTTCCCGCCACAACCAGTTTGTCCAGTTAGCTTGTCCTGTACGTCAGCGGACTAGACACGCAGAGAGGAGTTGACCACGACGACTAAGTTTGAGTCCTGGGAAGTGAACAACAGGGTGAGAATGTGGTAAAAATCAGACGAGAGCTATTCTTTTTCTGGACGGCTTTTGTAAACCATTGGTTGGGTTTAGGGAAGTATATGGGTGGGCGGGTCAATTGGTAAAATTGGTTGGGTTTAGGGAAGGAGGAGGGTGGGACATTTGAAAATACAAAAAAGCGCACACAGCGGCCTCTCGGTAACTTTAAGTTACAGTGACCTAAAACATATGCTGTCAGGACTAATTGATCATATAATTTATTTTTTTATTTTTATTTTTTTACAGTGTATGGGTGTTTCCCATTACTGGGTTGCAGCTGGAAGGGCATCCGCTGTGTAAAACATATGCTTGGCAGTTCATTCCGCTGTGGCGACCCCTGATGAATAAAAGGACTAAGCCGAAGGAAAATGAATGAATGAATGAAAATGTCTGTATAGTAATTAATAATTAATTACCAATTTAATTACTGTATTGTAATTAATATTTTTTTGATGTTGTAGATTTTAGTTGTTTTCATTTGAAGTTAATTTGCTTGGTAGCTACTTAAAATACAGCATTTATTCAATACAAAGTTAATAAATTAAAATTATGTACAGGGCTTGACATTAACGTTTTTGATCACCAGCCACTGTGGGAAGTAGGTTTCCAACATTACTAGCCACTTGCCATTTTCACTAGCCCCAATTTTGTTGTCAGGAAAATATAGTTTTAATGCTTAAAATTTAAATTTGTCTTTGGCATGCTACTTACTTGATTAAGATTTTGTGTTATGTCCACATGCCTCCTCATTCATTTAACTTTTTTTGTGTTGTGTATGACCTTGCTCAATGAGTATAAGCAACATATCGTGTGCGATATTGAAAGGATGATCACGTGAAAGGTTAAAGTGAAAGCAACCTGCTCCTTACAAAAAGACATTTAAAAAATCTGGAGCTCTTGAAAGCAGCAGGACTGTGGGTGCACGAGCATTTTTTTTTTGTTCAGTCTATTTAAAAGAGAACCGAGTCAGGATCACTTGTGTCTCACCGTCCACATGAGCATCCTTTCATTCGGTATTCACCTACTTTCTTTTGCTCACGGGACCACAGTTATTATTGTCATCTTTCACGCTGGCTTTCATTGGGCAATCCTTATTGTTAAACTCTTTGTTTTAGGAAAACTGTAATTTAAAAATTATCTTTAACCAGCCAAAATGGCTAATTGGAGCGACTGTCTAACCTGCCGCAGCTGAAAATGTCAAGCCCTGATTGATTATGTACATGATGATACACTCAAAAAATTACTTTTGCTGCTTGTTCAAGCTACTTATGAGTTGAAACAACACAAGGTTTTTGAGGTAACTTAATTGTTTTATGTTCAATTCACTTAAATTTGTAAAAACTATTAATAGATTTGTGTTGAGACAACATGAAGGAATTATGTGGAACCCAGCATTTTTTACAGTGTAAGTAGATATATATTCACATATTTCTTTCAAATGTACTAGGTAGTAAGTGATTAAATGTCATTTGATTACAAAATGTACATAATGTACATAAATAATATTATTTAATATTATCAGGTTACAGTTACTATTTATGGATTACATGATATCAAATTGTTTATAAAATTAAAGTAAATGAATCAATTGTTCAATATTACATTTTAATGGGATAAAAATGATAGCCATATTGGTTTACTTTGAAAAGTAGACCGTATTAAATGGCTATGCAAATGCCTGTTCACATGGAAATAATTAAAAAAAAATGTTTGGGTAATAAACAAATGAGTAATTCAAAATCAAGGCTGTCAGGCATTATTTTATTATGGGAAAAGCATTTCTGTCATTTTTTTATAAGTTAAAGTCTGAACTGCTTAATTTTCCATTTCCTAATATAGCAGCCTTGTTACCTGTAGGCAACACTGTCAACAGATTTAAAAATACCTGGATAACCTGCTGTACATGCTGAGATTGTGAAGTGAAAACTGCTATCCTGCAGGAGCCCGAGAAGACAACAGATTCAGAAGTTAAAAGATAAGATAGGCAGAGCTTTCCAAGGATTTTTAAGTATACAAAAAAGTATACAAAATGTCCCTGTTTAGAAGCATCGGAATAAAGTCAAACTATCCAGCTGTCATGAATGTGAAAAAGGGGAAGTTTAATGATGAAATTTTATAGGCTGTTTAAAAACTTGATTTTCTAACATTAATATAGGGTTTTTATTATGTTTTATTTAAACAGATGCATTTTGATGGAATGTTTGACACATTAGTCTATGCTGTGCTGAACTTCATGCACCATGAAGAATGCAGATCTACTAAGTATACTAAAGGTATGAAGTGTTTTTAATTAAATACAAAAATGCATTATGTTTTTAAATATACATGATATATTTCACATGTGAAAATATGTGAGATGGTATTTGAGATAAGTCTTGTTAAAGCCATAACAAAGACAAAAAATATATCTTTATCACAAAATATATTTTAAACTATTATAACTGTAGTTTATATTAATTGTTTGTTTGTTTTGGTCTTTATTTTTTAAATATGTCTATATGACACACACACAAAGAGAGCTCTATTCATTTACTCCCACCACCATTTTTATATTTATTTATTTACTTAAAAAAAAATGATTGTTAACGTAATTTATGATCAGATATCTGCAGATTTCTGCAGATTTTTAGCCCATCATTGAGTCTATTTATTTACTTGTGTAAATGTGTGTAAATTTATGTTTATTCAGTTTTTAAATTAATTTCAGTAATATTATTGATTAATATGAAAATGTTTATATGATTTATTTACAATACAGTTTTGTAAAGTTATGTTTTATTTCTTTTAGTAGATGTATATTATACAAGATACTTGCTTTGTTTACCAAATAAGTGGATCTAATTGGATTTGCATTGAAAATATTAAATAAAAGTTAAAAAGGTATAAATTTTTATTTCATAAAGTTTTTAGTTACGATACTCCAAAAATATTTATGCATAAAAAATGCATACAAATTTATTTTTCTTTGTGTAGGGGAATGAACAATGGCAAAATGGCAGATGTAGTTTATCTGGACATGCATTTATGTTGCACACCTGTATATTTATAATGTCCTTCATCAATATGGGTTAGAAACATCAAATTCAATACAGGAATTTGGACACTTATGAAACAAATAATGTTATTTGTTCATAAAAATTAATCTACTTTTACTATTAACCCATTTCCTGAAATAGATCCTCCCCATTCACACTCACAAATGTTCCAAGGAGAGATATTGCTTCTGGCAGTCAATGTCCTACATTATGTCATTATGTAAACTCAAAAGATGAGGAGAAAAAAAAACATACAGGCTTATAGAAAACTGATGACTGACAGAGCGAAGGCCCACACAGAGAAAATGTGATGTCACTAAAAGATAGGTTTAGGATTCATGATTGCCTGCGAACATTTGAAATCTGCCTTTGGCAAAATTAGACCTCAAAAGAAACTCAATAATGGTATACTCATTTTAAAGTTTGGAAAAAACTCAAAATACCATCACTTATAGCCACAATTGGATTTTGCATGGCAACTGAGTATTAACCGTCATTTGTCACAATCCACCCTCCATACGACATATTGAAAATTTCAAATAAAAATCTATAAAATTGTAAATTAACCTAGTACTTTTTTGATCAAGCATAAATATTCTTAAAAAAACACCATTCGTCAGCAGAAAATAATGCTGAAAATGAGGCATGAGAATAAGAGGCTCAGTAAGTGGCTCGTTCACTCTTTCAGACAGATCTGCACTGGACTCAAGTCACAGCTCATTTCCACAAAACCCCACTGCTCTCTCCTTCACGGGCCGGTAATTGAAAGTCAGAGAAATTTGTTTTAAAAACATTTCTTGTGCTGTTGTCGAACAGATCATTATAGTTAAATCAGTTCAAGTTCATAAAGATACTTGTCTTGTGCATAGATCATAGTAGATTGGAGACAATAAGTAATGTGTCACATCAATTAAATTATATCAAACACGCTCTAACATATTTAGAGGTGAAAACATTGGAATGGTTTTATTGGTCAAACATAATGTGGTGTGAATAAGTAGCTCAAAAGTGGATTGGTGTAACTTGAAGCAATAGGTATGATCCATGGAAGTTGAGAAAACTAAAAATGTTAACCAGCTTAGAGAGTTTTTTGAGTATTTTATACATAATGACAAAAATCTGTTACTTTGTTGTTTCAACTCAAAGTTGAATAAAATATGGACAAACTCAACAGTTTGGAACATAAGTAAGTCACTATAACCACTGGGTTACTGTACATAAACAATTAAGTAGTGTAAAAAAATTCTTGCTGCCTTAAACTTTTGAGTTTAATTAAATTACCTTTTCTAGTCATCTCAACTTGCATCAATCAAACTGACTAAAAATGTAAGTTAAACTTATAAAAATAGTTGAAATCTGATTAAATCATTAAAATAAATTAAAGCAACATAGACATATGTGTAGTCTTGACTTCTTGTCATTATTTTTGTACAGTGTATAAATGTACTTATTTATGTTTATATTGTATTACACCACTTATGTTTCTATTGAGGTGGTATATGGATAAGCTTAGGGGCAGTTTGGTGGTGTGGGTAGATTTAAAGTTGTGTTAGGGTGAAAGGGATGGGTCGACAGTGTAATTACAAATGTAATTACAGAAATTATTTACAGATGTAATTATATGCAGAGACTTTTTAAAATAAAAGTACAGCGTTAAAACATGCATGTACACAATAAGTGCATTGGATCAAATGATTAATTTAAATGCAAATATCAAGTAATTAAGTAATAAAAAGTGAGACCAAAAACTTTAACCGATCCATATATTACCCAATATTTATTCAACAAAACATAACTTTTTTTATAAAATTTATCTGAAAATTCCAAGCTTAAAGACCTAATTCTGAATAACAAATATGTACAACATTGGCTCATTCTGAAAACGTAGCTTTATATACATTTCTGGAGATTGCAAATTATGCAGCCAGAGCTACATTTGACTTCATTTTTGTCTTTAAAACATCTTTAAAATGGCGGTATGACGCTGTTCCTTTTCTTGCTTACCAGCTGTCCACTTACTTGCATGTGGATGGCTTTTCTGCTGTTACCAGTTTGTCCAGTGTCTCGATGTGTACAGCCGGTGAATTACATATATATATATATATATATATATATATATATATATATAGTATATATATATATATATATATATATATATATATATATATATATATATATATATATCCTTTTTCCCTCTTAAATAACATTGTTTGTCTAAACATTAATGTTGACAGACAAAGATTCTTACACTTTGGAAACACAGTTGCAATTTACTAGGACTATTACTGTTCATTCTGCTCACCAAATGTCAGTGATCTGTTTCAGAAATTCCAGTGACAACTTTAAATAACTAAAATAATTGTATTTCTGGTCACGTAGTGCAGTCTTGGTCTGCTTTTCAGCAATATAATGAGTCTGTTACAGTCTCTTTCCAAGATACAGTCAGTTTTATTGACACAGCAATTTAAAAAGTGGGAAGAAAGATTACAAGTAAAGACTGTCAGATAATTTAAAAGAAATGTTGATGAAACTTGTCATTATTTACTCTCATGCCATTCCAAACCATTATCACTGTTTCTGTACAACATGAACGGGGAATTTTTGCACAAATCATGTCGACTACTTTATGATACTTTTTATGGTGCTTTAAAAATCCCATTGCATTCCACAGAAAAAAAGGTCAAGTTTAGAATGAAGTGTGTGTGAAATGATAACACCATGCTTTAAAGATAATCTTTAAAATAAAAAAGAACAAAAATGACAGTTCTGTTCCTGCAAAATTGCGTCCAGCCTTGTTAATATGTTTCGGCTTCAGAGATTCATCTGCAGCATTTTCATTATCAGACGGTGACTATTGAATTCTGCTGGACAGCTTGATTAAAACTCAATGCTGTGCATAATCAGTTCTCATCGATTCATGTGCTCAATACTTCAGAGTAGCCAGAAGCTTTGACTGCTTGATTATATATATGCATCTTTTCTCAAACTGAAAACAATTACCTGTTGTGTTTTCTTTTACCCGAACCCTCTGGATCACTATCTTTAACACATTCAGAAACAAGCAACATTCACAACCTTTGAGAGCTGCAACAACAACATCAGTAGCTGCCAACATCAAGCTGGGAGCTGTAATTCAATAAAAATCTAACTGCATGGCATCATTATAGAGAGTCTGATGGAGCGAACACACAACCTGTCCTCCAACCTGTATGACTGTATAGGTCATGTGTCACTTTCCTAAATTATGACCCATAGGAGTGGAGTCAAATAAGATTATACATTGGGCCCTTTCATGTACTGTATGTAAAAATTTAGGAATCGTGTAGCTCGATTTGTAGAACATATATATAGAGAAGCAATATAGTAGAGAAGAAAAAAAACATGCTAAAATGTGTTCTTTAAATAGACACATATAATAGAAATCCAGTTGCCAAACCTGGAAAGGAAATTCCTACTAATGTATTTGCAATGTGCAGGCTGCAAAAATAACTGAGAGTAAATCCCTAATGGTCCTAATAATTTTATTAAGGGTCAAAGTCAGTGTTTTGTTGAAAAAAAGTTGGGTGGAGCCCGATCATCCTTCAGGAAAGGATTGGATTGTTGGAAGTTTGGCATTGCTAGCAAAATAGAGATAGAGTTAAATGGCAGTTTGTACTCAGATGTGGAGAATTCCTCTCCACTGGACTCACCGTCAGCACCTCATGTGTAGGATCTTTTTGTTGTTGTTGAGGAGCCCAAAGACAACAAAAATGAGACATCAACTTATATTTATTCAATTTTAAACCACTGCCTCCCAGCAGGACAGATATTAAGACATCCCCGAAAACCCCGCCATGTGGCATAGCACATTATAGCATGAGGGAAGGAAGGTAAAATATTTTATTAAAGATCATTGGTGCATTCCAAACAGGATATCTCGCCCTATGAAGTAAAAACAGTCATGGCTGCCATGTTGAAATGTCGTTTTAAATTGATGGGCTCAAAACTGTCCACCTCAAACGGCCATTCAGAATGAAGGATTTGAAGGGTTTAACTGATGGACACTTTGGGCCCCCATGATTCTTTGTGAAGCGAGGTCGATTGGTGTTATACACGGCATTTCATTTAAAAGGGCTCATCCTTTCCAGGATTATTCCTTCTAGTTGGTTAATATTGATATAGCAACTCAGGCTCATTCTGAAAAACATACCTCTGTATACATTTCTAGAGAGTACCAAATACGTCCCAGGAGCTACGTATTTTTGCAGTTTTTGTTTTTGCGAATCCACCAGAGGGCGCTGTGTATGCTTTTTAAGATCTCAAATTTCTCTTGCGAGTACCATTTATGCCTGCTGTTCTCACGTAAATCCACCAGAGCCTGATGTCGACCGACTGTTTGGACTGACTGACTGATCGGCTGACCCACCCTCCTCCTTCCCTAAACCCAATCAATTGCATTGATTGACCTGCCCAACCAACAATTCTCAAAAGATTTTTTTACCACGTTTTTAGATTTGACCACATTCTCACCCTGTTATTTACTTGTTTATTTTATATTCACTGTCTCCTCTCTGCGTCTCAAGTCTGCTGACGTACATGGTGAGCTAACGGGACAAACTGGTAACAGTGGGAAAGCTGTCCATACGGAGGTAATCGGTCAGCTGGTAAGCTCGAATAGGAATGGCATCATACCACCCCGTAGTGTTCATTTTAAAAACGAAATGCAGCCATACCTACTTCTGGCTACATAATTCGCGATCTCCAGAAATGTATATAGGGCTACGGTTTTGCTGCTGACAGTTACAACCATTTTTGCATCCTTGTTGGAACTCTGCTAGCAATCGGTGATTTATGTTAATTTGGCAAGCTGAACGCATTCTGTACTGTACAGGAGACATGGAGGAGATTGATTGACAATGGTCTACAGTCAAACAGGATGCAGAACACAATGCGCTGTAAAAAAAAACAAATAAGCACGTCAAATTGCACACAAAAAATCCACGAAACTGCGAGGCCATGGAAGGTGAACCGTGTTATAGCAAGGGACCACTGTACTACAAATCACATTATGCCTTACTAACAAGGTGTGAATGACAATCACAGCTTTGCTCATTGCATGTTTGTGATTTCAGTTCTCAGTTCAGTTAATCTCACAGCCTTAAGTGCATAACTTTTAAATGAATTGCTCAGATAAATCATTTATGATAACCACTACAATATTACATATAAAATAAGATTGGTCAATTTTTATTTCATGGCCACTTAAAAATGGAAAAGGTATGACAATGTTCCTATTTACTCAGATTTGCGAAATCCACTAAAATCACTGTATGGTGTAAGTATCTTGAGCACAAACAAACACAGCCCTTTATAGACTGCCATTTTTTTGGGGTAGGGTCAAATACTCAATACAGGCATTGTGCTTAATGTGCTGATTTTATTCTTCGGCCATTTTATTTTATAGCTTACAGTACATAATTGGCATAAACTCATGGGGCCCTATCATACACCCGGCGCAATAAGGCGCAAGACGTGTATGGCGCGACTTGTTGCTATTTTCACACCAGTGCAACCTTAATTTTTGTGTTTTGCGCCAAGTTGTTTAAATAGCAAATCCACTTGCGCCACTTTGTGGACCCATGGTTGTTCCGGTCTATAAAGGAGGTGTGTTAAGGCGCATTGTTTTGTGTACAGCAATGCACAAATATCTTTACGTATGAAAAAAAAATTAAAGGATTAAAATGTTACAAAAATTATTATTTTCTACCTAAATATAAAAACCATTACCTCCATGCCTTCTTCATGTCTGGGGGTATTTTTTCAGTTTATTCATGACAATTTGCTTTTGTATAATGTTACCATTATTAGCAGTATAATTTATTATATGCATATTTATATTTGTTTTAATAAAAACAACTTTAGATTTGTCCACCTGTCTGATTTTGGAGACGTATTCATCACCATATGGGGCATAAGAATAGGACGTGTGTTTGGATATAACTCAGTTTTTTGATCACACTTCGTTATCATTGTTCATTTATTCGTTTGCTGGAAATTAGAACCAAATTTAGAAACAGTTTTGAAACAAATCTTTGCGCTTAACAAACTAAATTAAATATGTAGGCTAATAGATGCCAGTGGAGTGCATACAACACTATTTCCTCATCCACGAAAGTAAAGCAGTAGAGTAAAGAGTAAAAGTAAACTAAAGAGAAAGTAAAACGGCCAAATGGAGGAGGCTCATTCTTTATCCTCGTGCTGTAGATGCTCTGTTTAACTGTTTTCTCTCTATGAAGCATTCAGTTTTTCCACTTACAAAGTCTACCATGTAAATAGCAAATGCGACATAACGCGACACAACTGACTCTTAAAGAGAATGTGAGATAAATCTCTGAATGGTTTAATGAACATTATGCTCAAAACACAACCATAACTCATTAAGAGAGAAACCACAAGCCTGTTAGACCATGTGCTGCGACGCATTTTTCTGTATTTTTCTGTCCTTAAAATAGCAAAAGTGGATTCGGACATGCCCTTAATGTGCTTGCGCCATATGCTTTAGACTTTGCATCTAGATCGTTAAAATAGAGCCTATGGTCTTTGAAACCAATGTTTTTTAATAGTTGGCATCGTCAGGCCTCTAAAACATGGCCGAACTCCAAAAAATGTTCTAAAACTTTAATGTTATTATTTGAAAATATTGTTGTGTATAACTTCAAAATTCAAGCTCCCGAAAAAAAATAGATAGATTTATGTACTGTAATTATGACACTAGAAGAGTTTAATCAGGGACCTCTTGAAAATGCTGAGAAGTCACTAATAATGTACATGGCACCTGTTGCTTTGTTTCTGTCTCCTCCTCTGTCTTCTTTATTTGCTTATCGACACGTGTGTGCTTCAGCGTGAAATCTCCTAATTGGTTTATCGGTCTCGTTAGGAACACAATCCAAACTGAAGTGGCCTTATTGACCCCCACATTGAGTACAAACATCCATCATAAAATAACACATTCGACCTCGATACGCAGTCTTTTATCAGCATAACTCATGAAGCGTTATTAAAACCCGGTTCTTATGATTTATAGATCAAAAGATTTATCCGTTTGCTAGAGAGAGAAGTTATGTTTTGGTTTTTTTGCTTACTTCAGAAGTACATAAATAAACCAAAACAACACATTTAATCTTTTTAAATACAGACATTTTGATTAACAGCTTTGATCTTTTCCCCACGGGTAAAAATATTTTATCTGAATACATTTTGATAGGATGATAGCATTTTGATGGGGGTATCATGTAAATCTGTGAAAGCAAGCTCAGTTTATCTGGGGTCTCTGGCTGTTTTGTGTTATCAGTTTTTCTTCGTCTGCTCTAACAGCCGTTTAATTCTGCTCCTCTGGTTCAGGACGTCGGGTCTTATTGGATTCCGGCTTGAGTCTCTCCTGCGTGATCTGTCATGATCAATCGCCACCGCAGCCGTAGGGATAATGAATATAGTTAATGACGGGGACGCCGTTGGAGAATAGTGCCTGCCTGTTAACTTATCTAATTAAAACATTGCATCACCAGACAATTAGACTGGCACCGCTCTTTCTTTTCTCAGGCCAAAATCAGAGCCATTAAAGGTCTACGTCTAATTAGAAAAAGTCTTTTCTGCACCGTGGGGTGTCCTGCTGAGGTGAAAACACATAAAACACTATCGATCTGTCCTACTTGCCCTTAATATTTTTAGGTCAATGCTTTCAGAGACAAAGAAAAAAAGCGACTGACAAAACTTACAATGTAAAAAGAGAAAAATACAGACATTTAGATTAGGAGAATGTTGCAATTTTCCAATGACATTTGCTTGTATAGTGGTGTTCTGTATTTGTTTGCAGAAACTGGCACATTCATTAAGTGTACAGGAGGAATTTACAATGGATTGCGTGAATTAAAATGAAAATTTTCAAAGGTTACATATATTTGACATTTAAAACAATCCAAATAGCCCAAATGTCTTTCTAGTTCAAATAATAGATACTAAAATAATAAACGGCGATGATTTGTCTTACGTTTATAACCGGTTTAATCAGTGAAATATTTACCTTATGGTTGATATAATACACATTTTCATGGGAACAGTGATGACACATTACTTACCCTAATTTGAAACATTAAAGGTGCTGTATGTAAGTTTTTGACTCTTCTAAAGCATAAAAATACAATAATATGTGTGCAGATATTTAAGAAACATCCCAAGTGAACATACTTGTTTAACTGACAAGCAATGCTGAAGTCAGATATTCTGCTTTGAAAATGTTTTTTTTCCGTGCCGGAACGCTGTCTTTGTTTAGATAATTTTCACATGCACATGCCAGTTTAACCAATTATAATTCAGCACCCCGGGTTGCCTTGTTGGAAAACAGCATATTTCATTCATTCATTCATTCATTCAGAAAGACTCTGAAAGCATGCGTCCATGAGCGAAATGCTACAGTGTAGTGGAAAGTATCAGATGTCAAAATGAGACAGATTCAGTTCCACATGACGTTAATTAGCAAATGACATAAATATTAGGAACGTGAGCAGGTTACATCGCGTGTCCTAACAACACGCTGTGCTAGATTGTTGTGAGTGATGAGCCATTTGGCTGTTTGCACCACAAAACACGGCAGAAGTTTAAATACAGCCTTTCAGACGCACAGAATATGCACTCACTCACAAAACGGTAAGGTTTAGAATCTATTTAATACATGTTAACCCTCTTTAACATCATTAAAGGTGAAGTGAACTTTCTGCTTTCAGTATATGGTAATACACGTCATGTAAAATGCATTCAAACTCGCATTGTTAGCATTTAGCACTGAATAAAGCACACGAGACTTACCTGAGGTGATCTGTCATAGGTTTCTGTTGTTCAGCTGTGAGAAATAGAAGCCGCTTCTAATAAATCAATTCGAGGTGTTGGTTAGAACCAAAACTCCTTTTAATATGGAGAATATTACCTCAATCGCGTGTCGTTGCTTTTATTTAGAACACAGTTTAAAATCCCTCAAACTGGCAACCCGGCGTACCTTTATTATGATTCAGGACTGCAATACCTAGTTCAACCACTGGGTGTCAAACTTACATACTGCACCTTTAATGGACATTTTAAAATGTGAAAGCGTTAACAGATTGCTTTCAACATTCTATATATAATCCCACAAGATTGATTATTTCTGCAGCAAATATTGTATGGTTAAAAATCACTGTAGTAACAGAGGTCTATGCACTCAAAAATTACTTGTTCAAACTACTTATTTAAAATGATTTGAAACAATACAGTTCTTAAAGTTTTTTGGACAACTTGATTGTTTTATGTTCAAGCTACTTAAATTTGTAAAAAATTATTAAGTTAACTTAATAGATTTGTTGTTTCCCAGTGATGGGTTGCGGCTGGTAGGGCATCCGCTGTGTAAAACATATGCTGGATAAGTTGGCGGTTCATTCCGCTGTGGTAATTCCACATTAATAAAGGGACTAAGGTGAAAAGAAAATGAATGAATAATAGATTTGTGTTGGGACAACATAAAGGAATTGTGTGTAACCCAGCATTTTTTGCAATGTATAATATGCAACATACATTTTCTCAATTAAAAATGTTCAGAACATTGAGTGATAATATTTCAAAGTTATTTGTAGCATTTCATATCAACATTATATCATTCTAAACCGGCATTATCATATTTCATAAATGGTTCTTCATATATCAGGCCCCTGGGTGGGTCTTTTTTCTCATAAAGTGGACTTTTTTGCAGTTATACACCTCATTTTCTATTTAATTATTAGATTTAAATACTACATTTAAATGCTGCTAAACTGCATGCCGCTTCTCTAGACTGTTTTGGGAAACTTCTCAAGACTCACCTTTTTACAGTTGCTTTAAATTTAGGTTGATTATTTTTGTCAATTTAATCATTCAATTTTATTGTTCATATTTTATATTCTTATTGTGGTGTTTTTACTGTTTTTTTTTTATTGTTCTGCTTTGTTACTGTTTGCCTTGTAGCGCTTTGGGTCTGAGAAAAGTGCACTATAAATATTATTGATTATTATTCTTGTTGCATTTTAGTGACATTTTAAGCAATATTTTAAGCTGAATTACATAGCTTGTCGGATGGTCATCGGAACCACACTTTTTGATATACCAAAATATTTCCTTAGGATTTTTTTTAAAAAGAAATGTGAAATACTTATTTTTAAAATACATATTTATTACATCACATATCATTAGAAAAAATAGGAATCTGTTAAAGTTTTAAAGTAAAAACTGTAGTCTATTGTCATTTATTAGGCAAATAACAAACTGGCCAGTCAACTTTCCTCAAACAGAATTTGGCCATTAATAATAATAATAATAATAATAATAATAATAATAATAATAATAATAATAATAATAATAATAACGTAGAGCTTCACAATTTTTCTAGCCTCTCTTGTAAAAAAAAATACATTTGAAAATTAATGAATAACAACTATAGCCAAAATAGTATTCAAATGAATTTTAATATGGGCTGCTTTTGGTGCTTCACGCCTTTTTATTGCTAATTTTTTGTTTCAAGAATAAGGTCTAATAAGATTTAGAAATAAAAATAAGATTTAGAAATAAAAGTTACCTGTAAAATGTTTTCTCTGTTTAAAAACAATGCAGTACCGAAAGATGACTTCTCCTACGTCAGATTGTAAAATGAAAATATTTGTTAGCATTGGCCAAAACTGAGTAGCTGAAGTCACACCGAAGCGACAGCCAACAGAGGATTCCGCTTGGTCTTAAAGCCTTTTTTGATGGTTTATTTTCACTATTTATGATGGCATAGCAGTCAAAATAAGACAAATGAACTCATCTACGGGTCAAATTTTGGACCTTTGTCAGTGAGAGGTGGGTCTCCTGGCTACGGGCCTGTATATGATAACAAAAAAAAAACATTCATTCAGTTGTTCTTTCTGAATGTCTGTGAATCAAACACGCACAGCTTTTGTCTAATCAGAAGCTTAGGTGCTGAAATAGGAAATATTTTTCCTCAAAAGTAGCTTGCTCTACTCTCTAATTAACTGCTAATTAGAATCAGAATTATTATATTGTTCCCGATTCCAGTCCCTACACAGAACACAAAAGCATTTCCTCTTGTGTATTGCCATCACATCATTAATGCACATGTGTGAAGGTTTTCTGTAGGAGGAAGGAAGGGAATATGATTGGCCGAGCTGTTCTGAATCTGAAACTGGCAGCTGTGGTTCTTCTGATGTCTGACATGTAACTCAGTGGAAGATGAGTCTAGGATCTCGGCGAATGCCTGTAAATTATATATGTTACACTATAACATGAATATAAGATGATTCTATAATAGTGTAAGGCATAGTAAAATATGACAGATACCTTTAAACATTTAGGAGAATATTTAAACTATACTTTGTAATTTTAATGTGAAGTGGCAGTGAAGCTTAACCTGAAAACTTGGCTTCAGTTCTGAGAATCACACTCGACATAGGTTCAGACGTCAGTATTGGGACTGAGCAATGGAGTCATACTGGATACTCAGGGTTGAATGCTGCCCTTGAAAATATACACTACCAGTCAAAAGTTTTTGAAATGTTTTAAAATAAGCTTATTCTGCTCACCAAGGCTGTATTTATTTCATCAAAAATACAGTAAAAATTGTAAAACTGAAATGTTATTGCATAAAATATATAAAATTGTTCAAATGTAGTTTATCACTTAATTTAATCCTTTATTCCAGTGATTTTAATGATGAATTTTCAGCTTCATTACTCCAGTCTTCAGAGTCACATGATCCTTCAGAAATCACTCTAATATTAATTATTATTATTATTATTATTATTAGTAGTAGTAGTAGTAGTATTAATGGTAATATTAATAGAAGCAATAATGACTGGACTAATAATTTCATTTGAAACTACATACAATAAGTAATAAATACATATTTAATAAATAAATATTTAACTATTTTCTTTAAAAAGAAACATGAGAAATAAAAATGACCCCAAACTTTGACCAGTAGTGTACATTTTAAACAGTGGATTCAGATGGGTCCCATCATGCATAGCTAAAAAAACTGCATAATTCATATGTAATGATCAGAAGTAATATATTATATGCATAATTAATTTGTAGTATTAAGCTAACCTTTTACATTCCTTGACATATTTAGTAAAATCTATCAACAAAACAGCCTATGGATAATGCATAACATTAATATAACTATAAACAGTGTTGAGGGTCACAAGTAATGTGAGTTTCTTTTTCAAGTAGCTTTTTTATTTACAAGAAAATATCTGTATTTTTTTTTCTTTTTTTGTATATTTATTGATTGAAGTGTATTCTCCTGTCCTCTTGTTGAAACAATCAGTTGTTTTCTTGGATGACAAGTAAACATGAGACTTACATAAGTATTTACTAATCTCACGTGAACAAAACAGATTCAGTATATTTTAAAATAAAAAAAACTGTGAAATGCAAACTGTGAAATTCACCGCTGAACTATATATTTTTTTCATGAATCCTGTTCTTGATGTAATACATAAAGTGTTGTTTGAGCTCAATTGTACAGACTTGAATTTATATTTCCTTCAGCCTGAAGTTTATTCACTTCACATTTCACTTTAAAAGGCTTTACATATTTAAAAAAAAAAAAAAAAAAAAAAATTATATATATATATATATATATATATATATATATATATATATATATATATATATTTTTTTTTTTTTTCTCCAGCATTGTTAACAAGCCCAGTACAGATGAAAAAGTAACCCCAAGTCAGATAACACATTACTTTCATTAGTACCATATTTAGTTACTATTTAAATAAGCAATGAAAGATTGCAATATTTTATTTTTAAAATGTAAATTTTTCCAACACTGATTATATATTATATAACTGTACATATACTTACAGTAAGATAAAAGAAAATAACTATGTTTATTCAGCAAAGACATTAAAATTTAAAAGTACAAATTGAAATAAAATTTAAAATGAAAATGAAAATTTAAATTGAAAGAAAAGTAACAATTTTAATAGAAATTTAATTTTAATAGATAAAAAATGTTTTTATTTCAGACTTTCTATTTATCGAAGAATATTAAAAAGTAAATTGTGTCAACAATATTTTTAAGCAGAAACAAAATCAATAGTGATATTAATATTGATTAAGCACCAACTGATCATAATACAACTGCAAATCAGCATATTACTGTATAAGATTTTTGACGGACCATGTGTTGTCTAAAGACTGGAGTAATGATGCTGAAAAATGATCTTTTAATCACATGCATATTTAAATATATTTAAATGTATATTTACATAGAAAACTTGGAACATTGAAATGTTTATTTTTTATTTTTGATCAAACAAATTCATTTCTTTCATCAAACAATAAAAAAGTCAGTCAGATAAGAAAGTGTTGATTTTGGGCAGCATTTGGCACTTTCACCAGACAGTCTGTGAGTATGTGCTGGTCTGAGGCTGAGACTACAGTTCCACATCAGCTTCTGCAGAACATCTGTCACAGATCAGGCTGAGAAAATGAGTCAAGCTGATGATGCTAAAATTGCCTTTTGTCTTGCTGCTTTTCTCATATTGTAACATCTGCCAAAGATTGTGGTAAATCCCGGCAACGTCATAATTCCTCCAACACAGCTAGAAAGTCTCGGAGAACGACTGAGGTCAGATCTAAGCCTCTTTCTACCAATCGCCAAGAGAAAATCACACAAGTTAAGACTTGCACTGTTTGCCATTGAGAACCCACTCCAGCTTTTCCCACACTAAAAAAAACCTATATTGTAAAATATATTTCAAGGTATAAAAAATGACCAATATATTTGCTGAATTGTCTTTCAAAAATATATTTACACTAATATGTTTTCTACAGATCATTTTTTGCACATTCAAGCAAATACTATTTGACAATATTATTTAATAATACATTAATGTAACAATTGAGAAACAATTTTCAAAACATTTTCAGATGGGGTGCTAGTGACTGGGATGCACAAGAAAAGAAACCAAAAAACCACTCTGGCGACATCCTTAGATCCTTTTTTATTTACAATCTCACTGCTGCTAGTTAGCGAACTCATTTTCACGTGTTGTTATGCTGACCTAACAACATGTGTGCATCGCTTCCATAAGCGCGTTGTGCAAGTCGCGCTCCACCATTGGAAATGACAAACTTACACCCTAAGTTTATCGCCATTGCTTCCAAGGCATGCGCTCAGCTGCCATATTTTAATAAAACTATAGTGCTGCATACCGAAACTTCATACCAAATCTTTTTTTATCGATATTGACAAAATAAACACTGATGTTCGGTCAATAAATACAGATACCGATTTTGCTGCCCAGCCCTAATTTATGCATATACTTAAAATTTATTTCAGCCAGAAAAACATTACAAGCCTGTTACAAGTTACGACAAGCCTGATCTCACAAGGAATCATAACTATTTAATGCATTGTCAGAAAAGTGGCTAATTCGTACAAATTTATAGCATTTCATTCATATGAAAACGAACGATTTTTAAAAGGAGGCGTGGCCACAGACCCCACCCCTAACCCTCATTGGGGGATGATTAAATCATACTAAAATGTGATGAAAACATACAAATTAATACGAATAAGCCACTAAATCAAAAAGTTATTATTTGCCATATTTCCAGTTGCCATTGTGTTAGTAACAGGACGTCTATTGTATCAGGACGTCAAGAACGTGTCACAGGTGTACCACCCGAATAACAATGACATCCAGGTGTTGAGGATCAAAGCACTGTCACCAGGATCACACAGTATTAGTGCTGACAGTGACAGCGTTTCATAAAGTTATCTAAGTGCAGCTTCACTTGGAAGAGACTGTAATAATGCTAATGCTATTATGCGTCCTTCCTGGAGGAGCATTTACTTCATTCCCATTTATATCCATGACAACAAGCATCCTCGTGAGCCTTAATTGCTAAAACCAATAGTGTTTGTTTGCTTCGGCAAGCTGTAGGACGTCTTAATCTGCTCCAGTTCACAGGATTAGAATTTACCAGCTCCTAACCCACCTCCAAATGTCATTAGGACCAGAGATTGCCTTAAAACATGAAAAAAATAAGCAAAAAAAAAAACTCCCTGTGTTCAAATCGGGCATGTTAAATATGTAATGACCCACTCAGACGGTGAGGACTCTGAGAGGAACATGTCATTATAGAGCAGTTTTGGTGAAACGTTCTTCATTATTTTGTGCTTCTGCTGTTGCTAAAATGAAGATTTCTTTTTTTTTGCTGCTGCATTTATGTAATTCTCCAAAGTGGTGGCACGCATCGCTGGCATGTGATGTGATTTCAGACTCACCACGATAAAACATTCATGTCCCACATCATCTTCACTGGCTGCTCTCGAATTCATTACAGAATATTGCGCTTTGGCAAGAAAGTTTGGGTCTTTGGGGTCGTCTTGCTGTTAAATGTTAAATTGTATTTATTTGCATTCTTTTGCACCTTCAAATATGACTTTTTGTTTTGTTATTCAGTGAGATACATGATAAGCTGATTCTAGTTAGTAGATTTCATATTTAAAATATTTTATTCATTTATTTATGAGCTTCAGAATTGTAAAATTTGGCAGCTTGAGGATGAAAAAGTGTATATATATTTATTAATAATAACTGATAAGCTTTTATGCGTTTAATTATTTCTTGTTTGTTTATTCATTTATAACATGGACATATTTTTTATATAGTGCTTTTACAATGTAGGGACCTATCATACACCTGACGCAATGTGGCGCAAGACATGTTTAGTGCGATTTGTTGCTATTTTAAGAACAACGCAACTCTAATTTTCACATTTTGCACCATGTTGTTTAAATAGCAAATCCATTTGCGCTACTTTGTGGACTGATGGGTGTGCCGGTCTATAAAGGAGGTGTGTTAATGCGCATTGTTGGCGCATTGCTATTTTGAGGAACTGAAATAGACTGTGCCGTTGACCAACTGAAAGCAGGTCTAAAGTCCAGCGCAGAGTACGTTAGTTATGTGCCTATGCAGGTTCAAATGCTTAACACACACAGGATGTACAGCAAAACATAAATCTCTTTACATATGAAAAAAAAACAAAGGATTAAAATATTACAAAGATTATTATTTTCTACATAAATATAAAAACCACTACCTCCATGCCTTCATGTCTGGGTGGCTTTTTTTTATTTATTCATGACAATTTGCATTTTTATTATAATGTTATTATTATTAGCAGTATTATTTATTATATGCATATTATATTTGTTTTAATAAAAACAAGTTTAGATTTGTCAACCTGTCGGGTTTTGGAGATGTTTGCATCACCATATGGGGCATAAGAATAGGATGTGTGTTTGGATATAACTCCGTTTTTTGACCACACTTCGTTATTATTTTTCATTTATTCGTTTGCTGGAAATTAGAACTGAATTTTCAAATAGTTTTGAAACAAATCTTTGCACTTAACCAAAGAAATTAAACATGTTGACTAATGGATGTCTTCAGTGGAGTGCGTACAACACTCCAGGAAAGTAAAGGAGTAAAGTAAAGAGTAAAAGTAAACTAAAGAGAAAGTAAAGAGGACGCAAACTGTATTTTTCTATCCTTAAAATAACAAAAGTTGATTCGGGCAGGCGCTTAATGGTTTTGCGCCATGTGCTTTAGACTTTGCACCTAGATCGTTAAAATAGAGCCCATAGATTGTGTCAAAGCAGCTTAACATAGAAGATTATAGTAAATTGAAACAGTGTCAGTCCAGTTTTCAGAGTTAAGTTTAGTTTAGTTCAGCTCAGTGTGGTTTAATTTTCACTGTTGAAAGTCCAAACACTAAAGTGAAAATTTATCGATGCGCAGCTCCACAAGTGGCAAACCAAGCAAGCCAGAGGCGACAGTGTTGAGGAACAAACTTCACCAATCGACGAAAGTAAAGGAAAAAACATCAAGAGAAACCAGGCTCAGTTGGGCACGACCATCTCTCTTCTGGCCAAACTTCTTGAGCAGAGCTGCAGTTTAGGCACCAGAGGCTGGAGAACACTGGACGTGTATCGTGGAGAAGCTGCAGGTGTAAGTAGGTCCCGGCGGGTGTTCAGAAACACTTACTTGTAGAGTTTTGAATGCTGGCATTGTAGGGATTCATTGTAAAAATGAAAAAATGATCTTTTTAAAAAAAGACAATCTATTTTTTCAATATTTTTAAAAGCTACTTTTAATAATACGTTTCTAATTACTATTTTTTTGTTTTTGCATTGACGGCAGTGCTTAATATTTTACTAGTTTTTTGTAATTTTATATTATTCAGTATTTTTTCAGAAAAAAAATCTAATAGAAAGTGCTGTAAAAAACATTATTTGGAAAATATTTGCAAACTAAATCACTTTTGTAATCATTTTGCCTTTGTCTTCAACAATTTGTGTCCATTTTTATAGATGTATATTCTTACAGTAAATGTTCTGTGATTGACCTAAATAGCTGATCCTAACGCTTATTTTTAATGTTTACATTTATTATTATTAATGAAAAAATTATTCATAGATATATATAGATATATAAAAAAATACAGTTTAAAAATATGTTATTAAATAAATAGTGTGCATTTCAAGGCAACTGTGAACTTTTGGGCTTCTCTGCTATTAAATGTTAAAAGGTGTCATATGGTTTTTGTGTTGTTTTTCACATCAAAAAAAAATTCTTCCCATTATTAATGTTTTTAAAGTTTTGAATATTTCACAGTCAGTTAACTTTTCAAAGCTGATAAACCACTAAATGAATGTTTTTTAATGGTATACATTACTCTTTTAAAACTGCAAATGCCTGCGTAAAAGATTTACGAATGTCAGATTTTGTCTTTCTTCCTAGACATGAAACAATCTGAGCGTTGTCGGGATGCCAGAGAAGATCAAAAAACAGGTATGTGTTTTGATGTTCGTGGGATTGAGTTTGTTATTCACTCTCACTGATTTTTTTTCTGATTGATAAGTAGCACTGTATATTTCTGCATACATTTCAATCTGCATACTTAAAAGAAACCCTCAGGCAGACACAGAAAGACAGAAGGAACATCTGCCAAAGAACACTTGTGGGTCTGATGAGTGTTAGATGGTGTGTGAAGGTCATAGGTGACTAATGCGCCATCTAAGCTGGAGATCTATCTCAAATCACCAGCTGGCAATGACACACTTCTTCAAACTGCAGTGTTCAATCTTGTGCTAAAGTAAATCACAGCTGATCACAGCTCTTTTTTAGTTTTGCCACAGGGATCTTTAATGTCGGGTTTTGCTTTTATTATGCATTTTATTAAAAGTAAACAATGTTATTTAAATATCACCATCACAATATCGCACTGAACAAAGAAGGGTCTAGACATGGTTTTAACATTTCTTTTGCATTGATTTGCATTTGATCATCTTTAAAATGTTGCTTGGTAACATTAGCTTTCTGCTTGTGGTCAAGCAGTGAACTAGTGTTGGAGTTGAATGTGGCCATTAATTGAAGAATCAATCTAGGTTCTGAGAATCTTATGTGTGTGTTGCTTTAAGAAAGCAACCATTAGTTTGTGTTGTGTTTTATTTTCATTTGTTTATATTCATTTATTCTTTATTTCAATATTTTTATTTAATCATATGATCATTAGTCATTTATATAATTTTCATTTTAGCATTTTATTGATCATTAGTTAATGATATGATGATTGTTATTGATTATTATTTGTCAGTTGATTATGTTTTATATTTTATTATTACTATTTTCCTATAATTATTGCTTTATTATTATTTCATCATTCCATATTGTTATAGACTTATGACTGCGTGGATTCAAGCGACACTTGTTTTCAACAGTAAGAGATAAGAGAATGTCTCCATTTCGAGGTCTGTATTGTCTCTGGACAATGTTGTGAAGTAATAATTTTCCATTGCTGTTTCCTGTGGTGTAATAACACTTGTTGGATTCATCCTGATTAGACAAAGTCTGAGCATTGAATCATACGCAACTAAGATTATTCAAAAAACTCTGCTCTTTCTTTATCCTCATTATCGTCTCTTGCTTCTGGTCTTCTCTAGCTTTCTCAGTCAACTCCCATACTGATAGGAGATTGTAATTCACTTGAATACTGATTAACAAGATTGAGTATTGGGTGGCTTGTTGTCTGGATACCCAGAGAAACAGACATTTTCTGACAGGATCTGGCATCCGGGGCTAGATCCTATTTATCTGGCATGGAGAGTGTGTTCTGACATAATCAAGGATTAGGATTTGTTATGGGCAAGTTATACAGGACAGAGTGCGAAGCCACTTTATCATTTATTTCTGTTTATTGAAGAGAAGATTTTGTCAACACATTTCTAAACATAATACTGTAGTTTTATCTTTTCCATGATGACAGAAAATAATATTTTACTAGATATTTTCAAGACACTTCTACAAAGCCTAAAGTGACATTTAAAGGCTTAACTAGGTTAATTAGATTAACTAGGCAGGATAGGGTAGTTAGGCAAGTTATTGTATAACGATGGTTTGTAGACTATTGAAAAAAAAAATAGCTTAAAGGGGCTAATAATTTTGACCTCAAATTTATTTATTTTTTTTAATTAAAAACTGCTTTTATTCTAGCCAAAATAAAACAAATAACACTTTCTCCAGAAGAAAAAATATTAGTAGCACATTCGCCTCACATGCAAGAAGGTCGCTGGTTTGAGCCTCGGCTGGGTCAGTTGGCGTTTCTGTGTTCAGTTTGCATGTTCTCCCTGTGTTTGTGTGGGTTTCCTACGGGTGCTCCGGTTTCCCCCTCAAGTCCAAAGACATGCTGTACAGGTAAATTTGGTAGACTAAATTGTCCGTAGTGTATGAGTGTGTATGAATGTTTCCCAGTGATGGGTTGCAGCTGGAAGGGCATCCACTGCGTAAAACATATTCTGGATAAGTTGGCGGTTCATTCCGCTGTGGCGACCCCAGATTAATAAAGGGACTAAGCCAAAAAGAAAATGAATGATGAATGAATTGATTCACCCCTAGTGGCAGTTTGAAGAACAGTGTAATGTGAAACTTTCTGAATTATCTTCCTTAAAAGAGAACAGCCAAAGAGCATTTGAACTACATTTATTGGATCATTTTAAATAAAATCATTGGGTAAATGGCTGAAATGTTCATAGTTAGAGGAATACAGGACAAATGACCACTAATGTATTTCAAGGGAACACGGGATGTGTCACATTCTTTTTAACTTTCTAATTCACAATCCAGCACTAATAAGTAATCAGGTTTTGTATTGTTTGAAAAACAGTATTTCAGCCATAGTTTGAAAAAAAAATAAAAAAATGAATGTCATAGATTCAATAAAACAATTGCACAACAAATGACACTGGTGGTAGGCTTCAATGACAAGCAATGGCGCACCGATTTGTTCTGAGATCTGTATTTTGTGTTTAATTATGTAATAATTGATTGAAAGAGCTCATATACTTGTTTACAAGTTGTGTTGTTTGAAAGCAAAATTAGCTTTTGTTGGATTTTTAAAATGTTTTGGCACAGTTAGAGCTTTAAGCCTTTTGCAAGAATCATTTTGACCATGAGTGCCACTGCTTAGGCCTGTGTGTTGACGGCTGCATCAAAGCAATCAAGAAAAACTGTAATGAAGAGTACTCCATAAGGTGGAATATTAGAAGTACATATGACAGCCAAAATTTGCAACACTATTCTAGTGTTTTTTTAAATACATTTATTTTAAAATTCAACATATTTTGTCTTTAAGTTCTACTTTCGTAGTTATTTTAATGAAAGTAACTGAAAAGTAATACAGAAGTAATGTAACATTACAATTCTGAGACAGAGGTATTGTGAAGTAAGGGGTTACTTTTAAATAACAGTAACAAGTATGTATAAATAACTTGCACAACACTGTCTTTAATGCCTACAGATTCTGTTGATTTAGTGTTCTACTGATTCCGTTTGCTAAGTTTGTATTCTCATGTTTTTATGTTTGTTTTGGTTTCTTTATTTAAAACAATTAATATTGTTCTGCTCTGCCCCTCTTTTATGCAACCCCTCTGGCAAATGGCCTCAAAAACAAAAGAGAAAAATATATTTATATTCAAAAACAGGGAAAATATATAGAGAAATTGTAGCGATCTCAGCATTCAGAAAAGAATGGTGGTATACATCCCATTTTATATTAAGCGTGTGTTTGTTTGCTTGGATTAAATTCTGCTAGTCGGGTGTTTCACACGGGTGAGAGGGCTTGACAAACCACCTGTAGAAATACTTTTATCTCTCTTTCAAACAAAAAACAATTTAATTGTAAGTCTCTTTGGACTAAAGCCTCTGCTAAATGACTAAATTATGAATGCATGTAAATGTAGAAATTGTTTGTTGATTGGAAGAGAGCTCTCAGCTGAGTCCCAGCTCTTCGCTGTATAGAAACACTGTTGCAGTGTTTATTTTTTGCAATTTACTAAGACAAAACACAGAATTATAGAAGTATTTTTTCTTAACAACAGTAAAGTTAAAACTTTGAAAAAAATGAAAAACTTTAGTGTATTTCCAATGTTGATAACTGAAAATGCGACAATCTGTGAAAAGGGATCATTGGCTTCATTATATTTATGCATTTGGCAGATGCTTGTATCCAAAGTGACCGATCTGCTTTTGATCCAACATCCACAGAGGGTCTCTATTGAAGATGAATGAGTTCATCTGTCATTTTTCATAAACAGTGAAAAGGCCTGTTAAGAGATGAGTGCAGTATGAGACTTGGCAAGAGTGAAGAAGCAGAATGAAACTGGACAAAAGTGGGCAGGGAGATGAAGACATGACAAAAGTGGAGATGTAGAGTGAGACGAGGTAGGACAAAAGTGGCATAAGACAAGAGTCCAAATGTGTTCTTTCATCTTTTATCTAATTGCTCAGTGTCAGCAATTAAATCTCTCTCGACAATGGAAGCAGCGCTCAAATTACTGTTCAGTTTTGTAAATGCATTCATGCATGTGTGACGCTCCTGCTGTGTGCAAGCTTGCAATGCCTTTATTTTAATGTTTTTTTTTTACCAACTTGGGTTTAAGGAAGAAAGAATATGCTAATTAAACATTGCATTTTTGCCAGCCACCTAGGATGTCATGTTATATCAGAGACCCTCCTCACCTTTATATGCTTGCAAGTATTTTGATCAACCTGATTTGAATGTGACCAGGCGTTCATTTCTTTCAAATCTAAAAAATATACATGATGGCAAATCAAGCAGTTTCCAGGTGCAGAGCTGAAGATGACAGATGATGCTCAATATTTAATCAGACCCAACCAACAGAAATACATTTATTACAGCAACATCTCACATTTTGCAAGAACATAATCACATTTCCCCCCCTCATGAGACTGTTACTTTTTTGTAACATAGTTAGAATTTCACAACATTTTTTTGTGCGACTCAAAAACTCATTCATCACTGCTTGTGGATTTGAGGAGATCCTGGAGAGTCTGTAACCGAGTGTTGGAGTGGCTGTTCCAGTACTTGCCGAGATTTTACAGTCTCCCTAAGTGCTGACTGGAAATTGTGGGCTGTCAGAAAGGAAATGTCAATAATTCACTTGCAAACAACCGACACTGAGGATCAGCACAGAAAACAAGACTTACATTTTATGTATCCATTGGCCCAGAATGTCTTTGGTTTCAGCTTGCAGCTACATAATTTGTTAGAAGAAAATCATTTGGAAAAATTGTCTGCATGCAGTATTTTCCGGTACTCTATACACCACATTATGTCATGGTAAGAAGCCAGTTCAATAATCGTATAAGCAAGGGCAAAATTTCTCTCATATTCCTCAACATAACAAGCCCTGGGTAATAATGCTTCATTAAAACTAAATGGAATAGATACAGCCCTTCTTTTTTTGGACAAATCTCTGGCACTGATTTTTCTTATAGGAGTCTGTCAGATACTGAAAATGCCTGTTTTAATATTCAGCATGCAGCTTGGAGATGACCATAACCTCAGTGCCACGAATACCGCTCAGGTTATTTTAATTTCTTTGTCGCTCGCACTAATTAGATTTCCTGCTCCTCTTTTACAGCGGCGGCTTTTGAATGGCACTTTGAACTTGGCTCCTCTCTGAGGTGGTACAGCGAGGCTGAAACGATAAGAGGAAAACCGTAGGATGGTTAAAGAGAACTTCCTCGTGGAGGCGAGCCTTGGGAGATTACGATCTAAGATGAGCCCTGGCTGTCTCTTTCTCACTCCATGTATCTGCCGAGGGAAAGAACGGAAGGTTTTATGTGCTGTTAAGACAAAAACACAGACCTGCTATAGATTTTATCATGTATAAATCCATGTGTGGTCTATTGTTTATCAGATAATTATTTAAATTGCTTGCATATACAGTAGATACCAGTGTAGACTGAAATATTAAAGGGAAAGTTTTCATAACAAGGAAAATTTGATCACCATTCACTCATCCTATAGTGTTGTTGATTCTTTTTTTTTAAAGACAGACTCAGTCAATGATAGCAATGTCGTAATTCATCTTGGGTCAGTTAAATATTGATGTAATTCAGTTCAATACCATTGTCAATCACATGATTTATCTGTAAAGCAGCTTTACAGATCTGCCATTATTCAGCTTAAAGGCCAGTTCATGCTAAGAATGATGATGGTAAATACAAAAATAACTATATTTGCCTTTTTATTCTGACCCTGTGCACTGCAGTTTCAAAGTTAACTGAAAATAGATGTTTATAAAAAAGAAACAGAAGCTGTTTAGTAGATACAATCCTTCAAATATGAGGCGAGTTTGGAAAATCTGTTATTCTGCTTATTATTCAAATGTCAGATTTCAGTTTTTAATATTCTTGTTGTATTTGCACGTAACCAGCATATGTCCTCAGAGTGCTATGTTTTTAGCATAACTACACTGTAAAAATATCTGTAAATTAACAGTTTTCCATATTTTGTGATTCATGTTTTTATTTTTTTTATTATTTATGCTTTTTGATCACATTATGGGGTCCTGATCTTTTATCCGACAACTTTTACCCTTAAAAAGTTGGAAAAAGTGATTTTTATGAGCATTTTTTAATAGTTTAAAGTGATATATTGTCTGGGTTGGTGTTGTATTTTATGCTGCAAAAACATTGTAATAAGCTGCCGGTATTTTATTGTTATTTTACAGACTTATTTATTTTTATATTATTTTTTACACGTTATATTATTTCAAACTACTTAAATGTCAATAAACGTCACATTGTTAAAATGTAGAGTTGAATTTTCAACATCAAAAATAGACAAAGCAGAGATCAAGGTCCCCTTATGAAATTCACAACCGTAAATAAACGGAAAACACAAAATATGGAAACTGTTAATTAACAGATATTTTTTTTAACAGTGTAGCTAGTGTGTCTGGCTAGTGTAATCTGTGTAAATGTAGCTTTCATAGTCATTGTAGTGGAATAAAAACAACACAAAGGACTAAGGGATTACTCACACTATGCTATCCGAACCGTGCCCAGGTCCATTTGCCGGATTGTTTGAGAAGTGTGAGTGCTCTAAATCAGGCTCAGACACGGTTCACTTGACCGGCCCTGGCCCGGTTGGAAGATATGTGCCAGAGCGCGGTTCATTTGGGCTTTAGCGCGGTGTGCTTTTGTGAGTGCAAAATGTGCCTGAGCCCGAAACTGAAAGCGAGACGTGACTTTTAAGGGACTGTTTGATATGGATTAATTAATCATTCGTACTGTTTAATGAACAAAAACTGTCTTAGTTTATTAAAGACGCAAACCCCACACTGCACCGCACAGCTGCACCTTCAGCAAACCTCCTAATTCCTGCAGCACAAGGACTTTATGATTGTTTATGAGCGTCAAAACTGGCTGATCTGTTCGGCGAAATATTTGACTGCGTGTCACAGCATATCAAACGACTTAAACAATATAACTAAAGAAATCTCCACTGTGCTGAGCGAAAGCGCTTACTGAACAGGACATCATCGATGACGTAAGCGTGCCCAGGCCTGAATGTAATGTGAGTGTGGGCCGTTGGGGGAGATGGGAGGAGCGACAAGCGTGCTCGGTTCAAGGCAACTGTACATAGTGTGAGTACGCCCTAATAGTAGTCAAATAGCGCAATAAAAACAACACAACGCAAAGTTCAAAGATGTCAGAACTTAGCTGCATGTCTGAGGTACTTTTATGTTTATACTACACTGCGTTGGATAGCCATGCATGCTTAATTGGGAGACCATTTCTCCTCTGGCCTAAGCCTAAGTCTCAGAAAGGTAACCTTAAAAGTTCTTTCTTGATAGATATCTAACCTTAGGACATGTGTTGTGTATTCCTGGAGTATACAATTGAGCTTGATAAAAACAAACCCAAATGTAATGTGTTATTTAACCAAAATCAACTAATTCTTGTTAAAGAGTCTACTAGCTTTTAGCAGTATGCTGTGTTTGTTGCTGAAACAAGTTATCATGTTAATCTGTCACATTAATATTTGTCAAATACAATGAAAATTCCAGTCTGGAGATATTAAACTCAGTGTAATTCCTATTACATCATGATTCAACTTGATTTACGAAAATAAAAAAGAGAGGTGGTTAATAGTTTTTGATAAACATGTAAACATAAAGACCAAAAGCAAGGGTCAGGATTTTTGTTAATATTACATAGTTAATGCATAACATTTTGATTTGTTTGCAACAATCCCTATCGTATATTGTAAGAATACTTTCATACTTTAAAATATTTGTTTATATATTTAATAAGTTTGACGCTGGATGTTATTTAAGACCATTTTATTGAGGATTTTTATTGATGACTCCTTTGGTGGTGGAAAAAAAGAAGGAAGAGTAATTGGCATTAAAAGAGCAATGAGGGAGTAAAGCCGGTTTTTACAGAAAACATTTATGGATTCATTAATAATAATAATAATTCCTTACATTTATATATCACTTTTCTGGACAGTCAAAGCACTTTACATATTGGGGGAATCTCCTCATCCACCACCAGTGTGCAGCATCCACCTGGATGACATGACGGCACCCATATTGTGCCAGACCGCACACCAGTTGATTGGTGGCCCTGATGGACAGAGGCTAGTGGGCAAACTTTGGCCAGGATACCAGGGTTAACCCCTACTTTTTTCGAAGGACATCCTGACATTTTTTAACGACCACAGAGAGTCAGGACCTCGGTTTAATGTCTCATCCGAAAGACGGCACTCACTGAGCAGTATAGAGTCCCCTTCACTGTACTGGGGCATTAGGACCCACACAGACTGCAGGTTGAGCGGCCCCTGCTGGCCTCACTAACATAATTTCCGGCAGCAACATGTGGTCTCCCATCCAGGTACTGACTGGGAGCAGCCCTGCCTAGCTTCAGTGGCCGACCATGCGAGAGTTGCAGAGAGCTAGCTGCTGGCTTAAAAAATACTTATGTTTATCCACCATAAAGAATTTCTCTATCCCACTATTTAGATCTATGAAGGACCTTCTGTGTATCTGAAAGGTTCTATGAACGTTAAAGGTTCTTAATGAAACCACAGATGCCAATAAAAAACCTTTATTTTAATGAAGAAAATAAACAGTTCAGCTTTGGTGGAGTGTATGCCTCATTACATGCTTCATCAAAATAAACAAATCAATACGTTACGTTTTTCACAAAATTTGTCATCATACATACAGTGTTCTCTGGGTTTATCAGTATTAGATTTGAAAGACAATAGCTTGAAACCTGAAATATTATTCAAATGCTTTCCCACCCCCGTCTACTTGTCTCTCTGTCTTTATCCATTTTGTCTCTCTGTCTCTCTCCCTCTCGCTATCTCTCTTTCAGTCTGCCTTTTTCTCTCTGGCTCTTGCGAACTTCACAGACCATAAAATCAGCGATTTCATTGCTAGGCAACTAGCATTTGCAAGAAGCAGGATGGAGTGGAAGCTTCTCAGTGCTGTTTCTGATGTTATATGAATATGGTCATGATTGTTAACGAGAGACACAACATATTTAGATGGAATAAACTCTTCATCTATAGTCACGACTTACACAATGGGGATTTTATATTACTGTAGCTGTAACCCTGGAGTCTTCATGTGTTTTCTTGTTATATAATATTGATTAATATCTGACCTTAGAAGGCACAGATTGTGTTTAGTGCTGTTTTTTTCTTTATGAATTCTGAGGCGATCTGTGTCAGTTGACAGGAATTAGCTTTTAGAAGATTTTCCACAGAATATCCACAGGGCAGCTTTTGTAAAAATAAAAAAAATGTGTGCAATACACAAAATTAGTGATATATTCAATTACATCTTGAACTTTGTGGCCAAAATTTGTTATCAACCTGAGGCTACTTTCAAAACCAAAGATGCGGAGCGGCTGAAATATTACTCATCATTATCTGGGTTACTAATGTTTTCATCACCTCCTCCAGTGTTTTGAACTCTGGAATAGTTCCCAGGTACATAAGCTGAACTCAGAATCCTCTGATTTCATTACTGTCCACACAGAGCCTTTATGTTGGATGCATTTTTAGATGGAAGTTATTGAAGGACCAACAGACAATTTTAACAACACTTAATAACACAGTTGAAACACTTTTGCACAATTACAAATCTTTTGTGTGAAATAATGCATTTAAACTGACATCAGGTTTTGTCAAGATTCGCTTATGAATTTTAATTACACGATGCAGTAGTTTTAACTGATTTGCTCAAAGACACACACTGAACTTCAACATGTCTCCCCAAGCTGTAATCCTTGCTACGCCTCTGCATTTGAAAAAATGTTTATAATGCACTAAGAAATGGAAGTAGCTTGGAAGTATTTATTATTAGCACAAATAAATAATTCACAGATCGCTCAAATCTAAGGCCAACTATAACCAGCTGGCTTATTGGACACAGGTTGTTTATAAATGTTTCTTCTGCGGGTACTTTTGGCCTTGTGGACTTTTAGGAAAAAGAAACTCCATTACAGCAAACCTTTTGCATTCTCACTAGATTAATTTATCCGGCCAGCAATTTATACTGTAATAAGCATCACTGGAGAATTCAGGTACTTTTCTGAAACACCATGAACATTTGCAGCACAGCACTTCTCAAAATATGTTTTTGTATTTACCAGACTTCTGTGAACTGAAAACATATTTAGAAGAAAACGGCTCATTTGTCTTGATACATACAGGTTTCAGATCGGTTCACAGAACTTTCCCTTTTTTTGCCAGTGCTGTGTTAATTGTACTGAAACAGTCATTGATCTTGATGATGCTAGGCAATGTAAATGAAGTTATAGATAATGTTTAGTCTCCTATGCCATCCTTTCCTAGCAAATAAAGAATTCCTATTTTGCGCTGGGTCGGTTATACAGAAGAAACTGTGCATTGGAACTGTGGAGAAAAAAATATCTTTATTGTTGAGTCCTGATAAGACAAGTGTAATCATTCAGTTTATACTGTATCAGAGAACGTATAGTAGTATTAGAGTCTGATAGCATCTCTGCCACTGTATATGGCACTGTCACAGTAGGCAACGTCTTCTGAAAAGTAATTTTAAGAAAGTCCAGCTAGTGCTTTGTCATGTGAAGTCTTTGTAGCTGCATTAATGCTACACAATAGCAGTGAAGTAAATGCAGCTCCTGCAAGTCACTAGAAATGCTTTTTTTACTGAAAAAGTTTCTGGCACCCTAGATTGAAGACACTTAAAATGTATTTATTATTTTATCTTTTTTTTTTAACTTGGCCTTAAAAAATCTATAAATGGCCTTATAATTTGTAACATATGCAGGCTCGTAGCCAGCCTGGTGAAAGGGGTGGTTCTTTTCTTGGACCTTTTTGCAGTTATTAGCCTCATTTTCTATTTAATTATGAGGTTTAAATGAGTTGCATTTTAGTGACATTTTAAACACTATTCTTTTGCTGGAGTAGCTTTTTGATGTACCAAAAACATTTCCTAAAGATTTACATTAATTAGCATTTATCATATACATCATATATTTACACATATCAATTACATCATATATCATTAGAAAAAAAAATAGGAATCTGTTAAAGTTTTAAATTAAAAGCTAGCCTATTGTCATTTAAATATAATTCATTTAAATAGTAAACTGGCCCACGCATTCATCTTTCCTCAGTCACACTGACGCAACAGCCAACGCAGGATTCCGCTTGGTGTTAAAGCCTTCTTCGATTAATTATTTTCACAATTTATTATGGTATAGCAGTCAAAATGGTACAAATGAGCTCATGTATGGGACAAATTCTGTACCTTTGTCAGTGAGGAGTGGGTCTTTCCATGATGCTGCCACCACCATGCTTCACTGTAGAGATGGTATTAGCCTGGTGATGAGCAGTGCCTGGTTTTCTCCAAATGTTACGCCTGGCATTCACTCCAAAGAGTTCAATTTTAGTCTCATCAGCCAGAGAATTTAGTTTCTTATGGTCTGAGAGTCCTTCAAATGCCTTTTGGCAAATTCCAGGTGGGAAATGGCTTCCCTCCACTCTGCCACACAGGCCTGATTGGTGGATTGCTGCACAGATGGTTGTCCTTCTCTAAGGTTCTCAGAAGAACGCTGGAGCTCAGACAGGGTGACCATTGGGTTATTGATCATCTCCCCGACTAAGGCCCTTCTCCCTTGATCCCTTAGCTTAGATGGCCGGCCAGTTCTAGGAAGAGTCCTGGTGGTTCCAAACATCTTCCACTTATGGATGATGAAGGCCACTGTGCTCATTGGAGCTTTCAGAGCAGCAGAAATTTTTCTGTAAACTTCTCCAGCCTTGTGCCTCGAGACAATCCTGTCTTGGAGGTCTACAGACAATTCATTTGTCTTCATGTCTGGTTTGTGCTTTGACATGCACTGTCAACCCTTGAATCTTATATAGACAGGTGTATGCCTTTTCAAATCATGTCCAATCAACTGAATTTACCACAGGTGAACTCCAATTAAGCTCCTAAAACATCTCAAGAATGATCAGTGGAAACAGAATGTACCTGAGCTCAATTTAGAGCTTCACGCCAAAGGCTGTCAATACTTATGTACATGTGATTTTTCAGGTCTTTTATTTTTTAATAAATTTGCAACAACTTCAAAAAAAATCTTTTTTTTCACATTGTTATTATGGGGTGTTGTGTGTAGAATTTTGAGGAAATAAATGAATTTAATCCATTTCAGAATAAATAGTGAAGCGCTATGAATACTTTCCGGATGCACTGTGTACTACATAAACTTAAACTATACACATAACCTAAGACAGACTATACAAGTACTTTTATTTGTGACAGAACAATATTGTGCAAGATATGTGCAAAAGAAGTAATTATGGTTGAAAAAAAAAACAAGTGCAACAAGATTTGTGGTAGATTCACAGGTAAAAATAGTTTTCCTTATTGAGTCATTGCAAGATGGAGTTTAAGTAAAGTGTCTGGTGCATATAGAGAGAAGATTGTTTCTACAGGGGGTTTGTATAACCCTCCCACCTGTGTGAAGCACACCAGAAATGCACATTGTTTTTTTTTTCCAGAGATATGGAGTGATTGTATTAGAAAATTGTGCAAATCTTGTGAAAGTGTTGGTTAAAGTGTCAGAGAGATGAAAGAGTGTGTTTTATGTAGATGGTTTGTCAAGCCCACTGACCTGTGTATCAATGTGTAATGTTTTGTGGCTTTTGTGTGGTGGTAGTAGTTGGGGGGTTGTTTGCTGAGACTGTGGATACATTTTTAGAGTGAGGTAAGATGATTGGAGTCGAGAGCTCTAACAGCTTGTGGGGAAAGAAGCTGTTGAGTAGTCTAGCAAAGCCGATCATGGTCGTATGTCTTATCGCCCCCACCCAACACAATATTAAAGCATTATTGACCTAACTTTAACATTATCTGCAGCTTTGGAACGGTGTGTAGACCAGGGGTCACCAACTCTGTTCCTGGAAGCAGAAATTGATAATCAGGTCTACATTTTTGGGAATCTGAATTAAATCACTTACACTCTCAGAAGTAAAGGTAAGCGATCTGTCACTAGGGTGGTACCTTTTTGAAAGGTACAAATTTGTACTTAAAAGGTCCATATTAATACCTCAAGGGTACATATTATTAGTACCTAAAAAGTACAAAAGTGTTCCTCTTAAAATTTTTAGGTACTAATATGTACCCTTGAAGTATTGATATGGACCTTTTAGGTACAAATTTGTACTATTCGAAAAGGTACCACCCCAGTGACAGATCGCGTACCTTTATTTCTGAGAGTGTAGGGTACAATGTGTTGTTTGTATCAGATACATGTTCTTCTTGTACACGTCCACGAGAAGGCAGGGTTTGTCATACAGATCACTAAAGCCGTGGTCACACTGGACTTTTCCCTCCATAGACTTCCATTCATACGCACGCGAATGCGTCAGACCGGAAACGCAGGGTCATGCATCAGATTTCGCAGGTTGCTGCGGTGCAAAGTTCAAACTTGGTGAACTCTGACCTGCGAAATCGCATCACTAGACTGCGTGAGACCAATTCAGGATCAAAACATGACCTCTCTGAACAGAAATTTAAAACATGGAGCAATCGCTCGCTTTTTTTAATGTCTAATCATCTTGTTTAATCCCACCCCTTTTCGCAGCACCGTACAACAGAATTTCGCAAGCTCAAACTCTAGTGTGACTTCGGCTTTATAGCGAATCACTGACCTAAACCCACCCTGAAACCCAACCAATAGTGTCTTCAAAAGCAAATGAGAAAAGTGCACTGCAACCACATAATTTTCATACCAGAAAACTTTTCCATATAGAGATACTGTAGGCGAGGCAAACATATTTGATTACAAATCACAGACACTGTTAAGTTGTTTTGGGGTATTTATTTAGTGCTGTGCAAAGTATCACAGGAAAATAGCTCATTATTCATTGATAATATGTTGCTGTAAATATCATTATTGTGAAAAGGAAAAAAGTTGTTGGTGTCATGCTGCCTTTAGCATTAATTTTATCTAAAAACTACAGTAAAACATATGTTCAAGCACGTTTTTGTGGTTCACAATAATGTAGGTTTAAGCACATATATTTCCAATGATGCAGTGTTGCAAAAAAGAAAGAAAAGTAAATGAATGGATTGAATCTGTGCAAACAATAACTCAGGTTTGTCAAGCTGTTTATAACATTCAATACTTTATACCCTAATTTGTTTAACTCGCCAAATTTCTGATTTCCACTGCTCTACATCGGCTTTAAGAACTGCTATGGCAATGTATACAATACAATATAATAAAATATGAGTTCCCCTTCTGATGAATTCTTAAGCAATACTGTATAAACATGATACACAGTCTATGCTACCTAGTCTATACTATAGCTCTGGTATTTTACAATCCAACAGTGCATTCAATTGTGATGTAAGGTTCCCATTCTCTATGCAGAGCAAATAACTGAGTGCTTAAGTGCTTAAATGAAGCTGGACATTCTCTATAAGATGATCATCTCTCAAATATTTGAATTATTTGTGTTCTAATTGAAGTCTTGGAAGTAATTCCCCCATCATTTATTAAATTGTGTACAGTATGTGTGAGCGTGTGCTGTACTGGTCTGATTTAGAAGATTGTGTGTGTGTTAGAGCGGGGTGAAAGATCATTAGAGGAGAGAAAAATGATGAGTTAGCTTATCATTCACCCTGATCTGCAGTGATAGTGCTTGTTAACTCAAGTTAATCTTCTGCCAGAGAGAAAACAAGATCAGGGAGGTTTACAGGGAACGGATAAAACATTATTTATTACCCTGACCACCAATGACTTACACCACCAGTCAAAAAGTTGACCCACCTGACTAAATTTACACTCCTCATGATCATAAAAACTCTTTGATCTGAAGGTTTATGCTAAAATGCTTTGAAATTAGTTTTTTGACAAATATAAATAATGCCTGTGAATTACATAACAGATTTTTATTAATGCATGAATTAGACTATAAAATAGTAAACGCTGGAAATGGGTGCCAGCATGCAGTAATGGTTTTAAAATCAGTGCTCATAAAACAGTTTTGATGACTGTATAATTACATTTCGATTTGTAGTTTATTGTATGCTGTTGATCAAACTTTTGATTGTTGTGTACATGTAAACCTAAGTATAAACAAGACTATTAATTGAGTTATGAAGTACAGTACAGTACATACATTGAGAATCGTGATTTATTTATTTTTAAAATGTCCCACCGCAAATTAGTAGTGATGACTTCATGAATTTTTTCAGTGATAAAATAGAAGGCTTCAGACAGAAAATGGATGATGTTAAACTTCCTACACCACCTTATACTCCAGATCCAGTAAACATTCCACTGAATCTAAATAACCTACAATGCTTCAAAACCATAGAACAGGAAGAGCTAGATAAAGTTATAAATAGTTCCAAATCAGCTACGTGTATGTTAGACCCAATTCCAACAAAATTACTGAAAGAATTGCTACCTGTTATAGGAGAACCTCTCTTAACGTATCAACTCTTCTTTATCTTTAGGCCATGTTCCAAACCCTTACAAGCTAGCTGTTATTAAACTTATTATTAAGAAACCACAACTGGACCCGAGCAACTTAGCTAATTATAGGCCTATTTCAAATCTTCCATTTATGTCTAAAATACTAGAAAAAGTTGTTTCTACCCAATTATGCTCCTTTCTGCAGACAAAAATATTTTTGAAGTGTTTCAGTCAGGTTTCAGGCCTCATCACAGTACGGAAACCGCATTAGTAAAAATAACCAATGATTTACTTTTAGCTGCTGACCAAGGGTGCATCTCACTATTAGTCTTACTCGACCTTAGCGCCGCATTTGACACCATTGACCACAATATTCTCATAGACCGCTTATATTCTACAGGTCTCCAAGGACAGGCTCTTCAATGGTTTAGGTCATACTTAGCTGATCGTTACCAATTTGTGAATATTATTGGACAGCTTTCACAAGTCAGGCCAGTAAAGTATGGGGTGCCTCAAGGATCAGTTTTAGGCCCTTTGCTTTTTACAATATACATGCTTCCCCTGGGAGACAATATTAGAAAACACAGGATCAGATTTCACTGCTATGCAGACGATACTCAATTATACATGTCAACCTAACCTGATGAAATGTCTGAACTGTCTAAGCTAACTGAGTGTATTTAAGATGTTAAAGACTGGATGACCAACAATTTTCTTCTCTTAAACTCAGACAAAACAGAATTATTACTTATCGGGCCTAAATCCTGTACACAGCAGATCTCACAACTCGACCTGCAATTAGAGGGATACAAAGTTAGCGTTAGCTCTACTATAAAAGACCTGGGTGTCATATTAGACAGCAATTTAACTTTTGAAAATCATATATTCCATGTTACAAAAACTGCCCTCTTTCATGTGAGAAATATTGCTACATTGCGAAGTATGCTATCCATCTCAGATGCAGAAAATCTAGTTCATGCTTTCATGACTTCTAGGCTGGACTACTGTAATGCTCTGTTTGCTGGTTGCCCAGCATCATCTATTAACAAACTTCAGTGCAAAGCTAGTGCAAAATGCAGCTCCCAGAGTTCAACCAGGTCTAGAAAATATGATCATATCACCCCAAATTTATCCTCCTTACACTGGCTGCCTGTTAAGTTTCGCATTGAATATAAAATATTGCTTCTTACCCATAAAGCCTTAAATAATCTAGCTCCTGTTTATCTAATCAACCTCCTGTCTCGCTACAACCCAACCCGCTCTTTACGATATCAAAACTCAGGGTTTCTAGTAGTACCTAGAATAGCAAAATCGAGTAAAGGAGGTTGAGCCTTTTCATTTATGGCCCCTAAACTCTGGAATAGCCTTCCTGATAATGTCCGAGGCTCAGACACACTCTCGCGCTTCAAAACTAGATTAAAGACCTATCTTTTTAGCAAAGCATACACTCAGTGCAGTACATAGCGGTATGACGCATGAGTGTGCCCCACGCAGGATTTTGCTTCTTGTTTTTAAACATTATGAACAGCAGCTACGCTAATTATTCACCTTATTCTGTATTTCCACCTGGGGGTACTCATCCCGAGGCCCTCAGACTATGCAGTGCCACTGATGTGATCCAAGACCAACGACGAGATGATCCCAAGGTTTTCATAATCCTGGACCTGGGCGTATCCTGAGCAGCTGCTGTGGTGGTCATGGAAGAGTGGAGAGCATGAGACTGATTCCTGTGATGCTCCAAGGACAGACAAGTCTTCGCTGAGGTCCAGCTTCCTGCACCTAGACTGCAGCTCTGTACAAGACGTTTGGCCATAGGAGAAATGATCGTGCCCAACTGAGCCAGGTTTCTCTCGAGGTTTTTTAAATTCTTCACTTTCGCCAATTGGTGAAGTTTTTTCCTCGCCGCTGTCGCCACTGGCTTGCATGGTTCGGGATCTGTAGAGCTGCGCATCGATGGAATTGCTCTGCAGTGTTTGGACTCTCAGTAGGGAATTTTACCCCACACTGAACTGAGCTAAACTGAACTGAACTTAATCTCTGAAAACTGAACTGACACTGTTTCAATTCACTATAATCTTCCATGTGAAGCTGCTTTGACACAATCTACATTGTATAAGCGCTATACAAATAAAGATGAATTGAATTAAATTGAATTAAACAGAAAGATTCTAATTAAACTACTAGAAACTCTGATAAAACGTTAATTGCTGCATATTCATTCATTCATTTTCCTTCGGCTTAGTTTCTTATTTGTCAGAGGTTGCCACAGCGGAACGAACCGCCAACTATTCCAGCATATGTTTTATGCAGCAGGTGCCTTTCCAGCCTCAACCCAATACTGGGAAACAACCATACACTCTCACATTCGCACACACGCTCATGCACTATGGTCAATTTCGTTAATTCAATTCACTAATAGTGCATGTCTTTAGACTGTGGGGAAACCGGAGCACCCGGAGGAAACCCATGTGAACATGGGGAGAACATGCAAACTCCAAATAGAAATGCCACCGTTTAAAACATATTTAATTAAATGGATTGATTTAGTTTTTTCAAGAAATTGTGTCAATATTGTTTATGCATATATTTTATGCATGTCTGAAATGTTTTAGTCATTCTAAAATGTTTGCCATTACAATGCTCTTTTTCTTTTGTAAAACTTTTCACCTTGGTTAAACTGACAAACTCAAGTTCACCAGCTGCCTTGAAAATGTGAGTCAACTCAACTTAGAGAGAGTCTTTGTTTAAACTAAAGATGTTGAGTTTTAGTTAAATATATTGTGAAATTCAACATCCTAAGTTGAGGCAAAGACTCTCTCTAAGTTGAGTTGACACATTTTCAAGGCAGCTGGTGAACTTGAGTTTGTAAGTTTAACCAAGGTGAAAAGTTTTACAGTGAATGATAACAGCAGCCGAAAGGGAGATCGATGTAAAATGTACTGCCCAGCTCATTGATGCAGCAAACATCTCGCATAAACCTTAACTTAACTTTTTTTGTAACTTATTGCAAAGATTATATGATACAAAGTATATCTTTGTAAATGTACAATTATTTTTAATCTACATATTTAAAACTTTAAAGTATTCAAGAAGCTAATGAAATGTGCCATCACCATTTTGTGAAAAGGGTCTGTTAAATTTTTTTTAAACAAAGCATAAACATTTTAATGCACCCAATAAACACAATCAAACCTTTGAAAATAGATGATTGACCACTTCTTTAAAAAACGATTCAGGAATTCTCAGTAACACTTTATAATAACTACACACTATGAATCATATATTAAGCATTAGCAAATAGGGAAATCATTATTTGTTATGCATTAACTCTACATTAATAGACGTTAATAAGCAGTTTATAACTGCAGATGCTCTATTCTTGACTTATAAGCACATTTAAAATGTGTTTAATAATTGTTCTTTCATACTTTGTTAGAAAATGACTAAATTAAGTATCACATTATTTACAAATCATTTATATTTAAGAGTTGTTTTTTTAAGATCATTTAAATAAGTTAGTAAATGATTAATAAACTGTTCAAATCAACTTTTATATGTTATTATTCAGGCATATACTATCTGTTAATTTGTATGTTAATAAATGCTTTATTAACTCAACTTCATCCAGTATTGTGAGCTAAAATGAGGACTATTTATGCTTTATAAATCCCTAATAAATAACAATTAAAGGCTTAGTGTTAAATGAACAATACATCTTTGCAATCTTATGTAAAAAGTAAAATTAATGTAAAGTTTAAACATTGCTGAATAACAGTGTCAAAATATAATATAAAATTGGACAAAACAACAACAATATAATAATTTAACAATATATTATGATACATTTCAATGTTATTATGTTAGCGATGTTTAAACTGCACAGTAATTTTATTTTAGTTAAGATTGCTAAGATTTATTTTTTATTTGATAGTTTCATTTGTGTATCTTCAAATGAATAGAAATTAACAAAGCCGTTTATTTTCTTTCTTTCCTGTTTAGAATATAACTGAGCATTTAATTGTCATTTATTAAGGGTTTATAAAGCATGAATAGTCCTCACTTTAAGTCACAAAACTGGTCAGTCTGTAGTTATTATAAAGTTTAATTGAATTCTCAAATCAATATCAATTAAAAATGAGGAATCTGTTGTTTTTACCCAGCCCTGCTGTTTTACTTTTTTATGATTAATCATGCAGCTCTAAAGATTTTATCTGTGGCAAATGGGTAAAAGATTTTGTTATCATTCCCTAGTTTCTGCATTCAAGTTCAACCCAGGCTCATTCTGAAAATGTAGCTTTATATACATTTAGAGGGCAAAATATGTTCCAGGAGGGACGTTTTTTCTTTTGCAGTTTTTGTTTTCGTGAGTGCACCAGAGGCCGCTGTGTACGCTTTTTGAGATCTTAAATTTCTCTCGTGAGTGCCATTCACGCCTGCTCTTTTCACGTAAATCCATCAGAGGCCGCTGTCGACTGACTGACTGACTTGACTGACCCTCCCTCCTCCTTCCCTAAACCCAACCGATAGTCTTTTAAAAAGCACATATTGACCCGCCCACCCACTTTCCTAAACCCAACCAACAGTGTTTTGAAAAACAATCCAGAAAAAGAAAAGCCTCCTGATTTGTACCACGTTTTCAGATTTTACCACATTCTCACCCTGTTATTTACTTGTTTACTTTATTTTTTGGCTTTTGTTTTTGTCTTACCTATTTTCTGGAACCGTTCTTCACCGGACTCAAACCCCATCATCGTGGTCAACCTCTCTCTACGTCTCAAGTCCTCTCTGCATCTGGCTACATAATTCACAACCTCCAGAAATGCATATAGGGCTACGTTTTCATAATGAGCCTATGTTGTTCAAGTTCCTTTTAATCACAAGCTGTCTTCATGCTTTTCTGACAATAGATCTTTTTAGCACATCAAATTTCACCAAAATGTTGCTAATGTAATCGCACCTCCTTTCTCTGTGACTCGGTGTCAGATCTTGGTCGGTCTGAGGTCATCCGCCTCTTCCAGTCGGCCCATTTTTAAAGAGCAGCCTCTGCTGTGTGTCTCCCAGTGGACTCACAGCAGGAGATCGGTTCATGCGCTGGAAAGCCAGTGTCTTCTTTTCTCCTAATTTTGTCAAGGCTTGTGTGTTGAGGGTCAGTAAGCTTAAAGATGCAACTCTCCACAGTTCACAGCCTGAAAAAAAAGTGATGCAAGGCTCTAAAAAACACAATAAAGAAAGGGCGAGGTGAGAATAACAGACATGAAAAACAGCGTTGTTCCTGATCGCACCTCTCATTCGACATGGGCCGATGAGTCAAGAGCTCTCAGGCGGAACGGGAGGGGCAGGGTGAGATGGATGTTTCTATATTGTTGCGGACCTTGACCTTCATGCCAACAGAAAACTGATCTCCCTCGCCAGAGAAATTGGAAACCGCTGACCAATTTCAAAACAAAATCCATGTCAAACAATCGACACACAAAATTTAGTAACAAACGTCCACGGCCGGCCATCTGCTTGTTTTAAAAAAAAGTTTAAGGATAGTATGGAGAGTTTTCTAGACGGTTGTAATTGTGTGAAACTGATAAAATTTCAAATTCACTTACTATAGTGCACTTAATATCCCACATATTAAAATATCAGTTGCTGTACAAATTAATTTTAGCTAATTCTTTTAGTTGTATATAGAGTGGTATTTTGTTGAGTTAATATAATGGAAAAATAGATATTATCATTACTAATGATATATATATATATATATATATATATATATATATATATATATATATATATATATTAACAGTGTAAAACAGTTTGATTATTATATTATATTATCTTTAACCCCTTAACTGTCACCCTCATTTTTTTGAACATAGACATGAAAATCAATGCCATTGGTGCACAGATTTAAAGTGTCTCATTTTTAAAGAAACATATTTTTACAGTTAAAAGTAAAAAAACAAAAAACAAAACTAAAGTTATGTGCCTTTATGTTTATGAAAATAATAAACAATATATGTATATTTTATTATATTACATAAAATATGTATTTTACAAAACATGTTTTAGCCTAAATTTGACTGAAAATCTGAGCTCTATATCTGAACAAATTAAATTCCAAATTTAAAGTTGGCATCTCAAAAAATTAGCTTTCAGTAAGATTTGTGTGGATGCATTACCAGACAGAACGACCACATTCTGTTTCCGTTGGTGACCATACAAGAGCGCCCCCTATATTTTGAGGAATCGTGTTTTTTAATGCTTTTTACAATATTTGTAAAGTAGACATAAAATTCAAACTTGGATTGCTGTGGCAAAGTAATGCTTTTTGACCCTGATGGGTATCTTTGATGCACAAAATAATAAATAACCGTTGCTCAGGAACATCGATCAAAAATCAGTCAGATATGGAAATTTTAAGATTTCGAATCACATTTAGTTTGTCATGATTGCTTTATGTTTAGAGTATAAATATTATGTTTTAAAAATGTAAACGTAAATCTGCCCACAGGTTGTAGGGTGATTGTAAATGTGTTTCTATGTATTACTATTTCTACATAACAGAAAACAAAACAAAACAATGTATTCAGAGGACCTTAGATCTTTCCAACGATATATATATATAGTGCATCCGGAAAGTATTCATAGCTCTTCACTTTTTCCACATTTTTTATGTTACAGCCTTATTCCAAACTGGATTAAATTAATTTATTTACTCAAAATTCTACACACAATACCATATATAGACAATGTGAAAAAAGATTTTTGGAAATTGTTGCCAATCTATTATAAATAAAAAAACCTGAAAAATCACATGTACATAAGTATTGTTCCATAATAAGTGCCATATATATATATATATATATATATATATATATATATATATATATATATATATATATACTGTATATGCCCATTTCAATTATTTATTTTCACCAGTGAAACCAATATAACATCTCAACATTCACAAATATAAAATATACATTTCTGACATTCAAAAACAAATCAGTGACCAATATAGCCACCTTTCTTTGCAAGGACACTCAAAAGCCTGCCATCCATGGATTCTGTCAGTGTTTTGATCTGTTCACCATTAACATTACGTGCAGCACCAACCACAGCCTCCCAGACACTGTTCAGAGAGGTGTACTGTTCTCCCTCCTTGTAAATCTCACATTTGATGATGGACCACAGGTTCTCTATGGAGTTCAGATCAGGTGAACAAGAAGGCCATGTCATTAGTTTTTCTTCTTTTAGACCCTTTCTTGCCAGCCACGCTGTAGAGTACTTGGACGTGTGTGATGCAGCATTGTCCTGCATGAAAATCATGTTTTTCTCGAAGGATGCAGACTTCTTCCTGTACCACTGCTTGAAGGAGGTGTCTTCCAGAAACTGGCAGGACTGAGAGTTGAGCTTGTTGCGACCCTGTTGACTATTTTGAATGAAACGCTTGATTGTTCGATGATCACGTTTCAGAAGCTTGGCAATTTTAAGAGTGCTGCTTCCCTTTGCAAGATATCTCACTACAGTATTTTTGACTTTTCGGAGCCTGTCAAGTCCTTCTTTTGACCCATTTTGCCAAAGGAAAGGAAGCTGCCTAATAATTATGCACACCTGATATAGGGTGTTGATGTCATTACACCACACCCCTTTTCATTACAGAGATGCACATCACCTAATATGCTTACGTGGTAGTAGGCTTTCGAGCCTATACAGCTTGGAATAAGACAACATGCATAAAGAGGATGATGTGGTCAAAATACTCATTTGCCTAATAATTCTGCACTCCCTGTATTTAGGATTTAATTGCGTAATTGTGATCTAAACGTCCTGGATGTTTCAAATACTTCTTAAATGTGACAAATAGTATATATAAAATCCAACAGTTCTTCAAATGATTATTATATTAGTACTTTAAATGACTGAATTGGGTATTACAAAAAATGGTGATCGCACCTCTCACCAATCTGAGAAAAAAAACAGACAATACCTCACCGTCACCATTTTTTTTGTGTTTTCTGCTCAATTAAACTGACAAACATGAGACGGCTTGTTGGAAGCGTGAAGGGATGTCAGACGTACTGCATTTGATTAGCAGCTCGGTCTTGTTTCAGCATATGTCTGGAAGCAGAAATAGGCTACATTTTTGTAATTGCTTTGTCGTTTTACTGGTCACATTTGCCACTTTGCACCTGTCTCAATAACTGCTAAATCTCAGTCAGATTGACACACCTCCTGATTATCACGAGCATACGTCCATCACAGTATAACCCAAGGGTAACTTAAGAGCAACCTGTCAGAGAAAATGCATTGAAAGCCATCATGTACTGTAGGCTTTTAATTATTTTTTAAATAGTACTCCATACTGCGCATATATGCTTGCTGCTAGATTAAAACTGTTTACAGTGCTATAACCTTCGGTGTTTGACTTAAGAATGGTATATAATATATGTAAGCTGTTTTATATGAGGTGTTCTGTTTAAGTTTTCCTCACAAGGCTGCAATTTTTTTTTCCAATGGCTTGTACACAGTGTCCTCTGTTAGCAGTCATGTTGATTTACCAAGCACTATAAGTGCGTGCACTCAGAAAATGCTGCACAGGTTTCATATGCAGCAGTCATAAATTATGGGGAAGATTGGTAAACGGGATGAATGGCTTTATGCTTGAGCGCTGTCTTTTCCCTCAATGAACTTGGATGGCCAAATTTTCATACAGGGCTGCCAGCCTTTATTTGCCTCATTACGATTCTGTATTAACCATTCAGAGGCATAATAAAAGGGTCACGAACTAACAAATCAAATTTTCTGTAATCTTAGGTCATATGATTGGTCATCAAAGTATAAAAGCATCCCGTAGACTTCAAAATTCAAAGTTTCTTTGCTATTACAAAATCTTTTATTAAATCCATTACATTAAGGGCTCTATTTTAATGATCTAGGCACAAAGTCTAAGGGTGTGTCTGAATTCATTTTTGCTATTTTAAGGATAAAAAAAAATGCTCTGCATCCCGGCACATGGTCTAACCGGGTTGTGCTTATTCTTATAATGAGTTATGGGTGTGTTTTGAGCATAACGTGCATTAAACCAATCAGAGTCTCATCTCCCATTCCTTTTAAGAGTTAATTGTGTCGTGTCATGGCAGACTTTGTAAGTGGAAAACCTGAACGCTTCACTAGCGAGAAAACAATTAAACAGACCATCTGCAGCACAAGGATAAAGAACGAGCCTCGGCCTCGACTTTTTCTTTACTTTACTTTTACTCTTTACTTTACTCCTTTACTTTCGTGCATACGAAAACAGTGTTGTACGCACTCCACAGACATCCATCAGCCTACATATTTAATTTAGTTTAAGCGTTAAGATTTGTTTCAAAACTATTTCTATATTCAGTTCTAAATTCCAGCAAACTAATAAATGAACAATAATAATGAAGTGTGGTCAAAAAACTGAGTTATATCCAAACACATGTCCTGTTCTTAGTGACGCAAATGTCTCCAAAACCCGACAGGTGGACAAATCTAAACTTGTTTTTATCAAAACAAATACAAATATGCATATAATAAATACTACTACTAATAATAATAACATTATACAAATGCAAACTGTCATGAACAAACTGAAAAAAGCCCCCTGAGATGAGGCGTGGAGGTAGTGCTTTTTATATTTATGTAGAAAATAATAATTTTTGTAACATTTTAGTCCTGTAATTTTTTTTCCATATGTAAAGATAATTGTGCATTGCTGTACATCCTGTGTGTGTTAAGCAAAGTGTAAGCGTTTGGATTCGCATAGGCACATAATTTTAGTTGGTCAATAGTGCGGTCTATTTCAGTTTCTTAAAATAGTAATGCACCAACAATGCGCCTTAACACACCACAAAGGGGTGCAAAATTGGATTTGCTATTTAAACAACATGGCGCAAACTATTGCACTGGTCTGAAAATAGCAACAAATCGCACCAAACACATCTTGCGCCTTATTGCGCGGGGTTTTATGATTCTACTTTTTTTCAAATTAGTGGTTAATTCATACAGTATCATTTGAATGTTTTCATGATCTGCTTGTGGCCCAGTCATTGTTACAGTATATTTTAGGGCACATGTTTTTCTTTCTAAAATTCATGCATTTATAATATGTATAAGATTGTACAAATTCACATTTACAGTACATTTAGTCACATAGCTGACACTTTTGTCCAAAGCTACTAACAATTGAAGAGACCCCTAAGAGTGCTAGAGTATTTTTTTTGAGGGAGAGAGAGAGAAAGAAAGTGTTTCTAAAGGTGGTTTGTCAAGCCCAGTCACCTGTGTAAAGCACACTTCATAAATGCACAGTGTTTGTGTCGGAAATGTCTGGAAATGTGTCAGTGAATGAATAAGTGTGTTTTCTACAGGTGGTTTGCTAAGCCCACTCACCTGTGTAAGGCACACTCAGAATTTATAGTATTTTGGTTTGGTGTGTGATGAGGTGGGGGAGAGAAGAGGGGTCTTTGTTTTATTCATTGGTGTTTAGGTGCTCTCAGAAAAAATTGGGTTTGTAGTTGTCGTTTGTATGATCCCAGTGAATCCACAGTCCGAGTGGGAGTGGGAAGATTATTCCACCAGCGTGGAACATTAAATGAAAAGGTTTTGGAAAGTGAATTATTCATTAAAAAATTCAATTCATTCAACAAAACTTAAAACGGCCAATAAATCAATCTATTGTCCTTTACTACAGGTTCTGATAATATTATTTTATTATTTTGAATTATTCATATATTCATTCATTTTCTTTTCGGCTTAGTCCCTTTATTACTGTAATCAGGGCTCACCACAGCAAAATAAACTGCCAACCTTTCCAGCCTATGTTTTACGCAGCAGATGCCCTTCCAGCTGCAACCCATCACTGGGAAACATCCATACACTCACATACACTATGAACAATTTAGCTTACCCAATTCACCTGTACCGCATGTCTTTGGACTTGTGGGGGAAACTGGAGCACCCAGAGGAAACCTACGTGAACATGGGGAGAACATGCAAACTCCACACAGAAATGTCACCAGACCCAGCCGGGGCTTGAACCAGCGACCTTCTTGCTGTGAGGCGATCGTGCTATCCACTGCTCCACCATGATGCCCCTATTTTTAATTATTATTTATGATAATTTTGTTGTTTGACTGTTAAACAGCTGCGATCACTTTAGGAGCAAATGCACAGAACAAACCTACTGATACACATGAATTTCCTTTCTGTTTTTATGCTTATGTTTTATAACCAAATGTGTCTGCAAGGATATTCACTGAGACCGACATGTTGGCATAGTTTTGTGTGTTTTTGTCCATCCAAGCCCAAGTAAAAAAAACAAAAATAGTTTTGTATTTTTGTGTAGAGACTAGTGTAAAATTAGAAGGAAGAGAATACTTTTTAGGTGTCGCGGTGGCGCAGTGGGAAGCACGATGCCTCACTGCAAAAAGGTCGCTGGTTCGAGCCTCGGCTGGGTCAGTTGGCATTTCTGTGGGGAGTTTGCATGTTCTCCCCATGTTTGCGTGGGTTTCCTCCAGGTGCTCCGGTTTCCCCCACAGTCCAAAGACATGTGGTATAGGTGAATTGGGTGAGCTAAATTGTCCATAGCGTATGTGTGTGAATGAATGAGAGTGTATGGTGTTTCCCATTGATGGGTTGCAGCTGGAAGGGCATCTACTGCATAAAACATATGCTGGATAAGTTGGCAGTTCATTCTGCGGTGGCGACCCCAGATTAATAAAGGGACTAAGCTGAAAAGAAAATGAATGAATGGAAGAATACTTTTTATGAGACACTTTTTTTTATTTCTTCGCTTCATTTTACTGCAGATTTGCTTATAAACAAGGCACAGTTCAACACAGTCTTTTGAGAGTCATTTATTTCCTATATTGGGAACACCTGGGTGTGAGAGCTAGGACGCTGCCGCTTCTCCACCAAAATTTTGCAACTTTTAATGGCTGATTTTAGTGTTTTAGATGTGGTCTTTTTAATGCTGTTTTACACACCATACTGCATCTTTTTTGAAAGTAACTGGAGTTGAGTTTTGCCGCAGCTGCTTGGTTTATTGCGATCCGCGAGGCACGTCCTGGTGGCTAGCATGCGGCTAAGATACTTTTCTCCTTCTGGTTTTTATTGGAGTACCTGACAAGGCCTATTGTGGTCACTCGGACTTTATCATGATCACGTATTCGCGAACAGATCTCTGTCAACTTGACCACACGATGGCTCCTGCTACAGATGTGTTGCAAACGCTTCGCTCGCTACAACTCTTACGGCGCACAAGGTACACTCATCGGGGCTCTCGCCGGAGTTTTCTGGTTCATCGGACCGGCGCGATAAACACCGTCTGGTCTCACAAGCGAGTGGTTCGTCCTTGTTCTTCATCACGGGTTTGCCCGATGGATCTTGTACCTCTTCAGAAGTCATCCAGTGGAGTTCAACTAAACACGGTCAGGTTTGCTCATTTAAACTCTCGTTCTATAAACAACAAAGCAGCTTTTATCAGTGCTTTAATTGTGGAAAATGATCTGGATTTTCTGTGTATCTGTGAAACCTGGCATCAGACAAATGACTATTTTAACCTAAATATGTGCGCTCTGCCAAGCTACACATATTTAGAGCGTCCCCGCTCCACCGGCAGAGGCAATAATATCCGGGTTAGCAGTCATTTACCGATCTGACGTGAGGTAACATTGCCTCGTTTTACAACTTTTGAATGTCTGGCGTTCAAATTGACTGGTACTTAATCTGTTCTCATTTTAAGCATCTATCGTCCTCCAAAACCTTCTCCGGAATTCTTTTCTGAACTTTCAGACCTTTTGACATTTTCCAGTGCACTCTGCCCAGCTCTACTTCTAACTGGTGACTTAAATTTTCACGTAGAGAATGCTGACTGTACTCAAGCCTCATGTTTATTGGATATACTTGACTGTTTTAATTTTGTTCAGCACGTCGACTTTCCAACACATAAATGTGGTCACACATTAGACTTGGTATGCACTTCTGGAGTAAAAATCCAACCACCCAAAGCGATTACGGTGCCATTCAGTGACCATAAACTTATTATGTTTGATCTGTACACAACACCTCAGACCTCTATCAAACGTACTATTGTTTTTAGGAAACTTGATGATATCAACACCGACCAGTTCAATCAATGCATTGAGGGTTTGCCTACCCAGATAGCAAAATACACTCGGGCCAGTTCCGGCTAGATTCTCGCCTGCCGGAGACTTACCCCTCGGCCCGACTCCGGCTGCCGTACTCGGGCCGGATGCCTATGGACTCACTGCCCGATTCCGGCCCGAATCAATCGGGCCAGATGCGGCGGCCGTAAGCGAGCCGACGCTGCCGCATCCGAGCCGGAATCGGCCCGTGAGTAATGTGCACTGCGGCCCGGAGCTGGCGCGATTAAGTCTTCATATACCTTGATATAAAACCTTTTGGTATTAAATTAGTACTTGATACATGGTATTACAACCATTTGAGTTGATATAACAGCAAACGCAGGCTATGTACTGTAAACACAAAGTGTAGGCACTGCGTTTAATCTTTAAATAAAATGCAAACAGCATACATATCCTATAACGTAAATAATCAAACAAAGGACAAAATAAATAAATGATAAACGTTTATTGATTGCAAGAAACAAATAATACTCAAATGTAATAAATTATTTTGTAGTGCACAAGAAAAACAACAATAAAACTGCACAATACACAGGAAGATTTATAGAAAAAAAAAATCTGAAATTGCACACATACACAAAAGTTTTCAAAACAACCCAGTTTTCCCAACAGATTTGAATTTTAAAAATTGTACAAGACACATCTTAAAACAGCTAAATTTTATATAAACTTGAATATAGAAACCAATTTAAGATATAGCAAGAAGCATCTTACAAATACCTATGACAATACGTAAAATATACAAGTCAAAGTTGTAAAAAGAACTGCCGAATTCTGAAGAAACGTCTCGAAACATTATTAATAAACATTAAAATAATAACAAAACAATATATATATATATATATATATATATATATATATATATATATATATATATATATATATATATATATATATATATATATATATATATATATGAATATAAAACTGCAGATGTATAAAGACTTAAACTTAATTTTTAAATAAACTTGAAAGAATAATTGGAATTGCACAAACAGCAAAACATATGATGTGTGTGTGTGTGTGTGTGTGTGTGTGTGTGTGTGTGTGTGTATATATCTTGTGCAATTTTATATTTAGAATTTTTGTTTATTATTATTATTAGTTATTGAAAATGTTTCTTCAGAATTTGGCATACTGTCACACATATATATATATATATATATATATATATATATATATATATATATATATATATATATATATATATATATATATATATATATATATATATATATATATATATATATATAAAATTTGCACAAATGAATCACAAATGAAACACAAATTGCCCAAGTATCAGGGAACATCTTAATAAAAAACAAAAAGAGTGATTTAGACATTTGACACATTAGCTTTCTCTCTTTCCTTCCTTCCTTCCTCCGTCCGTGCCTGTCAGGAGCAAGTTGTAGCCACCTTGTAATGCATTTTTCCACCTCTTCATCAGTGGCATGGTATGGATATTTGTCCTCACTGCATCTGTGATCAAAAGATATACAGATAATTAGTAGAGAACAAGAACAAATATTAAAGAAAAAAAAAAACATGCTTGCTCTCACATAAGTACAACCTAAATGGGACTATATAGATTTCTTTTTGTTCCTCTGGTTAATGATTCAAAGAAATACACAGATGGAACAGCCCCTAATTGTATTGAAATGTATATTTAAAACCAACTTACTGACTACGACAGTCCCAAGGGGAAGTGCACGAAAGGCCACTTTTTAGTTTGCCCCGCTCCAGTTAATTTGTTTGGCCAAGGAGTTAGCCAAAAGCTTTCCCAGCATACGCCAAACTGCTTCCTTAGTGGAAAACACCAATAATTCCTAAGTAGGCTACCTACGAAGCAAAAAAATCAAATAAATAAATAAACTTAAAACACTTTGAAATACACAAGAGCTTGAACTTACCATTTTCTTCATTTGTTCGGGCTGGTCCTTTAGTTGATTTTCAAGCTTTTCCAAATCAAACTGGACAAAGGAAGGTCAAATGTGCTTACATCTGGAATTTCATCACGTCTGTTTTGGTTTTGCAGATTTTTGAGAATCAGGACCAGTTGCTGCTTTATGTCGTCTTGTGATTTTAACACTTCAGACAGTGGTGCTAAAAAAAGAAAAATAACGAATTAGTATAAATCAACCTAAAGCTTATACAACGTGTGTAAATACAACAGAGGGTTAGATACTGCTGATATTCTCTAGTTGATCTTTACTTTCTAGCTGCATAAAGCCTTTACAAATGTAGTGATGTCTTCAATTCTTACAAAAGACATGATGAGTACCAATAAGTTCTGTCTTGATCTCCAACTGCACTGGAACAAGGACTGTAAATGTTCATAGGCGCACTGGAATGTACAGTATCTGTGCATCTTGATGGTGTCCTTAAGGATTCTTCCATAGTCATTGGTGGTGATGGTAGTTGCGGTGCTGCATCAAATTCTGAAATCTTCATATCTGCTTTTTTTCCAGCCTCTTTGTTCCAAATATTTTTTCTTCATCACTGTCACTATAGTTCTGTCTTTTATGTCCCATGATCAGATACATTTACAAAACAAAACATTATTTTAGTATAGTGCCAGGGCAAAAATTGCAGGTTGTAATAGATCAATGAAATAATGTTGACAGTATGTGTTTAAAATAATTGCAAACAAACCTGTTCTTTCTTTTGGTGTATGACGGGCGATCATCGTCCTCATCTGTTTGCAAGTCAGACATCACAGTTGCCTGTGGAAGGGAGTCGAGCTTCCTCATATGTGTCTATAATAAAACATCACATTGTTGTTAACCTCCCCCAAAAAAAGTTCAAATCCTGAAATACTATCAAAGTTAATTAATGGCTATAATACCTGTAGTGTAAATGAAGCTTGCACAAGATTTAATCGGGGATTCATGCAGTGTGACAGCCTTATGATTCTTAGACTTAGATTTGTAAGATGGTTAAGCACATCTATCATTCTGTACCCATGAAGATGGCACAAATTCCATTTCAGATGACTCGAACCACACAATATGGAACTCATTAACTGAGCCTTCAGATGTCACCATATCATAATCATCTAGGTGATCAAAGTCTTTATCTTTAGGGGCCTCATTTTTACTATATAAGACTTTTAGATAGTGAGAAGTGTCATCACTACAATGAGTTTGCAAAGGCTTCAAAATCTGAGCAACACTGTCCCTTGCCCTATTCAAATACTATAATTCACAGAGTAAAACTCAAAATTTTCCGCCATGACTTACATTTACTGGCCTCTTCTGTGCCGAGCTTGTTTGATCATGCTCAAGGATCTTGTTGTGGACTGTCAAACAAACAAACATACAAAAGTGTATAAAAAAAATGTTTATCTTCACTAGAATCATTATAAACATTAATAATGACTATTCAGAAAAAGCCTGAAACAAACATTATACCCCTTGAGCATAAGCCCAAAATTGTTATTTAAAGTAGAATAAGTCACAATCAGTCGAATTTCTTTAAAATAAGAAACCTTTTGGATCAGATAGTTGTAAGTTACTAAAAACACTGTTAACCTAACATTGTGGAAAATGTTAGATGATGATAGCCAATAACAAAACCCATTTCAGCTGTTTGTGAAGCTATTAGTATCGAGCTTCGATCACTTTCGTGATGCACTGCATAAACAAGTTAAACTATAATATTTTATAGATCCAAAACGATTAATTTTTATTTACACATAATCACTCAGAATTATTTCTGTTGGGTAAGTACACAACTGTAAAATCATTTTTTCAACACCCATGGTATATTAAAATGTTAACTCAGAAATAAAAAGCACGTTTTGCCATGGTAGTGTTAACGGATTAGTCTACAGAAACTTTCTTTAACGTAACGTTAAGATACACACCAATTCGTTTCAGTCATGTTTCTTTAAAATAATTAAAATAGTTTTCAGTTACTAAACACTGTTACAATCTAACATTGTGTAAAAGGAACAGGAACTTTCAGAAGTGTTTGTAACGTTAGCATACACATCAATTAGCTTCAGTCGTGTTTCTTTAAAACTAGTTGCATTTTGTATCAAATTGTTTTAAATTACTAAACACTGTTACAACCTAACACTGTGAAAAAATGTTTTGAACACTAAATACGCATATTATACAGTATAAAAGCAGTAAAAACCTTACCTTTCTGACCGCAAAACACGAGTTTCAAAACTTCTTCTTCTTGTAATCTTTAAGGCGGTTGCCAACCAGCTTTTTGGAGCATTACCGACACCATTAGGACAAAAGTTAAACAAGCCGAGTCCTTGCCAGAAGCGGCCCGGACTCTACAGACAGACTCGGGCCAGATATGGTTAACAGGAATCGGGCCAGGGCTTTACAGCCGCATCACAAACACATGTGCGAGAGCGAGCTGCGGGCCATACTCGGCCCAGATAACACTCGCCGATGCCGAGTCGGAGCCGGAGGCGCCGAAGGGTAGCCGAGCTCGGGCCGATTACTACCTGCTATCTGGGTATCATGTCCACAGCTGATCAGTATAATGATGTTTTTAAATCGGTTCTTGATGACATCGCTCCTCTGAAAAGTCGAGAGGTTTTGTTTAAAAGGTCATCCCCGTGCTGGTTTACGCTGGAATTACGAAAAATAAAAGCTGTAAACAGGCTATCGTGAATGCCTCACTCAGTGCGGGGTCAATAGAAACCGCATTGAAGACTGCTGCTGTTACGCCAATCCTTAAAAAACCTGGCTGTGACTCCACTGATTTTTCAAACTATCGGCCTATTTCGAATTTACCCTTTTTAGCAAAAGTTCTTGAGCGTGTGGTTGCAGGTCAACTGCAGAACCACCTCAAGGTAAATGCCTTATTTGATGTATTTCAGTCGGGCTTTAGATCGGGTCACAGTGTGGAAACAGCTCTAGTTAAGGTCACTAATGACCTTCTTACGATTGCTGACTAGGGGGGTTGTGGTATCCTGGTGCTCTTGGATTTAACTGCAGCATTTGACACGATCTCTCACAGCTTACTATTGGATAGACTTCGAAACTGGGTTGGCTTAGCTGGGACAGCACTAAGTTGGTTCATATCCTACCTCACTGAACGCTCACAGTTCATTTATTTGGGGGGGTCATAGATCGCGGACTGTTCCTCTGTGTCACGTTGTTCCTCAGGGTTCGGAACTCTGGCCACTTTTGTTTTGCATTTATATGCTACCTCTCTGAAAAATTCTACAAAAATATAGTATTAATTATCACTGCTATGCTGATGACACACAGATTTATATTAGTACATCTCCTAATCTATCTGCCTCACTGTTAACACTTAACGCCTGCTTAGTGGAGATTAAAGCCTGGAAGCAACAAAAACTATCTCAAATTAAATAGCTCCAAGACTAAGATTTTACTTATTGGCACGCCCTCTACTGTTAATAGATGTGCCAATCTCATGTTAACAGTTGATGACTCCCTTTTAACGTTTTCTATGCAGGTGCGAAATCTTGGTGTACTTTTTGATGCTCAGCTTAGCTTGAATCCTCATTTTAAACGGGTAACAAAAACTGCATTTTATCACTTGCGCAACATTGCCCGCATCCGTCCTTTTCTCTCTACACCAGATGCTGAAAGGCTTGTCCATGCTTTTATTACGTCTCGTTTAGATTTTTGTAACTCTTTATTTGGGGCTCTGCCAGCCAATTCACTTAATTTTACAATATGTTCAAAACTCAGCTGCACGTGTGTTAACTCACACATCATCTCGCTCTCACATTACCCCAGTACTCCAACAGTTACACTGGTTGCCTGTTAAATCACGCATCGATTTTAAAACCTTGATTTTAACTTATAAAGCTGTTCACGGTTCTGCTCCTGATTATATATGTGATTTGATATCTTCCTCCTTTTCCTCTCGTAATCTACGTTCTACTTCGGGGCTCACCTTGTTTCAGCCTCGTTGTAAACTTAGCACCATGGGAGGTAGTGCATTCTCTTATCGTGCACCTAAATTGTGGAATGCTCTCCCCACAAACATCAGGAATGCCAGTTCCCTGGACTGTTTTAAGAAACTCCTCAAAACTCATCTTTTTATTATTGCTTATAACCTATGAGGCTTTCTTAATTCTGTATTTTATTCTTATTTTTATTTTTTTAACCTGTACTTTTTGTGTATTTCATGTTCTACTGCGTTTGATGCTCTTGTTAGCGCTTTGAGTCTAAGAAAAGCGCAATATAAATAAAATTTATTATTATTATTATTGGCAATAAAATTAGTATTATGATGTGTATTTTTACACTCTGTTGATTAGTGTTTTGAACAATCAATTCATGTCTATTAGAAAAAGTTTTGTTCAGTAAAATACTCAACGATATCTCAGCAATTTGTAACGTTTTGTGTATAATTCGTATGAATTTGTACAATTTCTCTCAGTGTTGGGGGTAACGCATCACAAAAACTATTTTGTGGTTTTGTGTAGAAACTAGTGTAAAATTAAGAAGGAGAGAATACTTTTTATGGGAGACTTTTTTTATTTCTTTGTTTCATTTTACGGCAGATTTGCTTATAAACAAGGCACAGTTCTACATAGTTAATTGAGTCATTTATTTCCTTAAATCTTTAAGTCTTAAATGTGGTACATCTCAAAATGCTGTTTTGAAGAGAGTATCAATAGAAAATAGCCTATTATAGCTTATCATATATTTTTTTTTTTTTGTGTGTGTGTGTGTGTGAAAACATTATGGCACTAAAATGAGTATTTCTACCATTTCTTATTTTTGGCTTTGCTTGATATAGTAAAGAAAATGTTTCAGTGTTCCAATGTTTCAGATGTGTTTGGCTGAACACTCCCTGACAATCTGGAGAATTTGTAACAGTTTCTTTAGATGCTTTTGTTGAGGTTTCTGTGATGTAACCAAACTGTTGAGGGATCGATGCCAGGCGCAAGTGTATGTATGTAAATGGAAAATCATGACACCCGCACAAAGACGACTTTGTTAATATGTAAAGCCAATGTGAAAAAGACGTGGCTTGTCGACGAGAGGCAGAGCGGGTGAGAGAGGAAATTGAGAGCTTTTTTACTGCGGTGACGTTGGAAGGCATCCCATGTTCTGTTTTGCTTTTCGCCAGCGGGTGAGAAAGAGAGATTGAATTGGTCTGTTATCTGCTGGCAGCCCTGTTATTTATTCCATGGTAATTCTGGCCCTCCCACTCCATTCCCTCTCTCTCTTTTTCTCTTTATCCCAGCCCACCTCTCTCTCATCTCTTTTTTCTTGTCCCTTTACTTAGTGCAGTAGAAAGATGATAAGGTCACTCATTTACAACTGAACTTTCCAATAGTTCTTGAGGCACAGGACTGAAGTGCCTCTCATGGAGAAAAAATACATTGACTTCATATGTATTCTTTTGCTATCATGAAATTTCTTTTATTAATATTCTTTCGGCTTAGTGCCTATATTCATCAAGGGTTGCCACAGCAGAATGAACCACCAAATTATCCAGCATATGTTTTACACCCTTCCTGCTGCAACCCAGTATTGAGAAACACCCATAAACTCTCATATTCACACACATACACTACGAGCAATTTAGTTTATTCAATTCACCTTTACTGCATGTCTTTGGACTGTGGGGGAAGCCGGAGGAAACCTACGCGAACATGGGGAGAACATGCAAACTCCACAAAGAAATGCCAACTGACCCAGACGGGACTCGAACCAGCGACCTTCTTACTATGAGGCAACAGTGCTAACTACTGAACCACCATGTCACGGAAATTTCTCCAGGTGCTCCGGTTTCCCCCACAGTTCAAAGACATGCTGTATAGGTGAATTGGGTGAGCTAAATTGTCTGTAGCGTATGTGTGTGAATGAATGAGAGTGTATGGTGTTTCCCAGTGATGGGTTGCAGCTGGAAGGGCATCTACTGCGTAAAACATAAGCTGGATAAGTTGGCGGTTCATTCCGCTGTGAAGACCCCAGATTGATAAAGGGACTAAGCCGAAAAGAAAATGAATGAATAAATAATGTGTATTTTTACACTTTGTTGATTATTGTTTTGAACAATCAATTCATGTTTATTAGAAAAAGTTTTGATTAGTAAAATACTCAACGATATCTCAGCAATTTGTAACGTTTTGTATAAGTGGATAATTTGTATGAATTTGTACAATTTCGCTCAGTGTTGGAGGTAACATATTACAAGTAATGCAAGTTAAGTAATAATAGTACTTTTCTAAGTAACGAATAAAGTAACGCATTACTTTTATAAAAATAAATAGTAATATTTAGGTAAATTTTTTGAAAATGTAATGCGAGTTACTTTTTAGTTGAATTAGCTTTTAAAAAATAATTAGCTGAATTAGAATTTAAGTAGTCACAATGAATCATGCAGTCATTGAGGGAATGTGTTCATTGCTTTGAATGCATTTAAGAAAAGGAAAAGGGAGTAATCTCGATGGACAGTGTTTTTACTTTACTTTAAGGTCAAAATTATTAGCCCCTTTAAGCAATTTTTTTTCAGATATTCTACAGAACAAACCATCGTTATAGAATAACTTGCCTAATTACCCTAACCTAACTATTTAAACTAATTAACCTAGTTAAGCCTTTAAAAATCACTTTAAGCTGTATAGAAGTGTCTTGAAAAATATCTAGTGAAATATTATTTACTGTCATCATGGCAAAGTTAAAATAAATCAGTTATTAGAGATGAGTTATGAAAACTATTATGATTAGAAATGTGTTGGAAATATCTTCTCTCTGTTAAACAGAATTTGGGGGAAAAAATAAACAGGGGGGCTAATAATTCAGGGGGCTAATAATTCTGACTTCAACTGTATATGCAATTTTTCAGATAACATTATTCTGAAATATAATCTTTTTAAAGGTAAATGTGGGTGTAGGTTATACAGTGCATTGTTAATTGCAAAACTCATCTATTAAAGAAAGAAAGAAAAAAAGTTCTGAAAGAGATCAAGCCTCAGCCAAGTAATAAAAAGTAACGCAAAAGTAACTCAAAAGTAAAATAACCCATTACTTACTATAAATATTAACACAACTACAGGAGTTACTTTTTTGGGTAGTAACTTAATATTGTAATGCACTACTTTCAAAAGTAACTTTCCCCAACACTGATCTTGCTTCCTTTTAAAAATTTTATATTTTCATACGACTGAACTGACAAAATGTAAAATAGTTTGTTTCCTTGTGAGATCAGATTGAAATACTCAACTTAGATATTTTTCTACTTCATCAGAGCATGTACAGTATGCTCATCATACATTTTTCCTGATGTGTTCATACTTTTAGCAAAAATGTATAAATTACTGTCACAGCAACATACATTTCACAAAACAGAGATACTGGTGGCACAGGTCAATAAGACACACTGTTTCGTGTTCGCATGGGTTTCCTCCAGGTCCCCCATAGTCCAGACATGCGCTATATAGGTGAATTGGGTAAGCTAAATTGGCCAAAGTGTATGTGTGTAAATGAGAGTGTATGGGTGTTTCCCAGTGATGGGTTGCAGCTGGAAGGGCATCCGCTGCGTAAAAACTAATGCTGGATAAGTTGGCGGTTCATTGTGCGGTGGCGACCCCTGATTAATAAAGGGACAAAGCCGAAAAGAAAATGAATGAATGTATGAATGTCAGCACTGGCATACAGTTTATAAATGACCAATGGATGACCAAGTTTGTCAGCTACCACCAATGGAGTCATGTTTTATCCGTTAATGACTGAGACAGCTAAAACTGCTTGTAGAAATGGAGAGAATTAGGTTTGTTTTTGCATTTCATTTCAAAATGATGGAATTTATCATAATTTAAAAGACTGCAGGTCGAATCAAATGATCTGTATCAGCAGATTGTTGTTTGTAACTTACTATTAGTATTGGCTGAGTAATTCAGTAATTCTCTATGTTTGGTTATTTTACTTGGCACTAAAAAGTAAATGGCAAAGCCTTGAGTTTGCCTTCTCTATGAAAATATTTTTCTGTTTCAGGTGCTTTGAATAAGCTAAAATGTGTGTAACTGCGAGTGTATGGGTGTTTCCCAGTGCTGGGTTGCAGCTAGAAGGGCATCCACTGTGTAAAACATATGCTGAATAAGTTAGTGGTTCATTCCGCTGTGGCAACCCCTAATAAATAAAGGGACTAAGCCGAAGGAAAATAAATGAATTAATGCATCAGATATGATAAGATTCCACATTAGCTAAACATCCTGTGGCTCAGCCTGCTTCTGCAGTAGCCCCACCCTATCCCTCTCACTATTGGTCGAGCTGGAAAGTGATTGACAGATTTGAACAGATCACTATCAGTGTTCTGAAGGTGCCCAGGAGGCTCAGTTCACACATTTGAGGGATTTAAACCAACAAATTGCATACTTATAGCAGTCAGTGAACAATTAACTACTAGGAAAGGAATTTATATTGTTATAAAAAATGAATCTGGGTCTAGATAAAGTACAAGTTTCAAGTCATTGTTGGTAATTATAAATATGGGTTAAAGAAAGGCTTACAGATTGCTTTGTTACTTACAGTATTCGTGTTAGTTTGTGTTTAGTGGTGGAGATTTTTTTTCATTTTAAGTTGAACCTCTTTTAACACTGTTATGTTTTTCATACTGAGCAAAATGTGCAGCATTAAAACCTTATTCTACCGATATCTGAGAGAAGGATTCTCAAGAGGAAAAGCTTTGAAATCATGCATCAAAGTCTTCATGTTGTTACATCTGTGTCCTGTTGTAAAATGTATTATAAAAAATTCAAACATAAAAAAGCTGTCTGGAGATTAACTTAAAAGCTTTGTGAACATTCCCACCATTTATCTAAAAAAAAATATATATATATATAAGATGTTAAATATTTTTTGTAGTATGAAACTAGTCCATTGAGAGATTCTAGACTGGGTGAAGGCGCTGGCCAGCCAGATGACAGGGATTTGTGTCTGTTTTGGGGGATTAAATGTTTTCCCTTGAGCAGAGAATAATGTGTAAAACATCCTCTGTACTCTATTTTTCCTCCCCTGAGAGCTCTGGCCACTTTTCCTTTTCACATAAAAAGCCAGTTGTTCTCTCAACCTTTCGCTTCCATGAACTCTGTAAACAGCCTCTTCAAGTCTCTTTGACTCTGCGACTTCTGCTCTTCTAGAATAAATGAACATTTTTCTTTTCAAACTATTTGGGACAACAAAAAGTGTTATGGCAAAGGGAAGAATTTCTAATGCAGAGCGCTAAAAGAGCATGAAAAATGGGGTCATTGTTATGTGGCGAGTTTAATTTGTAGCTCATCAGCTCAAGCCCCAGAAGGACTCTGAATATGCGTTCTTCATAATCACGAACTGTAAGCTATGATAAATCAAATGATTCTGACAAAGGCAGTCAGATTAGATTTTAATACCAGCTACCTGTGCGTGAGTGTTTTTAATGTATTGAAAAAAAGGTCAGTAACTAATATTGTAGGCTGAAGAGCTAAGCATTATGCATTTACATTTACCTGATGTGTTTCAACCCTGCTGACAGTCATCTTATGTTCTTACACCAGGGATTACACTGAAGCACTGATGTGAATGCATTGCCCATAATACAGTATAATAAGATTTCATATTTTCAGTGTGGTGTCAATAAAGCCTATTTTTTTTCTTACAGCATTAAAGGCGTGGTCTACTACGATATCATATTTTAAACTTTAGGTGATGTTTAATGTAGATGTGTGAACATAAACAACATCTCTGAATGTAATATGCTCAAAGTTCAATGCAAAGGGAGACATTGGCTTTTACAGAGTTAGCTTAACAAAGCCTACATAGAAATGAAGTTTGGGGACTACAAAAAAATATATCCGGGCTAGTGAGATCACAAATGCTCCAGGTTATGCGCATTCACCACGCGCATACACCCTGCGCATGCATGGAATGGGCGTGGCCAGAAGCTCTGTAATGTTAGCAGAGAAAGCTAAAATGACATCCAAATGCTGCTATTTCCACAGAGCTTGTTCTGTTTCTGTATTTAGGCATCCAAAGGACATGACACAAACACAGGAGTGCTTACAATTTAATTTTTATACCCCCGGTTTCACAAACAAGGTTTAAGGTTAGTCAAGATTAAATTGCATGTTTGAGCTGTCTCAACTCAAAATAACTTGTAGTGAGATGTCTTGTAGTGAGATACATTAGTCATTTTTTTCTCCAGGTGCACACCAGTAATATATTTTTCTAAGGCCATTTTTATAAATGTGGCTTAAATAGTCTAATTTAACTAAGGCTTAGTCTTGGCTTAATCTAAGCCCTGTTTGTGAAACTGGGCCATTATGTTCCAGAGAATTATTAAAAAAATATATAGCTAGCATTTGACAAGGGACACAGTGGTGCCCCCAGAAAATTTTCTTAGGGGTGGCCAGAAGAGGCCACACCAAATCTTGGGGTGGCACATAAAAAAATAATGAATAAATGAAATAATGTGGTTTTAATTCATTTAATTAATTACTCTTGAAACACTGCAATTTATTCCTTGAAATAATTCAGCAAGTACGTGTGCAAATCAAATAAAAAACCATATTTAGTTTAAAAACACTTTTCATATATATATATAATATATAAAAAAATAACTTTTCAGTTATTTTCCACATACTTTACTGTACAGCATACAGTATATGCCATGTCTAAAATTAATGAAGATTAATGAATGAATTAATAAAACAAACAAATGAACAAACTGAACAAAAGGCATTAGTTTATACACACACACTCACTATACAGAACCTAATAATATAATTTATCCATAAATATTTTTGAGCCACAATATTATTAATACAGCTTCTTCTATTGGTCTACCTAAATATTAAATTGCCATTGCTGTCAATTAAAGATGTTTGCGTGCTGTTAACGATGATTGGGGAGGGGGAGGGGCAGTAAATCAGCTACGTTAGTATCACCAATCAATTCACAATAATTTAGGGGCTGCTATTTATTTATTGAATTATTGTGAATTTACGTAAGTACATTTAAATTAATAATATCCACAGCAACATCATATTGGGGTGGCCACAGAGCCACAATTTTCAGCAGCATTGCAGTGTCTCTCTATGTGGCCACTTTCCCTGCATTTATCTCAAATAACAAACTCACAAAAGTGAACGTTTTATATTAATTACACATGCTTATAACCCAAATGTATATGAAAGGCACTTGTTCAGTTTTATTTTAGAGAGTAGGCGTGAGGTTCAGCTGTGTCCTAATCCTTTTCTGATATGGCTACACTGACTATTTACAGAGCATAGGCAACGTGTTTGCTTGTAGGGCCCTGATGCTTTTCCTGGTGATGTGGAGCTGATCCGCGAATCACAGCATATTATGTTAGCTGACAAATCAGAGCCTTTTTAGGGCGGGCCTTCGGAGGAACTAGGAAATATGACAGTTTTCATGTTAGCTGAGTAGCTGTATGTAATCAAAGTAAAATATATGAAAAACTAACATGATTTTCTACAAGTGAAGCATGAGCACACATTGCTTTGCATCTTATAAACACAACCAAGCCTATAAAATACACCTTGAACCACCAGTTTAAGGAACAGGTGTTGCACATCTGTAAAATCCAAAGTAATAAATATATTCAACTGACTTTCCATATGTTGATATTTCTACCTATTCTCAAATTAATGTTAAATCCATTTACAATATTTATGTAGCTAGCACACATTCTAAAGGTAGTCTAAAAGGTAAGCAATTAATTTGTTAAAGTTAATGCAATAAAAAAAAAACCTATTTTGCTAATCTTGAATCTTGAATCTTGAAAACCATTTGCTTCCGCTATAGAATAGAACCATCCTTCTCTGATGACATCAGTTTGGGGTAAGTAAAGAACAAAAGGGAGGGGCACACAAATAAAACCCCACCCCCACTCAATTGGCTTTGATGCATTGCTGATGCAGTGTTAGATTTTCATTTTTTCTCCCTAAATTACTGTTAGTGGCTGTTTTTGCCCCATTGACTTCCATTATAACCACATTTGATGGTGCATAAATACACAGTCTTTGTTTTTTTTAATCCATGTCGTTCTGAGAGCTGAGATGCATATTCAGATTTTAAAGGTCACTCTCACAGACACGCACTTTAATTTGCTGTTATACTCCATATAAAATCCAGAAACTACACTTGTTTTTGTACAGGCCTATCTAAAGGGTTAATAGTGCCAACTGACAGGGCCGGCGCGTCCATTGAGGCGACCTAGGCGGCCGCCTAGAGCGGCATAATAATGAGGGCGGCAAACGCGCCCCGCCGCCCAACCCAACATACTGACTTTCATCCGCAACATCAACACAACACTGGCATAATAGGGGTCTGTCATAATAGTGAGGGCGGCAAACGCGCCCCGCCGCCCTATCTAACGTAGAGGTGTAATCGGGCCATAAAAATTAGGCCCGATGGGGTCCGAGCCCGACAGAATTCAACCCGAGCCCGACATTTTGATTGACAGCTTTATAAAGCCCGAACCCGTTAATAACCCGACATTATTCAAATGTGCACATGGCATGCACACAGCTCTTTTGCCTTTTTTCAAGAATGAGTCATTTATATGTTTTAACATAATTTATTCATAACAAACATAGGGTATAGGTCACTTGGAAGTCGGAACAAAGAAATAAAATAAGTCCTCTGTAACATCGTAACATCTCAGCACTCTAAATAGACCTAGGTACATACCTAGCCTTTAAATTGGCCAACACACCAACGGAAAGAAGTCTTTCTTAACAAATTAAATTAAAATAAATTCTAAATTATGACGGGTATTTGGCAATAACGAAATTAAGGTAAAGGCTCTGCGGCATTTCTTTTGCCACTTCTCTTCACAATCTGACATTAAGGCGACGGGGAAGCTGAATAACGAACGAATAATGCCAACATTAGCCTGTATACTCTGTCTACATTATGATTTTATGGTTTAATAATATTTATTTACAATTTAAAAACCCTTTACTCACCAAGATTAGGCTATGTGCTTTTGTGCAGGTATTGAATTCACTGTAAATGGCTTTAGTGCAGTCCTGCGCTCAGGATGCTGCGTACCGAATACCTTTTACTGCAGCTGCTAGGCCGAGATGCAGAGTTCTGATCTGGCTAATTTTGCAAGTTTTGGGTTGGATTGTTTGTTCATCTTCTACCTGCCAAGAACATCCGTTTAATTTCCATGACAGCAGTTTCAATGTAGCGAATGACCTCGTCCTCTTCCCTGTCAGCTTGCTGTACATACATTGCTGTTTAGCGCTCTACCGTAATATGCAGTGTATGAGTGACCGCCAAAATACCTTGGCGGTTAGAATAACCTTTCCTTCTGGACTGGCGGCTGACCTGACCACAGTAAAAAACTCGCTCTTTTTCACTTCTCTGTCATCATTTGTTTCACCTTTGCAGGGATGGATTCTAATGTTGTAACAAATGATTTGATTACTTTCTCGTGCTAATCGAAATGCATCACATGACTATTAATTTACTGCGCCAGCTAAGCCAAGCCCGGCCCGACCCGAGCCCGTCTAAAATGATAGAAATTAAACCCGAACCCACCCGAAAGACACCCCCCCCCCCCCGGTTTCACTTTCGTTTGAGGGGCGGCGTGATAGTCCTTTGCCTAGAGCGGCAGTTCGGCTTGCTCCGGCCCTGCCAACTGATGATCAACAGTACAAATTACAAATTTTACCTCTTCCCAACAGGGAGGACCACCAACAATAAAAAATGCATGATTATATGGTGTCGTGGTTTTGTAATCAAACAAATGTGGTTATATTGGAAGTCAATGGGGCAAAAACAGCCACCAACAGTAAATTAGAGAGAAAAATAATTAATTAAAAACAATGGATCAAAGGCAATGATGTTTCACATGCTCAAGACTGTGATAAAAGGTAAAAAAATCTAGTCCACAATTACTTTTTTATTGAAAATACGTGATTTTGTATGTGTTTTTCCCCAAATCACTGACATCACTTATGAATTTAACAATTAAAGAGTAGTGGTGGAGAGTTGGCGATCTTTTATGCCTGTTTGAATACATTCTAACATTACATTAATGTTTACACTGCAAAAGCAATCTGGTCAGATGCGTTTTTGAGTATCTCTGGAAGTTGAGTATCTGTGGAAGACCCAACTTACACCTATATTAACATATTTAATTTGATTAACAAAAACACATCTTAAAACAATTTGTAAACAAGACCTATGAAATTCTATTTTTTAGATCACAATCAATCAAGAAATGCTGATTTAAAACATTTAATTTAAAGCTTTTTAGATGACATGTTTCTTTAATATGACAAAAATCGTTCTCCAGAAGACCGTCATTTAAAAAAGAACCAACTTCACTTTTAATGAATTTGTTTGCAAGAAGATGCAACTGAGAGAAATTGAAAAAAAACAAAGCCGAATATGAAACCAAGACACAAGAGAGTCGAAAGCAAATCTCCTAACACTGGAAGTGTCTGATGTTCTGCTGGATTCAGGGCATGGATTATGAAATTATTCAACCCTCCTCCCTCAGCACAGATGAATAAATGCGAGTTTCATCAAGCAACCGCTTGCTTGGAGCATAAATTACACATGACAATCTATTTAGCCCATCAACATTCTCAGACGACACCTCAAAGAAGAAGGCAGATCAGAATTAGATTATTGACGTAGTTTTACAGATCATTGTGCGGAATACTTTCAGAGCTGCACATCAGATATACAGAACTACGCTGCATTTTCGTTCCTAAACAAATCATTTTCTTTAAAAAAAACACTCCGCTTTTTTTTTTTTTTTTTTTTTTTTTTTTTTTTGGAAATGGGCTTTACAACTGCCCTACAGTTAAACAGTTGAGTTTTTACAATTTTGATTTGCCAATCTCCGTGTCTGGCAGGATGCTATTTTTAGCTTAGCCTAGAATAAATCATTGAATCAGATTAGATTCAGTAAAAGATTATAAAAAGCTGTCACAATTTTCAATATTTAAAGCTCAACTCTTCTGTAGTTACGTCATGTACTAAGACTACCAGAAAATGAAAAGTTGCTACTTTCTATGTTAATATGGCTAGGAACTATATCACATTTTGTAGTAATAATCAAAGAACTTTGCTGCTGTACCATGGCTATAGCAGGCGCAATGAATTATGCTGCATTGTTATCTATAGTTATCTAGCTCTAGACTATTTTCAGGTGCTGCCTAATATCATTGTGCCTGCTGCAGCAAAGTTTATTGCAAGATGGGTTTCAGTGAAATGCTAATGGTCTAATCCGATTCAATAATTTATGCTAAGCTAAGCTACAAGTGCCTCTCCAGACCTGGAGATCAACTGAATGGATTAAAAAATGGTAAAACTCAACTGGGATTTGTAAAATCAGCCTATTTCCAAGAAAACTGAGTATTCTTTTTTTTTTTATGTGTCTGAGACTCTGAATACTGTTCACATGTTTTTTAAAATGTAAAACTAAACAAAGCCTTAACCAGCACATCTCATAAAAGTGTTATGTGTGTAATAGAAGTGTTGAACCATTCACATAAATGTCAGATGGCCACCTTCAGGTCTGTTTTTATGAGACATTCACAGGGAATATAGCATGAGCTAAAAAGGTCATTTCGATTGTAGCTTCAGTCGTTCTTCTTTAATTCCTGGTGATGAAGATCTTTTCCCTTGAGTTTCACTGTTTGTTTTAATTGTAGTATTTACTTTATCCCACATTTGAGGAAAACAGAAAGAGCTCCTTCAGGTTGATGATGAAAAGCTACTGGTTTTAAAATGACTTTAAAGAGATTTCTTAAAAGCTTCAGAACATTTTTGGCTGTTATTTTCTATTATTTTGTGTTTTATATTTGTGTTCACTAAGAGCAACCTGTGGGTTTTTGGTTTCTGATGGTCGTTTTTTTTTATCAATGTTAATATATTGTTTGAGACTTTAACAGTAGCAGCTCAAAAATCTAAATATGCATTTGAAAAAAAATCAGAAATGTTGTTTGGCAATACGTCTAATAAATGATATATTATATAATAAATGACCCTCTCCACAAAGATACAGACTACACAGCAAAATACAGGGACCCAAAACAACTCTAAGGTAGTTAATTTCAACACTTTGAAAGTGTCTCATGGGGTCCGCTCCCAAGAGAGTTAGATCAACACTTTTAAAAGTGTTGGCACATTGACACCGACATTAGGGTTAATTTTAACTCTGGGCAGAGTTAAAAAATGTAACTATATTTAACACCGCCCGGAGTAAAATAAATTTTATTTTGGTGTTCTGTGTAATTTTTTACTTCAATATATTATTATTTTATTCAACTCTCTTGAGTGTAAATATGGCAAAAGGTAAAAAAGACTGTAAATTACAAAAAAACATTTTATTTAAAAACGTTCAGCACTTCAACAATTCATTCAGTTTTTAAAATGCAACAATATGCTTTATCATTTTTATTATACAGACAGCATCAACAAAATATGTATGACCAGTGTTCGAAAAGGCTGTTCCAGTCCTTTGGTCCACACATAGACAGAGCTGGCATATCTACTGATGTTTTGACAATTGAACTTGATGTTTCATCAGAGCAATTTAAAAAAGTTCAATATAGTGTCACTCATAGTTTTCTTCTGAAATTACATTTTAAACTCAAAAGAGCAACTTGGCTTGCAAATCTTTCACTTCTGGTGTTTCCTTGGTCATCAATGTCAAAGACAGCAGTCTGAATGAAGGTATAAATGCTGTAAACTTGTATGAAAACAAACTGGACCTAGGAAATCTCATCAAGCATGTCCGGTGAATGATATGCTTCCCAGCCACAGGATGACCTTGGAGGTCCCTGACGATGTAGTAGCTGCTGATCGCTCGTCTGGTGGTTCCTGATGCAAGGATATAGGGTAGCTGATGCTCATCTAAGAACTCTTCAGGACTCCAGCATGACTGAGAAAAATGTTTGAAAACAAATTGCAATCAAATTCTATGATATATTCAAAAGAACATTTAAAGTAAATATAACATATTCAAGAAATCTGAACTCACCTTTTGAAAATCGACATGATGATCCACAACTTTACTCTCCCAGCTGGATGAGGTGCCAGATATGCAAAAGTAGAAAAAAAGACATATATCACTGTTGGAATCTCCAAAACCATTAGGTTAACCACTATGACTAGAACAGAAAAAACAGGCAGCTGTCTCTCCAGAATCCTCAATTTAACACAACATTTGGAGCAAAATTTAGAGGAGCTTAAAATCTTTTACATTTTTTTATTGATGCGGACTTCCCACAAATATTGGCCACAGTGTAAATAAATATCCATAAGCTGACAGTTTTCTGTATTTTGTGATTTCTGTTAAATTCCATAATGTGATCTTGATCTTTTCTTCAACAATTACTGACTTTAAAAAGTTACTTTTAATTACATTTGTATTAGTTTGAAGTGAAACTGTATATTGTCTGGGTTGGTGGTGTACATTATGGTACAAAAACTTGGTAATAAACTGCATAAACATTTTCTGTCTGTTTATGGACTTGATTCTCTCTATATTATTTCTTATACAATATAATATTTAAAACTACACAAACGTCAAAAAAGTCAAGTAAAAGTTTCAACATCAATTATTGACCGAGTGGAGATCAATGCTGCAATTTGTACACAATTAATAACAGTGAATAAACAAAACAAAACATGAATTATGAAACACAGAAACTGTTAATTCACTTTTTTTTTGCAACCTGTGTGTGTGTGTGTGTGTGTGTGTGTGTGTGTGTGTGTGTGTGTGTGTGTGTGTGTGTGTGTGTGTGTGTGTGTGTGTGTGTGTGTTTCTTTACCATATTCAACTTGTTAGGCCCTTCCAGGTACAGTATTGATGCCACCTTTCCAGGAGTCTAGCAGATGTTTCAGGTCCAAATAGAATCTAAAATATTAGGATACGCAGAAGGGGAAAAGTGTAAAGCAAAGAGCAAAACATTATTTAAGTAACAGTTCACCCACAATACTAAACTTATCACCTTCATGTAATTTGTTATTCTCTAATGCTGTACTGCCCTCTCAACTTATTGTGAACAAATACAGAACTTTATCAAACCTATATTATTCTCTTCCATGACATACCTTCATTATAATCACCATGAATGACCAAGAAGGTGTGCTTGGTCATTCCACCAACTCTGGAAATACACAATCTCAATCAGTCTCTACTCAGCCATCGTCACAGTCAGGGTCTTGTATCATTGTATGGAGAACTGTGGCTGTTAAAAAACAACACATTAGTATCTCACACATATGCATAACCTTCAGATTAAAAAAAAAAAGGAAAACCTACCTTCAGCGATGAACATCACAAAGCATGCCTGACGTTCCTTCACATATCTTTTGATTCAGGTGTTGATTCTTGATAATAATTCTACAAATCAAACCTGTAAATAATACAAGATTGTAAGTTTTAACAAAATGAAGCTATTTCACAGTGTTTACACGCATTTGTTAGCTAACTATACAAAGGGCAACAAATGAGCCATTAAAATATTAATTTATATAAAATAAATAAATAATATATTGTGACATGTATTACATGAAATGCAATATTATCTGGAGGTATTGCAGATGCAGAAGGCTTCCCTTGCTAGTTTTGGTACTAAAATACAGAATAAAGTGTCAATTTTATTTTATAGGTGAACAAACCCTTTTAATTTTTTAAAAGGCAAAAAAGCGCGGTCATTTGAACACACTCACATGCATTTAGTTATTAAAATAATGTTATAAACTGTCGATATGAAATTGTATTCAAGTACTAAGCAACCACAAATGATCTGCCAAAATTCACAACTACTGCAGTATTTTTGAATAATTGAACTACAAATGCACTAATAAGTTAACTATATTTCTGGGCAAAAAAGGTTAACTTTATAATAAATTTAAGTTGATTTACTCACCATATATGCTTCAGCAACTCCAAAGCTGTGCATTACATTACAGGAAATGGGTTGTGGCAATATTACCAGGGCATGGACTTCTCCTTGGTCGTTAGGCTGCTAAAATATGAATCAGTTGATTAATTTTACAGACAGGTGGCTATTTACAACGCACTAAATGACTTTAACGAAACGGAAATGTTGCGTGCATGCAAAGTTTAGCCCGCTATAGTTTTAAGCACAATATCATGCGCGGAAGAAAAGCTTGAATAGGATGTCCCTGACTACAGAACTAGCCTAACTTACTAACGTTAAATGTATGAGAGTGCGAACGCGGTCATTTAAACACGTTAACGTTGCAACGTTAGTTGTCAACACTTCATATAATTCAAGCGTACGTTAACACATAAGTCTATATGAATCGTATGAACTAATTACATGGACGGCCACGAATGACCTAGTTTAAAAGGGCCGCTGTGTTTGAAATAACCAACGTACACGAATAACAAACAATCATATTTCTAGTCAGGAAGGCTTTTACAAGTATTCATATGTTGATTTACTCACCAGCTAAGTTTCAGAAACTCTCCAAAGCGAGGAAAACGTCCTGTGGTACCGGGCAGAGGAGGCAGCTGCGGGGAATGCCTCGCTAGTTTCGGCGCTGCGAATTAAAGGAGAAGTCTTGATTTTATTTTACAGATGGGTAACAAGACAGAAAATGGCATTTACCGAGGCGGAAATACGCTGTTGAACATGTACATATTATGTTTATGCACTTTGTATGCGTGAGCATATAGAAAAACATTCTTGAAATGAAGTCAATGCTGTTAACTTACATACACAAACGACCATGAATGAACCGCAGACGTTTAAAAGTGTCACTTCATTCTAAAGTAATTAACCTAACAATATATTTACAACTGTATTTCCTTAGAGAAAGTCAGTAAAATGCCAACATTGAGGTAGTTTCACTCACCAGTTGCCGTTCTGAAACTCCGATGGAAAACGGCGTCTGGAAAATTCTTCAGTGACTGGGGCTGCATGAATTCACGGATGTTGGAAATAACACCACCAAGTGTTGGATAGATAACTCCTTGATTTCGCACTGATCAAATCAGCTTCTAACTAATGATTATATTCATTTATCAAAATCTAACTCTATAATGTCAACACTTTACTCTGAAATGCTTCAACACCGAGAATTCAACTCTGATGAATTTGCTGTGTATGGGCTCTATTTTAACAATCTAAGCGCAAGGTCTAAAGCGCATGGTGCAAAAGCATAAAGGGCATGTTCGAATCCACTTTTGCTATTTTAAGGACTGAAAATTACACTCTGGCGCATGGTCTCATCTCCTATTGCCTTTAAGAGTCAATTGCATCGCGCCATGGCGCGTTTGCTATTTACATGGCGGACTTTGTAAGTGGAAAAACTGAACGCTTCACTAGCGAGAAAACAGTTAAACAGACCATCTGCAGCATGAGGATAAAAACGAGCCTCCTCCATTCAGCCTCTTTGCTTTCTCCTTACTTTACTTTTACTCTTTACTGCTTTACTTTTGTGGATAAGGAAACAGTGTTGTACAGACTCCACTGAAGACATCCATTAGCCTACTCATTTGAATTTTGTTTGTTAAGTGCAAAGGTTTGTTTTAAAACTATGTCTAAATTCAGTTTTAATTTTCAGCAAACGAATAAATGAACAATAATAACGAAGTGTGGTCAAAACAGTTATATCCAAACACACGACCTATTCTTATGCCCCATATCGTGATGCAGACTCTGTTTCCGAGGAAGTTAAAATTTGTATTTGTATTTTAAATCTTTTGTGTAATGTACGTATCTCATATTGTCATATGTATATTCTTGTATGTAAATGTGCCTGTTTACTGGCTTGTTGGCTGATTGTGATGATTGACTGCAGGTGTAATGTGTAGAGCTGTTTCACTATTTCTTGAGTACTCCCATTTGTATTGTTTTACTTGATGAAGAGCATGTCGGTCGAAACGTTGTGAGTGATATTAAAGACTTTTGAGAGCTAAAGTGGCAGTGTGGCAATTTTCTTTAGATTATTTCCCATATGGTGATGCAAACATCTCCAAAACCCGACAGGTGGACAAATCTAAACTTGTTTTTATTAAAACAAATATAAATATGCATATAATAAATAATACTGCTAATAATAATAACATTATACAAATGCAAACTGTCATGAACAAACTGAAAAAAAAAAAAACCCCTGAGATGAGGCATGGGAGGTAGTAATTTTTATATTTATGTAGAAAATATAAGTTTTTGTAATATTTTAATCCTTTAATTTATTCATATGTAAAAATATTTGTGTATTGCTGTACATCCTGTGTGTATTAAGCAATGTTTAAATGTTTAAATGAACTTTATTTTAATTGTAAATAAAGCAACAGGAAAAATGTTAGATTTTCAATATATATAGGAATTTAAAACAATTATTGTTAAAAAATGATTACTGATTTTTCACGTAGACAAGAAATATGAATACATGGTAATTCTAATAATTATGTTTTATGTACTGTACATATTTACCCCATTACCCCATAATTTATGACTTGAGGAATTATCCCATTCTTAGTTAATGTTTTCATGTAATTATATAATTATAAACCCTACACTAATGTACTTACTGTACTTATCACTACAGTTTTCACACTCTAAAAACTTCTTTAGAAATACAGCAAAAAGTACAGTGTTAATATGAAGGAATTTAAAATAGATTTTCCAAAATTACATTTCAGCTGTGGTTTGAATATTGCACTAAATTCCTTTAAATGTAATAGGAAATTCACAGGTCGCTGGTTTGAGCCTCGGCTGGGTCAGTTGGCATTTCTGTGTGGGTTTCCTCCGGGTGCTCCGCTTGCCCCCACAAGTCCAAAGACATGTGGTACAGGTGAATTGGGTATGCTAAAATGACTGTATTGACTGTAGTGTATGAGTGTGTGTGTGAATGAGTGTGTATGGATGTTTCCCAGTGATGGGTTGCAGCTGGAAGGGCATCCGCTGCGTAAAACAAATGCCTTATAAGTTGGCGGTTCATTCCACTGTGGCGACCCCAAATTCATAAAGAGACTAAGCCGAAAACAAAATGAATGAATGAATAATTACAGTGCACTATTGTATTATCCTTCAGAAATCATTTTAAAATTAGGATTTTTAAAAAAATAATATCATTAAAAGTCCTATTACTATCAACGTTGGAAACAGCTGTGCTGCTATTTTTGTGAAAACATTATGTAATTTTCCCTCTCAGAATTATTTAATGAATATAAAGTTTAGTTTTTTACTTGGTTAATAAAAGTATAATTTTAGTATTATTTCTTGTGCATGTTGATTTGTTGATGAAATGTGTTTATATGAAGTTAAAATAATAATAATGATGATGATAATAATAATAACAACACCAACACCAACAACAACATCAATAATGTATTAATATTATACTATTGATATTATATTATAAATATTAATAATAACTTTATGTAATAATAATTACTACTACTATTATTAATGATTGAATGAATAATTACATAATGTTACGTTTCCCCATTTAGGTGTGTCTCAACACTGATGCCTGATAGTCTACAGTAACATAAGCACAAAAAATAACTTCATTTTAAAGTTCCTGACATTTTAAAAATAGCTTCTCCATCTCATTTATAATCTTTCAACTGATCAGAGTTCAGTATTGCCGTCTGACTGCCTCCATCACAAGAACCACAGGCTACATAAACACAAACAAATGAATGCAAAGGCCACAGAAATAAAACACAGTCAATAACAACACACACACACGCACACATTTATTACACCCACACCATATGGAATGACGACCTTAAAACAGACCATTAACATTGTTATAGCTGCTATATGAAGCACTGTGCAACGTAACACACGTGCTGTCATGTGAGTGGGCTGTATTTTGTCTTTGTACTTCTGACTGTTGCTCTTCTTGCAGGACCCGAGTCTCCGTTCAGTGTACGTGATGTGCTTGTGCAGGCTGGATTCACGTTATTGCACTGTAAATGTGGGAGTGAGTGGGAGTTCTCTATTTTTCTGTGCTCAGAGCTGCCAGATTTTCATACATACGCATTAAAATGCAGGATTTTCTTTTCTCTTCTTGTCTTTTTTTTTTTTTTTTTTTTTTTTTTTTTTTTTTAAAGGTAATTTTTCTTTTCTCTGCGAGGCGGATAAAGCGTTGTGTTTTGGCCAGGGACTGCTGAGGTTATACAACATGTGTGAGTGATGGGGAAAGAACTGTCATTCGCCATACAAAGACTTTTGTTCCACAGACAGATCAGCTTTGCTTAGACAGAGAGAGAGAGAGGGAGAGAGAGAGAAAGAAACTAAGCCGAAAAGACGGAGATCTGGAGGTTTTCTATATTTCCAAATGTGTTTTTTGTAAAAAAAAAAAATTGAGTTGGTGTTGTGTTAGAAGTTGAAAGTATAGAGTATTGCAAATGCAAGTTTGTGTTTTTTTTATGAAGCTGAAATTATAGTTTTAATGCCAAGTAATTGTATATTTAGTGGAAAATTAAAGGGAATAATTACTTTATACATTTTCTAGTATGATAATAATAATAATAATAATAATAATAATAATAATAATAACAAAATCGTAATGTGTGTTTTGAAGTTTTTAATGAAATTAAGCACATACAGATTTATTCACCAAAAAATAGTTTGATGCTGTTTTGTCCTTTAAGAGCAGACCTGGGCATTTTATGGCCCCCGGGCCACATGCAGCCGCTGGACTTCCTTGATTGGCCGGCATGAAGTTTTTATTTATTCAACCGCAAATAGGGCCTTGCAATGCGCAGGTCTGATGTTGTGAAAAAAGGGGACTTATCTATATATATATATATATATATGTGTATAAACACACAAAAAAATAACTCGTTGGATGAACTCAGTTTAATTGAGGGCAGGATTTCCATCCAATATATTTGTTTAGCACTAACTAAAAAAAATATTTACACAATAAATGCAATTGAATTGGTCCAACATGATGTTGAAGTTATGCTAAATTAACTTAAAGAGCCATTTTAAGCATATTTTAAGAGTTCACACTTAGCTGATGATTGATTGTAAAGCTTGTTTGGCATGCTGTCCCGAGAGAGAGCCCTGAGCTCATAAGATCCTCGAGTCTGGGGCTCACTCCCGTTTGCAAGGCGAGAGGGGAGTTTGAGCTCAGATAGATCTCGAGAACTCCCTGGCTGTAGTAGCTAATAAACAGCTAATAACTATTTACTAGGAGCATGTCTATGGTGCCGATTTGGATTTAGTCAATTAACTTAAGTTGCATGTTTTTGGAAGGCGGGAGGAAACTGGGGAACCCAGGGGAAACCCACGTGAGCACGGGGAGAACATGTAAACTCTGCACAGAAATGTCGACTGGCTTGGTAAGGACTAGAACCAGTGATGTTCTTGCTGTGAGGCAACAGTGCTAACCACTAAGCCACCGTGCCACCCATCTAGGAAGGAGGAGGAGTAGGGGTGGAAGGGGGGATTCTTCAAAACAAAGATGGCTGTTATATGGAACTTAGGGTATTTATAGTGGCTTAGGAATCGTCTGATTGGTGAATCATAAATTGAATAATGCAGGACCAGCCACAAGCAATCATAAGCACGTGATCCTCTCAAAATTAGTTTATAAATAAATTTCACTTCATGAGTTACATAAATAGTTGATTGCAATAGTATCTGGATGCAGCCTTTATGATGCAAGCTGAGATTGCATCACTCAGCGATGCAATGTCAGACACAATGCATTCAATGGAGTGAGTGACGTCCCTGTGATGGGTAGGGTTAGGGGTGGGGTTAGGTGAGTGCATTAAAAAGCATTGGATGCAGCTCAGATTGCACTGCACCAGGTCTGCATCCAGACCCCTCTCGTTGATTGAGACTGATCTCAGAACGCTCCGGTTACTAAGGTAACCCTCGTTCCCCGACGAGGGGAATGGAAATGCTATATGGAAAAACTTCCACTATGGGGATTTCATTCAGAAAGCCAATCATCTGAAAGAGTATGTAAACGGGCCAATGAAATACCAATGAGTTGGCAGCTTCAGCTTGTGCAGCTGATGCTCGTTGCAATTATTTTGGCTATAATGCAACGTGCGAGCAAAGCCAAAGCATAATTTTTTTAGCGGAAGAGACTTTCACCTCAACAGCTAAGGTGCAATCATAATGGCGAAGGAACATAGCATTTCCGTTCCCCCCCTCGGGGAATGAGGGTTACCTTAGTAACCGGAGCGTTCCCCTTCGGGAGGGGAACTTCAATGCTATGTGGAAAAACTTCCACTATTGGGAAATGTGTGGAAAACGCCATAATGATTGAACCTTACCTTCGCCCCAGATGAGAGGTTTGCCAGGCAAGAGAGCGTGAGCGCACCTGCGTCATCAGAGGCGCGGTCTTCCAATGTGTTCCCTGACCCTTACTTATCCCACTTCAACAGAAGATTTACAAATTTAGATATATTTGATATAGATATATTAGATATATCAGATGAGCGAGGGAGATGGCTTTCACTGTGGGTATGTTACAGCCTCTGTTTGGATACGGCACTTCCCTCCTGCCGATCACCATAACAGATAAAGAGCTGAGTACGGTCCGTATAATGCGCAAAGCGCAAAGGACACAGCAAATAAAGGGTCTGGGTCTTCCTCCTACATGCCTCCACCCATTTGGCCGATGCGAACGTGACCAGCAGAGCTGTCTACCTGGACAGAAATCTTAAAAATACTGAGTAGAGTGATCGAGCAGAGAGATCTAAGAGAGATCTCCAAGTGGGTATAAGAGGGGAACAGGAAGAATTAATATTCATGTCTCGCACCTCTGGGAACTGGATGATGAGACGATGCTTCACAGAGAGCCGCCATCGCCGCATCCTCAGAGCACGGATGATCGTAACGCCAACCCCTCAGAGCGGAGGGGACAGCCTTAGCTCCAGCCAACTGAAAAAGGATAGCATCACTCTGATCTGGCATGTTCGGGGTTTCCTTCTCGGGGAAAAAGGTAACCACACAGCGAATAGACTCCACTTCAGGGCGTGGGCACCTGAGTAACGATGTTAACCATCTAATTAGTAGGTCACCTAAGTCCTCCGTGCTCCATCTATGAACCATACGTGAGGCATAGATCTAGGCACGGGTGCCAAATGGTGCCTGTCCCCTGCTTCCAGGGGATGTGCCAGGGAGGGGCCTTCCTTGGTTGACCTGAAACCCCAATAGGTGAAGGTACTGGAGCACCTTGTCCCTGTGCATAGTCAATTGCTCCCGCGAGTGGGCTAAAATCAGCCAGTCGCCAAGATAATTGAGTAAGCAGATGCCCGCGAGCCAAAGGGGAGCTAGGGCACCCTCCGCGAGCTTTGTGAAGACCCGCGGAGACCGAGAGAGCCCGAAGGGGAGGACTTGTAGTGTCAGGCTTGCTTGACGCAGACCGCAGAAAACTGATGGTGGCGTGGAGTATGGAGACATGAAGTACGCGTCCTTCAGGTCTAGTGCTGCAGGCCAATCCCGAGGACGAATGCACCGGAGGATGCACTTCTGCATAAGCATTTTGAACGGCAGCTTGTGCAGACATCGGTTCAAAACCCGCAGATCTAGGATTGGACGTAACCCACCGCTCTTTTGGGTACGATGAAGTACAGGCTGTAAACCCGCTCTCCATCTCGGCTGGAGGGATCGGTTAGATTGCATCCTTCGCCAGGAGGACAGCAATCTTCTCTCGCAAGACAGGGGCGGGCACAGGGCTGAGCCTGGTGACATGCAACCCCGTGAACTTGGGAGGTCGTTTCGCGAATCGAATTGCGTAGCCAAGTCTGATCGTGCGTATGAGCCACTGCAACGGGCTGGCCTGCGCTAACCAGGTAGGCAGAGCCCTCGCTAATGACTGCATCGCTACAATCGCTGACGTACCAGCAGTGGGGCAGTGTGGAGTGGGAGTTGCTGATCCGGGGAGCGCTGGGGTCCCGCGGAAGAGCTGGAGGTGAGAGATTCACTCACCTTGCACCCAGACTCCAGAGGGGAGGGCTGGAGGTGTGAGAGAAAGGAGACCGTCTTCCCAGACCTCGTGAGCCAGTGGCGGAGTGCGCCAATCCTGCGAGCTGGGAGGCTTTTCATCGCGTCCCAGACTGGCAGTATTCGGGCTATGACATCCAGGGAAGGGAAAAATGCTCTCTCTTTGAGGAGCCCGGCTCCCCACCGGGGAGAGAGCAGGTTCCCTCTTCTCTGGATGGCCCGTCTCAGGAGCGATTCGCGGTCCATTAACCAGACTTAACGGCACCCTGGGACGGGGAGCGCTGGTTGCCTGTGAGGTGCTCGGCGCTGCCGCTGGCCGAAGGCGCAGGTGGGGGCAGAGTAGCACTCGTAGACGGAAAGAAAGGGATGGGAGGCTAGAAGGTCTTGCCTTTTCAGTTCTCCACATACACCCATTTAGTCGGTCCGGCTGCGGGGCTGGGGGATAAACCATCTCCATGCCCGTGGCCAGAGCAGCCTGTGAAAGCACGGCTATCATGTCTGTTTCTAGATCCGCCGTCGCGCTCGCTCCCGAGGGGAGGGATCGGAGGGAGGGTATCCTTCATCAGACCATGACAGCCCATCCTCCGATGCAGCGGTGGACATCTGAGCCTCGGTGTCATCAAGTGAGAGGGCGGCCATCCGGGCATGGAGCGCTTCTCTTACTCTAAGCTTGGATGGATGCAAGCTCGAGGGCGGCAGTTTTACTCCCACTGTAACCCTCAGATCTGTCCAAGTGCCCACCGCGGAGCGGGGAACAACTGGGGTGGGTGGCTCTTTTGCAAGAGCGAACCGCGATCTTAACTGCGCAACAGACATGCCACGGCAGTGATGGCATGCACTGCCCGTGAGCACCGCATTAACATGCTGGACCCCCAGACATGAAACGCAGTGCTTGTGCCCATCATCCGAGGACAGTAAACAACCACATCCAGAAACGCACAGTCGGAGCGACGTCTTGAAAAAGATGCACTGCACGACCGTGTTGCTCTTTTAGGAAATTTGCAACAATACATACCGCTCTGGAGGACCGGACCCAAAGGATGCCAGGCAAGGGAGAAACCCAGCTCGACCGTCTGCCGCTGCGTGTCACACACTCTGATCCAGGAGATCGCTCTCGTTCACTCTCTGTCTGAAACTCAGCTGGAGGGACCCTCATCGACTCTCTCAGAAGGCTGTTGAAGTCTCTGAAGTGAAAATGATGTTTTGGCTTTGCTCGCACTGTGCTCTTATAGCCAAATGAATTGCAACAAGCATTAGCTGCGCAAGCTGAAGCTGCCAACTCATTGGCATTTCATTGGCCCGTTTACATACTCTTTCAGATGATTGGCTTTCTGAATGAAATCCCCATAGTGGAAGTTTTTCCACATAGCATTGAAGTTCCCCTCCCGAAGGGGAACTAATTTTAAGACAGTTATTGCTCACTGAGCAAAGCAACAAATAGCTTTTTTGCTAAATAAGCTGCCAACAGCCAAAGCATGGGTGCTTTTGCAAGGTGGTAAGCTCAAAACTCAAAGCATTACATGAACATCTTATAAATCTTTACACTAAAGTAAAGATTAAACTCTAACAAGTCTTTCTATTAACTTTAAACACCTAAGATTACTTTTATTGTCAACATTTCCCTTTCTTAATTCAATCACACACAAAGCATGCTGGGAACTACAAATCCCTTCGGTAGTTGGACCAACACAATTCCTTCATGTTAACAATTATCCTTAATGGTTTACAAATTTAGGTGGACTGAACATAAAACAAATAAATTAGTCAAAGAAATGACAAGAATTGTGATGCTTTATCATTTTAAACAGGTAGTTTGAAGAAGCAGCAGTAATAATTTTCTGAGTGTAGTGTGTTTTGCATGCTCAGTTTCGTTATTCAAATGGAGACACGTTGGTTTAGCAAGCACAAAGTAAGGGATGCACGTGCTATATGCCACACTCAAGTTTTCTTAGGATTAGTTATTTTAGTATTATTAGTATTATTACATTCATTCATTCATTTTCTTTTCGGCTTAGTCACTTTATTAATCCGGGGTCGCCACAGCGGAATGAACCGCCAAATAATCCAGCATATGTTTTTACGCAGCGGATGCCCTTCCAGCTGCAACCCATCTCTGGGAAACATCCATACATACTCATTCACACTCATACACTACGGACAATTATGCTTACTTAATTCAGCTGTACCGCATGTCTTTGGACTGTGGGAGAAACCGGAGCACCCGGAGGAAACCCATGCGAACACAGGGAGAACACGCCAACTGACCCAGCCGAGGCTCGAACCAGCGACCTTCTTGCTGTGAGGCAACAGCACTCCCTACTGCGCCACTGCGTCGTCTAGTATTATTACAATTGCATTTAATTATTTTACAGACACTTTTATCAAAATTTATATTGATATTTCTAAAACAGGTATTGAAGATAATTTCAGTTTTAGTTTGGCTGAGTTTTAAAGGTTTTTTAAAATAAGATAAAATAAAATGAAATGGCGGGGCGATACGTGGCGCAGTGGGTAGCACAATTGATTCACAGTAAGAAGGTCGCTGGTTCGAACCCTGGCTGGGTCAGTTGAAGTTTCTGTGTGGAGTTTGCATGTTCTCCCTGTGTTGGCGTGGGTTTCCACTGGGTGCTCCGGTTTCTTTCACAGTCCAAAGACATGCAGTGTAGGTGAATTGAATAGGCTAAAATGGCCGTAGTGTATGTGTGTGAATGCAAGAGTGTATGGATGTTTCCCAGTGATGGGTTGCGGCTGGAAGGGCATCCGCTGCATAAAACATATGCTGGATAAGTTGGCGGTTCATTCCACTGTGGCGACCCCAGATTAATAAAGGGACTAAGCCGAAAAGAAAATGAATGAATGAATGAATGAGTTGACATTTCTGTATGGAGTACACCGTATTCGTGTGGGTTTTCTCTGGGTGCTCTAGTTTTCCCCACAGTCCAAAGACATGTGCCATAAGTGAATTGAATAAACTAAGTTAGCTGTAATTTATGTGTGTGAATGAGTGTGTATGGATGCTAAAAAAATCCATTACAGTTGTACCATTTCTTGAAGGTTTCTAAGTCAAATGAAGTTAATATTAAAAGGTTAAACATTTTGCACACCATTTTAATAACGAAGGTATCCAAGCAAACACCACAAACACATTTAAAACTGCACAGTCCTGCACATCTTCTTCCTGCATGTTCCTTTAGCGTAACTCAGGTTGTTTTTTTCTTTTTTCTATGCAAGCAGAACAAAGAATAAACAGTCCCACATAATGTACCTTTATTAGACCCTTGAAGCCTTTCAAGTTAATGGAGGATATAAATGAGGACAAGCACATTTTTAAAGTACATTCTTTTTTCTTTTGCCCTGATGGAGTATTTTAGTTCAATTAAATTGTGACAGTTCCAGTAAAAAATAAAACAAACTAATTAATTTGCAAAAGTTACAATGTCTTTGGGCAAAAGCTATCAGTGCCAATATCGTGTCAGTGAGTGAAATGACACAATTGCGTCTGGGAAGTTCCAGAGACACAGATCTACTTCTGGTAAGTTGGTGAAACAGAAACTTTTCTGCTGTGATTTTTAAAATAAATAAATAAATAAATAAAAGGCACATCGGTCCTGCTATAACAAGCAAATACATTGTGAGATTATGCATTACATTGGAAATGAATGTGTTTTGCGTTCAGAATACATCACACTTTCTTTAACTATATTTGTACTCTGTGGCCTAAAACTATTGTGCCAGTGCTCTGTCCTCAATAAAGTTTTACTCTGCTATTAATTTCGGTGGCACAGTTTGAAAGCAGTGTCCGAGGACTAGGGAATTCTTCAAATCATGTCAGCTGTTGTTTGCACTAATGTTATTTTTATTCTGCGTGTTTTGAAATAGCAAAAGCTGATTCCAAACGAGATGACAATTATCTTGTTGGATTTTGTTCAGCGAGAGCTTTGTGAGAAACGAAGGTTCTTTTCTGAATCTCTTGTCTGATTGAAAGCTTGTGGATGAACATTTTGATCTGCAAATTTACATTTCTGCCTGTTTTTTTCTCACATAAAAGATGTCATATGATGATAAAAGGATGAGATGTGATACAAGAGTAGTACGAAAAAGATTTTTTAATGCTGCTGAAAATTAAGCTGTAATCTGAATAAAAGCTTTAATATTTTAAAAAGGAAAATATGTCTGTATTTTGTCAGATCTATTCAATCATAAACTTTTTTTGTATTTTGTTTAATGTTATTAATAATTAATAGACAATTTGACAATATATATGGGTGAAACAGACTTTGTACACTAAAAAATAACACCAAATTCATGACAATTGCTTTTATGTTACTTTAATTTTAATCAGCTAATCAGGTTCCAGTAATTTATTTTGTACAGGAGTTATACAAAATTAAACCTAAATGTTTTAGTCAGTTTGAGTGATGCAAGTTAAGATGACTGGAAAGGTAATCAGAGTCTAAACTAATTTATTTTGAACATACATTTTTCTTTCATTAAATTATAAATCAAAAATCATCATCATTGTATTTTAGTTTGTTTTACAATAAACAGTTTGGCAGTGTACACCAATTTAAACAAAGAACCTGTGTTAATAATACATTACTTCATCTGTAATTTAAATTTTTAATTCGTGCTCCAACATTAGGCACATTCAAATCAAGACTGAAAACACATCTGTTTAGCTGTGCCTTTACTGACTGAACACGTCTGACAGATCACACTATTATGTCTTTCTTTTCTTTTTCATTCTTTTATAACCTGTTTTAACACAGTTTAATCAGTTTTTATCTGTTTTTAATTATTTTTATTAATTGTTTTTATTTTCTTATACTTGTCTCTTTTATTCTTGTTTATGTTTGAATTGCCACTGTGTATAAAATGTGCTATATAAATAAACTTGCCTTGCTTTGCCTAAATAGTTTAGTTGTAATTTAAACTGTTAAAGTTTAGTTAAATCAAAGTAACTTTTCTAGTCATCTCAACGAAACCTGATGAACTTATTAAAATAGATTAAAACAACATAAAAATATTTGTTGTCTTGACTTTTTGTCATATTCTTTTACAGTGCTCTGTACTTATTTAGACTATCCAAAACATTTTTTCATATATTATTTAAATTTATGGAACATTCTACCAGAAACATACTGGAAGATAAATTTCACTTATAAAAATTGTGACAGGGCCTGACTTAAGCTTGTCGTCCTCAAAAAAATCATACAAAGACAAGCATAAAATCATACAGTTCAATGATAGAACGCATCCTTGATCACGGTCAGCTTCTTCTCCGTCAAATGATGTCACTTCCGAGTCATAGCCTTAAAAATGTACTGCACGCATTTTTGTAATGTAATGTGTATTTATATAGCGCATTTATTGAGTATGGCCATACACCCAAAGCGCTTCACAGTCATGAGGGGAGTCTCTCTACACCACCACCAGTGTGTAGCATCCACTTGGATGATGCGACGGCAGCCACAGGACAATGGCGCCAGTGCGCTCACCACACACCAGCTATTGGTGGAGTGAAGAGACAGTGATAGAGCCAATTCAGTGGATTGGGATTATTAGGAGGACATTTTGGGTAAGTGCCAATTGAGGGACTTTGGCCAGGACACCGGGGTTACACCCCTACTCTTTACGAGAAGTGCCATGGTATTTTTAATGACCACAGAGAGTCAGGACCTCGGTTTAACGTCTCATCCGAAAGACGGCGCCCACTGACAGTGTAGTGTCCCCTTTACTTTTACTGGGGCATTAGGACTCACACAGACCACAGGTTGAGCGCCCCCTGCTGGCCTCTCTAACACCACTTCCAACAGCAACCTAGTTTTCCCATGTGGTCTCCCATCCAGGTACTAACCTGGCTCAGCCCTGCTTCGCTTCAGTGAGTAACCGGTCTTGGGCTGCAGGGTGATATGGCTGTGGCAATTTTTTGTTAAATTCAATGCAAATGTGACAGGACTGACAGAAACATGGGGACAATTGTAAATGTATTTGCATTTGTATATATTTGTAGTATTTGTTTGTAGAATTTATTTACAATTTCATGTTTTTATCTATTGTTATGAATGATAACAACTTAAACTTGCTATTTCTGAAGTATTTTTTTTCTAAATAACAGTTTTTAGCATAACAAAACTATTAAAGCTGTAGGTTCAATAGGGGAATTACCAACCCACGTCATGATGCCAAATTCGATTTTCAAAAATAGAAAAATTACATTTTACCGTATACCACACTGCTTTTAATGCCAACCGCAGACGTCTTTGGCTAACAGCCATCATAAGAGCTAAATGGAGTGAGGGCTTAATTAAAAATGCTCGACTCTGCAGTTCTCATTTTATGTCAGGTAAGTTCACGCTATGCTGAATCATACACATTTACTCGTTTTAGATTGCAGCAATGATTTCAGCAAAAACAGTTAACTATAGTTAACTAAACTGCGGACACTGAATGCTTGGAATGAAATGTAAAAATGTAAGTTCACATAACCTGCAATACAGGTACAATGCAGTTGTTTTGCTTGTTGATGATTACCCAGGCCTTGTACAGTTCTGTCCTCGGTTTTAGCACTACAAAGTTTTGAATCTGGTAATCATGGAACAATATTTCTTGCACATGACCAAATAGAACAAAATTGTAGGCATCCAAAGACTTGTAGGCTTTTAACTTCTGTCTTGTAAAAACACTTGGAGTTTCAATGAGATAGTTGTATATTTCAGGCTGGATGCTTGGCCATTTCGTCTTATCCAATATCCATTGGGAGGGTGCTATCGCAAATCAACCTGTCAGACGAATGCCGCTCACTTTAACGTTAATTTTGCAGAATAACTGTGCTTATCACTTAGTGACAAGCTGTTAAAATACGCTAAAAGCTTTATGTAAATAATATATATAATATGTAATTGATATAACTTATCTCTAATACAACAACAAACTCTGTACCGCATCGGATGTCATTCCCTCGCTGTAAATGCTAGCGTTCCTAGTTTTTTCCTCTCTGCGTGCGCATCCTGAATGTTTACAAATCGGTAATTCGTCAATTGGGCTGAGGACAAGGACAATGACAAGTGTTTTTAATGAAGAAAAACAATCTGAGAACCAAATAACTGACATATTCCTTTACAAAACAACTCACAAAAATCAACCATTAGTCCATTCTAGACTGTTTTAGGATGAAATACTTTTTATTCACTGTATTTATGTTTTTATTTCAGGGACAGATAATGTACGTTTCTGGTAGAATGTTCCTTATACAATATTTGGCAGTTAACTTTTTTTTAAGATAAGCAAGGTTTCTAAATGATGTGCTTTTTATTTTATTTTATTTTATTTTATTTTATTTTATTTTATTTTATTTTATTTTATTTTATTTTATTTTATTTTATTTTATTTTATTTTATTTTATTTTATTTTATTTTAATTTATTTGTAGGCTACACTAATACCATTTTCCATAGCCAGCAGCAGTTCTAGACACAACAACAGCATACAGTACAACACACAACACAAGACAACATCAGATGACCTTTGAGCCTCCAGCACTTAATGCAGAAACAGCAAATCAATCAAACTGACTAAAATATTAAGTTAAATTTGTATAACTTAAAAATTGTCATAATTTTTTACAGTGCACAATACTATGCTTATCAAATTTATATATACACTACCAGTCAAAAGTTTGGGGTCAGTTTTTTTTTTCCATGTTTTTTTTTAAAGAAAGTTATTCTGTTCATCAAGGCGGCATTTATTAAATGTAAATTAATTGTTAAATATTTATTAAATTTTTTAAATTACTGCTTTTGTATTGTATGCAGTTTCAAATGAGTATCTACTATTAAATATCTATTCATAATTATACAGACAAATGTAAAATACAGTAAAATACTATAAATCTGTTGAAACGCATCGATCTGATGGTGGCTGAGTTTGCAGCTGGATATTATTGGGAGATCGCTGACAGGAACAGTGAACAGCTCCGCCAGACCGCGTCTGAAGCTCATATGCAAGTTTATTTTACACTCTATGGCAGAGACACCATTGAGCCTCGCTAGATCCTCCTGTATGGGCGGGCATCCGTTATAAAACACTAACAGGACATTAATTTGGACAACTATGCGAATATATTAAATAGTTTACACAAAAATACACAAAGAGAGACACTTCAAGTTCTCGCATAGTTTGTGAATGAACAGACTTGTATGTGTACTAGTTGTAGACGCGATCATGAGGCAGTTTGTGCGCTGCGTTTGAAGTAATCAATCAGTGCATTACTTCAACCATTTTATTTTAGCATATTATAATGCAATTGAAAAATGATATTATAATATTGAGTGTATACTGCAGGATCGCTGAGGCCCACTAGTGGGCCGCAGCCCACCGGTTGAGAATCCCTGAGTTAAAGCAACATAAAAATATTTGTTGCCTTGACTTGTTGTCATAATTTTTTACAGTGCACAAAGCAATGCTATTTGGACTAAATTTATATATACTGTACACTACCGGTCAAATGTTTGGGGTCAGATTTTTTTAAGAAAGTTATTCTGTTCATCAAGGTGACATTTATTAAATGTAAAAAAAAAAACTTGTTGAATTGTTAAATATTTATTACTATTTTAAATAACTGCTTTCTTGTTGTATGTAGTTTCAAATGAAATTATTAATCCAGTTACTATTGCTTTTATTACTACAGTATTACCATTAATAATAAATAATATTAATAATGGTAACACTTTATTTTGATGGCCCATTTGAGTATTAGTAGACTTTCTGCTTAATATCTGTTGATATGCTCTTTCAACAGACATTTAACTGACTATAAGAAACTTTGCAAGTACAAGTCGACTTACCCTAACCCCAACCCTAACCCCAAGCTAACAGTCTACTTATAATCTAATGAGAATTAGTTTGCATGTAGATGCAATTTAACTAAACTCAACAAACGGACCATCAGAAGATGACCTTAATACTAGTAAAACATTAACATTTTTGAAATAAACAAGGTTGCTAAATAGTTTCATTTTATTTCATATGTAGCCTACATTCATGTACTAATATAGCCGATTTCCAACACAAAACACAAGACAACATCAGATGACCTTTGAGCCTCCAGCACTTGATGCAGAACCAGCAAGTCAATGTGAGGCAATGTCTCACTTCTCCCAAACACCCCCTGTCCACAGCCATCATTACACTTTCAGCAGAAATTAATCGAGACGCAGCCTCTTTAATTGTCTTTTGTTCTCTTGTTCCAAATATCCGTGCTTCATATTACTCTTAAGTGCTCCAGAGGGAGCGTTCGAATCAGTGACGTCCCCGTCTTCACTTCAGCCAGTCAGCAGTGCTAGCTCCCACTGTCTGCCTGCAATTAAAGCGGCTACGGAGGATAGGGATGCTAAATTAGCCTGTGTTTATAGCTGTTGGTGTAGGCAGAAATGTTGTGCAACATAACACTGAGGGACTCATTAAGTAATGATGTAATATATTGCAGTCTCTGTTTCTCTCTCTCTCTATACGTCTTCCGGCTCGCTCGCTCTTTGTCATCGCGAATACACTTATACGTCTTTTGTAACGGCTGAGTTGTTTCGAATGCGGAAAGGTGGGAGAGCTCTGTCTTTCTTAATTTCCCCGCTGTAAGGAAACACTGCTGAGCTCTATTAAGATCTGAATGAACGTAAACAGGAGGCAGATGCTTAAAGAGAGACACCATTAGCCTCATCGCGCCGTGTGTATCTGCCTCATTGACTTTTAGAGCTTCTCTTTTGTAACCGTATTATCCTTAAAACCAGCCGGGCTGTCGGTGAGATGTGAAGAATGGGGCGAACAGGAAAAAAATTGGCCTTCGTTTATAGCTTACACGTTTATGATGTCATTATTGCGGCCTGTCGGTGGGACAGATAAGCGTAAATGGTAGTTATTAGATTACTGAGTGAACATCACCGGCGAGGAGATTATAACCCTCAGTCAATAGTCAAACGCCCCTCTCTCCTCCCACGCCAAAGTAATAACTCATAATACAATGCAGTCTCTCTCTCGCTCGATCTAGTAGGGATGATTAGTGCTTTGTGAATGCTGTTAATGAGCATATTTAGATTTGAATGTATCTGCAAGAACATGTTTACTGCTCGCGACGAGGCCCTTGTGTCTGTGAAGCAGCCCAAGCACAACTGACAGACGACTTCAGCCCTAATGAGGATTAATTGGCTGAAACCTCTTCGTATTCATTTGGAAAGCATTTTCCGCGGTCGTTGGGAAGTCCCAAACAAAGAGCTGCATTAATGTCAATGGAGCTCATCTCAAGGGTGTCAAGTTGTCAAGGTTAGATTGGGTTCTAAAGCAGTGAAAGGAAACTGTACAGTATGCTAAATGTTAAAAATGGCCAGGGAGAGAGAAAATCATCACTATGATCACCAATCAAAAGAATAAAACCATTACTTTCTTAATTTCTTAAGCAACAGCAGAAATGAAAGCATAAAAAAAGGTTTAGAGCTTGATTGCTGTTGAGAGAAGTCAGAAATATTTGCTGTCATGGATCAGCTGTTAAAACACCCAAGCAGCAGTTTTAGCAGTATTGAAGTTTAATGGAAAGTAATACAGCACAATATATACTTCTAAAAAAAAGTAATAATGTCCATGCACAAAAAACCCGCCCAGAAATAACAACAAGAACACAAAAATTTTATGGAAACATGTCTTTCTTCGTTTTTATAAAGTAGTTAACCACTGTAAAAAAAAATATTCAAGAAACCCTCAAGTACTTTTTAACAGAACTAAGTGTGTTGAGCATCAATTAAGACAACATTAGCACCTGTTAGCTATAATTGCAGATAATTTTAAGCTTTTGTTAGCTAATTTCATCTTCCGAGTTTAAAAATATTGTTGGGGCGGGATCAAAATTGGTGACGTAGCGCTCGTCTGCCTGTCCAGAGATGACCCGTCAGTTTCTCGTTATCATTCATAGACAGTGTTGTGCAAGTTTCTTCCAAACTGTAATACATTACAGATTACTTGTTACTGTTATTTAAAAGTAATCCCTTACATTGCAATATTACTGTCTCAAAATTGTAATATGTTACATTACTCTTATATTACTTTTTAGTTACTTTCACCAAAATAACTACAGAATTAGAACTTTACATTTTAAAATTACCAAATGTACTGCAGAGCATTTTACATCCAGTAGAAAGCGATATGATGTAGCAGAATGACTGTGACCTATCCAGGCTACTAACAATATAGTATATAATTGGCAATGTGAAGACTGAAGACAATGCAAGAAAGGACAGTCAGATTCACAAATGATCTGTTTGAAGTATGGTAGAGGTAAAGTGGTTATCTGGCAATATCTGTGAATAGCTTGACTATATTCATATTAGACACAACAGGCCTATATGTAAACTCCAATGCCATGACAAAATGCATTGCATTGCAAAATGCTTCTTATTGTTGCCATTATTGTGTTCACTTTAAATTCAAGTGGCTCACAACACAAAACTGTCCTGCACAAAGTGAGCATGATGAACAGCTTTCTCAATACAATGCTCGTGCACCGATTTCCTCTGTTTGTGGACAAAACTGCTTGCGAGCTCTCAAATATACGCTGCTCGCACACAAATTTTCTCACGCTTTCTCAAATATGCCCTGCTCATGCACAAATTTTCTTGCGCGCTCTCAGTACACTGCTCGCTCAGTGAGATTATATGCAGACTCACAATTTGTGTCTTGTGTTCCCTCTTCTTTTTGTGCTTTTTAATATGATTTATATTGGTGCACTATTTATTAACAATAACCAAAATAGACGTATAAATTTTAATCTAATAAACCATAACATTTTTGGCTGTATGGTATATGATGAGATATTTCCAGTTTCAAACACTTAAAGACACAGAGAATAGACGTTGGAGGTAAAGAATACATTTTATTTTAAAAACATTTATTAAACATCTAAAAGGTGCACCATACTAATCAAATAAAAACATTTAAACTAAAATATAACAAACGCAAGCAGAAATGTTACTGATATGATATCATGGCAACAAAAATAAAGTGAACTCGTCTCTGCTGTCTTCCACATTGTTGACATTTCCCCTATCATACTCTTCATTTTGAGGAGAAGCTGTTCCACAGGGCCCCTGAACACACATATTGTACAGTGTTTTGAACAGTACTATAGTAAAGTACTTCAATTAATCTGTTGTGGTAATACTATAGTTGCTATGGTAACACAACAAGTGTAATATAAACAAATGACTCAATGCTGTAGTTTTTTTTTTTTTTTACAATATAGGGTATATTATACTACAATTCACCACACTTTACTGTAGTAAAACTTTGTATTTCATTTTATGAGTTCACTATTCTTAATACTACAGTATGCGGAAGCATTCTTTAACAAGTTGTAAATAATAATAGCCTAAAACATAGTATACCTAACACTCAAAAACACTAGTATTTATTATAGATTTTACCTTAACCTGTAGGTGAATAGTGTAGCAATATATAAACCATATCAACATTCTTGGGATAACAATTTAACAGGAGGATCTCTGGAGAGCAAAAGCACGAAAAGAGGAGGAAACACAAGGCACAAATTTTGAGTCTGCATCATCTGACGAAGCGAGACCAGATCATTCGCACGTGAGCAGCCCAGCCAGTGTTTTGAGTGCACGCGAGGAGTTTTGTCCACGAACAGAGGAAACCGGAGCGTTCGCTCGCTCATATTACATGAATGCGCTCTCGACTTGTAATACTGCGCTTACGATGAAATAACGCCATGTGCACGTACGTCCATCTCGCGAATGTACTGTCTTCTGCCATTTTCATCTATTTGCAGCTTTTCCGCTGCGCGTTAGGGCTTATTGTTACTGCGAACCGGAGCCAATAGCCCCGGATCTCAAGCTCAGAGGCGGAAATCATTCCGCATTCAAAGTAAAAAGTTCCAATAGCCAGAGGGAGATTGACAACACACGCATATGTTCACTCACCACAAACAGGAAATAGAACTGCTGTATTTTTTATTTGTTAATGACATGCGGGAGAAAAGTTTGTTGTAACGCACGAGTTACTGAACATGTACAGAGTAAAATATTACTGAAAATGTATTAGTAATGCCTTACACTACTGCGTTACAGGAAAATGTAATACGTTAATGCAATACATTACTTTTGTAACTCATTACTCCCAACACTGTTCATAGACAGAGTTTTCTTATCCTATGAGAAGCATGACAGCACGTGTTTCCAATGACAAACCTGCTGAGCTGTGAGACCATGGCCGGGGATGGCATGGTTTTCCCCGCAATGCTGTCAGAACCAATACAGCAAAGCTGTTTATGTGTAGCAAGCGTTTTTGTCATGAGAACTGTACGAGAATTGGAGAATGGCGGACTTTGTCTTTTATCAGTTGAGTTTGTTACCATTCAGACACATCACCTATCTGTGCTGACGTGTTTGCCTATGTTTAAAATCTCCAGATTACTGGCAGGGTTAATGGTTGAAATAGATAGGAAGATCTGCTGCACTGCTATCCATGTCTGCATTCAGACCAGTGTCAGATTTTTTTGGCCTGATTTTGTGAGCCAACTGACAGTTGTTTGCCCCCTCTTATTTCCCTGCTCTGCTGGCCATGCCCACTCCTCCCTCTGCTCGCAGCGGCATTTAAAAAAAAAAAGGTAAAGGATAGACTTGATCTGAAAGAGGGGGTTTCATGACCCTGTAATTACACTTTAAAACCCAACAGTCAACTTTATCAAAGGAAATGAGTGTAGTTAACTCAAAATTGACTGAAAGTTAATTCTACTCATTTGAAAAGAGTTTTAAACACAGTGTTGAAGGTAATGAGTAAATTAAATACCTCATTACTTCAACTTAAATGGAGTAAGTTCACAGTACTCATAGATTAGTTTTTTAACTCAAATGGTTTGTAGCAATAGGTTTTCTCAAACGGTTTGAGTTGCCTTAACTTATTGGGTTTTACAGTACTCAGTTGGTTTTAGGTCTCTTCATTTATTGGGTTTTACTGTGCTCAAATTGCTTTGTTTACTCAAATAGATTAAGTTCACAGCACTCATTTGGATTAATTTTTGAACTTAAATGGTTTGTTGCAATCGGTTTCCTCAAATGTTTTGTGCTACCTTAACATTTTGGGTTTTACAGTGTAAGAGTGTTTCCGTATATTGTGATTCACAAGTGTTTTCCATTTATTTACGGTTGTGAATTGCATTATAAGACTTTGATCTCTGCTTTGTCGACTTTTTTACATTTTAGTAGTTTGAAAAAATACAATTTATAAGAAATAATTCTGTATATAAAGAAATCATTAAAAAGAACAAAATTTACTGGCATAAACTAGATTATTGCGTATACAGCACCAACCCAGACAATATATCACTATACTAAAAGTGTTCATAAATGTCCCCTTTTCCAAACTTTTCAAGGGTAAATGTTGTTGGAACTAAGATCAAGGTCCCATAATGCAATTCAAAAGCATAAATAAATGGGGGGGGGAACACGATTCACAAAATACAGAAAACTGCTAATATACGGATATTTTTTATTCAGTGTAAAACTACAATCATTTTGCTTAATTGAAAAAAAAAAACTATAAAAACACACATTTTTATTTTGAAATAAAAGAAATATACAAATAAACAGCTAAAATCTAAAGATATATTTAAATGTTAAATAATTTTATTTCTGCTATAATAGTAGTTTTAACTTAATCTATTATAAAAAGAAGTAAAAAACAAGGTCACACTTTATTTTGATGGTCTGTTTGTTGAATTTATGTTACACTTCATCTACATGCCAACTAATTCTCATGAGATTATAAGTAGACTGTTAGGTTGGGGTTACGGTTTATGGTTAGTGTAAGTTGACATGTACTTGTAAAGTTCCTGTTGAAGGAGCAGTATCAACAGATGTTAAGCAAACAGTCTACTAATATTCAAATGGACCATCAAAATAAAGTGTTCCCAAAAACAACAACAAAAACTATGGCTATTAATGGTAACCTGTTCACATCAATTCATTTTTATTTAGGTAAATTTGATTTACAAAAGCATGCTGAACATAAAAGATAAATTAGTTGATTAGTTGCCAGAGAGGTTGACAGAACTATCCCTTTAATAAAAAATTCAGTAGCATCTGAGTACTGGAATACCAGCACATCAAAATCCATAAAAGGGTTTCATAAATATACTTTATGGACTTGATAATAAGCTTAAAGAGCCAGTCAGAGGGCATCACAGCTTTGTTTTAAATTCAAATTCAAATGCAATGAGATGTGATGACAGCATTGTGTTTTGGCATGATTTATGGCTGGTGATTGCAGGGGACGCCTGGCGAGCGAAATGTAAAAAATGAAATGATGTGTAACAAGATGTGGCCAGGCCGACAGAGGCTCCCTCCTATGCTTAATAATGTCCATTTAATGAGAAGTCGGCCTTCATAAAATGGCAGCACTTCTCACATAGGGAGTTTATTAATGGATTCATTATGGTGTCAGTATCAGCGTGCCATTGGTGAAAATAACATTTTCCTAGATTTTCTGCTCTAAAGACAGGGTCAACTGTGACACTGTGTCAAACAAACTGCCGTTTTACATGCACAGTGTCATAGTTAATTCTCTCGGCACAATTATTTGCATTTTTTTTTTTCAATAACAAATGCTAAAATCTCTTCGCCAGGAACACTCAACAGGTTTGAACCATTTGATTATATCTAAACCATTCAATTTGAGGCTTTTTGTTGTGACATGGACAGAACGAGTGCTTATAAGTATACATTTTGCAGTGTTTGTCCGCATGGATGTGGATAAATGACCTCGTTTTAATCCGCTATTATCAATGTGACACGTCTATAATTGCATATTGCCATTTACCTGTGAGAGGATCCAAACACGAGTAAGTGCCTCATCATGAACATTAAACACCCCCTCAAATTCACTTCAGTCCAAAAATGTTTTAAGCTCTTTTTTTTTCTGTACTCGTTCTGAACGCCTTCATCTACAGTGAGACAGTTTGAAAATTTCTGTGAATATAGTCTACTTTTCTGAAAGAAGACATACACTGTTATTCAAAAGTTAAGTTAATTAAATGACAGAACATAAGTATCTGAGAAAAAGCCAAAGGTACAAAAAAGTGTACTTATTTACTTTAATAAAGAAAAAAACTGCAATCCCATTAAAACCCTATTCAACATGATTGAGAAAATATTCAATTATAACAATATTTAAGTTGTTTGTATTTATGGAAAAAAATAATTTCAAGTTTTCAAAACATTTACATATATCATATTCGTTGCTTTGTGGCTATAGGCGGAGCTAAAACTCACTTTTTTAGTGATTTTATTGGTAGAATATTCTGTATGGATAGTTTTCATATTTTAAGAGTCTCTTGCAGTTTAATATTCACAGACCATATTGTGATTTAATTTGGTGTACAGGTGTACCTTGGTTTGTTAGGGCCGAGACCATGGTGTTAGTGAAGTCATTAGGGTCCTAATTAGAGTCCTTATGCCCCATTAAAGTAAAGGGGACACCATACTGTCAGTGTGCGTCATATTTTGGATGAGATGTTAAATTGAGGTCCTGACTCTGCGGTTATTAAAACAAAATCCCATGGCACTTCTTTTAAAGAGTATGGGTATAACCCCAGTGTCCTGGCCCTGCATCAGCCCTTACCAATCATGGCCTCCCATTCATCCCCATCCACCGAATTGGCTCCATCACTGGTGGATGCTGCACACTGGTGGTGGTGTGGAGAGTCACGCCATCACTCATGAAGCGCTTTGGGTGTATGGCCATACACAATAAATGTGCTAAATACACGACACATTAAGAACTAGCACCAATGAAACCCAACTGTGGTGCCACTTTACATTGGACCAAAAAGCTGCATGTGAACACACCAAATGGACAAAAGCTGACTCAAATAAGAGCCGAATTCTGTTCCTGCGCAAGAGGACGTGTCTTTCCGCTCCACGGAGGGCAGTATTCGTTTTCTCATTCCGCAAAGAGAACTTCTGACGTGCACAGACAACGTGTAAACAAAGGAGAGATTAGGCTGACTGTGGGCTTGGTGTGTCTTGGCGCTTAGGTGTAGTTTTTATTTATTCATTTAAAATGTACAAATTCTAAAACTAAAATAAAAAAAAAATGCTAATTACAATTTCATGAATAGATAACCTACAGTAATTACTTGATTCAGCAACAGATTCGGCAAATTAGCTGTTTGATCTTTTTTTTCTGTGTCAATTAATTTTTTCACGCATAACTTAATTTGTAAACTAATTAGATTTATTTTTCATATATGTATTTCTTTGGTTGTTACCAACATCTGGTGAAAATTTCAAGTCAACAGCACCTTTAGAAATATGTTTTCTGAGAAAAATGGTGACATGTTGAATACTTATATCCTCCACTGTATAGGACCCTATTTTGATAAGTAGAACAATAAAAAATGCCCACCCCAAACTTTTGAAAACAGTTACTTGTCATGAAGAAACAGTTAAGTTAATCTGAACTTGTTATTTTTTCAACAAATTTTAGAAACCTAGGTTTTTATTTCCAACTGAATTCTCTGCAGCCTTTACATCAGACAGGTCAGTATTACAACACACAGGCCAGTATTAGACATTCCTAGACATGCCAAGTGGCCTAATAAAAGACTTCAGCTGGACTACAGGTTGTGTAGCCATGTCTGAACCTGTTGTGCAGAACAAACCTGCTGCTTTGCTTGGCCTGCAGGGACAGTGACAGAGCTCTAGCTCACACACAACGATCACTTCCCAGCATGCTCTGTGCTCAAGGCCTTACCCTGCCCCACATATTTAACACTCATGGCACAGTTCTCTGTCTGCCCCCAAACCCCCCCCCCCCACTTCTTCCTTTCTATGCGACTTCCTAACATGCTTACTTTCTTTTTTGTATTTACAGTATCAGTTTATTCTGTACGTTCACTTTAACAACACTTGAAAGCAATGTTTGATTCATTGACATTAGTTTGCATATTAGTTATCACAAACTGTATTTCAAAATAATATATATATATTTTTTTTATTTACTGGTCAAAAGTAACCAGTACGTTTTAGTTTTATTAAGATCAAGAAATAAAGATCAAATATCAAATATTAAGATCAAGAAATAAAAACAATACACAAATTAAAATCAATAAATCGAATCAGATTAAAAAAGACACTCTGTGGCCGTTCTGTGGAATCAAAGGAAATTATGAGCAAAATCCTTTTGAATTTACGAATATTGTAGGTAAATCATCACCTTAGAATTATAAGGTTCTATCTGACATTTTTGTCAAAATTGAGTTATTCACAAATTCATGATAAATGACAACTTATTTACATTATGTGATATTTTTTTATAGGTTGTTTACATTTTAAGACTTTTTATTTAAAAAACAAAAAAGGTTTTATCTACCACGTTGAACTCTAGCTTGGCTCTTTAAGGTTCTTTCTGTGAGCCAATCAGCATTTTGAAGCACGCAAGAGGACCAATCAGAATCATCTTTCTTTGTCATTTCGCCGGACTGCTTCATTGACAGCGGGAAAGACCAGAGAGAAACACAAAATCAGTCGACTAAATAATGCCGCACCACACAAAATTTAGACAAAACCTGAAACTGAAAAGATGTGTGTAAATGTGATGATTTAGAAGCATTTTTTGACATTTAGATGAAATGTTAAATTTTACATTGTTGAAAAAGAAACTGTAAGAGCCATTATTTTTGTTGTTCAAATGTTACATTATGCAAGTGATAACGAAAGATATATTTCCTGCCAAATTTATGTTTCATATTCATGTATGGCAAAATTATTTCTGATGCTTTATTATGTATAATTTGTATGATGTTTCTTTAATGCTCGCCTTTTCCTCTTGCAAAAAATTCTGTGAAGTGTTAACGCAGGTATTGGAGAAACAGTTTTCTTACCTTCTGTTGTCAGTAATAAGTAACCTTTCTTTGTGTGTCTAAACGCTGTTGGAGACACACTTAAAGGGTTAATAAGGTTGCAGGATGTAAGAAACATTTGGATTTTTGTACTTTCATTTAAATAAACGCGCATTTGTTTACGGATTTGTCTGACATTGTGACGAGTAAAACTCAACGTTACTCAACGATAAAGATATAGTTTGAAGCTACAGAAACAGTTATTAAACAATGTAATATGTTAAATCTAAATCTGATGTTATAGAAAGCAAAAATTGAACTTTCAACAAACTTTTCAACAAACAACACCAATTTATATTTTATTTAATTAAATTAATAAGCAGACTGATTGTATTTTTTGAAAAGTATGATCAATTAATGATCTGCCAGACAGAACCTTATAATTGCAAAAAATGACTTTTTAAAATTAGAAAGTTCTATCTCGGTTTGCTCTGTTTTTTTTTTTTTTTTTTTTTTACCCCAATTTGCAAAAGTAAGAGAATTTTGATAATTTACATTAGAGTACATTTAGGGTCTCTGTCATGTTAATGTATGAAGGAGAACTGTTGCACACATATTGTTTGTTATAAGCAATGCAAAAATTTTGAAGCTCAATGTCTCAAATAGTTTAGAATGCAGATAGAACTTTATAATTCCAAGGCGCAGAAATGTTAAAAAATAAAATAAAAAAAGCTAATTACAACTTATGAATAGATGACTTAATTAGTAATTAAGTTAATAAGTAACAGATTCAGCAAATCTACTTGATGAAGCAAAGAGCTTTCAATCAATCAATCAATCAATCAATCAATCAATCAATCAATCAATCAATCAATCAATCAATCAATCAATCAATCAATCAATCATAAAATATTACAACCCCAAAAGTTTTAAACGGTAGTGTAGGTTCCACATAAATTTGTGTTCATCCCTAATAGATTCATTTATGCATGTTCCTAATATGTTAATATAGTGTATACAGTTCAAATTCAATTGCATTAATTAGACATTGACCTTGGTTAATAAATGCTGTAAAAGGATGTTTTATTTTTAGTTCATGATATCTACTGCATTAACTAATGTTAACACATTCACTTTCATCCTCAAATGTTTTCATTGCCGATTTACTTAACATATTTAATTAAACCGCATACATTAACACATTCATTTTGTCAGCCCTATGAATATCTAGCACTTTTATAAACTTGATTTCCTCCCTGGTGTGATATTTTCTAAAGTATTAATAAGAAAAATGCCCGCAATCTGTACACAAACATGCTAACCAACATGAATATACATTGGTTAAAAAAGCTATACTCTCAGTTTGACATTTTTAGCACTCAAACACTACAGTAGTTAGATCTGATGGACATACTGTACAGTGATAAAGACAGTCAGAAGAATCTTTTACTGCATAAATATTTCAGATGTTCTCAGTGGAAAACAGAAAAACTCCTCTGAATGTTGATAGCCCGTGAACCCGCTATACTCCAAAACGATGGATCAATAAAAGAAGAAAATATATCATTCAGTAAACTAAAATGAAGCGACAGACAAGTGAGATTATGTTTTGGTCAATAGGGATTATAATGGTCATTACAGGATGCTGTAGTCAATCTTCCCATGCCTGCAGTTCAGTTTCTTTGTGTTGAGTGTTTTCTGGAGCTCAGATCAGGGCTGGATGAAGGCAGGTCTCCATTAAAACACCCCCAGTCCAACCCAGACGCTTTCTGATCCCTATCAAATAATTTATCGCAACGCTATGATGGATGGAAGGAAAAGTAGCACACAAATCAATAAATAGGGGCCGGCGATAAGCGCACGGAGTGACTGTTGCTCACTGATATGACAGGTGATGGCATGAAAATCTAAATGAGCGCTGGCATGTGTGTTTTTAAATGAGATTAAAGTCCCATCCCAGACAGGACATGATTATTTAGCTTCCTCTGTAAATAAAGGTGCTGTCGGTAATAGTGTTTTGGCAGTTATTGGCCCCTTGAGATGTTTTTTGTTGATCAGAGAATGGCTCTATACAATATTGAGGGAGGAAAACAAACATAAATTGACACGGTGGTGATGATTTTTGTTTGTTTGTTTGCATTATACTGTATATTGCAAAATGTAAAAGGGATAGTTCAAAGAAATTTTTTTTAATTCAGTCATTATTCACTCACCCTTGACTTGTGCCACACCAATTGGAGGTTCCTTTTACTGTTGAACACAAAAGAAGATATATTGAAGAATGTTAGGAAAATCTAACCATTAAAACAAATACTGTTTTCTTCAAAATACCATATTTTGAGAAGTCAAGGGTGAGTAAATGATAGAATTTTCATTTTTGGCTGAACTATCCCTTTAAATACAGGAAGTTTCACCAGATGACGTGAATAGCTACAGAAAATTTTTTAAGAGTTCACACTTAGCTGATGATTGATTATAAAACAAGTTTGGCATGCTGTCCCGGGAGAGAGCCCTGAGCCCAAAAGGTCCTTGAGCCCTGGGCTCCCTCCCGTTTGCAGGGCGAGAGGGGAGCTTTGAGCTCAGGTAGATCTTGAGAACTCCCCCCTTTTTGATAAGAGTTGATGACAGAAAATAATTGCTATAAAGAGATATGCTGATGGATAAAAGTTTGACTAGTGCAAAATTTTGATTAATCAATTAACTTGTGGTGCATGTTTTTGGAATGTGGGGGGAAACCGGAGAACCCGGGGGAAACCCACGCGCGCACAGGAAGAACATGCTAACTTCGCACAGAAACGACAGCCAGTCTGTTAAAGGACTAGAACCAGTGACGTTCTTGCTGTGAGGCAACAGTGCTAATCACTGGGCCACCGTGCCGCCCTATGAAAGGAAAGGTGGAGGAGAAGGGGTGGAAGGGGGGGATTCTTCAAAACGAAGATGACTGTAGTAAGAAACCCTGGCTCTTTATAGTGGGTTAGGGATTGTCTGATTGGTTGGTCATGCATGGTTAATGCGTAACCAGCCGTGTTCAATCATAATCACGTGATCCTCTCGAAATTAGTTTATAAATAAACTTCACAAAGCATTCTAGAGTATGGTGAATTTGTAAAATAAATAAGTAAATGAATTACAAATAAAAATAAATAAATAAAATCTTCTTTAGAGGAGTTAGTGTTGAAATATTCCGACAATTGTACTTTGCTTTTTGATTACTAACTTATAGTATTACTTTTAAAAATAAAATATTAAACAAAGTAAATGTATTGCAAAATACTGTTCTGTAAATAAATAAATAAATAAATCAGAAGAATTAAAGCCATTTCATTTTACTGGATAATTACAGTGTGTAATAGTTAGTAATATGTAAATATTCATTATTTTTAATAATATTTTAATAACATCAATTAATTTATTTTTTTCAGACAGGATGCTATTGAGTTTTTATTCTCACGCATTGCCATGCAGCAAATACATGTATGTGCTACCAGTTTTAGAGTGAAGTTTGTTTTTAATGTACACTTATATCTTATTATAAGGTAATATCGGGTGTTCAAATGCCAGTATATTGCTGAATTAATTAATGAAACTGGTAGAACATGTATATAAAATAACATTACAGCCTCTGTGAAATCAATTTCATTCATTTTCTTTTTGGCTTAGTCCCTTTATTAATCTGGGGTTGCCACAGCGGAATGAACCGCCAACTTATCCAGCATATGTTTTACGCAGCGGATGCCCTTCCAGCTGCAACCCAACACTGGGAAACATCAATACACAATCATTCACACACGTACACTACGGACAATTCACCTACCCAATTCACCTGTAGCCTACTGCATGTCTTTGGACTGTGGGGGAAACCGGAGCATCCAGAGGAAATCCACGCAAACGCGGAGAGAACCCTGGGAGAAATTTTAATTTAAATAAAATTAAATTTAATTTAATTTAATTTAATTTTATTTTATTTTATTTTATTTTATTTTATTTTATTTTATTTTATTTTATTTTATTTTATTTTATTTTATTTTATTTCTTTGGATTCTATTTATTCACACAATCAAAATTAAATAACGTATTTAAGAGGTGAGGATCCAAACACAGGGTTTTATTAGTGGAAAGGTCAGCCAAGCAATGATCAACACAGGAGCAAACAGATTTATAAGGACAATCCAGAATCTTAGTCAAAGTAACAGGCAGATGGTCACAAGGCAGGCAGCAAACATGAATCAACAAACAAACAAGGCAAAGCATAGATCGGTACACGGCAAGACTAGGCAAGGAAAACGCGTTGTAGTGTCACATAAACAGTAGACAAGACTCAGCAACCGTGTGTGTGTCTGTGCTGCTGGTTCGGTGCTCGATAGGGCTCGAAATTAACCTTTTTTCTTGGTAGCACCGGTGCTCCGAACTTCAAAAATTTTGGTGCACCTGACAAAATTTGGTCGCACCCACCAAAAACTATGAGCACTGTTACTTCACGTTTTATATTGACAGATTCTATTATATATTAACACTCTAATCACAACTAACAAATAAACAAAAGTCTGCATGCACTCACCGGCCCTGCACGCACTGCTTGCCGTGAATAAGATGAACTGAATTAACAATAATAACTGTGCTGTGTTTTCACGGGTCGTGTCTGATATTGCACTGATGATATTGACATATAACTTATTATTTGCATAGGTCATCTTAATAGCAATACCGGTCTTTTCATGAGCTGCAAAATCAGTTTCATCTTAGTGAATGCATGCTCTTTAAAGATTGTGAACCCGGTGTCAGTCGCACGACTGACAGCATCGTGATGAATTTTAATAAATCATTAAGTAACGTTGGAACATATGTGCTTAAAATGTGTAGATTCAGTGGCAAACACTGTTACCTGTAAAATCACATCCCACCGGCTTTACGGTGAATGCTTTAGTCATTTTCATAGCAAACTTTAACCACTGGAAATCTTTTATCCACTCTTCGAAAAGTGTAAATGCTGGATTGACATTCATTACATGATCACTAATCAGATCTGCCATTATTTGTAACTTTAGGTGGTTTCTAAAACTAAATCTGCCAGTGTTGTAGAGCTGCGCATCGATGGATTTGCTCTTCAGTGTTTGGACTCACTAGTGATTATTAAACCACACTGAATGAGCTAAACTGAACTGAACTTAAACACTGAAAACTGGACTGACACTGTTTTAATTTACTATGATCTTCTATGTGAAGCTGCTTTGACACAATCTACATTGTAAAAGCGCTATAGAAATAAAGGTGAATTGAATTGAATTGTTGTTTTCATTCTCTTGTATTCAGACCTCATACATTTTCACGGCTGTAGCTCCCTGTCATCAGAACTGAATGATTGACAGCTGATATTAACCAATCCATTCGCGTTCTGTTCTAGCGTAGTGGGCCAATAAAAAGAGCTTGAAGGCGGGACAAGCACTGCGGGATTTTTTTACTGCAGCAAGTTGACATGTCAACTGTTACAAACCATTCCTGAGCACTGCGTTTAGTGTTTTTAGGTGCAAAAATGCTTAATGCGTAAATGCCTCCTAAATCAGCGCATGTGGTGAACATTTTGCTCTGAAAACTGGTTGCATGACAACAATTTTATGCACTCACACAAATGCTCCCAAATATATTTTAAGGTTGCATAGATAAAATTTCAGGTGCATATGCGACCAAAACGGTCGCAATTTCAAGCCCTGCATATGCTGGATAAGTTGGCGGTTCATTCCGCTGTGGGGACCCCTGATTAATAAAGGGACTAAGCCGAAAAGAAAATTAATGAATGTATTTTATTTTTGGTGGAACTATCCCTTTTAGTTTAAAGCTCTACTTTTGATTTATTCTGCAATTTTATTTGTGTTTTTTCTGTATCGTAAAGTGCATAAATTCCTTGATAAGGTGAACTAAGCATGGTTGGGAGGCTCTCTATGTAAGCTGCTGCCTGATTGCTATTTGTCATTAAAACAGAATTTACATGGAATTCACAGAATTTGAAGAAATATCATTCAGCCCTATTAGAGACTCACATCATCCACAATCAATATTTCAGCGAGGTTTGAAGCAGGAAAGCCTTTATATAGAAAAAAAAACAAGTGTTATTTTAACATCGTACTGTGTAACTTGATGGTGTGAGTTTAGTAATTATTTTCCAGTCCTTTCATTGTGCCGTGGGCCCCCTTGAGAACAGAAAGCCTCATTTCAAGTCTCAAGGGACAGTTCATTCTGTTTACTAAGGGTGAATTGCGCATGTTGATTTCCTGTAAGCATGACTGAAAGAGACATTTGAATCATTTCCTGGAAATTTGACTCTAAATAGACTTTCAATCACCAGGACACTCTGTGCTTTCACGTTTTTTTTATTCTAATATTTTATTTATTTTTTCAGGCATGGTTGGGGAATCAGATTTGTCATGGTGAGAAGTCTAACAGCCTCCACGCCGACACGTTGTGGCTGGTTTTAATGATTTTGTGAGGAGACGATTGTTTTGCAGTGTCAGGATGAGTCAGATCTCACTAGGCTCCTCAGGTACACCAGTGGCAGACGCGACAACATGCAGGTCTTTGACTCGATAATCATGAGAAGATGGAGAGAAAGAGGTGAATGAGGAGAGAAGTCCCAGTGGCAAAAAATGGAAATCAGTTCATAAATCTTAAAGGTGCCATAGAGTAGAAATCCTTATTGCGTAATAAGAGATCAGAACATGAAAATGACATACAGTGAGCCTCAAATATATAGCAAAACATCCCAGAAAAATGGACGAATCAGATCATAACACTGAATCTTATGTAACACTCGGGATCATTATTAGGCATGCCCCTGATACACCGCAATGCAAAGAAACTGTTGGATGAGTGTTTAATGCATGTTTATGCATCATTCAGCTCTTTGCTGAAGTTAAAGAAAGACAATAAACTTCATAAAACCCATCAGTATAATTTTGGTCATCATTCAGATGGGGTGATACTATGACAGTCTGATTATGCAGAGGTTGATATTAATACTGCCCATGTTTTTTATATAACTCTAAATACATCGATGTCATTCCCTTTTGTTAGATACAATGATAATTTAGCCTATTTTTTTATCCACAGCATGACTCAGAAGCAAACTAGGTTCATCTGGCTAACCAGTGTTGGGCAGTAGCGTCGCTACAAGTAGTGACACTACTAGCTTAACTACATTTCTCAGTAGCGTGGCGTTGCTACTTTATAAATCAAATAGCTTTTCTGTAGTGAAACTATTTTTTTAGTCAATTAGCGCAGTAGCGTCCACATAAACTACATTTACCCATCGTGGATCAATAAGTGACGGCAACGACATTCAAGGAGCTGTGAGGCCGGTGTCTAGCCGATGAAAGTAAATCCATATTATGGCGAGAATGACGATTTCTTCATGTTTTATGGTGGTCGAGAACAAACCTTTTGATGCATTACTACCACCTCTAGCTCTGGGGTGCGTATCCCAAACAACGACGTAACTCACGGCTGAACTATCAAAGTACGATGCATCGTTTGGGAAAAGAACGATGTAGTGACGAGTGATTCCCAAAACCAAAAAAAGGAACTGTGTTTCTAACTACAGCTCCAGAGGTGTAGTTGCAAGCATAGAAGTTTGCGACGCAGTTTGCGAACGTTCGTTGGAACGCCGGATTTGGAAAATGCCAAATCAACGAATTATGTTTGTAATGACACAACTTGTGACCTTAGTTGGCTAACACTGGTTTTCGGAAATGCATCCCTGGTCGGTGACTGTATATATATATAGTTGAAGTCAGAATTATTAGCCTCCCTTTGAACTTTCTTTTCTTTTTTATATATTTCCAAAAATTATGTTTAACAGAGCAAGGAAATTTTCACAGTATGTCTGATAATATTTTTTCTTCTGGAGAAAGTCTTATTAGTTTTATTTCGGCTTGAATAAAAGCAGTTTTTATTTTTTTTTTAAAAAACATTTTAGGGACAAAATTATTAGCCCCTTTAAGCCATTTTTTTCTCGATAGTCTACAGAACAAGCCATCATTATACAATAACTTGCCTAATTACCCTATCCTGCCTAGTTAACCTAATTAACATAGTTAAGCCTTTAAATGTCACTTTAAGCTGTATAGAAGTGTCTTGAAAAATATCTAGTCAAATATTATTTACTGTCATCATGGCAAAGATAAAATAAATAAGTTATTAGAAATGAGTTAATAAAACTATTATGTTTATAAATGTGTTGAACAAATCTTCTCTTCGTTAAACAGAAATTGGGGAAAAAATAAAAAGGGGGCTAATAATTTCAGTGGGGCTAATAATTCTGACTTCAACTGTATATATATATATATATATATATATATATATATATATATATATATATATATATATATATATATATATATATATATATATATATATATATATATATATATATATATATATATATATATATATATATATATATATATATATATATATATATATATATATATATATATATATATACACATGTATATATATACATGTGTGTGTATATATATATATATATGTATATATATATATATATGTATATATATATATATATATATATATATATATATATATATATATATATATATATATATATATATACACATATATATATATATATATATATATATATATATATATATATACACACATGTATATATATACATGTGTGTATATATATATATATATATATATATATATATATATATATATATATATATATATATATATATATATATATAATTTACTGTAATAAAGGCTATAATGTATACTATGGTAATTACTTTGTTCATGATAGTTACTAAGGATACTACATTATGTAGTGTAATTCAATAATGAAAAGTTGTAAATATATATATATATATATATATATATATATATATATATATATATATATATATATATATATATATATATATATATATATATATATATATATATATACAGTGTTTCCTCTAGGATTTTTTCCAGCAGTGGCGGCAGGACTTTTTTTTTTTACACAGATCTGCCAACTATTTCAAAGACCAATATTACACGCATTATTGCAAGGCGAGATAGCATTCATGTAATACGAGCATGCGAATCTCTTTGCTTGCGCGCCGATTTCCTCTTCCTGCACAGAACTTCTTGCACGCACTCAAATTTACACGTTCAAGTGCAGATCTTCTCGTGCGCTCTCCAGTAAGCGCTGCTGAAGCGCGATTTAGTGTGTTTTTGTGCGTTTTCCGACATTAACGCGTCCTGAAGTAAAGTGAAACTCCAGCAAGATAAAGTCATTGTATGCAGAGCCATTGACATTTATCAATAAAATATACTTATGGAAACTGTGTTCATCTTAAACTGAAAGCTACGCGGTGTTTGCTAGACTCACGCACCTGTCAGTCAGTCTGTCAGAGAGCCAGCATGTCACCTTAAAGGGTTGAACAAACAGCGCACAGCACTACTACGGTTACAGAAAAGTTTGCGCTGTTTACCTCTAATATGTTTTAGTGCGATTATAATCCGCTATACAAAACACGACTAAATGTTTAATGAGAAGTTGTAATGTAGCCGTGGCGGGATGAATTTTGGCGTGGCGGTCCGCCACGGATGAATGAATGTAGCGGAAACCTTGATATATATATATATATATATATATATGATTTAATGCGTATTCCCAAATATTTACTTTAAATAAAACTTTACTATAAATTATTTATAAATTATTTACTATTTTAAATGTGCAACACCTGGTTTTATTGGATTTTTTGTTTTTGCTGCAATATTCTATCATTTGTTTCTGTTTGTTACAGCATATTATTTGCAGTAAATAATTGAACTGAACAATAATGCCTCATATGTGTCATTGACAGTTTTATTGATCACTAAGATATGATTGACTTGCAAAAAAAAGCTTAGATGTGGCTAAGCTACTTTTGCCAAGTAGCTTTTAGCTTAGCTTGCTACATTTCCCAGGGGGTAGCTTTTAGCTTAATTATAGTAGCTAATAGCTATAGCTCACTACATTTTTCAAGTAGCTCACTCGTTGCTTCTTACTAACATGAACCGATTCACCACTTAAGCTGAAACGATTGTCATTTGACGCTCAGTTTGTTAAAATATTTCGGACAACTGAAGAGTGAGTATTTTGAACACATGATCCATGCTGAGCATCAGAGCAGAACTCATCATTAATATTCATGACCCTTCCAAATAAGGTAAAAACAGACCATTTCAATCTAAGGCCAATTCCTTGGGTTCTAAATAGGCTTCTGGAGAATTTTTGCACCTACTCTATGTAGATTTCAGAAAACAGTTTAAACATGATGCATCAATGTATTCTATGACACCTTTAAAAATTATAATGTAGCAAACGGCAGAAGTGTTGGAATAACTTTAACAGAGATTGTATGCATTTTTGTAGGAAAATCTGAGTGTTAAAGGCACTTCCACCTCCACCTACTGTATCACCTAATGTGGCTTTGTTCCAAAACATAGCAAACTCTCACTGCCAACTGCCTACATAGACAACCATCCTAACTTATCCATTATGGGACAACGCAAGTTACAGATTTGGAGCTATATCAGTACTACATTTACATTTGGGATGCACTGATGTGGAAATATTAGCAGATAGTGATAACTTATAGCTCTTCAAATTTGGAAGCTGATTACCAATATATAGACTGTTAAATAAAATGATAATATTTATATGTTAAGTTAAACTACATTTAACTTGATGTTTGGAGTCAGTTTAATGTCATTTCATTTAAAATTTGATTCCTTTAAGGAAGCAACTAATTTACATACTATAATATTACATTGCAATGTTCTTGTCCATTGAATAGATACAACAGAAAAAAACATATTGTACACACAATTAAAACCACTATGCTGGAAAATTAAAACCAGTATAGCACTACGGTATACACTGTGGGCAAAATCACTAGTGAGTTGCTCCACTTCACAGAAATCCCCTTACCATTTAATCTCCATATGCTTTCATTGTCAGTTTGCGATGACCATACTCAGCTATTTACTTTAATAGAAGACACAATCACTCCAGAGGTTTATCTCTGTGTTACAGGGTTGTTACTCTCCAATTGAAGATTTATCTCTGAGAGGAGCAAAGTAAACATCCATTTGAATTAAAGTGCCTCAACAGTAAATAAGAACAAGTATAATTGGATAAACCAAATGCAGTCTTGTTTTCAATGGTTCATTGAGTCTTCTTCAAATGTAGAGGGGATTTCACCTGAATGAATGAATCTCATAGCAATAGAGAAATTTCTGAGCAGCAAGGGACGTTGATGTCATGACCTTAGGTGTGTCGCCCAATATTGAGGATGAAGCTCTAAAATAGTATTTTACTGACGTCAATTAGGGGAAAGGTTTTTTTAGTGTCTCAGAAAAGGGCTTTCAGATATTGCATTGATGATCTGAAGTGCTGTGTGTTTGTGTGCTTGTGTGTGTGTGTGTGTGTGTGTGTGTCTCCTCCAGGTCATGTGCTCTTCAACTAATTGGACGTTAAATCAAAGTGTTGTGTTGCAGCCTGTCTGTGTGGTCTTTAGTGAATCACCCTGGGCCATTGTGTGCAACCAGCAATAGACATCCATCACTAAACATCCTCCTTGAGTAGCACTAACTTGCTGATATACACAGCATAGCCAGTACATTACTCTGAGGTCACTTTTGACTTCATGAAATTAACCACAATTAACCGCAATAATACGGCACAACTTTATTATTACTTGAGGTTTCTCAAGCCAGGTGACGCATTAGACCAGGGGCTCATCTCCTGTTTCCAAAATGCATCACAAACTGCTTGAGAATCTGTTCTACTATGATAATTGGTGATGAAAATAAATGATGTTCAGTAAGATGTACTTGTGTTTACTAACTGTTTATTAAACATGATTTTTGAACTGTAGGCCTACATAAGCTCCAAACTGTGATTTCATACTTGCTTTTGATGTACGTACATACAGAAAATGCTGCTTCGCAAAGACAAGTTCACAGAGCCCTGACGATGTCAAACATTGAGTATGTTTACATGGGCAACAATACTTTAATAAAATTTTAATATGATTAAAACAATACTCTGATTAAGAGTCTACCATGTAAACAGTGATTTTTAATTACTTAATGCGACTAAAGTCATAACTGAACTAAACAGAAATGGAATTGAGACGTGGAGTATGCAGATATTAGTGGCATTACTGACAAACTATTTCCGTCATGTAGGACTTTTCGCCATATTTTCCGACAAGATCCACACAGGCTGTCATTAAAGGACCGCACAGACGCACGCACACACACACACACACACACACACACACACACACACACACACACACACACACACACACACACACACACACACACACACACACACACACACACACACACACACACACACACACAAAATGCGAAAGTTTTTTTTCTTCTCATTTGTTATTAAATTCCATAACACTCTCACCTGTCCTTACTCATTTATTTGTGTCTAATACCCCAGTTTGTCACGAAGGCATGAATTAAATGTTCGTGAGTTAAAGTGAAACTGCTCAACTGCAGTTAGAGTCAGGCATCCTGCTGATTTGATTCAGAAGGGCACTTCTTTCCCAGACGGCTCACCGGTCAGGTATACACCCGCGCTAAACTATCAAGGTGAAAGTCACCATAGCTTGCGTAGAAAAGACCCAGCTCTCACCCAACTTTGAGAATGGATTAACGGCGATATTTTTTTTTATCCCGCGATAAGAGTCTTTTATCGCGCGATAACGGCCCACCACATATATATATATATATATATATATATATATATATATATATATATATATATATATATATATATATATATATATATATATATATATATATATATATATATATATATATATATATATATATATATATATATATATATATATATATATATATATATATACAGTAGGTGAGAGTTTAAAATGACCATTACCGGCGGGGAGCATATACCGCCGCCGCTCTGAGGGAAAAAGAACGTGTCTTTTAGGTATGACCACAGTTTGCGACTATGCTGCCAGGTGGCACAAAGGGACGGGATGCGAACAGACAGAAATAGCCTATACATTAGCTGTTAATACTCTACTACTTGTAAATAAAAATAAACAATGAAACATAGCATTATAATTCCTTCATTAATCATTAAAAAGACAACTAGGCTACATTACTTAAAGGAATAAAGAATAACAAATAACCTTTGGAGTGAAGTGCTTTAAAACAAGTCCACTATAGTATGCTTCAGCACCAAAACACGAGTTGCCGTGAGATTGTGTTGGTTTGTTAAATGGAATAATAATCTAGCCTAAATAAAATTAAAGTGAAATTTTCACCGTTTCAGAGAAGCCTTTATTAACTGGAAGAAGGATATTCCTGGTCACAGTTTGACACAGACAAGTTAACAAACCAGCGATGATGCTGATCGTCTCTATATATAGGCTTATGTAATGTACATTTTTAAATAGCCTATGTAGCCTAATTTACGAATCAAACAAATCCATATATATCCATATATATATATATATAAAGTGTATTATTATTATTATTATTATTATTACTATACTATAAATACTGTTGACCTTATTCTGCTATGCCGGAGTGCACTCAATTTGCGATTGTTTTAAGGTTTCTGATTCACTTCCAATTCAGTTGCCAATGGGAGAAATTACTAGGAATAATAAATGGCAGAATACCACAAACAAGTGTGTTCATGACTATACTGTACATAAAAAGTAGAATAGCACAATTAGAAAATATCAGTTTGCAACATCAAGCAGCATAACAAGCTGTTTTTAACATCTAGAAATCAATGGAAGCTAATGAGACTGGAAGTCTTGTGCCAAAAAGATTTCAATGCCTGCTCACTTGTATGTGAGGAATAAGGTCAATAGCAGTGTGGTTTTAATATTGAGAAACTAGTTAATAGTTTCTAAGTTAAAAAGTTACTTTTTATTTTAATATTTTCTGTTTTTATTTAAAGGGCACCTATGATGAAAATCCGCTTTTGTAAGCTGTGACAGAAGCAAGTTTGGACAGAAATGTGTGTATGTATAGTGTGTCCACGGTCAAATTGGAGTGATATAAACACAATAAATCTCTTTTTTTAATTTGCTGACATTAAAATAGGATCCAAATCCCAGTAATTTTGAGGCCTACTGCAACATGACGTAGGAGTGCGGTTTTCCCTTCCCACCGAATTGATTGACAGGTGCCATGTCTCGTAATAACATGTATACACGTGTCCACAGAACATTTTTTGCAAAGAAACTGGGAATTAAACATATGTTACAAGTCTCTGTGATCAGCTGTTTTTAAAACGGTGCATGTTTGTAATAAAGAGAGTAATATTGCTATGTAATACTGCTATAATCATCACGGCCGCATGGTGTCAGTAAACATACATATGTGCGTGTGTGTGTATTGCAAACAGCATTTGTGTGATGTGACTCATCGTTCAGAAAGGCTTGAATAGACTCCACAACAAATATATCAAATAAACTTACTTGGTATTTTTAAAAAGTGACCTTATTTCAGCTTCATCCGAGTCTGTCTCTATCACTGACGGCTGTTTATCTGGCGTAACAAATGAGAAGCAGACACGCACATGGGAACTGTGGGCGGGGAGAAGCAGCTCATTTGGATTTAAAGCCACAAAACAGCTACAATATATTCAGACACCAAATAGGCCAATTACATATTATAAAATATTAAATCTGATGGGTAATTTTTAGCTGCAACTTTACAGACACATTCTGGAGACACCAAAGTCTTATCTTACATCTTGTAAAAGGGGTAAAATAGGTGCCCTTTAAATATGTATAAAAAAATATTTATATGTATTTTATCCAAAATGTATTGTAATGTGCGGCGACGTGGTGGCGCATCGGGTAGCGACGTCGCCTCACAGCAAGAAGGTTGCTAGTTTGAGTCTCGGCTGGGTCATCGGCATTTCTGTGTGGAGTTTGCATGTTCTCCCTGTGTTGGCGTAGGTTTCCTCCGGGAGCTCTGGTTTCCCCCGCAAGTCCAAAGACATGCACTATAGGTGAATTGGGTGAGCTAAATTGTCCATAGTGTATGAGTGTGTGTGTTTAAATGAGTGTATGGTGTTTCCCAGTGATCGGATGCAGCTGGAAGGGCATCCGCTGCGTAAAACATATCCTGGATAAGTTGGCGGTTCATTATGCTGTGGCAACCCCAGATTAATAAAGTGACTTAGCCAAAAGAAAATGAATGAATGAATGTATTGTAATGCACAAAAAGTGTATATAACTGTATTTAGGTAATATTTTATATAAAAAACAAAACAATTTTGCTATATTTTAAACTGATTTGAAATTGAAAACATTTTTTTTTTCACTATTTTAGTGTATTTTGCAAATGTGTTTTATTTTTCCTCATGATAAACTAGCCAACAAAAGTGGTACAAACATGAATTGTCCCCTTAATAACTGAAGCTCTGGGGAATCCTGGAGGACAGCTTTTGTTAAGGCCATTTTAGGCAATAAAGTAAAGTAAGTGTGAGTCTGATTAAAGTCTTCAGTTAGTGTCACAGATGGCAAAACTCAATTTCTCAAAAGGGTCAATCAAGCCAAATACTGCCTGCAATAACACTGACAGGCTCCATTGATCCATCAGAGCAGAGCATTAGAAGCACATTAGAGGAATGTTGTTAAAGGGGCATTGTGTTGTGAGAAGGCAGTCGGTATTGATAAGGTCCTGTGGTGAAGAACTGGAGAATACAATATAGATTTACACAAGAGCTGCATGTCTACATTACAATACTGCAAAAAAAAAGGTAAAACAGTGTGCCTGAAGTACTTGTGACTAATTTAAAAAAAATGGTTTTATTCTGTTACCTAAACACAAACACAATGTGTGCTTTTTCTTATTTCTTGAAGCTCTAAAGTGTTTTTGTTGGCTTTGGGCAATAAGCCTTTAACTGAAAAATATCTATATTGTTTTGATTCAAATGGATCAATATTAACAATGTTTACATGTGAATCAAATAATGTAATTATATCTAGTAATCAGAATGACTACTTAATCACTTTGAGGTTTACACGTTGAAGCTATTCAATCCTGGTTACATGCAACTTACTTTGTTCATATTATTCCTAATGCAAAACACTTTGCATGGTTGTATTCCATGCCTTCTGAGTTTGATTGCGCTTCCGCCACATTCTACATGCTGTTTGTAGATGAGGAAGCAGAGACTGGTGGCAACGAGTTCAGCAATTTGGAGTAGAGAGAAAAATGTCAGAATGTCAGGGATATCTTTTATGGAGCTATGGGAACCTTGTCTACAAATGAGTCCATCTGAGTTTTCCATTTGTGCACCAATACCACTGGAGATGAGGGTTTATCCAAGCTGGCCATCTGTGCAGAGTACAGGGTCATTGCCAGTCACAGTTTATAAATGCTTGACCAAAAAATTGTGTAACGTTATTTATTCTGTAAATCCATGATACCTGTAATATGTGATTTAGTTAAAGTGTACACTGTGGACAAAGTGAGAGATTGCTTTGAAAGAGCATTCCACTGTACTGAAACTGTCATGAGCACATGCACCATTTAGTCCGAACGGCAATAGCACGATTAAGGTGTTTACATCCCTATATACTTTGATTCAAATCAGCAAATGACACATTCAGTACGTTAAGTTTATTTGCATTATTTAGATCAACCTTTTGGCATTTGCATGAGGTAAACTTTAACAGCAATATTGCAAAAATCTTACATTAATATTGTCTTTAAACAGACTTAATGTCACATGATCAGAACTTACTGCTTGCACATCTAGGAAATGGATGAAGTGTACATTATTAGTTAACTGTCACAATTGAATATACTTGTCAGGTTCGGTGTTGTGTTCCATGTGCTTATGTTTGCGTCATGTTACTTCCCAGTGTGTTCCATGTGCTCCTGTGTTTTTCCCAAGCGGCAACCTCCCACTCTTACTCGTGAAACAAATACGGAAGTAACCGAAACTGCAATTCATAGAATTTCCGCTAGTCCCGGCTCCATATAGAGCAAATTTCTACTGACCCCACTGTTAAATGGCCAACTTTACAGCAGAAAAAAAGGTGTTTACAGCCTGGTACAAAGAACAATTTTGGTTCATATACAGTAGCTAATTTTACCCTTCACAACTGTGGGGGGTGGGGGGGGTGGGGGGTCCATTTCATTTATATTAGGTTATATTATGTCTGCATAGTTAAGGGCGTGGCCACTTGAGTGACAGCTAGGTCTCGCTGGTCGCCATCACTGATTCCGGCTGATTAGCCGCTGAACTCGGCTTACACATTGTATTTTTGTTTTGTTTTAATGTGGCTTCACACAGTCAGTTGCCGTTTGAAATTATTTCTTACAATTATAAGATGATTTGGCATGCTGTGTGCACTTAATTGTGCTCACAAACCATTCAAGTGGCCTTCATTTCCCAGGTGAGTGAAATTATATACCTATATACCATCTCTATAAATGTATTTCTTTTATTTAAGATCAATTATCATTTATATTTTTCTGTAGACCTGTAATGCACTCCAGAATCTGACAGATTGATTAGCTGTAGGCTCTAGAACAGTCATCTGAAGTGTTGGCATACAGTGTTATACCTGGATATTATAACTAGCCTTGCATTTACTAACACAGGCTATATTTGAAGTATTTGGAAGTAATTTGCGTTTTCCTTCTGTAGAAAAACGTCATAAAAACAATGTTTGGTGGCTCAATGTATTACAACATTGTTTTAAAAAGACTAAACACTTTATTGATATAATGTTCAACCAAGCACATGTGGTCAGAACACAAACGAGTCGCAGGTAATGAAGTGTTAAGCGTTTCTCCCATAGAAAACCTGTCTAAGCAGCAGGCGTCTGTAGCTCCGCTCACTCTCCGCCTCTTTGCCCTTGTTTGGTATCCCCCGGTTGATGCGATGATGCGCAAACAAAATGGCGATGGTTGGCCACACCTACTGGTAGCTTCTTTTGGGTTCTTCAGAAACCTATGCGTGACGTCACGGATACGTCCATATCTTTTACAGTCTATGGTTTTTCCATGTGCTCCTTTGTTCTGTTTCCCGGCGTTTCTTGATGTCATTAGTTTCACCTGTGTTCCTCCCCTGTGTGTTATTAGCTTCATTTGTCCTTGTGTATTTATACCCCTTAGTTTGATTTAGTCCCTTGTCTGGTCTTAAACGTCATTTCAGATTGTCATTATAGTGTTATATGTCATTCCTGAAGAACCCAGTGCTCTTATGTGTATATGTTCCAGTGTTTTGTAGTAAGTGTCTTGTAAATAAATATGTTTTTTTTTTTATATACTCCGGTGATTCCAGTGCGTCTCATTATAGAGAGTGAGATTGTGACAATACTGGCAGTATTCAATTCAGTTACTATTGACTTTCCCATTGGTCACTACTTGGTCAATTAATCAACATGATGTCAAAAGTGGCATAATGTTTGTGTGTGTTAGGAAAGTCTTAATAGTAAAATCCAAGTACTTCTAATATTCTTTGAGATTAAATAGGTCAACAAGGAACAAAGCAACAATGTGTTAAACTCTGCAAACATCACCTAAAGTTATTTACTTGCAATTGCTATGTGCTAAGTTGGATAAGTACAGTAGCACTAGCCAGCTCATGCCTATCAGTGCCTCTGCATATTAAACTGGTTAAATATACACGAATCTAATCTTTCCCTGCGGTACATGAACAGTATTGATTCTGGATGTTTATCATTCTTCTGCTTGCATTGTGGTCATACCTGCCAACATTTGTCTCTGAAAATCCGGTAGACCGGGGGGAGGGGGTGTTCGGGGGTGAGGTCTCTGAATAACACTGTTGAGTTGGCTTTGAGTGGCCGCTGCGATCGGGTAATTGGTCTGAAATACGGGAGACTCCCGGGAAAAACGGGAGTGTTGGCAGGTATGATTGTGGTCTATAACCCCCCGCTTCCTGATTAATCTTGTTATCCGTCATATTTATTTAACAATCTTTATGTATCCCTCCATGGTGTATAATATTTAAGTTGCATTTGAATTCTCTTAAACAAGAGCTGGTCCTTCTGTGTCCAATATGTGTCAGAAACATCTCAGGACACGCCTTTGGGACACTGCTTTGAGGTTACTCTTAGGTGAAGTAACGCTCCTGCTTCACTGCACTCCAGAAATACCAGAGAGCTCAGGAAATTGACATGCAAACCAGGCTTTTACTTTTATGTGCCTGGTCTCAGTACAATTTAAGAAGCATAAAAACCTGGTCTCATTCGAGAGCTTTGATCTCAGACAAGACTGAAGTTTGATGATAAAGTTACAGCGCTTCAAACCTGCACAATGTCTTTAGAGGTCTGAGTGATGAATTAATGAATATACAAGGCTCTCAGACTGGCACTTCACTTTGCCTGCTTAAAACATCACTAGCCACTGTTATGTGCAGTGTTTTTGGATACTGCTAATTGAAGTCTTAGAAATAAAGGTTCTCTATTGCATCAATGCTTCTATTAAGAATCTTTAGCAGCTCTTTTCATTGCAAAATATTATATATATATATATATATATATATATATATATATATATATATATATATATATATATATATATATATATATATATATAATTTATATATATAATTTATATAAATATATTTTGGTTTTAGCCTTTTTGGTTTTAGTTTAACTTGCAGTTAGAGTTGGACAGTTTATTCAATTCAATTCACCTTTATTTCTATAGCGCTTTTACAATGTAGATTCTGTCAAAGCAGCTTCACATAGAAGATTATAGTGAATTAAAACAGTGTTAGTTCAGTTTTCAGTGTTTAAGTCAGGCATATGCAAACTCGGTCTTGGAGGGCCGGTGTCCTGCATAGTTTAGCTCCAACTCTAATCAAACACACCTGAACATGCTAATCAGTGTCTCCAAGATCACTAATTGTCTATAAGCAGGTGTGTTTGATCGGAGTTGGAGCTAAACTGTGCAGGACACCGGCCCTCCAGGACCGAGTTTGCCCATCCCTGGTTTAAGTTTAGTTCAGTCTAGCTTAGTTCAGTTTAATAATTACTATTGAGAGTCCAAACACTGAAGAGCAAATCTATCGATGCGCAGCTCTACAGATCCCGAACCATGCAAGCCAGTGGCGACAGCAGCGAGGAAAAAACTTCACCAATTGGTGAAAGTGAAGAATTAAAAAACCTTGAGAGAAACCAGGCTCAGTTGGGCATGACCATTTCTCCTGTGGCCAAACGCCTATGCGTACTATGGAGGTTTATGCGTACTATGGTAGTATCGTGATACTATGGCTCCAAAATACTGACTGTAGTTTATGCACAGTAGTATTGTCATTAATGGTCTATCTACAATGCATATTGTTGCATGTGGAAAAGTCACTAAAATGCTTGCACGTTTGTGCAACAATAGACCGTTTATTTGAGTAGTCTGTGGAGCCTTTTAAGGTTGCAAACTGTAGAATTCATGCCTTTTATGGTAGACTATTGCACGTTTTCTGATGCCTCAGTTTAAATCTGACTCAGTTCATTTCTGCTCCTGTCAATATGATTTAGTAGCTACAACAACCACAAAAACAAAAACAATAGAAATAAGAAACATTGAAACTATTTTTGACCACTTCATAAAGCCTAATTTGGTTGGAAAAATGCTCTTTTTGTAACAAATATCATTTGGTATCATTTGTATCTTTTTTTAAATGTATTTTTTGTTGGTTAGTTACCTACAAAATAAACAAAAAGAATGAATACATTTTAGGTGAGGTGATGTGCAAATACTTTTTTTTCGATAATTAAGGAATCATTAATTCAATTCAAGCAGGCCTATTATAACATATAAAATATAGTATTTCTGACAATTTTCTTTATTTCATGGATTTGAGTTATGAATTACAGTATCGCAATACTACTTGGTATCATAATACAGCATCGTAACATAAATTAATGGTATCGCGACAACCCTACTTGTAGTTATTTTAGTTATTGTATTATTTAAGCTTTATTAATAGTTTGCTATTTTTAAGGGCTGGACAAAATGCAATGTTCTAAAATGCTCTTTAATATATTTTCATATTTAATGTATAATTTAAAATTTATATTGTAGGAAACAGGGGCAGACTTAACCGATAAGCGAGGTAAGCAGCTGATAAGAGCCCCAGGGAATTAGGGGTCCCCGACCAATGCCAAGAAGCCTATATTAATCATAAAGCTCTTTTATACATGTTCTATCATACAGTATGTTGCAAAATCTGTCTATAACTGTTACGATTTTAACGTTATTACTTCTTTTCAAAGCCAGGGGCCCCCATGAATAATGGAACGCTCCTTCCGTACGCTCCTTCCGTACCCTCCTATCGACTAGCGAATCTTTTGTTTGGTGTTACTGGATGGAGACTTTTGGAGACTCTCATATGTCTGTGCTGTACTGTTCCTGCTCTTCTCAACGAGCTGCAGGTGATGAGCCCCCGCCTCAGAGCACTCACAGGCTGCCCAGTACCACACAGCCATCTCTCACACCTGCAGCATTAAGGGCAGATCTTTCCTCTGCAAAGCGATGGCAAATGTTTTAGCACCGCGAGGGTGAGGTATTTCCCTGGTACAGTCAAACAGCTTCTGCTTCTTCTCTGTTTTAAATGTAATAATTTAAATGGACTATTTATTTTTCTTGCTGTTGTTCACAACCACAGTGATTTTAGTGACACAACTTACTGAACTTGTCTGAGAGATTACTACAGGTAACACTTTACTTTGATGGTCCATTTGAGTATTAGTAGACTGTCTGCTTAATATCTGTTGATACTGCTGGTAAACAGACATTTAACAGACATTTAACTGACTATAAGAAACTTAGCAAGTACATGTCAACTTACACTAACCCTAACCCCAAGCCTAACCCCAACCCCAACCTAACAGTCTACTTTCATGAGAAATAGTTGGCATGTAGATAAATTCAACAAACGGACCATCAAAATAAAGTGTGACCTTACTGCAAATTGAGTACGAATGTAAATTGGTAATGTATTTAAACAATACATTTAATTAAAGTGACAAGCATATATAAAGTGTAGAGCAAATATAAATACCCCTTTGTTAACCATAGGCTGTTAAACAGAAACGTTGGATGCGATTACTGGTAAGAAATTACAATTTAATAAATAAAAAATATGGGTTTTGAAAATTTATTTTAGAAAGTAGTACTGTAGGTATTTTAGTTTAGTTTGTGTTTTTTTCATGAAGCTTTCTGTTTGATCGGTGGTTTGAATTCAATTATTTTTCTTTTCTTTTTCATGCAAACACAGTAAAATACAGAAATTTCATAGTTATTTTCTAACACTGATGATATGATTGTGCTCTCTTGACTTTGAGACTTGACTTGCTTCATTTTTTTATTTCGTCATCTACATCCCGTGTTTGTGTCCAGTGCTTTCACACACATTACTAAGAGCTTCTGTCTGGATTTCACACATAACCCACTCACTTCAAAGCAGACACTCAAAGCACAGCAGCTTTAACTCACTTTATTTTATTTTGACTTCTCAATGATCTCGAAAAGATTTTTCAAAGTTGCACTCTGGGATCATCAAATATAATCCTAAATAAGACTATCTTTCTGAGCATAATCTCTATCATGCAATCTTAAATCTATTGAGATCCTTGTGTAGACAGATATATGTTAGTGTTCCCATTAATCAACCACAAAACATCAGCTAATAAAATTTGTTGCTTTCCATTTAGTTTGCTTTTACAAGGCCATCAAATCAGGCTTTCTGCCCTACATTAAGACTTCATCAAGTCCTGATGTGAGCAGTAATGAAATTATGAAACATGTTTATCATCCATTATATTGCTGTTAAGGAGAATGTCATACATGGAGTCAATAAAAATGCTAATGGTGTCTAAGTGGCTGCTTGATGCACTCGCTTCACAATCCAGACTTTTTCTGTTCATCCGCTACATCTGGAGCTTCATTACTGAGCTTCTTAAAAGAGATAAGCAAGAAAACCTTTTATCCCAGACTCAAAACACAAGCTAATTGCACAGACGTGGAAAAACAGCTACATATTACTAGTTATTAGTTACACACATATTCAAAATTTGCATGTTTTTTTCTACTTAGTGATTTGACAAACATAAAATGTCCAGAGGAAAAGTCTATCTCAGCTAATATTAAAAACTCATTATCATAGGGAGCCCTATTACATAATAATAATAAAGTCTGTAATTACCAACAGAGGCCAAAAGATCCAATTCATTTGATATATATAATAACAAACATTTATATACAGTAAAAACATGTATAAAAATGCAAATAAGGATATGTTTACAAAAAAGCCAGAATCTAATGATAAAATGCTGAAATGCATTGTTGAAAAAAAAATATTATTTACACAGTGGCTTTATATTTATTTAAAGACACAGTTTACAGTCTATGTGACAAACAAAAATCTATCATATTGAAATGTAAATCCTGTGTGTAAAAGAAGCCATTTGGAACAAAACAACAACTGTGACATATCACATGGGCTCATTAATATGCACACCCCCGTTTGGTTGGTCACTAGCTTTCATAGTGAGATTACAACAATTATACTTTCCCCCTTTATGTTTTAAGAAAAACACAGCTTGTTATATTACCTATGTATGTGGGACTCTTACTTTGAAATCGGGACAGACTTTAAGGAACAATAGGCAGCAGGCAGCCATGAATGACCACGGAGTATATAATTTCATCTGTTTACAACTCATCAAAATACAAAATTCAAGAAAGACGGATTATAAATGTATTCAGTGCCACCCTGAAGAGGCATATATTCTGTGTTAGTTTAACATGTATATTGTGAAATTTGGTCCATTATGATTGTAATGAGGCAATATACACATGTAAACTACTGTTTAATGCTCATTTATGCATCATGTCATATCACTTAGCTCTTACTATGACTTTTTTGGAGTGAAAGGACACCAAAAAACTTCATAGAAATAAACTGTTCACCCTGAGTTTGATATTATTGTTGCCTGTATCTTTAGATACATTAAACCCACAAAATACAACTACAAATACATTTGTCAGCCCTTTTTGTCGGGTATTATTATAATTTTGCCTATATTTCTTTCACAACAAATATCTCAATATTCACAACCCTTTCAAATACTGTAAAACAGCCATTTTATTCTACAACCAATTTCTAGGGATATAATAGACTGTTTTCACACAGCCGCCATTTCAAAAGCGAAATTGGGGCTGCGGTGGGGAGAAACACTGAAGTATCGCCTGGAGTCACATAGGAATGTTGTGTACCTGGCTGTATATCTTATCAGCGACGAGAAAGTGACACAAATTTATCATTTCACCACCTTCCGAGTGACCCGAAGGTACGTTCTGAATGGATAGTGAAACTAAAAAGGATATCATTTTCAGCTTAGTTAAGAGATGGCACAAGTTAAGATAAGTTTTCTTTCCCAAACACACATTTTAGATGCCATTTATCAAACTCAAATTAATGAACTGATTCGTTCACTATATTAGACGTGTCACGATACTAAATTTCACACTAAAATAAAAAAAAAACGTCAATTTCCTGCTAACATTTAAGCGCTGTTGAGCACGTTCTTAAATACCACTGATTTAGTATTCACCAGTGCTCAACAGAAATGACTGTGATTGGCTGTGAAGGTCAATGCACTTCACCGAGTCCACAGCATGTTGCTGCAATGTTTACAGTGCTGATCCTATACTTCTGGGTTTCTTCTTACTGCAGCCTTGCTTTCATTTTTTAAAATGGCGGCTGTGTGTAATAAGCGTATTGGGCTTGTTAAATAATTTCTAAAGATTTTTTGCACTTACCTAAGCCACATACTTTCTATATAGACATTAGAGAACATTTTAAACAACGTTAATTAATTAATTTTTTCATTTATTATATTCATTTACATACACTACAGACAATTTAGTTTACTCAATTCACTTACTCTGCATGTCTTTGGACTATGGGAGAAACCAGAGCACGTGGAGAAAACCCACACCAACATGGGGAGAACATGCAAACTCCACACAGAAATGCCAACTGGCCCAGTCATTTTAAACAATAGTCTTTTATTATAAAACAACTATAAGTCATTGATCCAGACAAACAAAATTTTCAGTATGTCAACAACAATTAAATTAAACTTGAATTGCTTCTAAGGTATGAAAATGGCTCATAATTGAATCTACATATGTGCCGGGGTGCTTGATAAATGTAACAATTGTTTAAAAAAAAAAAATAAACACATAAAATAGACATCCCTGCTAAAGCCGCAGTGCTTCAGCATCAGTAAGCTGCCCGTGAAGTCTCTTATGTGAGCAGGTGATCTGGCAGATGATGAAATGTGAGCTGAAGGAGATGTACAGCCATCTGATGTAGTCTCTGAGTGAGGATTCTGGGCCCTGGGCCACTGTGGAGTGTGAATCTATGGTCTGCGCTGACAATTTTTGATTGCCTTGGGTAGAAACAGAGCGATGGCTCTCATACAGCGCCTGTGTAAAACACCACAACTCTTCAGTTTAGAACCACTCTGTTATATGCTTTATCTATTTTTTTAGACCCCCCAAAAATGTTCTCCTTTCTTCTGCTTATCCCCATCTCGCTCTGACACCCGTGTGATTAATGTTTTTCATTTGATGTCCACTTCTTGCCTCCACCAAGTACCAACAAATAAAACTCGCAGCCAGAGTGTGCAAATGATCTCTCAAAAGAGCTGTAAAAGAGAAGAGATAAACAGAGGTGGTGGGAGAAACAGATGAGCGAGAGCGTGTTCGGCAACATAGGACAAATCGCTAGTTGCAGTCTGGCCTTTGGAAAGGAAAACATTTGCGGAGGAATGTGACGAAGGTGTTTCTCTGTGTACAGCACTCTTCCCTAGAGAAATTCCCTGGTTGCTAATCTGCAGTTATTGCGATTGCCAGAGGCACTTTCCAAATTAAAGCAGGAACTCAGGGAGCACTTTGAACCCCCTCCCCAATCCCACAATCCCACAAAATCGTAATTTCCACTCAGCTGTAACTCTCTCTAGCCTGTTGTTACGGGTAGATGAACAGTTCTTTGCTCCTTGGTCTGAGGTTTTTTAATAGATGCATTGATATGTTCTTCAGGATAAACAAAGATAATGAAGTGTTACTGATACAGACTCGTGGGCTGAGAACTGAGCTGATGATGTGCTGGTGTTCAAATTTAAAGGGATAGTGAATCCAAAAAAATTAATTCTGTCATCATTTACTCACTCTCGTGCCATTCCAAAACAGCATGCAATTCTTCCATCGAGCACAAAAATGATGATTAAGGACGACCTCACACTATGCTATCCGAACCGTGCCCAGGCCCGTTTCCCGGATCGTTTGAGAAGTGTGAGTGCTCTGAATCGGGCTCAAGCACGGTTCACTTGGCCGGCCCTGGCCCGGTTGGAAGAGGTGGGCCAGAGCACGGTTCACTTGGGCTCAGGCGCGGTACGCTTGTGTGTGAGTGCAAAACGCGCCCGAGCCCGAAACTGAAAGCGAGACGTGACTTTTAAGGGACTGTTTGATATGGATTAATTAATCATTTGTACTGTTCAATGAACGCAAACTGTCGTAGTTTATTAAAGATGCAAACCCCTCACTGCACGTCAGCTGCACCTTCAGCAAACCTCCTAATTCCTGCAGCTCGAGGACTTTATGAGCGTCAAAAGTGGCTGATCTGTTCGGCGAAATATTTGACTGCGTGTCACCGCATATCAAATGACTTAAACGTTATAACTAAAGAACTCTCCACTGTGCTGAGCGAGAGCGCTTCTCTTCCTAAACTGAACAGCGCGTCATCGATGACGTAAACGTGCCCAGGCCCGAATGTAATGTGAGTGCGTGCCGTCGGGTGAGACGGGAGGGGGGACAAGTGTGCTTCGGCCCGGTTCAACGCAACTGTACATAGTGTGAGTACGCCCTAAATTTACTCCACACAACAAGAAAATGCTGTTTTTTTTTCAGTATAAAACAAGTCATATTGGTTTAAAATAAAAATACATTTGTTTTGTTCATAGTTTGCAAGATACCTTAAAGATGTACTGTAATTTAGGCCTTGGCTAGAAAACAAACAACCAAACAAAAAGATGATAAATGTTGATTGTTTGATATTGATTCTGTAGGAATGTAAATTATCATATGCATTTGTTAATATTGCAAAGCAAGTCTTTTTCCCCAAGAACGTCCATTCACACTTCAGAGCACAGCGTCTTCGCAACTTGATTCAACCAGGATCTGCTACAGTGTTTGTCTTCCTCTTTTTCTTTCTGCAGTGTTTGTGGCCAGAGGTTTTAATTTTTCCGGGTCTGCGTGCGCAACAAATGGCCGACAAATCACGCCGACATGGCTAAAGACTTGTTATCGCGGCAATTCGTTCGAACCTCTATGAGCCGACTCTTTTATAGATGAATCAATAGTTTTGAACATGGCGCACTTTCAAATTTAAGCCTTAGCTGGATATTTCACTTCACTTAGAGCTGTTACACACTGCATGGAAGGTCATTTTTTAAAAACCCATAATAGGGGCTCTTTAAGACTTTAAAAAAAAAGGAAAAAAAAATTGTGTGAGACTGATGACGGCAGCCAGAGGGGAGAGAATCACGTCAAATTCACTCTCAGCCCCATACGCTGCATTAGAAACACCTCACATAAGCGGTAATTCCTTTTTTGTAATTGGAAGCAAAGATGATATAATACATTCATAAATGCATATAATTGTTCATACGTTTTTTTAAAAAACCTAAATATTAAAAACTTTCAAGGATTTAAGATGATGATGACCGTTAAACGCATCATAGTCTTGTGAAAAGAGTCCATGACTGCCTGATCATTTGGTAATTAGTTTCTAATTGGTCTGAAAATTAGTTTTGGATATTGAGCTGAAAAGAAAGGTTTTTGTAGCAAAATCTCCAGGCTTCTATTTTCAGTACACAGAAGTTATTTCAAGAGTTCACACTTAGCTGATGATTGATAATAAGGCGTGTTTGGCATGCTGTCCCTGGAGAGAGCCCTGAGCTCAGACGATGCTCGAGCCCGGGGCTACCTCCCGTTTGGTAATGCGAGAGGGGAGTCTGAGCTCTGGTAGATCTCAAGAGTGCCCTTGAGTTAGTTCTTTGGGGCTGTTATTAATTATTGTACGTTGGAAGTATGTGTTTGTGCATTGGAAGCCTAGAAATAAATGCTCATATACTGTGCCAATTTGGTTTAATCAGTTCACTTATACCACATGTCTTTGGACTGTGGGAGGAAACCGGGGAACCCAGGAAAACCCACGCAAGCACAAGGAGAACATGTAAACTTTGCACAGAAAAGCCAACTGGCCCCGACCAGGACTCAAACCAGTGACCTTCTTGCTGTGAGGCAATAGTGCTAACCACTGACCCGCCGTGCCACCCTATCCTGGATTAATCTAGGAAAGGGGGAATAAACTTCACTTATTAATTGTTGCAGAGTTGAATACTCTGCAAATTTGTGTCATCAGTATATTTATAATAAATTTAAAAAAAAGCAGAAATCTATTTTTCCTGTAGTATTTGTACTTTTTTTACATAAAAATGTAGCACTTTTACACTGTAGGATTTAAGGAAAAGGCCCAGCACTGTCTTTCATGGTCCGCTGGTGCATGTTTGCCACAGAAGTAGTTTCTTTTGGGATTATACACTTGTAAGCATAAAACTAAATATCCTCACATTCACAGTGATGGGTTGTGCAGAAGTAGAACTAGGAGAGAAAACTTAAACTATATATATATGCACAGTATAAAGTAGTTTAGTTTATAGTTGATCTCATAATATGAAAACTCATTATGAGGCTAGTTGAAAGTCTAATAATAAAGTAAAATGACTAAAAACAGCATGAAGATAACAATGATTAAAAGGCAGTAAGAATGAATTCTTGTTTCATGGGATGACCCATTTAAAGCAACTTGTATTTTTTATTTTATTTTTAAATCAAAGTTAAAATGCAAGGTGTCAGTTGGTATTTGCTAGGCATTTTCTCAGAGGCACTTATAGACAACAAAAATCAAGTATTCGAGATGTGCATCCAAGCATCAGAAGAAACACGCCCAGAACCAGTTCACAAACACGTCTGAGCAGATGTTTATATGCGACTTCTCTTGCACATCAATGCGTAACTTTCCAGCAGATGTTTACAGTCAGCTTTTCCTTTCCTGAAGGTTGTTACCAAAACCACTGTACAGTACTGTAATTTTTCTACCATGCTGATATGGAGCTAGATCAGTCTCAAAAATAACACATTTACGAAATACAATTCATACATCCACAGCACAATTCACATTTATAAAATCCATTTTGTAAATTCAAAACACATTCATTAATACAACACACAGTTTGTGAATTTACAAGTAAACATCATAAATATTTTTGCCAAATGAATTAGATTTGTGTATTTATGAATCGTGTTTTGAATTTACGAATTGGAATTGCATATTTATGAATAATATTTTGAATTAACGAATTGGATTTGCATATTTATGAATCGTGTTTTGAATTTATGAATTGGATTTGTGTATTTATGAATCATGTTTTGAATTTACGAATTGGATTTGTGCATTTATGATTTGTGTATTTATGAATTGTGAATTGAACTTACAAATTGGATTTTGTAAATGTGAATTGTGTTGTGGATGTATGAATTATATATTGTAAATGTATTATTTCTGAGACTGATCTGGCTCCATATGCTGGTGCATTTTATTTTTTTATAGCAATTTTTTTCTCATCTCTAACCAGAAAAGACCATTCTTTCTGTTATTTTTAGACTACCGGTGGTTAGGTGTAAACATGATTTGTTTTTACCTTTTCTTTAATATCACTAAAGAATATTTATAAGCTTGGTCTTGTACTGTAATTTCGAGTGGGCTATTTTTATAGGAGCCTCTGACACATTACTTTGCACAGTGATTTGGTTTATCAGGACACATATTATTGTGTACAGAGTGTAAATCTTTTACATATTCCTTTATCAGTCATACATAATCAGCTTGGTCAATTTAACTAGATAGACCCAGATTAATTAGACAGAAACAGATTAATCTTTGTACAGAAATGGAATAATCACTTTTATCACTTTATCCTTGTACTCACAACCAGTAAGTTTCAGAATACCAATTCCCTTTTGCCTGATAGCAAAATAAGTTGTATTTCAGTCGAAAATTCTCCCAGGTTCAGATTAAGATCAGCAGTAATCTAGTTTTCCAGTGATCCTAAAGGAAAGGAGTCTGTTTTTGAACCGGACACACTTGCCTTCTGTATTTCCACTCATATCAGGAAGCTGAGGTGATCATCTGGCAGTTCAAAGTCTTCTGCTCAGGCTTTAGATGTTCTCCAAGTGGCTTCATTCTGTTCTCAGTCTGTGCGGATGAAAAAATGCTGTGCTCATGCTCAGAAACTGCACTCGGCAGCACATCAGCCTGTCATCCCTCCATGGCAACAGCAGTGAAAGAGAGCTTAGAGAGTGTGATTAAACACTGCTTCTCATGTGGATGTTTCAAAAGCCACCGCTGCCCCACGTCTGCAGAAAGTCTGGGCCATTTAAGCTTATTATGGGCAAAACCGACAGCCTGCTCTAACAGGAAACGTCCATCCGGTGGTCGTGTCAAATATAGTTGGCTTTATTGTATGACATTTACAGGTCAAATCTGAATTCTTTTGTGTGTAAAACAAAGTATAAACGCTTACATATGTTCAATACAACATTGAATATGCATACACATATATACTGAATCAATACTGCGAAAGGAAAGGTTTTTCCTATTGTCTTTTGAAAACAGATGACAACATTGTTGAATTGATCCGGGTTGAATTGATCCGATGTCTCTTTGTAAAGAAAATCACCATAAAATCACACGCTCTCTCAGACACACACACACACACACACACACACACACACACACACACACACACACACACACACACACACACACACACACACACACACACACACACACACACACACACACACAATCATACATTTACTGTAGCTTCAATTATTATGAAATAGCGAAGTTTAATTGCCTTTTTTTTTTTGTATTAACTCTACTAAATTAAATAAACATTCATTCATTCATTCATTTTCCTTATAGTATTAGTTGCTTATTTTATCAGGTGTCGCCACTGCGAAATGAATCGCCAACTATTCTGGCATATGTTTAACACATTGGATGACCATCCAGTCGCAACCCAGTACTGAGAAACACCCATACACTCACATTCACACACACACTCATACACTAAGGCCAATTTTGTTTACCCATTTCTCCTATAGCTCATGTCCTTGAACTGTTGTGAAAACCGAGCACCTGGAGGAAACCCACGCGAAAACAGGAAGTGTTCAACTAAAATACAAACTGACCCAGCTAGGACTCGAACTAGCAACCTTTTTGCTGTGAGGCAACAGTGCTAACCACTGAGCCACCGTGTCACCCCGTTAATTAAACACTTGTTTATTTATTATTTGTAATTTCAGTGATAATAATGCACTACCTGAGAAAAATCTTGTCACCTATCCAAGTTTTAGGAACAACAAATAATAATTTGACTTCTAGTTGATCATTTGGTATCAGAAGTGGCTTATATAAAGGCATAGGCCTCTAGATTACGCTTATTTTGCCAAAATAAAATATGATCATGCCTTGATTTTTAATTATTTAATTCGGACAATAAGGTCTGACTTTGCTTAGACAAAATCTAGATTCTATACTGTACGTTATTTCTGTTATGTGACAGGATTTTCTATACTATAGAACATACTGTAAAGTCATGTTGGAGTGGAAAAAGAATTAATATTGTGTTTGACTCCCATGAGCTTGGACGACTGCATCCATACATCTCTGCAATGACTCGAATAACTGAATAAAATCGTCTGGAATGGCAAAGAAAGCGTTCTTGCAGGACTCCCAGAGTTCATCAAGATTCTTTGGATTCATCTTCAATGCCTCCACCTTCATCTTACTTCAGACATGCTCAATAACGTTCATGTCTGGTGACTGGGCTGGCCAATCCTGGAGCACCTTGACCTTCTTTGCTTTCAGGAACTTTGATGTTGAAGTATGAGAAGGAGCTCTATCCTGCTGAAGAATTTGCCCTCTCTTGTGGTTTGTAATGTAATGGGCAGCACAAACGTCTTAATATCTCAGGCTGTCGATGTTGCCATCCACTCTGCAGATCTCTCACATGCCCCTATACTGAATGAAACCCCAAACCATGATTTTTCCTTCACCAAACTTGACTGATTTCTGTGAGAATCTTGGGTCCATGCAGGTTTCAATAGGTCTTCTGCAGTATTTGTGAAGATTGGGATGCAGTTCAACAGATTATTCATCTGAAAAATCTACCTTCTGCCACTTTTCCATTTTTGATCAACTAGAAGCCAAGTTATTATTTGCTGCTTTTACAACTGGGATCAACGACAAGACTTTTGTCAGGTAGTGTACATCTTGTGTCTGTCACTACATTATGGTCAACTCTGTTACATTGCTTATAAAAAGGTATAACAATTTTTAAAGCAGTGAGAGAAAAAGCATGCGACTTGCTCCAAATAATGCCATTTATTCTGGCGGGAAACTCTGCAAGGCATTGAGGCATGTAATTTTATTATTCTCCCATTAATTTGTACAAAATATTCTGGATACAACCAATACTAGATTAATTATTTTGTCAACTCTGTTATTGTGATATTTCGGTGGATTTCTTATTCGCTTTTTCAAAACAATAATAGGATGAAAATGCATAAAATTCTGTTTTAGACATGGCATGTGGTACCTGGTTTGAGGTAGAAAAATTGGGGAAAATGTCAACTCTGTTAGCAGTTTAAAAAGTTTAACTTATGTAATTCCAGTTTAAGGAAAATGTATGGAAAATGCTTACCTGCAATTATGGAATGAGCCATGTATAAGAATATGAACATAAACTAAGGCTTGAATGTAAGGTACAGAGATAAAGAACAGAATATACTTTTGTTTTCTGGATGGCACAGCAAGTACAAGAAGTGCAGACTAATGGGCCGTTGAAGTAATGACGCATAAAGACTGAACTTGCAGTTCAGTGAGCGAATCATACTGTACAGTATGTTGATGCAGTAGCCGCTCTGACTGATTAAGAAAAGGTCATTCAGTGAAGGATTCATCAGAATGATTAAGAATTATTCTTTTTCATCTATTAATCAGGAGACCAACTTGTTGAAGTCATTTAGTTTCTGAATCAGACTACATGCCCTGATGAACTTACAGCAAAGTTTTAGTTTTTTGCTCTTCATTTAGTGGTTAAAAGAAGTTTGATATATCTAAGCATGCAGTGACGTATGGTCAGTGAACATTACATCTCTGGCCAGATTTACGAGAGCAACTTTTAGGCAAATATGTAAATATGTGTTGCACATTTTCCTCTCAATAACAAAATAAACATGAGAACTAAAAAAAATCTGGTAAAAGTATGGTAAAATCTAGTGAATCTTTGTATGAGCTTTGGTATCTGCACTCTAGTCAAGTCATGTTATGTTTATTTATATATACATTTCAGACAGTAGATTGTTTTACATTTTAATTTCTACTATAATCTCTCTCAGCTTTTACTCATAGATATTTGCATTTGATTTTATTGAATGGGATAGTCCCTTGGAATGAACCATCTCATTTTCAAGGGGGTCCCTAAAAAGTACATAAACAGAGTACAACACATCATGTCAAATATACAGCTAAACAAAACAAACAAACAAGCAAGCAGCACACTTCACCTGAAACACTTCCCTCAGTCTAAAGCCTAAGCAAACAAAAACATATAATCAAAAGTACAAACAATTTGATATACAAATAAATAATAAGTATTTAAATTGGAACCAAAATTAATAAAATTTACGAGGTTTTTCCAAAAAAGAAGATTAATTTGTCATGAAAAGGCTAAGGCCCAATCCCAATTCTATTTTTGTACCCCTACCCCTACCCCTATCCCTTCCCTTCCCCTTGGCCCTTAAAACCCGAGCGCTTCAAAATTTACCCCTAAGAATTGGGACAGCACTACAGCACCTGCACACATCATCAGATGTCATCGCGATCTCTTGCTTCAAATTAGATCAGAAGATTGCGACTGCTGTAGTTATTCCAGTTGTGTTATTTTTTGCTATTGATCTTCAGGAAATCACTGAAGGCATATATTATGTTATCATAACGATCTAATGTGGCCCTATACAGCCCTATATGCCATCAAGCTAAAGAGAATTGGGACACCCATACCCCTCGTTTTGCACGTTCCCGTGTATGGGTAGGTGTGTCCCAATTCTCTTAAGAAAGGTAAGGAGAAGGGCTAAGGGGTAGAATTGGGATTGGGCCTAAATGTCTTAATTGATCTAAAAGAAGGAGGAGGATTATTCCCGTCTAAAGGAGCTTTGTATTGACCTAAGGGCACTTCTGTTGTAATTCTTGGAACAAAAAAGTAATTCTGTTGCATATGTCGAAGAGATATTGATATTGATATTGTCTACGGAAATTAGGTTGAAGCAAACCAAGAGATTCGTATAATATGCAATGAAGGGTTCTAAACAGACATCCTAAAACAAACCTACAAAGAGAGTTGAAGTTAGTATTTAAAGGTTTTAATTAATATCAAATGTATTGTTATAAATAATATTAGGAATTGCTAGAAATTAGAATTTACTTGTAATGAAAAACAAATAATAGAACGATAAAGAGAACCTAAGCACCGATATGACTTTTTAAACATAAAACCAACATAGGGTTTAAAGGACAATTCAGTATCGAGCCAAAGACCTACATATTTAAATTCGTCAACATTAATATTGGACCTTGATTGAAGAGTGAAAATAAGCTGGAGAAGTTTAAAAGGCAGAGCCACAGCTACTACAGTGGACAAAGTTCACTACTGTTTACTTAACAAACCTTTCTGTAAAAGTTAACAAAATGTAAAGTGATAAGTAATGGTTTTTAATATTATCCTAAAATTTAAAAGGTGATATGATGGGTGATATAATTATAAAGGTGAAATGATATACAGTAGAGCTGCACAATACTGGAAATAAATGACAGCAATATTTAGTTTTTCTGCCATACAAATACAGTATTGCAATATAAAAACAATTTCAGCAGATGACTTGAATAGCTCTGTTTGGAAAGAATCCATTATTTTAAAATGATTGAGATGAATTTTGTAGAGGGTGCATAAATGAAAATAAACAAATTACAAGCATAGATAAATACAATAAAACAGAGAAAACAATAAAATAAACAGTCATTTATGATTTTCTGAGGAGACTAGCAGTATGCAGATATAGAACTGAATAATCAAACATAGGCTTTACTGCATAAATTAAACAGTTAATCTTTGTTAAAGCTCGAAGCATTATTATTTCTTCCACCTGAAGGCTGTGCCACTCATTTGGAATGTTTACACAGTAGCAGGATTTAAAAACAAAATGAATAAACCTCCAGTTTCATGGTTTGACTTTGCATTTAATCCAACAATCACATGAATTTCAAACTGTTGTGCCTGGTCAACTAGGATCCTAGCTTGACAGTGTACATACACATACACTTAATAGGCAAATACACTTCATTGACCATGTACACAGACATCACCTACAGTATATACTACAGAATATATTACTTACAGGTTAGCTATGTTTTTATATCCCAACTTGGTAACACTTTATAATAACTACACACTATGAATCATTTATTAAGCATTAGCAAATAGTTATTTCATTATTTGTTAAGCATTAACTCTACATTAATATATGTTAGTAAGCAGGTCATAACTGCAGATACAAATGCTCTATTCTTGACTTATAAGCACATGTATAAAGTGCTTAATGATTGTGTTTTCAAACTTTGTTAATTATTATTTTTTCATTACTAAATTAAGTATTGCATCATTTACACACCAGTTATTTGAGAGAAGTTGCTGGTTTTTAAAGATTATTCAGAATGCATAAGTAAATGCTTAATAAACTACTCAAATTAACAATTATATATCTTTTTATTCAGGCATATAATAATAGTTCATTTGTATGTTAATAAATGCTTTATTAACTTAACTTCAACCAGTTTTGTGACCTAATCTAGTGAGGACTATTTATGCTTTGTAAATCCCTTATAAATGACAATTAAATGCTCAGTTATATTCTAAACAGAAAAGAAAGAACTTAAGCGACTTTATTAATTTCTATTCATTTGAAAATACCTAAATGAAACTGTATCAAATGAAAAATAAATTGTTGATATCTTAACTAAAATAAAATTACTGTGCAGTTTAACCATCGCCAAATAACATTGAAATGTTAAATCTTAATATAGTATATTGTTAAATTATTATATTGTTGGGTAACACTTTATAATAGCTACACACTATGAATCATTTATTAAGCACTAGCAAATAGTGAATTCATTATCTGTTAAGCATTAACTCTACATTAACAGATGATAGTAAGCAGTTTATAACTGTAAATACAAATGCTCTATTATTGAATTACGAGCACATGTATGATTTGCTTAATGATTGTATTTTATGACAGTTTAAACATCGCTAACATAATAACATTGAAATGTTGTATCATAATATATTGTTAAATTATTATATTGTTGTTGTTTTGTCCAATTTGATATTATATTTTGACACTGTTATTCGGCAATGTTTAAACTTTACATTCATTTTACTTTTTTCGATAAGAGTGCAAAGATGTATTGTTCATTTAATACTAAGCCTTTAATTGTTATTTATTAGGGATTTATAAAGCATAAATAGTCCTCACTTTAGATTAAAACTGGATGAAGTTGACCAAGTAAAGCATTTATTAACATACAAATTTACTGTTAGTATATGCCTGAATAATAACCTATATAAATGTTGATTTGAATAGTTTATTAATCATTTACTAAATCATTCCTAATGATTTAAAAAAAAACTCCTTAAATACGAATGATTTGTAAATAATGCAATGCTTAATTTGGTCATGAAAAAAATATTACAGTAGTAACAAATCATGAAAATACAGTTATTAATCACATTTTAAATGTGCTTATAAGTCAAGATCAAAGCATTTGTATCTGCGGTTATAAACTGCTTACTAATGTCTATTAATGTAGAGTTAATGCTTAACAAATAATGAATTCACTATTTGCTAATGCTTAATACATTATTCATAGTGTGTAGTTATTATAAAGTGTTACCTACATGTAAAAAAAAAAAGGTAATATAGGCCGTTAAATTACAGAAATTTACCGTAAAATAACAGACGGTAAATTACAGAAATTTACCGGAAATTTGAATTTAAGTAAAATTTCTGTAATTTAACATTCGTTGTTTTACGGAAAATGTCTGTAATTTAACGGCCGTCATTTTATGCTTTTTTTTTTTCTGTACCCCAGCCGCTGGAAAAAAAGTAAAACAACAGAATTTTTTTACAGAGTAGCCTTAAAATTACAAATTCATTCATTCATTTTCTTGTCGGCTTTGTCCCTTGCGGGGTCGCCACAGCGGAATGAACCGCCAACTTATCCAGCACGATTTTACGCAGCGGATGCCCTTTCAGCCGCAACCCTTCTCTGGGAACATCCACACACTCATTCACACTCATACACTACGGACAATTTAGCTTACCCAATTCACCTGTACTGCATGTCTTTGGACTGTGGGGGAAACCGGAGCACCCGGAGGAAACCCACGCGAACGCAGGGAGAACATGCAAACTCCACACAGAAACGCCAACTGACCCAGCCTAGCCGAGGTTCGAACCTGCGACCCAGCGACGTTCTTGCTGTGAGGCAACAGCACTACCTACTGCGCCACTGCGTTGCCCAAAATTACAAATTTCTCATCATAATTATTTGGTGAATAAAGAGTAAAAGAACAGAATTTATAGAAATAATTAGCATATTTTGTGAATGTCTCTATTGAATGCATCCCTAAGAATTAAAGTATTAATATATATAATTTAAATGTAATGTATTATCCTTCTTCTATTTCTGTAGGATCATGTGACACTGAATGGAGTAATGAAAATTCAGCTTTGACATCACAGAAATGTACCACATAAAAAAATAAATAAAATCCATTCCAAAATCTTCTGGCTGGTCGTGTATGTGTGATTCTCTCATGGTGCATCATGTACATCAAGTTCTACCCACCGAGGAACTTGTTAATTGAATTTGAGGACTTATATTTCTCAAATTCCTGTCATGGCTTGGGCGCACCACCGTTTTCACAATTTGCACGACCCACTTATTCCCACAGTAGGAGAATGGCAGTATTAGACGGTCTGTGAACAGCCCATTGGCGGTCTGTGGGTGGGCTGTGGGCGTGCAGAGACTACAACCTGCAAGACACTTCCTAAATATATTACCACACAATGACCAGAGCGCACATTTCCCAAACCCACAGAGCTGAAAACAGATTCAAACTTAAGCATAGCTGGACAATGTTTAAGAAATGAATCACTAAGGTGCAAATTTATGTTTAAACATTACAACATTTAATACTCATTTATAAAATTTAGGAACTGTGCTTGATGAGTACGTTGCATTTTTTGGTTTCAAAGACCTGAGAGCATTTATGGAAAGTATACTGTAGATTCTTAATCAGGGAAGTGCTGGCAAGAGAAGCTGGTTTTATTTTAACAAGCCGTAAACCAATACATAGAGCACATTATAAATCAGTGCTGTCAGTCAGCGTGCACTCTGAGGCCAATCCATCACCTCAATGATACTTCAGACCATAAGCATAACGCTGTAGAATCCAAGGGCGCTGTTCTGAGATCAGATTCCTGTCACTTTAAACATTAGAATGTTGGAAATGAGCTGATTTCACATTAGCAAAGTTACTGTAAGAAGTTCAGCGCAATTGTTTCTCTTGTGTCACTTCCAACTGCAAAAGCGTATCTAGTAATGTATAGACCATTTCAATGTGGTCATGTGATTGACCCATGGAAATTTCCTGCTTGTTATCAAACTATTTTATAACTGTAACGAGGCAATTCAATAATAACTTGATTATTAATTAACGGCTATCATCACATTATCTATCAATATTGGGCTCTTTTTGGATTCTCAGAAGCTGTAGAAATTAAAAATGTAAAACAGGAAGTACGTTGGGACCATTGTTTTTGTTTACATCCCTCAAAATGGTTTATACTGACATATTGTTGACATAGAAGTGGCAAGGTTCTTTTCTCTCTCTCTTTTAAATTGTTCTTTTTTTATTTTATTATCACTATTTATTTAATATATCCCGTGTAAAACATATGCTGGATAATTTGGCGGTTCATTCCGCTGTGGCGACCCCTGATAAATAAAGAGACTAAGCCGAAGGAACAGGAATGAATGAATTTTACTTAACAATACTGTCAACCTCAGCTTTCAGTTCTGACCTGTGTATATGCTTAATTTGTCATGGTTACTGTGCACATCATATAGTGTTTGCTCTACAATATGTGGGTCATAGTGTTGTCTATTTATTGTTTTTTTTTATCATATATTTTTATTTATTTTTTATTTGTACTTTTATTTTCTCTTGTTTGTTTAACTGTCATAAAAATCTGTTAAATAAATCTTATACAGTGGTCCCTCACTATAACATGGTTCTTTCGAGGTCTCGCAGTTTCTCAGATTTTTTTTGTGTGCAATCTGACATGCTTTTTATTTTTTTTACAGCGCATTGTGTTCTGCGTCCTGATTGGCTGCAGACCATTGTGAATTAATCTGCTCCGTGCCGTTTCTCCTGTACAGTACAGAATGCATTCAGCTTGCCAAATTACCATAAATGTTTGATTGCTAGCAGTGCGACTCTGAAGTGCTGGACTGTATGTTTGCAAGTTTTCTTCCAACAAACCCCATAATGTCAACAAAACATTCTGCATTGTCAAAGGCACACACGGTGGCACCCAAAAGGCAGAGGAAGATGCTAACAAAATGTTGCACTTTTGGACATGCTCAGAAATGTAGAAGTCACGTGAGTGTTAAAACAAGAGAGAAAAGTGTGACAATGTTAACGCCTATCTGAGAAAATAGTGTAGGGCAGGGGTGCTCAACCCTGTTCCTGGCGATCGACCTTCCAGCTGATTTCAGCTCCAACCCTGATCAAACACACCTGAACCAATTATTTAGAACGTGAGGAGCACTTGATAATTACAGGCAGGTGTGTTTGATAAGGGCTGCAACTGAAAACTGCAGGAAGGTCGATCGCCAGGAATAGGGTTGAGCACCACTGGTGTAGGGGTTTTACAGCCTTAAAACATCTATAATAATTGTAAAAAATAAAGTGGACTACTTCACGGATTTCACCTATTGTGGGCTATTTTTAGAACGTAACTTCCACAATTAACAAGGGACCACTATATAAAAAGAGGTGGCAAGGTTGTCAATATGATCCCTGTTCACACACATCCATTAAAATAACTTAAAATGCTGTAATGCTATCCTGTAGTTCACAAGTTTTTTAAATTGTAAAGTACTCACACATTCCAAATAAACATGTATTGTATGCATGTGCAGAAGCCATAGTGGTGACTGCTGCTAAAAACATAATGAATTGTATGATTATAACGATAATGACTCAATAAACTGCACAATATATTATGCCCTCAGGGCAAGAATGGGTTTTAACCACATTGGTTCGAACTGTAGTTTTGCCGAATGACTAAAAAGTTATCAGTATCGATGGTAAAAAAAAACTGTACATTTCTAGTCAAACCATCCTTCTGCAATCTTATACTAAAAACGGAAATAAGCGCAATATTAATAGCTAAAAATTTGGGAGAGCGTTGCTATTATGTGATTGTATTGTATTGAAATATGGAGCAATTAAGTGTTGATGTTAAATCAAAAGTAAATCACAAATACTTGAAAATGAGATGATTTAATGACAATAATTCTCTATGGTTACAACTGAATTAGTTGCAAATAACTGTATAAAATGATAAAACATGAGATGATAAAAAAACACATGAAAAAAAAACACATGATATAAATTGTACCCAGTTTAAATGTAAATTAAAGTTACCTGCGAGAGAGGGAGAGGGAGGGGGGAGAGAGAGAGAGAGAGAGAGAGAGAGATAAAATACTGAATACTGAAATACTGAGACATTCAAACTGACCAATCAACATGTGACCACATCGTAAAACTCTCAAAGTCCACATACCAGGCCCTGATCTTATCAGTATCTGCCTTTGGAGTCAGTACGGACCTTCTTTGGTGAAAAAGACATGTTTTGCCATATAAACAAATGCATATGATAATTTAGACTCTTACAGGGTCACAATTCTTTAAAAAGTATCATTAATTTTGTTTGGAAATTTGATTTAATATACAGTGGTCAACATTTGAAGTGGAATAAAATGTTTTATCAATGTTGATAAAACATTAGTGATAGTAGAAAATACTACTGAAAAAGACCCATTCTTGTCTTAGAGTGAAGGTTTTGAAAAATGTTATTGATCCACTTCAAATGTTGACTCTTGTATATTTAGATCACTTTTAGTTTTTCTCTTTTAGTAAACACATTACTATAAAACAAATTCAATAAAACCAGTAATTCTGCAACCATTAAAGATATGACAGATTTATTAAGTATAATTAAGGAAGGCAGTTTTGAGACAAATCTATAGAGTTAGCACAAAAATCCCTCAATAGAAGAATACAACTGTTCTAAAGATAACCTTATCTTTTCATCAAACTCAAATTAAACAATATCCATTGAGCTGTAAATGTTGGACTGAAGCAACTTATATTCATTCAATTTTTTTTTAGATATTTGGTTCTCGAGAGCTCCCCGTGGTAAAGGAAGAAAGGGGGAGAAGGGGTGGATGGGGGGTTTCTTCGGAAAACGAAGATAAGGGAGTAATTTTTGCTAGGCTACTTATAATGAGTTTGGAATAATCTGATTGGCTAACTAATGATTGTAGATGAGAGACCAGCTGCGGTCAATCATATCACGTGCTTCTCTCGAAATTAGTTTGTGAAACTTCATTTTCTGAGAAAAATGGTGACGTGTTCAATACTTATTTCTCCCAGTGTATGTACAGTATATGTATTTTTTTTAATACAACAGTGCTGTCTAGTTCTTGAATCTGATTGGCTGATAGCCGTGCGATGTTCATAACAGCACTCGTCCAGCCTCATCACCCTTCACCCTTGTGTACAGTGTTACCCACATACAACGACAAGCAGTGGACACTCTACAGTTTAACAAATATTGCTGCTGTTGGACAACATAACATACTTTTGATGTTTTTTTTAGTTGTTTAGATTGCAACTATGCAGTTTAATTATAAGGATGGGGCCAATTGTAAATATTTATATTTTGGGAGAGACAGCACGTCGGCGACCATTAGCCTGTCATTGAGCATAGCAAAGATGGTTGACGTTGTTCATCCACAAAATGGCAACAGATACCGCATAATAAGCCCTTATGCTGCGTTCACACCAGACACGGAAGAAGCGTCAAGCGCGAGGGATTTACATGTTAAGTCAATGCAAAGGCGCGAATAGACATTCTGCGGCGCAATACGCGTGAATAATGCGAATTGCACAAATGGCTCGGCTCAGTCAGAAGCACCGCTGAAAGCCTCCGTCATCCAGGTTAAGTTTCTGGAGGAGTTTATGAGCTCACAGAGCTGGGTCCACCTCTGAAAGTATCTAGTGGACTCAGACACTGCTCCAAACGTATCGACACTGTTTTTCAGCCTTCATAAAAGCACATAAACACAGTTATTTTCTCAATAAAATCCATGTTAGCCATTTAGCAACGAAGCTACAGTCACCAGGCAGACAGAAGCCCTGCCCATTATGCGAATCCGCATCTGTTCTGAAGTGAATTTGACGCGTGAATGAAGCGGATTTGATGCATGAATGAAGCGGAGTTTGACGCGCGAATGAAGCGAGTAAACTCAAATGTTTACGCATCTATTTATGCACGAATATCACGATTTATCCGCGCGTTCCGCGTCTAGTGTGAACACAGCATTAGAAGAGAAAAACAGCGTAATTTCTAACTACAGCTGATCCAATCATTATTAAACAAGCAAGTGACATTCTAAGTCGATCTCTCTTTTTTTTGTATGTTGCAGTGCTGTATTTATACCATAGTAATTGTAGTGTATTGAGTGTGAGATGGGACTCACATATCAGGAATGTATGTATTTTGTGTTGGCCACTCTTTGTATAACCCTGAGTTACTTTTTGATTGGCCATCTCTTTGTTTCTAATGTATCTCCTGTTTTCGTTACTGCAGACTAGTTCAGTAAAAAGAAAGAAAGAAGAAATGCCCGCATGTGTTTAGCGTTTTTCCTTATCACAAACACAACAGTAATCTGGTAGTGTTTGCGCTGCTTTGGCTTTTTCAGGGTTAATTATTGTGTTATCCCAATTGCAACAGAGAAATACTGGGAAATCTCTGTAGACTGATGGAATTTTCGCACTGCTACAAGTGTGATATTGCTGTCACCGGTTCGGTCCCAGTTTATCCCCTCACCAACCAGCAGAGGCCCTCATCCCCCGAATATTAACCACATGCCCGGCACTGATTATGCTGCACCTGATTTCAATCACCATGGTGTTTAAATACAAGCTCAGTTCAAGGACTCAGTGCAAAGTCTTGTTTTGCTATCAAACATTTCTGAGCGTTTACTATGCCTTCTGATTGCCTCTCTGTTACCGACTGCCTGCCTGCCCATTTACTGATTATTTGCTGCCTGCCCTAACCAACACTTGTACCATCATTCCTGACTGCAAGCTGCCCGCCCTGACCAAAGCCCACATCACCGTTTCTGACCGTAAGCTGCCTGCCCTGACCAAAGCCTGCATTATCATTCCTGAGTTTTTGCTGTTTGTCCTTGGCTGTCTTATTCTCTGCGTTGCCTTGCTGGGTTCAAATAAAAGCACGCAAATAGATCCACATCCCTCAGAGCCGTCATTACAATTGCTCATATATAGTATTGTAAATGTATGTTTATACATACAGTTGAAGTCAGAATTATTAGCCCCCCTGTTTATTTTCTTCCCCAATTTCTGTTTAACATGGAGAAGCTTTTTTTCAACCCATTTCTAAACATAATAGTTTTAATAACTCATTTCTAATAATTGATTTATTTTATCTTTGCCATGATGACAGTAAATAATATTTGACTAGATATTTTTTAAGACACTTCTATACAGCTTAAAGTGACATTTAAAGGCTTAACTAGGTTAATTAGGTTAAAAAATTAGGCAAGTTATTGTATAATGATGGTTTGTTCTGTAGACTATCGAAACAAAATATAGCTTAAAGGGGCTATTAATTTTGTCCTTACAATGGTTTTTAAAAAAATGAATAACTGCTTTTATTCTAGCCGAAATAAAACAAATAAGACTTTCACCAGAAGAAAAAAAATATTATCAGACATACTGTGAGAATGTCCTTCTCTTTTAAACATAATTTGGTAAATATTTAAAAAAGAAAAAGCTTCCAAGGGGGGGCTTGCAGTTCTGATTTCAACTGTACATTACCCCACCCAATTGTCCAATAAAGTACATCTGCTCAGTAGTTGTTGGTTTCACACAAGTCCTGCAAAATATGGTTTGACACTAAAATGCTATAGCTGATTAGACTTGGTCAAACTTTTCAGTTCATGCCAGTATTTTATAAAATCCTGGCATCTCTCGGGAAGTGAGGATTCTGACTTAATCAACTATTATGTATCATGTTCTGCTTGAGCTCAGTGGAGAATATTTGAAGGCGGCTACAAAGAAACTCGTATGAGTCAAAGAAAATCTTTTTCTACACTCACTCTCAGTAAAGCACAGCGAAACAGCTTTATGACCAGCAGGAGAAGCACAGTGTAGTTTCTAATAAATACAGCCCTTAGGAGTTTTGCGCATATTTAACATTCAGCTAATTAAAGCCCTTCAAAGTTGTATGAAATGGCATGATGCAAAGCAAGTTTCAGAATTCAAAGTTACAGTTTTAAAAGAAAAACACCTTTAGGTGCTTCTAAGCTTAGTTAGAAATGTAGATCATGTAGTGAAAGATTCATACGCGCAAACGAGGAAGGATTTTTGTCGATATATATCTCGGAGCGTGAACCTCACATACAGACTAAATGTCAATGTTTTGCCTCAACAAATTTCAGTTACGTTGAAAGGCAGTTTGTTAATTGAGTCAGGCGCTTACAGAAAACAGATGATGTAGAAACAAATTGACATTTCCGTTGCAGGACCTCCTAAGGGATCTCTCCCTCTTTCTCTGCCCATGGAATTGGGTTGTGTCAAAGTGTATTCTTAAGACAGGCACAGGCTTTGTTAGATAATCTAATAAATGTAAAGCTATTTGCATGTGGAGATAATCTTTCCTGATTTATTGGAGTGGCAACAGAAAACATGCATTAAATAAATCTAAATTATATGGTTGATAAGTGGCCATCACTGCTGAAAAGTCCATTGGTGGTAGTGTAGGTTTATTACAAAGAACTGTAGCTGGAAAAACTGGTGAATATACGGGAGCTGATTGCCATCCTGTCTGAGATATTTAAAAATATAGTCTGTGCCATAATTCTGTCATGAAAATGCCATAACCCATTTGACCAATATGAACACATTTGAATAAACAACAACTTGCAAGCAGGCAATGCTAACTAACTGAATTTGTCTGCGTTTTACTGGTTACTGGTTGTTATTGGGAAGTAACACACCATTAGCACTTTATTTTTAAGTCCTTTTTTGCTTGTAAATACTGTAGTGAAGTTAAAAACAGAATTATTTTTATTCTTTTTCAAAGTGATGTTTTTATTAGTGAATGTTTTATTCTTGCAAAATAAGTAGTATCATGCAATCTCACCATGTCAAAGACAAATTAAATTAGTTATTAGAATTTAGTTATTAAAAAACTATTATTTTTAAACTAAATTATTATTTTTTAATGTGTATTTTACGCAGCGGATGCCCTTCCAGTCACAACCCAACATCAGGAAACATATTATATTATATTATATTATATTATATTATATTATATTATGTTATATTATGTTATATTATATTATATTATATTATATTATATTATATTATATTATATTATATTATATTATATTATATTATATTATATTATGTTATGTTATGTTATGTTATATTCATTCATTCATTTTCTTTTTGGCTTAGTCCCTTTATTAATCTCGGGTCACCACAGCGAAATATACTGCCAATTTATCCAGCATATGCTTTACGCAGCGGATGCCCTTCCAGCTGCAACCCATCCCTGGGAAACATCAGAATCAGTTTTGTTGCCAAGTGTGCTTCACACACACAAGGAATTTGTTTTGGCAACAGAAGCTTCCAGTGTACATAAAGTGACAAGTGACAACACAAAATTAAATATGAGAAAAGAAAAAGGCGATAAACATTAGACATTAAACAGAGATGCAGTAAGTAAAAAATATCTGGATGTTGAATTGTATGTTCAGATATGTTGTAAATATACAGGTTGTAAGGTGCTGTGTACCAATGCGAATGGAGAAAGTATTGCATTGTAAATTGTTATAAGGTGCTGTGTACAAGTGCGTATGAGAAAGTATTGCACGTTTATTGCACAGTAGGGGAATATTTAACTGTTCATGAGGTAGATGGCCTGTGGAGAGAAACTTTTCCTGTGTCTGGCTGTTTTTGTGCTTGGTGCTCTGTAGCGCCGACCAGACGGTAACAGTTCGAACAGGTAATGTGCTGGGTGCGAGGCGTCCAGAGTCATTTTACGAGCCCTTTTACTCACTCTGGAAGAGTACAGTTCTTGAAGTGTAGGAAGGGTAGTGCCAGTGATTCGTTCAGCAGTCCAGACTATTCGCTGTAGTCTACGGAGGTCAGTTTTGGCAGCTGAGCTGAACCAGACGGTGATTGAAGTGCAGAGAATGGATTGGATGACAGCTGAGTAGAACTGTACGAGCAGCTTCTGTGGCAGGTTGAACTTCCTCAGCTGACGAAGGAAGTACAGTCTCTGCTGGGCTTTCTTCACAATAGAGTCTATGTGAATGTCCCACTTCAGATCCTGAGAGATGGTGGTGCCCAGGAACCTGAATGACTCTACTGCAGCCACAGTGCTGTTCATGATGGTGAGTGGGGGGAGTGCGGGGGGGTTTCTTCTAAAGTCCACTATCATCTCCACTGTTTTGAGTGTATTCAGCTCCAGGTTGTTGTATCTGCACCATACAGCCAGCCACTCCACCTCCTGTCTGTATGCAGACTCGTCACCGTTGCGGATGAGGCCGATAACAGTAGTGTCATCCGCAAACTTCAAGAGCTTAATGGAGGGGTCTTTTGCGGTGCAGTCGTTGGTGTACAGGGAGAAGAGCAGCGGGTAGAAAACGCATCCCTGTGCTGGGTCAGTTTGTTCTCGAGCAGTGATGGGACGATGGTGTTAAAGGCAGAACTGAAGTCCACAAACAGTATCCTTGCGTAGTGCCCTGGTTTGTCCAGATGTTGTAGGGTATAATGCAGTCCCATGTTGACTGCATTATCCACAGACCAGTTTGATCTATAGGCAAACTGCAGGGGGTCCAGCAAAGGTCCAGTGATGTCCTTCAGATATGCTAGCACCAGTCTTTCGAATGACTTCATGGCCACAGATGTTAGGGCAACAGGTCTGTAGTCATTGAGTCCTGTGATCTTTGGTTTCTTTGGTATTGGGATGATGGTGGAGCATTTGAAGCAGGATGGAACTTTGTGCTCTTCCAGTGATCTGTTGAAGATCTGTGTGAAAATGGGAGCCAGCTGGTCGGCGCAGGTTTTCAACAGCGACCTTCTTGCTGTGAGGCGACAGCACCAGCTACTGCGCCACTGCGTCGCCTTATATTATATTATATTATATTATATTATATTATATTATATTATATTATATTATATTATATTATATTATATTATAAATGTGTTAAAAAATCTCTCAATTAAACAGCATGTGGGAAAATTGGGAAAATTTATTTTTTTTAATCATTAAAATAATTAAATGACTAATAAAATACTAAATAAATAAAATATTAATAACTAATATTTTTTGTCTTATACTGTATGTATCATAAATAACAAACAAACCAGTTTATATATCATATAAACTGGGTAATGAAAATTGTTCTCTGAGAAAAATGTATACTACTACTACTAATTAATAATAATAATAATAATAATAATAATAATAATAATAATAAGTTGGCTCATTGATATTGATTAACTATATAAATTACGTCCATTGTTTGTACACCTATCCACTTTATGTTTGTAAAGTGTCCTTTCATAGTTATAATTTTGGGTGAGGGCGACGAGGTGGCGCAGTAGGTAGTGCTGTCGCCTTACAGCAAGAAGGTTGCTTGTTCGAGCCTCAGCTGGGTCAGTTGGCGTTTCTGTGTGGAGTTTGCATGTTCTCCCTGCGTTCACGTGGGTTTCCTCTGGGTGCTCCAGTCTCCCCCGCAGTTCAAAGACCTGCGGTACAGGTGAATTGGGTAGGCTAAATTGTTCGTAGTGTATGTGTGTGAATGAGAGTGTATGGATGTTTCCCAGTGATGGGTTGCAGCTGGAAGGGCATCCGCTGCGTAAAACATAGGCTGGGGAAGTTCAGGGTTCATTCGGCTGTGGCGACCCCAGATTAATAAAGGGACTAAGCTGAAAAAAAAATTAATGAATGAATATTGGGTGAACGATTCCTTTACGAATCTTTTCCAGGACACCAAAACACCATCATACCATGCTGCGAATCAATGTATGTGTCTTTTTCAGCATGCATTGATATAAACAAGTCCTGCATGCTCTTAAACAGATCTACAGCCCATAGCACTGCCAAACTAACCCCAATCTGTTCATTAAGATGAGGTGGAGAGTCAGTCAGCGAGACTGAATTAATTTCAATTCATATAGTCCACAGGTCATCCCGTTAGGCTGGACTAAATCATTCCCCCGAAAAGCTATAAAAAAATGTCACAGCACAGATTTAAGGCACTCTTAGCATGAACTTTCCCTTTTAATTCTCTCTCTCTCACTCCGTCTTTTCTTCTCATTCGTTTTCCATACCATCCCGCCCGACTCATTTTCACTCTTTCTCTAACCCCATCCTTTCTGAGGTTGACATTTAGAAAGGAGCCTGTCAGTGTGTGTATGTGTGTGTGTGTGTCAGAGCAGGAAAGAGAGTGATCATCTCTGCTTTATAACTTTAGCCATGCACCTCATTCACCATTGCCTGTCAGAGAGAAAGATCTGGACCGCTCTGCTAAACATGGGCTGCTTTAAACAGCTTTTATCTGAGATTCGGAGGAGGGATTTTCATCTCAATGCTGTTCAACAGAATCCTGAACAATCTCCTTGGCATTTTTGCATTCATCTTCCCTCCTTTGATACTTCCTTCATGCCTTGAGAACAATGGCGCTCGCCGTGTGTGTGCTGCGCACTGGAGTCACTGAGCTAAATTTAATAAATTGCTGTTTTGACGTAAATCAGCATCACAGTATCTGCGCTTCTCTGACGTGCTTGCGGTGGCCGTTTATAATAAGCCTAAAGGAACTTGACTTTGAGTTGTGTATTTCAAAGACTATCTAGTCTGGTTTTTTTTCATTCTTAATATTTTATTTTTATCATTAATAATAATAATGATAGAGATAAACATATTAATGATTTTCACAAGTTTTGAGTATGTTTTTGCAAACAAATAGACCAATTACTTTTTTAAAGCTCCTTTAATATTTAAATCTTGGAAATTTGTCTATACAGTATGTTTATCTAATGTCATTTAATTATGATTTTTTTTTGTTTTATTTTGTACATTACATAATATTTTTAATGGTTTAAAAATGTTATTTTTCAAATATTGTATATATTTAAAGGATTTAATATCAGTAAGTGCCGTAATTATTATAACAATTAATTTACACTTACCGGCGACTTTATTGGGTACACCCTACTACTACCGGGTTGGAGCCCCTTTAGCCTTCAAAACTGCCTTAATCCTTTGTGGCATATATGGAAATATTGCTTAGAGATTTTGGTCCATATTGACATGATAGCATCACACTGTTGCTGCAGATTTGTTAGCTGCCTATCTATGATGCCATTCTCCCGTTCCACCACATCGCAAAGGTGCTCTATTGGATTGAGTTCTGGTGACTGTGGAGGCCATTTGAGTACAGTGAACTCATTGTCATGCTCAAGAAACCAGTCTGAGATAATTCATGGGCTGTTATTCTGCTGGAAAAAGCCTTTAAAAGATGGGTACACTGTGGTCATAAAGGGATGGACATGGTCAGCAATAATACTCCGGTAGCCTGTGGCATTGACACGGATTGGTACTAATGGGCCCAAAGTGTGCCAAGAAAATATCCCCCACACCATTACACCACCACCAGCAGCCTGAACTGTTGATACAAAGCAGGATGGATCCATGCTTTCATGTGGTTGACGCCAAATTCTGAGCCTACTATCCGAATGTCGCAGCAGAAATCGAGACTCATCAGACTAGGCAACGTTTTTCCAATTTTCTTTTGTCCAATTTTGGTGTTGTGCGTGAAAATCCCAGCAGATTAGCAGTTTCTGAAATACTCAGACCCCGTCTGGCACCAACAACCATGCCATGTTCAAAGTCACTAAAGTCACCTTTCTTCCGCATTCTGATGCTCGGTTTGAACTGCAGCAGATCGTCTTGACTATGTCTACATGTCTAAATGTATTGAGTTGCTGCCATGTAATTGGCTGATTAGAAATTTGTGTTAAAGAGCAGTTGGACAGGTGTACCTAATAAAGTGGCCAGTTAGTGTATATGTATATTGTTATTTCATACATTTTATTATTCATAAGTTATTTATTTATTATGATAACTCCTTAAATATCTGAATGACTGACTGTACCCCATATTATTATTTCATGTTGTCAAAAAAATTAGGGGTATCACGGTGGCACAGTGGGTGGCATGATTGCCTCACAGCAAGAATGTTGCTGGTTCAAGCCTCGGCTAGGTCAGTTGGCATTTCTGTTTGGAGTTTGCACGTTCTCCCCGTGTTCCCAGGGGTTTCCTCTGGGTTGCGCTATAGGTGAATTGAATAAGCTAATTTGTCCGTAGTGTATGTGTGTGAATGAGTATGTATGGGTGTTTCCCAGTGATGGGTTGCAGCTGGAAGGGCATTCGCTGCGTAAAACATATGCTGGATAAGTTGGCGGTTCATTCCACTCTGGTGACACCAGATTAATACAGGGACTAAGCCAAAAAGAAAATGAATGAATGAATGAAGAAGATTATTTAAGTAATAAATCATAATAATATTTTTGCATTTGAGTGATTGAATATAGCCTCAAATCTGTAGTTTACTATTATTTATTATTATAACATTATTAACTATCAAGTTAAAAGCTCATTATACTTCTTTAAACTGCACTATACTGTTACAGAAGTTGTACAGACTTTCTCTGCCTTATGCAGTTTTAATATGAATGTCTTCAGTTCAACTCAAAACTAAAAACATTAACATCTTAATTGGGAAACTCTTGCATACAGAATTCTTTACTGCCAAGAAAGCCTCAATATGTATGAACTTAGTGTCAGACCGCTTTGAAAATGTAGCTGATTTTGTGGAACTGCTGTGAAACTTCAGGTGCTTTTTGCATTAGAGAGATACAGCTTGATGAGCTTCAAGATGCCCAAAGCAGCTGCTATTTATTATATATGAAGGGAACTCAGCTAGAGCTGCTTGATTTTTTGGACTGGATTTGCTTTTCATGCTATTTAAAGGTGATATGCATACTTTTCCCCTCAGGCTTTCATGAAATTGGTCTCTGTTTTTGAAGAAATAACGCTATGCACCTGAAATTTATTTAAAGGTTCCAATTTTAGTTTTGAAGGTCTCCTATAAATAGTTTTACAGTATATCCATCTACGCTTGAAAGACTTTAATCTTCTCATAATATACACAGCAGTCTTTTCTCACAGTGTCTACAACAGTTCATTCAGTGATCTGGTCTTTCTAAACACCACCTTTTCCAAGAGGCTACTTTACTCTGATTGGTCAGATCAACACATTTGAATGAACGTTTATCATATTTAACGTGCATGAGATGGAAGAAAATGCATAAATATTACTATTTCACAAAAATAATCAATTAAATTAAACTGTATTCTGTTAAAGTACAATCTCAATAAAAATAAAATACATCACTAAAGTCTCAATGCTTGCAAGCAACTATTAACCAAGCTGCCAAAACACAAATAAACCTGGATTGGTTTATGCAGGAAGTAGAACTGTAATCACAGACAACTCATTATTTTATCAAATTGAATTAAAATCTGCAACTGTAACCCACAGCTTGTTGGGGAAGCATGGTTGTGTTATACACAGTAAATGTCCTCCAATGGACAGAAGGTTGTTTTGCGCACAGAAAATCCAAACCCCCAAGAAGAAGCCCAGGAAATCCTTACTGTGTGTTCACACTGAAAGCAGCGAGAGCGTCAAAGTAGCTGGAAGTCATTTATTTTCAATGGGAGCTGGCAGCGATAAGTGGCAAGGAGTGGTGCATTTTCGCTGGTGTGGGCGCAGAGGAGAGTTGAAATCAAGTCAACTTTATGGTAATGAGCTATGACGTGGTTTAGCGGCAAGCAATCGGAATGTTGAAGTCCACTGCTTCAGAGGATTCCAGAGAACATTGTCCAGTGAACTTTGGTTCTGACCACAGTTTTTCCCAAGGGTTTGATTATTGTGGTTCCCTAATTTCCAATTATTTATGATGTTTTTTTTACAGTAAGATACATAGAAAAATGACTGGCTAATTGATGTGCATTAATGTTTATTATTGTGTTTATTATTTAATATTGTTAATATTGTTATTAATGTGTATGCATATATACAGTTGAAGTCAGATTTATTAGCCCCCTTTGAATTTTTTTTCTTTTTTTTGAATATTTACCAAATGATGTTTAACAGAGCAAGGACATTTTCACAGCATGTCTGATAATATTTTGTCTTCTGGAGAAAGTCTTATTTGTTTTAGTTCGGCTAGAATAAAAGCAGTTTTTAATTTTTTAAAAACCATTTTAAGGTCAAAATTATTTTTTTCGATAGTCTACTGAACAAACCATCATTATACAATAACTTGCCTAATTACCCTCTCCTGCCTAGTTAACCTAATTAACCCTTTAAATGTCACTTTAAGCTGTATATATATTATTTATTTTTCTCTAAAAAAGTGGGCATCTCATGCTAACTTTATCGACAGTACACAACTTTTTCCCTGCTTCAGAATGTTTCACACATGGACACATATTGGATAAGTTGGATAAGTGGTGTAAAGCCGCACCATGCTCAACAATTTACTCTTCCATAGTTAAATGAATTTGGTAAAAAGTGAGCAACATTTTCACGCTAGAAAGCATTTTTTTTTATGCTGGAATGTAACTGATTTGCTGATATGTTGCAACGACCCCTTTGAATATAAGATCAATGTAGAGAATTTTGATGCTCTCTGTGGCGGAGCTGGGAAGGCAGACAGTGTTGTCATCAGGTCGGCCAAAGCGAACTTTGACGCTCTCGCCACCTTCGATGTGAATGCACTGTTATAGAGGTTGTTGAAGATTTTCATAGATTTTTCATGATTTTTCACTGCTTTCATTGATTTACCCTGACTAATAACCACATGATTTATCTCACAGAAGGATTTATTTTCAAACACTCAAAAAAGTAAGAAAAAAACATGTTATTTAATGTAGTATTTTGACATGCTTTATTAAACTGCTAAACTGTCTGCAATTATGCGATTTTGCATAGCTTGTTAGTGAACTCAACTGCTGTTCCATTTGAATGCACTTGCTAGAGACTTACTCCTGATTATAGAACCAGCTTTACTGACAAAATGCGCACATAATCGCTTATGATTAATCATGGAGCCTTATGACAGAATCGCTTCTTTCTTCTAGAAAGAAAATATCTACATTTATCATGCACTTACATCTTTTAAGTTTTGCACTTTTACATTCACAAACAGCTAAATAACACACCACATGATAGGTGATGTCCGAAAAAAAAAAAACACTTTTTTTTTTTTTTTTTTTTTTATTAAAACAAAATTTCTCTCTTCTGGCACCTTCCATAGCAAAACACACATTGAGGTGTGCTGAAATTGGTAAGGAGAGTGTTGAAAGGGACAGGGGTAGACTTGGGGTCATTTGGAAAAAGGGCTGGTGTTTTCACACTCAGATCTCCTAAAGCATCAGGACAGGTAAAAGACTGAGGTCTCGCAGGTGACAGTCTTTCTAGAGCCCAGCGCTAAAGTACAGCTGCCGCCAGCATGTTGAACCTGACCTAAAGGGTCACCGCAGGGGTAAGAAGAAGCACCATACAACCCATTAACCACACCGATGCTGGAACATAAGTTCAGGAAAACACACGTGTCGATCTCTGCTTCTCTCTTACTTTAATGCATCCATTCTGTCAATGTCTGGATGAAAAGGTCACTAATGATCTATTTAAATGCACAAATACACCTAATAACCGTGTGCGATTCTTACCGGAGGCACTCCGATGAGTGTGTTTATTGCTTACCTACATCAGGGAAGCTCTTGTTAGTGCTGTCAGTGCTTTTTAAGTTTGTCAGCACTCTTAAGTTGCATTTTTTTAAAATGATAATGGACAAGTCAGCTGTCAGATGGAGAAGAAGAAAGGACGTGGCATTATTTTCCACCAAAATATGAATTGCAAATTAATTTCCTTTGATTTTATTTGCATTCAGTTATATTCGACGAATAGATATAGTGAATACAATTCTAAAAACTACTTCAGTATGCTTCTACAGACTTTTTGAAAGCACCATTTCTGTGAGGGGTCATAATAAGCTGAAATGTGTGATTGGTGTGTGAAAGTGAATCATCATTATTTATTGCATTTCAAGCACAAGTTTGAATGTCCGTTTACTATAATAAATGGGCATAAGATTGAAGAAAATGTAAAAATGCAATGTGTCATGATCACCAGCGATCTTCTCTCCATAGATCGCTGGTAAACATGCACTCTCACTTATGGACTACAAATCCGCCGTCTAATGGACTACATCTCCATACATGCACTCCGCTCACACACACGTTCCTCATCTCGACTGATTGCACACACACCACTGGAGGATTGTCAAAGACTGATTACACACTCTATTTAAACACCACATACACTCACCCCAGTTGCAGAGTCTTGTCTACTGTATGTGACACTACAACGCGTCTCCTTTGTCTTGTTTTGCCGTATTTTTACCCTAGCCTGGTGTATTTAGTTATCCCTGTCTGCCGCCTGCCTATCGACCTCTCGCATGTTATTGTGACTACGATTCTAGATTGCCCTCATACATCTGTTTGCACCTGTGTTGACCACTGCTTACCTGACTATTCTAATAAACCTGCATGTGGATCCGAACCCTGTTGTCAGCGTCACATCCTCTGGTTACACAATGAGTACATTGTAAAAAAAAAAAATTTGGGTCCCACACAATCAATTTGTGTTGGGACAACATTAAGAAATCCAGTTACTTTTTGATTTTTTACAAATTTAAGTGGATTGAACATCAAACAATTAAGTTGTTCCCAAAAAACTCAGCAATTGTGTTGTATCAGCTCATTTTAAATTAGTAGTTTCAACAAACAGCAAACGTCATTTACAGTAAAAAATGCTGGGTTCCACACAATCGATTTGTGTTGGGACAACGAGAAGGATTTAAGTTAACTTGTTAGTTTTTACAAATTTAAGTAGACTGAACATAAAACAATTAAGTTGTCCCCTAAAAACTCAAGAATTGTGTTGTTTCTGTTCATTTCTGAGCAAACAACGAACATCATTTTTGACTGTTTTTGAGTGTATTTTCTGAGTTTAAATAAAATTTCAAGGAGTGAAACTGTTTTTTGGTTTCTTATGAAAAGAGTTCAAGTACAGGTGGTCAGTTTAAATTGTATTGGCATAAAGTAAATAAAAAAAAATTAAATTAAATTTAATTTTTTTTTATTTAAAGTACTATTATCAAATAAAATTACTCAAGTATTTTATATCCAAGAATATTTATGGAGCCCGTGAAAGTCAAAGGGCCCTATCATACACATGGCGCAATAAGGCAAAAAAATGTGTATGGTGTGATTTGTTGCTATTTTCAGACCAGCGCAACCCTAATTTTCACATTTTGCGCCACATTGTTTAAATAGCAAATCCATTTGCGCCATTTTGTGGACTCATGGGTGTCCTGGTCTATAAAGGAGGCGTGTTAATTGTGCTGTTTTGAGGAACTGAGATAGACTGCGCCATTGACCAACTAAAAGCTGGTCTAAAGTCCAGTGCAGATCTTGTTAGTTATGCACCTATGCAGTTCCAAATGCTTACACATTGCTAAATACACACAGGATGTACAGCAACACACAAATATTTTTACATATGAAAAAAAATAAAGGATTAAAATGTTATAAAAATAATTATTTTCTACATAAAAATAAAAACCACTGCCTCCATGCCTTCATGTCGGGGGGCTTTTTTCAGTTTATTCATGACCATTTGCATTTGTATAATGTTATTATTAGTATTACTGTACTTATTATATGCATATTTATATTTGTTTTAATAAAAACAAGTTTAGATTTGTTCACCTGTCGGGTTTTGGAGACGTATGCATCACCATATTGGGCATAAGAATAGGACGTGTGTTTGGATATAACTCTACATGACCACATAACTCCAATATAACCACACTTTGTTATTATTGTTCATTCATTCGTTTGCTGGGAAAAAAATATTTGCGCTTAACAAACAAAATTAAATATGTAGGCTAATGGATATCTTCACCGTTTCTTTAGCCACAAAAATAAAGGAGTAAAGTAAAGAGTAAAAGTAAAGTAACGAGAGTAAAGAGGCCGAATGGAGGAGGCTTGTTCTTTATTCTTGTGCTGCAGATGGTCTGTTAAACTGTTTTCTCTCTAGTAAAGCATTCAGTATTTCCACTTACAAAGTTCGCCATGTACATAGCAAATGTGCTATGGCGCGACACAACTGACTCTTATTCTGTGTTTACACCAGACGTGGTAAGCGCGGATAAATCGCGCTATTGGCACGTAAATACACGTGTGGACATTTTGAGTTTACTCTATTCATTCGCATGCCAAATTCACTTCACAACAGACGCGGATTCACGTGATGGGCAGGGCTTCTGTCTGCCCGGTGACTCTAGCTTCATTGCTAAATGGCTAACATGGATTTTATAAAGAAAATAACTGTGAGAATGGGAATGTGAGATAAGACTCTGATTGGTTTAATGCACGTTATGCTCAAAACACACCCATCACTCATTAAGAGAATAAGCACAACCCTGTTAGACTATGCGCCAGGACGCAGAACATATTTTTCCATTCTTAAAATAGCAAAAGTGGATTCGGACACGCCCTCAATGCTTTTACACCATGCGCTTTAGACTTTGCGCCTAGATCGCTAAAATAGAGCCCAAAGAGTAAGCAATGTTTGCAAGCGGCCGATGTCCATGGGCTGACATGATGCTAATATGAGCGTGCTTTTTGCTTGCATACATCAAGGAAGCTCTTGTTGTCGCTGTCAGTGTATTTTGAGTTCTTCAGCACACACTTCAGTTGCAATTTTTTTTGAGGTGATAAAGGACAAGTGAGCTGTCAGATGGAGAAGAAGAGAGGATGTGACAAGACATGGGGTTAATGGGTGTTTCCCCTTTAGCTGAATTAAAATAGATGCACAGATTTTTTCCTCCCCTTTCTGGCTCGAGTCCATGAAACTCACACATACAGGCTGGCTGTCCATCCTCTGCTGTGATGCATTTCTGAGTTTTGGATGTAAATATTCAATTTCACCTTTGTACCGATAAAGAAATTGTACGGAATACGCATAATTTTCTATTAGAGATTAGGAAGCGTTGAGTGTTTACTTTGTATTTTTGTGTGATTATGAAGTATTTGCAAGGTCAGAGAGCTTAAATATTCACTGTGCTGAGGCTTAAAGCAGCCACTGTAAGTATATAATAAAATGATAGTTCATAATAAATTAAGAGTATGGTGTGTAATTGCAGTAATTTGCAGTCCATTACTGAAAACAAACGCCTAAACTCTAACATTTGCTCATGCATTGTCATAAAAAATAATAGTACATTCTCAACAGCATTCATATGGTGACATTAAGTGTCAAAAAATTACAAAATAATACTAGTTAGAAAGAGAATTGAATTTACTGCAAAGTATCCTAGCTAAATTTAGTCTGAAGCTAAAAAAGGTGAGACAGGACCAATAGCTAAAACAAAGACGCAAGGAAAATCTAAAATAATTAAATCCATACTTGCATAAATACAAACAGAAATATTATGTGTTTATTATCTTCTTGTTCATATTAATTTTGATTCTTTTAAGGATGTCTAAATGATTTTACTGGAGATAAACGGTATGATAAACGTACGTTTTTATGGTTGTTGTTGTTGTTTTAATGAAATACTGTATATAGATTAATTAGATTAACACAGTATATAAAAGTTTGAACTGCGCATTGATCACAAGCAGATCAAGGTTAACGATAATCCACTTTGTCAGTTATTCCGAGTGACCTCACAGGTCAGGCAGAACGACGAACAGTCTGTTTGCATATATATTTTTTTATTCCCAAAGACTGACCCGAGTGCACCCTGTAATCTGCCTCCTTGTGTTTTTTTTCATGCTGAATTTCTTCTCTTTCGCTATTATCCCTGTTTCCATAGCAATGACTTTTTCTACACTTCAGCATTCAGACTCTTCCCAGGTGAGAACTGTGTTACACTACAGACTCCAGAGGCCTTGTCAGGAATCTTAATCAAACACAACATCAGATGTCGGACAATTTTGACATATGCCTTCACAGCCTGGAAATAAGCTATTAAAATGATCTGGGCTAAGACGGGCACTTAAAAACCACTGAAGGTGATCTTTAATATGTGTTCATATCTACTTCTGTTTATGAGATTTCAGATCTGCTTGCACATCAGATTTACACATTCAACCTGGTGTGTGCTGAAACGCAAAATGTGGCAGGCAACACTATTTTTTCACCAAAGTTTTGAGATTTTGAGCTGTTTGGCTTTCCACAAAGTATTTGTTTTCAGTCTTGTATAAAGAAAACATGCAAAGCACACATTTAAGTGTTTTGTTTGTAGCATGTTATCAGTTTATGTCTGTAAATTTAAATCCCAATACACATTTAAAAGACCAAACATTAAAAGATTCAGCACTGACACTGGTTTCAAAGTAATTTTGCAAAAATACAGCGGCCGAGAGAGCTTAACATGCTGCAATTTAAGGAAACGTGCAATGGTAACAGGATCATTTCAAGTATATTGATTTCACTACATTTTCCTCCTGTTTAGTTACTGTTAATTTAAAAGTGTTTTGTGTTCACAATATGTAAATGTAAAAAAAGTCTGCAAAATGACAGTGGTTTCACCTCTTATCCCCCTTGGGGTTAACATCGAGGTCATATAGTCCAAGCAGCCATACCTGTTGCACTATTGTTTGAGCGGTCTTTTCCACCTTTTTGCTGAACTGAAGAGGTATGCTATACCTGTTCCACATAAAACATTAGCACTGGTTGTAAACACACACACACACAAATACATATTTAAGTTTGATTTTAATCATTTGTTTTATTTACTGATGTAAAAACAACTTGTTATATTGTAGAATGTTATTTTTGTTGACAGTGTACATTTAACGGTATGAGCTGAAGCTGCCGATCTGTCACAAACATAATAACATTCTCTGTGCAGACTCAACATAGTGTCCTCTCGTTTTTAACAACACAACACAACGCAATGCAGACCAAAAGAAAGTACGGTTACACAATTACCGAAAAAAAAAAAAAGCCAGTAAACTGAGAAAAGATCTTTATCTGTTTGGCAAACAGTCTTAAAAAACGCTCTGCATTTTCAATGCAAACAAACTAATAAAGCGTGCTGCACTTTCTCACAACGCAAAAACAATTTACGAAAACACGCTGCATTCTCTCACAACACTTTCAAATAGTTTGGAACATAATGGAAATGTTTCAAGAAGACCCTAAAACGTGACAGACCCGGCTATTTAGGTTATGGTTATTTAGGCAAAAAAATACTAAAGACAAGGGAATTGGGATGTTAAAATAAACAAACAAAAACTTACCCACAACTCCTACAACTTCACTGAGCAATAGCCATGGCACAGCAGCGTCCATCACGTTTTTAGGTCCCCTTGAAACATTTTCGTTGTGTTCTGTTCTGTTTGTGTTGTGAGAAAATGCAGCTCATTTTTGTAATTTATGAACGTTGTAAGAAAATGCAGCACGTTTTATTTATTTGTTTGCGTTATTTTTTTTAATGTGTATGTGTTGTGAGGATATTTTCTTCATTTGCTGGTGTTTTTTGTAATTGCATATGTTTTCTTAAATTGCTGCACATTAAGCTCTCTCGGCCACCATACTAAAATGTCAAAAACAAAACAAAAAAATTCCAAAAAGTAAAAAATCAATAAATAAAATGTAAACAAAAAAAATCGAATGCAAGATTAAAGTATATAAAAATATTTTGGTCACATGTTGAACTTTTTCAATGCCAAACTAGATACTAGATCTTGAAGCCATCTTGATTTAAAAAATAAATAAAAATCACGATAACTAGAAAAATCTTGACTACAACAAATCATAACAAATAATCAACTATACATTTCCAATTCAGCAGCATTCATAAACCACCAAAATCCCAAAAATGTTCTCAATGTTTTTACAAAGAAATATGTTTATACATAATTTGACTGATTACATGTGATCTTTCATTTTACAAATAAAATATTTTTACAGTATTTTCTGAATTATGATGCATTTAGATTCCCCAAATCCTTTCTGTAAAAACCTTGGGGGAGAAAATCATAAATTTTATACATAAATCCTTCATTCATTTCCCTTTGGCTTAGTCCCTTATTTATCAGGGGTCTCCACAGTGGAATGAATCACCCACGTTTTTGGGATATGTATTATGCAGCAGGTGCCCTTCCAGCCACAACCCAGTACTGGAAAAAACCCATTCACACAGACTCATACACCTCAGCCAATTTAGTTTATTCAATTGACCTATAGCGCATGTCTTTGGACTACGGGGGGAAACTGGAGCACCTGGAGGAAACCCACGCAAACACTAGGAGAACATACAAACTCCACACAGAAATGCCAGCTGATCCAGTTGGGACTCAAACCAGTAATCTTCTTGCTGTGAGGCGACAGTGCTAACCACTGAGCCACTGTGCCGCCCCTACATAAATCATAAAAGAAGAAACCATACATTTTAACCTGACTTCATCAAATGTTCAAATATTTTTTGTGTGATAGAAAGTATGCAAATTAATGCATAATTAATTAAATAATGCCTCACACATGTAAACAACTTTTAGAAAATTAGTAATTCTAAAAATGTTTGCAATACTTGATGTAATCAATCTGGGTAAGTATGGTAATAACAATTTAATTTTTACACTATTCATCTGTAATGTTTAGTGTTAAAGGTCAATACTCAGCCACAGTGTGTGTGTTTGTGTGTAGATGGGAGTGGTAATACGTCATGTCTTGCCCTTCAGAGTATAAATGAGCAGAGAATTAATGCTCAAGGCCAGGGCTCACACCTCCTCATTTGGCTCCTCTTTCTCGCTCGCTCACTATGTCCCCACCGTTCAGTTTCATTCCCTCTTACACCGCCTTATCACCTGTGACTCTTCCCATCATCCTCTTATAGGAGATTTAAAGCACCTGAGCGAGAGCTGTGAGCATCAAATATCAGTTCTGTGTGTTTTTGTCTGGAGGGTAAGGCCCAAGTTGGGGCTTATTGCGGGCCTGATACTCTTAAGAGGTTTGTAAGATAAGTGGCTGTTGAACCACTCACTATTCGCAGAACGACTGATGTAAAATGAGCTTTCTTTGAGTTCAAGCAGCCGAGACTTTCAAACATAAAAAAGTGCTTTATATTCTTCACCATAAACACCTGAAATAGAAAATGGATTCTCTGATGTGTACTAAATAGTGCCATCTGTTGCTCAAGTTCCTATTCGAGACTACTCTACTGGTGTGCATATTGATATTTCTTTATGATTTCTGTAGTCACTGCTTTTAATTAATCCAAGGTGATGCAGAAAAAAACCCAGCAAGCATGTTTTGTTTCTAAAAAATGTCTAATAGATGTCTAATAAACATCTAAATGTCTAAACATAGTCGTCTTGGCTAAAACAAGGCTAAATTTGGGCTGTCAGTGAAAATCTAATACACGTCTAAGAATTGGCTAAAACTAGACTAGTCATCATATAAGCAGAAATGAAAGATTACACATATAAAGTCTGTCTAATCTGTCTATTTGACGACTCGTCTAGTTTTTAGCTATTCTTAGATGTCTATTATGTAGATTTTCACTGACAGCTCAAGTTTAGCCTTGTTTTAGTCAAGCTCTCTAGGTTTAGATGTCTATTAGACGTCTATTAACACAAAATTGTTTACTGGGAAGTGTTTTCTGAAATGTTTTAGACATTTTGTTTCACAATGTTTTAGTGATTCAAAAACAATACCACAACTTTGAAAATCAAGAACTCTGCAAGGAAGCTCTGATATTTGTTAAGTACTCTTCACATTGATTAATTACCCAAGGTTTTATCATGTTTCTTTGATTAAAATACAGATTTTCAAGGTTGTGGTAATCTTTTTTAATCACCCTGTAATGCAAGTCAGTGTGGATCCAGTGGCGATTTGGATCCAACTGACTTCACTGATCAATCAATCAATCAATCAATCAATCAATCAATCAATCAATCAATCAATCAATCAATCAATCAATCAATCAATCAATCAATCAATCAACCAATCAACCAATCAATCAATCAATCAATCAATGTTTGATTGTTTTGATGTGATGTTGTTTGCCACATTCATTCTGAAACTTAGTAATTGATTTTCATTTTTATATGGCGATATAATTTTATATGTGGCGATTTGGATCCAACTGACTTCACTGATCAATCAATCAATCAATCAATCAATCAATCAATCAATCAATCAATCAATCCATCCATCCATCCATCAATCAATCAATCAATGTTTGATTGTTTTGATGTGATGTTGTTTGCCACATTCATTCTGAAACTTAGTAATTGATTTTCATTTTTATAAAAGCTACTTTTGAAAAAAATATATATATTAACTGCACTTACAATGCTTAACTTAACTTAATGGTAATGCAATAATGTGCACCCTTTGTAAAGCTGCTTTGAAATAATAATTATTATAAAAAGCGCTATACAAATAAACTTGAATTAAACTTACAATACAAATATTGAAAGTGATTTGATGATGTAAAGTGTAATTATATGTCTTCATGTATAATTCAATGCGCTTCTTGTCATTTTAAACACCAATCATTAAAATGATACACCAAATTTTTATTATAGCTTACCAAATTTAAAATAATGCTATTTTGATAATTATTTTACTGAGTGTGTTTTTGTGCTAGTTTCTTGGCTCGTTTTATGCTTGTTCTTGTTAAATAAATATGTAAAGCTGCAACCAGGGATGGGAAGTATGTATGATACAGTACATGGATTTCAAATACATATTTTAAATACAAAGTAGTGTTTTGTAATTTGTATTTGATAGGGTTTATGAAAATGGGTTAATATTTTGTATCAAAATACTTTAGTGTCTTGTATTTTTGTATTTTTTAAATACTATAAAATACTTTGTAAGAAGTCTACATGATGACATCATAAAGATGCCGCCTAAGATTAATGCTTTCTAAGTTATTTGCCTAGACTTAAGATCAGAACAGAAACTTTATTACAAAGGTTGTCAATGCTTTGAGTATGGATGGAAATTATGCACGCATAAAAAAAAATTTCAACAGACAAATAGCATGGGTATAATTAAGAGTAAGTCAGCATTCATTGAACACAATGCTAAGACCAGTAATATGTAATGGCTGTATAGTGTACAATTCAGCATCTTTGCTTAAGAAAAAAATGAGATGCAATAAAAATATCAGTCTTTAAAAACAGGATGAGGAGCCTTCAGCACATAATCATTCTCAGTCTCAGTGCTGCAGCTGGAAATGCAAAGGAACTTAAAAAAAAGATGGTGTACTGGTGCTTACTAATGGGGTAAACTGAGACTCTTCCAGTTAAAGAAGAAGTGAAAAAACTCTAGGCAGAATGAGTCAACTCTACAAATATTAGTAGTTTTAGATGGGTTGCTGATGTAGATGCCAAGAAAATAAGACAAACAACATAAAAATCCTACAGTGGTGATTCCTACATTACTTCATTGGCTGTTTCAAATGTCAGTAGTTGATCTGCACATTCTCTGTATAGTTAATGAAGAGGAAAAATGTCTGTCTAAAAAAGTCAAAGTGGCACAATACAATATACTGTATGAGACACAAATATTTAATAACACTCCAGTCTATACAGACTAGTCAAAACCCCCAGATTTCAGACTTTGCAAAAAGTGAGAGAGATCATGATTAATGTTGTTCATTGAAGAATACAAATGCAAAAAACATGATTTATGAAAATGACTAAAACTGTAGAATTTATTTTAAAAAATGTGAACAAAAAAAATTAAACAACCTTTATATATCACCCTTTTAAAATATAAGACTGTAAAGAGATGGTGGCAATTTTACTGGCCACCCAATGGATGGAAACACAACGAAGAGATAAAGTACTATTTTCCAACTCATTATCTGCATTACGGTTTTTACAGTGATTGAAGAGATCATCTTCAACACAGAACTTTCTGTATAAAATTTGTACAAAAAAATTTATACACAAAAAGATGTATAATTTATACATCTTAAAATGTATAAATAAGAGAGAAACAATCGTTTATGAATACTCGTGTACAGGAGTAGAGGTGAAAGAGTAGGCAAAGAAGCTGACTTAAACTTGCTCAGAGAAACACTGCTACTGTCATTGTTTACTTCACTAAGTCAGTTTAATGGTGAAGGGATTGATCGAATATGCTGATTGATAGAAGGTTTGCGACAAAATGTCATGCTCCCTTGTAAAAGTATTTTGCAGTATTTTCAAAATACAGTATTTTAGTTTGATACATTTATGGTTGCTGTATTTTGTAATTTATTTTGATGCTCGTAAAATTGATGTATTTGGTATTTTATTTTAAGATACATTTAAATGTATTTTTGCCCATGCCTGGATGCAACTAAAACTGACAGTATGTGGTGTAAAGTGCCAAGTGCCAAGTCTTAATGAGTGATTCACTTATTCATTCTTTCAAATAAATCATTCAAAATGGCTGATTCACTTCAAAACATAGGTATAGTGACAGGATAGATAAGCATAAATTATTGAAACACTGATTCATTTAAAAACAGATTAATTCAAGAATTATACACTGCAGTGTTACTCTGGGAAATACAGACTACTATAGGCGAAAACCTTAAAAAAAAAAGAAAGATGGTAAAATATTTATTTAAGTAAGCCTACCAAGTCTCTTTAATAACTAGTGCAGGAATGGGCAAACTCAGTCCTAGAGGGCTGGTGTCCTACAAACTTTAGTTCCAAACCAAATCAAACACAATTGCCTACAGTTTTCTAGTGATCTTAAAGACACTGATGAGTATATCCAGGTATGTTTGATTATTGTTAGGGCAAAACTCTGACTGTTTTTCAATTCCAAGAAGGCAGAGAATGGACTTGAGTTTAAGTGGAGAGCAATCTTGTCAGGTTACCTCAGAAGAACAAACTTGGGAGACTGCGAGAACACAGAACACGACCAGAGAAATGAGATGCTGCATTCTTTCTAAAGGTCTCATGACCTTCATGTATTTTTAACGGAAAATTATTTAAACATAACAACGTTCATACAACGTTTTTTTTTTCTCCTTTTCAGTATATGTAACATGCACAAAGGCCTTACAAATATACTTTGCACAACATAAATAACACGAATTTCAGCAAATAAACACCCTTAATGTGTTTATGCCTTTATTAAGATTTTCATTGTGAATGTTTACTTGCACCGTCTCATTTAGGGAAACTCCTGAGATAAATAGGTTATATCTCTGAACTTTAGTAATGAACAGGTAGAGAATGCTGTGCTTTCACCTTTTTAATTCAGCCGCAATCAATTCTGAGGTGTTCAGAGCGAGTTCGCTGCTTAAGTCTGCATCTGTGTATCTTCGGTACCTAGAACACATCCGTGAACTTTCACGCATCCTCCGCTTTTGTGGTCTTGAGTTTTGGAACTCAACTTTGGCAGTTAATGATGATGTTACAAGGACGCAAGTTCGCTGGAGAACGGATATTGAAAAACAGGCTCTGTTTGGACAGAGTTTCCCTGGTTATAACCTGCGTATTATTCAGATATAGTAGTTTGTTACATCTTATTTTACATCTGTTATCCAACCCAATAATCCTAACAGCCACCTTAATAACTGTTTATAAGTAGCAAATTACGAATTTATTGAGCTAAAATACAAAGTTATTGGTTTGTTTACAGTGAAAATTGTAGCTTAAAATGAAGTTTGACAAAAGAGACAATACTGTGTCTAAAATGTCACAGAACTCTTTAACAGAATCAATCTCCTTTTGCAATAAAGCTCATTTGTTAATATTTGGTAATGAAATTGCATATAAAAAATACTTAAATGTGTCAGAAAACACTCTTAGGTTAACCCATTTAAAATAAATTGGAGCAAAAATACATTTAGTTGCAATATAACATGCAATTTAGTGCTCAAAAGCAGTACATTCAGTTATATTCTTATAGGTATATTCTTTTGAACTAAGTTGTACCCTTTTAAAAGTACACTTCCAGTACGTGTACTTGTTTTTCAAAAGGAGTCTTTACTGTAGTATCTCCAGCACATTCAGGAGACCGATTCATCAAACCTAATGTTCAAAGAGTTTATGGACTGCCTGAGTAATGATTAAAACTAGCAAATAAGCTCTTTTGGGTGCCCATTGTCCTGTTAACTATCTTGGTCTCACAGCTCATTGTGTTCAAATAGGTCCTCTTGTTTCTCTCATCGGCAGCGTTTCACTATCAGATAGAGGAGATGTCGTCTCTTCAGTCCGGTTGTCATGGTCACTGTCTTATTGTTGTGCCAGCTATTTGTGTCTCATTCTGTGTTCAAAGTGATTTGCAATTATTCCACCTTTCAAGGGGTTATTAACAGCTGTGAATATTGAGAACATTGAGCACATACAAAACAGAGCGTTCCCTGAAATACCCGAGGCCTGCGTTTCTCTTCTGTTTGATGAGTGAAACAATTGTAGTAGTAGGAATATGAAAGAAAGAATAGAGCTGTTATGTATTCGAGAATGAGGAATGACCAGGCACATTGCTTTTGAATTACAAGTGTTCTGCTTGTGATTCTTTATTCATCTACTTTTTTGAAAGCAGGATTGTCATCTTGCACTGGATTATTGATTTGACCCTGACCGAAAACTTTGTTGGTTTTAAGGTGCTCCTCTAATAATTTACTGCGTTGTGGTTTCAACTGAAGAATCAATAAATCATGCTTTTTTCTGTCCTAAATAAGGAGCATTGATTAACTCCTAAAAATCTAAATAATAATAAATATTCTGATTTATTGAGTATCTCATTAATGACAGTCACAATTGGGGAACTAAGGTCTGGTATACTGTATGCTTATAAGGTGATGCTTAATATTATATGAAGACTAGGGTCATGGGGTCGCAGTGGCGCAGTTTGTAGCACGATCGCCTCACAGCAAGAAGGCCTCAGCTGGGTCAGTTGGCATTTCTGTGTGCAGTTTGCATGTTCTCCCCGTGATCGCGTGGTGTTTCCTCCGGGTGCTCCGGTTTCCCCCACAGTCCAAAGACATGCAGTATAGGTAAATTGGGTAAGCTAAATTTTTCAGAGTGTATGTGTGTGAATGAGAGTGTATAGATGTTTTCCAGTGATGGGTTGCAGATGGAAGGGCATCCGCTGCGTAAAACATATGCTGGATAAGTTGGCGGTTCATTCCGCTGTGCCGACCCCAGATTAATAAAGGGACTAAGCCGAAAAGAAAATGAATGAATGAAAGATTAGGGTCATGTGTGTGTAGAATAGCCTATTTGTGTCTTATGTACTTACAAAATACTCTAGATAATTGAATAGAAAGAGATGTAGTTGGAGGATACACAGAATGTCAAATCTAAAAAAAGACATTTTTAAATGTTTGCAATGCAAAAAATGTTAAAATGTTTTTGCAAAGTGTATTATTGTATAATATTGTCAGTTCGTACAACATAAAAACAAGTATTATAATGTTATTGTAGAAAAAAAATATTTAATTTTATAAAAACCCTGATATCTTTTGATTACAGTTAAGTAACTTAGTAACAAACACTACCAATATAGTGGCATTAAGATTTAATTCATGTTTTTAATTATTCTACTAGCAGCTAGCTCTCTGCAACTCCCACATGGTCGCCCACTGAAGCTAAGCAGGACTGGGTTCTAACGCCCCAGTATATTGATGGGGACTCTATACTGCTCAGTGAGCGCCGTCTTTCGGATGAGACATTAAAAACCGTGGTCCTGACTGTCTGTGGTCGTTAAAAATTCCAGAATTTCCTTTGAAAAAGAGTAGGGGTTTAACCCCGGCATCCTGACCAAATTTACCTACTGGACTCTGTCCATCATGCCTCCTAACCATCCTCATATCATAATTGGCTTCATCACTCTGGAGCAATATGGCTGTTATCGTGTCATCTAGGTGGATGCTGCACACTAGTGGTGGATGAGGAGATTACCCCCAAAAATGTGTAAAGAGCTTTGAGTGTCCAGAAAAGCGCTATATAAATGTAAGGAATTATGTATTATTTATTAACCAACCAACCATATAGATAAATCGCTAAATTCATCTACAATAAAACTGAATTTTTTTTTTTATATATAATATAAAAATATTTCCAATAATTGCTGTTCATTAGAAATATAATAATTCAAAAATATTGAAAAAATAAGCTGTTTAGAATTTGATAATAATAAGAAATGCTTATTGGTCATCCAATCTGCATATTATATTGTAATGTATACTGTACTATAATGTCTGGTAGATCAACTGACAATTTAAAACCTGTAAATATTTAAAATAAATACAAAGTGTTATTTACATTTTTAAATAATATTAATCATTTTTACTTTAAATTTATTCAACAATCTGAAATGGATTTTTCTCAAAAATAAGAGATTTTCAGGAAAATGTGAGTTTTAAAGTAGGATATGATTTATTGATTTATTGATGATTTTATTTATTTATAGTAGGATATTGTTGATTCTGAACTTTAAGAGAATAAGTAGTAGATTTATGGTTTTGACTGAAGTAAGTTTTGGGCTTATATAATGTTTATTTCGGATTGTGGGCCTGGGGTTAGAAATGGTGATATTGAGGTGAAAACATTAAGGTTGAACACTGAGAATATTGAATTGCTGGTTTAGTTTTAAGTTAAGATGATGTTATAGACATACATATAGGCCGTCTTTCGGATGAGACGTTAAATTGAGGTCCTGACTCTCTGTGGTCAATAAAAATCCCATGGCACTTGTAAAAGAGTAGGGATGTAACCCCAATGTCTTGGCCAAATTCCCTCCATCGGCTCTTACCGATCACAGCCCCCCAATTATCCCCATTCACCGGATTGGCTCTATCACTGTCTCTCCACTCCACCTATAGCTGGTGTGTGGTGAGTGCACTGGTGTAGTTGTCCTGTGGCTGCGGTTGCATCCAAGAAGATGCTGCACACTGGCGGTGGTGTGGAGAGACCCCCCTTCATGATTGTGAAGAGCTATGGGTGTATGACCATACACAATAAATGCACTGTATAAATACACATTACATTACTTGTTTACACAATTAAAACAAGCACAAACATCCATGTTGATTATTCGAAGACACACCTGCTGTTTCGTTTTGCAGTGTGCATCAGGAGGTCATTGCATGTAGGTGGTCTGACTAGGGTCAGGAAATTGATTGATGGGATGTTGATCCCATCAACATGTCTGTCTTGTAGAAATCACATCGGACTCCTATGAACAGCGTAGTAAACAGTCATTCAATACCTGCAATTTCTTTCTAGACCTGTTATGAAAAATGTAATCCTCATAAAACATGAAAGGCTGAAAAATTCTGCAGCTTCTTCAACAGACTTTATCTGTACTATAAGTATAAAATGAAGGGTTTAGCAATCCACCAAACTTTAATTCATTAGCATAACCTCTGCTTAAAATTCATGACAAAAAAATCCCTTGTCGGCGCCTTCACCTTTGACCTCCCGTACAATATACACTAACTCAGTCTAACCCTCAGTCTTGACCCTCAGTCTTTCAAATCAGAGGCAGCTAAATGAATGCAGTGCGATGTGGCTAATTACCAAAGACAATGCAATCTGAACTCCCCTTTATTTGCATATGATAATACAATTGTCTGAAGCTGAAGTAATAGCTCAATTAAAACAAGACAGATAAGCCCGCAGTTTCTTGACAAGTTTAACTAATTACAGTTATCTAATTATTGCAGGTTAGCGGCATGTCCAAATTGTTATTGAACCTGGAATCTCTGTGGTCGATGTCGTTGACAATATGCTATTTTGAGTCAGCATTTAGGGGTCTTTACTTTAGAGGTTTAAATCATCAGTGTACGGATTACACTGTAATCCCGTGTGAGTAAATACCCACCCTGCTACATTCACAACGGTATGAAGAACTCACTCTGCAAAACTGCACAACTGTTTTCCAAGAACTGTGATGTCTGCTAAGGTTTTATGCTTTAAAAAATGCTAAATTACATACTAAAGAGAGAATAAAGTCTCTTAATATGAGTGATTTTTGAACTGTGTGATCAGTGGCGGATTTAGGCATGGGCGATATGGGCGATGTAAAGGGAGACGGTGCAAAAAAATTAAAAAAACATGCCTTAGTAAAAGATTTGAGATACAATTTACTTTACTCGATTTACTTTACTATGTATTTGCCCAGTAGAGCTTTATGTTTAGCAACGCATCTGGGTTTGGTTTACTTTAATGGTCTATATGACAATATAATTGATGACTTTGCAGCAAAAAAGCCAAGAATGGTCCAGATGAAGTGAAAGATTAGTACATTTTCAGTTTGTTTGTATGCTGTCTGAATTGAGACAATTACATGTGTTCCTATGGGAGTAATAAAAAGTCAACCACATAGTGTCTCCTTTATTTTTTGGGGTAGGGGGGTGAACATGAGGTGATTCACCCAGGGTGCCATTTCAACTAGAACCACCACTGTGTGTGATGTGTAAACTTTTCCATTCCATTTTCTCACAAACAAACAATGGTTGTTTCAAGAGCTTATCACTGAAAGTTTTTTTTGGGGGGGACTAAAATGGTTCCTGCCCTAGGGGTTCTCAAACTCTGTTCTGGAGGTCCGGAGTCCTGCAGATTTTAGCTCCAACTTGCCTCAACACACCTGTAAGGATGTTTCTGGAAAGCCTAGTAATGCTGCGGTCACACTAGACTTTGAGCTTGCGAAATTCTGTAGTAAGGCACTGCGAAAAGGGGCGGGATTAAACAAGATGATTAGACATTAAAAAAAAAAAAAAATTTGGACCTTAAAAATTTTAAATGTCTGTCCAGAGAGGTCATGTTTTGATTAGATTATTTTAGATTAGATTCAACTTTATTTTCATTACACATGTACAAGTACAAGGAAACGAAATGCAGTTTAGGTCTAACCAGGAGTGCAATAGCAGCAAGTGCAGGATACAGGTATAAGTTATAAAGTGCAGTTATAGAAAAACTATGGTGATATTTACAGATGGATGTACTATGAACATTATATACAGGTTGTATTAGCTATGAACAGAGATTTACAATAGATGGATATATGTACAGATTGCCATTAATAATTAGAAGTTTGCAGATAGATAAACAATTACAAATGTATATGTACAGTTGGTATGTACATAATTACAAATGTGCAGTGAGTATGTATAGTTCAAATAAATGAATCGGTGCAATGAATATGTGCAATTTTTACATAGTGCAATGATTATGAGGAGTATAAGTTATGAGGAGAGTGGGGGGTGTATTAGGGGGCAAAGAGTCAGTGGGGGGCAGAGTTCAAAAGGGAGACAGCTCTGGGGAGCCTGAAGCGCCTGCCAGAAGGCAGGAGAGAAAACAGTCTGTGAGCAGGGTGAGAGGAATCCTTAAGAATACTACATGCTCGGCGCAGATAGTGTTTCCTCTGAATGTACTCTATGGCTGGCAGTGTGGTCCCTGTGATGCGTTGGGCAGTTTTCACCACCCGCTGCAGTGCCTTACGCTCCGCAACCGAGCAGCTTCCATACCAGACTGTGGCACAGTTCGTCAGGATGCTTTCTATTGTGCAGCGGTAGAAGTTAACCAAGACGGCTGATGACAGCTGGTTCTTCTTAAGTTGCCTTAAGAAAAATAGGCGCTGGTGAGCCTTCTTGACCAGGCTGGAGGTGTTGGTGGTCCAGGAAAGGTCCTTTGAGATGTAGGTCCTCAGGAACTTGAAGGATGAGACAGGCTCGACGGCCATCCCATTGATGTGGATGGGATCATGTGAGCCTGTTCGTCCCTTCCTGAAGTCCACAATGAGCTCCTTGGTCTTGTTGGTGTTAAGGAGCAGATTATTGTCGGTGCACCAAGTGGCCAGATGCTGTATCTCCTCCCTGTAGGCAGTCTCATCATTGTCGCTGATTAGACCAATCACTGTGGTGTCATCTGCAAATTTGATGATGGTGTTAGAACTGTTCACAGGCCTACAGTCGATGGTAAAAAGGGAGTAGAGGAAGGGGCTCAGCACACAGCCCTGTGGTACACCACCCAGATAGCAGGTAGTAATCGGCCCGAGCTCGGCTACCCTTCGGCGCCTCCGGCTCCGACTCGGCATCGGCGAGTGTTATCTGGGCCGAGTATGGCCCGCAGCTCGCTCTCGCACATGTGTTTGTGATGCGGCTGTAAAGCCCTGGCCCGATTCCTGTTAACTATATCTGGCCCGAGTCTGTCTGTAGAGTCCGGGCCGCTTCTGGCAAGGACTCGGCTTGTTTAACTTTTGTCCTGATGGTGGCGGTAATGCTCCAAAAAGCTGGTTGGCAACCGCCTTAAAGATTACAAGAAGAAGTTTTGGAACTCGTTTTTTCCGGTCAGAAAGGTAAGGTTTTTACTGCTTTTATACTGTATACTATGCGAATTTAGTGTTCAAAACATTTTTTTCACAGTGTTAGGTTGTAACAGTGTTTAGTAATTTAAAACAATTTGATACAAAATGCAACTAGTTTTAAAGAAACACGACTGAAGCTAATTGATGTGTATGCTAACGTTACAAACACGTCTGCAAGTTCCTGTTCCTTTTACACAATGTTAGATTGTAACAGTGTTTAGTAACTGAAAACTATTTTAATTATTTTAAAGAAACATGACTGAAACGAATTGGTGTGTATCTTAACGTTACGTTAAAGAAAGTTTCTGTAGACGAATCCGTTAACACTACCATGGCAAAACGTGCTTTTACCATGGGTGTTGAAAAAATGATTTTACAGTTGTGTACTTACCCAACAGAAATAATTCTGAGTGATTATGTGTAAATAAAAATTAATCGTTTTGGATCTATAAAATATTATTGTTTAACTTGTTAATGCAGTGGATCTCGAAAGTGATCTAAGCTCGATACTAATAGCTTCACAAACAGCTGAAATGGGTTTTGTTATTGGCTATCATCATCAAACATTTTCCACAATGGTAGGTTAACAGTGTTTTTAGTAACTTACAACTATCTGATCCAAAAGGTTTCTTATTTTAAAGAAATTCGACTGATTGTGACTTATTCTACTTTAAATAACAATTTTGGGCTTATGCTCAAGGGGTATAATGTTTGTTTCAGGCTTTTTCTGAATAGTCATTATTAATGTTTATAATGATTCTAGTGAAGATAAACATTTTTTATACACTTTTGTATGTTTGTTTGTTTAACAGTCCACAACAAGATCCTTGAGCATGATCAAACAAGCTCGGCACAGAAGAGGCCAGTATATGTAAGTCATGGCTGAAAATTATGAGTTTTACTCTGTGAATTATAGTATTTGAATAGGGCAAGGGACAGTGTTGCTCAGATTTTGAAGCCTTTGCAAACTCATTGTAGTGATGACACTTCTCACTATCTAAAAGTCTTATATAGTAAAAATGAGGCCCCTAAAGATAAAGACTTTGATAACCTAGATGATTATGATATGGTGACATCTGAAGGCTCAGTTAATGAGTTCCATATTGTGGGGTTCGAGTCATCTGAAATGGAATTTGTGCCATCTTCATGGGTACAGAATGATAGATGTGCTTAACCATCTTACAAATCTATGTCTAAGAATCATAAGGCTGTCACACTGCATGAATCCCCGATTAAATCTTGTGCAACCTTCATTTACACTACAGGTATTATAGCCATTAATTAACTTTGATAGTATTTCAGGATTTGAACTTTTTTTGGGGGGAGGTTAACAACAATGTGATGTTTTATTATAGACACGTATGAGGAAGCTCGACTCCCTTCCACAGGCAACTGTGATGTCTGACTTGCAAACAGATGAGGACGATGATCGCCCGTCATACACCAAAAGAAAGAACAGGTTTGTTTGCAATTATTTTAAACACATACTGTCAACATTATTTCATTGATCTATTACAACCTGTAATTTTTGTCCTGGCACTATACTAAAATAATGTTTTGTTTTGTAAATGTATCTGATCATGGGACATAAAAGACAGGACTATAGTGACAGTGATGAAGAAAAGATATTTGGAACAAAGAGGCTGGAAAAAAGCAGATATAAATATTTCAGAATTCGATGCAGCACCGCAACTACCATCACCACCAATGACTATGGAAAAATCCTTAAGGACACCATCAAGATGCACAGATACTGTACATTCCAGTGCGCCTATGAACATTTACAGTCCTTGTTCCAGTGCAGTTGGAGATCAAGACAGAACTTATTGGTACTCATGTCTTTGTAAGAATTAAAGACATCACTACATTTGTAAAGGCTTTATGCAACTAGAAAGTAAAGATCAACTAGAGAATATCAGCAGTATCTAACCCTCTGTTGTATTTACACAAGTTGTATAAGCTATAGGTTGATTTATACTAATTTGTTATTTTTCTTTTTTTAGCACCACTGTCTGAAGTGTTAAAATCACAAGACGACATAAAGCAGCAACTGGTCCTGATTCTCAAAAATCTGCAAAACCAAAACAGACATGATGAAATTCCAGATGTAAGCACATTTGACCTTCCTTTGTCCAGTTTGATTTGGAAAAGCTTGAAAATCAACTAAAGGACCAGCCCGAACAAATGAAGAAAATGGTAAGTTCAAGCTCTTGTGTATTTCAAAGTGTTTTAAGTTTATTTATTTATTTGATTTTTTGCTCCATAGGTAGCCTACTTAGGAATTATTGGTGTTTTCCACCAAGGAAGCAGTTTGGCGTATCCTGGGAAAGCTTTTGGCTAACTCCTTGGCCAAACAAATTAACTGGAGCGGGGCAAAACAAAAAGTGGCCTTTCGTGCACTCCCCCTTGGGACTGTCGTAGTCAGTAAGTTGGTTTTAAATATACATTTCAATACAATTAGGGGCTGATCCATCTGTGTATTTCTTTGAATTATTAACCAGAGGATCAAAAAGAAATCTATATATGGTCCCATTTAGGTTGTACTTATGTGAGAGCAAGCATGTTTATTTTTTTCTTTAACATTTGTACTTGTTCACTACTAATTATCTGTATATCTTTTGATCACAGATGCAGTGAGGACAAATGTCCATACCATGCCACTGATGAAGAGGTGGAAAAATGCATTACAAGGTGGTTACAACTTGCTCCTGACAGGCACGGAGGAAGGAAGGAAAGAGAGAAAGCTAATGTGTCAAATATCTAAATCACTATTTTTTATATATATATATATATATATATATATATATATATATATATATATATATATATATATATATATATATATATATATATATAAATAAATAAATATATATATATATATATATATATATATATATATATATATATATATATATATATATATATATATATATATATATATATATATATATATATATATATAAATAAATAAATAAATGACAATATGCCAAATTCTGAAGAAACATCTTGAAACATTTTCAATAACTGTAATAATAATAAAGAAAAAATTTTAAATATAAAATTGCACAAGATATATACACACACACACACACACACACACACACACACACACACACACACACATCATGTTTTGCTGTTTGTGCAATTTATTCAAATTATTCTTTCAAGTTTATTTAAAAATTAAGTTTAGGTCTTTATACATCTGCAGTTTTATATTCATATATTTTTTTGTTTTATTGTTATTATTTCTATGTTTAATAATGTTTCGAGACGTTTCTTCAGAATTTGGCAGTTCTTTTTACAACTTTGACTTGAATATTTTACGTATTGTCATGGGTATTTGTAAGATGTTTCTTGTTATATCTTAAATTGGTTTCTATATTCAAGTTTATATAAAAATTACCTGTTTTAAGATGTCTTGTACATTTTTTTTTTTTTAATTCAAATCTGTTGGGAAAAAAGGTTTGTTTTGAAAACTTTTGTGTATGTGTGCAATTTCAGATAATTTTTTTTTTCTATAAATCTTCCTGTGTATTGTGCAGTTTTATTGTTGTTTTTCTTGTGCACTACAAAACTATTTATTAAATTTGAGTATTATTTGTTTCTTGCAATCAATAAACGTTTATCATTTATTTATTTTGTCCTTTGTTTGGTTATTTGCGTTATAGGATATGTATGCTGTTTGCATTTTATTTAAAGGTTAAACGCAGTGCCTCCACTTTGTGTTTACATAGCCTGTGTTTGCTGTTATATCAACTCAAATGGTTGTAATACCATGTATTATGTATCAAGTACTAATGTAATACCAAAAGGTTTTATATCAAGGTATATGAAGACTTAGTCGCGCCAGCTCCGGCCCGCAGTGCACATTACTCACGGGCCGATTCCGGCTCGGATGCGGCAGCGTCGGCTCGCCTACGGCCGCCGCATCTGGCCCGATTGATTCGGGCCGGAATCGGGCAGTGAGTCCATAGGCATCCGGCCCGAGTACGGCAGCCGGAGTCGGGCCGAGGGGTAAGTCTCCGGCAGGCGAGAATCTAGCCGGAACTGGCCCGAGTGTATTTTGCTATCTGGGCAGTGTTGAGTGTGACGGTGGTGGAGCAGATGTGGTCTGATCTAACATTCTGAGGTCTGTTAGTCAGAAAGTCCATAACCCAGTTGCAGAGAAACGTGTCGATATCCAGGTCTCTAAGTTTGATCATTAACTTAGAGGGTATGACAGTGTTGAATGCTGAGCTGAAGTCAACAAACAGTATTCGTGCGTAAGTGTTTTTATTGTCCAGGTGTGTGAGTACAGAGTGCAGTGCTATGGAGACTGCATCTTCTGTGATCCTGTTGCCACGGTAGGCAAACTGATGTGGGTCCAGTGTGGATGGCAGAGAGTCTTTTAGTTGTGCCAGGACCAACCGCTCGAAGCACTTCATGATGATGGGTGTGAGTGCTACAGGGTGATTGGTCATCGATTGGTCTCACGCAGTCACGTGATGGGATTTCGCAGGTCAGAGTTCACCAAGCTTGAACTTTGCAACGCAGCGAACTGCGAAACTTGACGCACAAGCTTGCGTTTCCGGTCTGCCGCATTCACATAAGTATGAATGGAAGTCTATGGGGAGAAAAGTCTAGTGTGACTGCAGCGTAAGAGCTTGATTAGTTAGCCCAGGTGTGTCTGATTGTGGTTGGAGCTAAAATCTGCAGGACATCAAACCTCCAGGACCGAGATTGAGAACTCCTGCTTCAGGGTATCGCCTCAAAAGCAACTTGATTGTATAGAACATGGTCAAATGTACAGTTTTTACAGATTACACAGCATATTTATCTGTTTTCTGCTCATTATATTTAGGCTTAAGTCCTCTAAGTGATATATACAGTACTTTAGATCCTAAGAAATGTTGTTTCTCCAAAATGCATTTCCAGTAAGATTGTGATGGCAATAAAACGTTGAGCTGCTGGAATCTGCTTAACGTTTGCAGTTAAGTCTGGATTTGATATGCCGTACTGCTCTTTAATGACGCTTATTTATCTCTTCATTTTCTATTTCCGCACGCACACACAATTTATACTGGCACAGTTTAAAACAGCTTTGGCTACAGATGTTGTAAAGCTCATATTTAGAAAATATGTCTTTTAAAGTTTGCTTATCTGCTGTAGAAAGTGATAAGCGTATATAAGCCTGCTATTATGTTGATGTTTTTCATGTGAGCTAATGATATTTTCTTTCGCTTACCCCTGTGTGACCTTCACACAAACCTTTTTGTATTTTTAGATTTTTATTAAGGCATTATTTATTATGTTTATTAAGCCGCTTTCTCATGGGGATCATTAGCTGGTTGCCACAATATGTGTGATGGGGTTTAACTATCCTTCTGGGGACATTTTGGTCCCACAATAAAAGCAAACTGTGACACTTCATAACCTCCACATGCTCTAGTTTTTTTTCTTCGTGTGTTTTCTTCATCAGGGTTGTTTTCACAAAACCCTTCTCTCAAACGCACCAGCTTAATGAGCTTTCCTGCTGCTGGCTGACAGTCTACAGGCAGTTTTTATTCATTTTCAGTCGTTCTTGAGAAATAAACAGAATTCAACATTACTCGACACCACCACTGTCTCTTTCTTCCTATACAGTAAAATAGAGTGGAAGATCAATCATCTTAACAACAAAAAAATAGTTTCTCTGTTTCACAAGGAAGAAAAATGTGGCATTATACTGTCATGTAATTTGCAGGATGAGGCTCTATTGCTTCAGTAAACCCACCAGACACTGTATTAACCTTGGGATGAGAAACTGATCTTCCCCTTAGTGGAAAGTGCTGTACACTGGTTGAGCTTTTCATAGCCTGTACGCGGACTGATTTATCTCTGGGAGTCGAGATTGGGATAGAATTGGGTTCGGATGAACTCCTCTGAGGGAAACGGCGGGAAGGAGGTCTAAAATGTTACATATTTTACTTTAAAATGACGTCACGGGGTTGTCATCTAAAGCAGGACTGGCAGGTTGTTAGTCAGACGGAGGAGGAAAAGAGAGAGAGAGAGAGAGAGAGAGAGAGAGAGAGAGAGAGAGAGAGAGAGAGGGTGGATAGCGCGCGCGGTGGTGATAACACTATCTATCCAAATGACGAGCGTTGCTTTCACGCGCTCCACTCATCACGCGCGTCCGTGAAGTGGTGTTTCATTTCTCACTTTTCTATTTTTTTTCCCCGCGGCACACATTTATTTGGGCTCTTGAAAGATTGAGAGAACTATCGAAGAGCTTTTGGGACCGATAGGACATGCTTTTAAGCCACGGAAATCTCGATGTTTTATGTTGCGTTTTTGTCTGCGCTCGGTCTCACGATGACAATGTAGAGAAAGTGCGCCGTGACCGCGAACGCAGCGCACGAGCGATGTTGACGCCGTCACCCTGCCGCCTGGTTCCCACAGCTTCTTGACTTTTTTTCCAGTGGAGTATATTGTAGATGAACTTGTGAATGTAAAAGAAGACGGCTGTTGAGACGCAAGTGAACCGTCCAGCTGCCCACGCTGCCGCTGGGTCGCTCTGCACGTCTGTGCGCACTTCTGAGGAGAAAACAGCGAGCAACTAAAAAAAGGGGACAAGACGCGTCCTTGTTTTTCGTGAATTTTTTGCCCAGTCCTCGTTTGGTGAGCTCTGAAGAGACGTGGAGCTATTTCAAGCTGTCTGCTTGTCGGGATTTATAACATTAGAATGCTAACGTTTGGAGTAAGGTGTCTAACTTAAGGTGACCATTACGCTCGAGCGTCGACGTTTGTTGGAACGCATAAATGGACGAATATCAGGAGGACTGATTCGGAATTGTTGTCTGGAAAAATGTGGCTGAAACGGTGTGTCACACGCAGGTAATAAATATCCCTTTTGGCATCTCTAAGCTAAGAGCTGAATGCATCAGACGCCCAAAAAATCCTGTCACCGTGCAAGAGTTTTGTGGCAAGTTGATGCGCGTCGCACTGTTTTCACTTCTGCCTGTGATGTCTTACTTAAACCTCACAGCTTTGGGTTGATAATATTCCCGAGGAAACGTTTTAAGTGATGCTGGTTTTGTGTGAATAACTCGAGGGCTCGTAATTAACAAGATAGCGAATCAAGTTGAAGTTATAAACGCAGCGCTCGCTAGGGGTCGCCAAATAACCGCGATGCGCTTCCAAAGACTTGACGCGCGCAAATTAGGTCGAGTATCAGCTAAACACACCCTCACATACCACAGTACACCGTGCCAGAACATTTTCTGTGCGATCAAGACATTTATGCCATTTTATGAATCACATATCTCCCTGTTAGAGTGACATTTTGATCATATGGTTCAAATGGTGTGCAATTTGCCAGTGGAATGTCAGGCTGAGTCAGACTTGAGAGCTGTAATGGCCAGGGATTTATGTACGGTTTACAGGAGCTCTTAGCACTTAATGTTAACTTCATGTGGCTAGAGTAGCATTAAATCGAAAACAGACATGGATCCAACAAATCGTTTTAAGACATTGCATGTGTCAAGTGCTATGTACAACAGAACCTACAAGTATTGACAGTATATAAAGTAAAAATGAAGAACTTTAGTCTAAACAGTTTTATGCCATTTAGAAAGACCCATCCAAAGATGAAAACGGTGGACCGTCAAGTTTAGGTTATTTAAAGTGGCAGAACTTGCTGTCCTTGCCATTACATCTGTTTAGCAGCTGTTTCAGAATCATTATGTGGAGAGCTTGCTTAAGGTGAGAATAATGGTCAGGCGAGCATCATTGTTCATTATCTACCTGATGTAGGATGTTGCAACATCTTGCATTCACATGTTCTCCAGAAGCTGCTCTTGTCTCTACGGTGCCATGCAAGTGTATATTTTACATATTTTGCTGCATGTTCTGTTTATATATTCCTCTTACTGTTTAGACTGGTCATTCAGGTATTTGAAGATCAATACGTTCTCAAAATTGTGTAAAAATTGTTGTTTCAAGTTCTGAGACAGAGAAATTCAAGGATATTGTTTTCTGTCATCTTTACTGTGATGCTTTCATTTAAAGCACCAATAGGAATGAGAAAATGTAATGCTTGAAAATCAGGAACAAAAAGCTTGTGCCAACATTTGAGACATGGCTATTGGAGTGTAGCCGTTTTTTAATGTGGAGTGAGTAAAGTATGAAATTGCTGGATTTTGTCAGCAAAAATTTCCTATATACAAACACAGCCATGTTTTATGAGAACGCTTGAGAATTTTAAGCTTTCTAGACATGTGTTTGAGTAAACCTTTTTTTTTGTTTTGTTTTAAATTAATAATATTTCTTCCGAATTTAAAATACAATGTTGTCATTTTTACAACATGTTAACAACAATACCAATGTTTTAATTTCACAAGAGTTCAGAAATCAGAAATCTTTTTTATTCTGACCAACACTGCTCTAAGGTTTAAATATTTTATTAGACTTTTAAAACAAATATTAACTTTTTACACAAACCTATACCTAATGTGTGTGTTTGTGTGTGTATGTATGGATAATTTGTATATACAGTTAAAGTCAAAATTATTAGCCCCCCTTTTTAAAAATTTCCCAAATGATGTTTAACAGAGCAAGGGAATTTTCACAGTATGTCTAATAATATTTTGTCTTCTGGAGAAAGTCTGATTTGTTTTATTTTGGCTAGAATAAAAGCGGTTTTTATTTTTTTAAAAACATTTTAAGGTCAAGATTATTAGCCCCTTTAAGCTACATATTTTCCGATAGTCTACAGAACAAACCATCATTATACAATAACTTGCCTAATTACCCTAACCTGCCTAGTTAACATAATTAACCTAGTTAAGCCTTTAAATGTCACTTTAAGCTGTATAGAAGTGTCTTGAAAAATATCTAGTACAATATTAATTACTGTCATCATGGCAAATATAAAATAATTTATTTATTAGAAATGAGTTATTAAAACTATTATGTTTAGAAATGGGTTGAAAAAATCTGCTCTCTGTTAAACAGAAATTGGGGAAAAATAAACAGGGGGGCTAATAATTCAGGGGGGTTAATAATTCTGATTTCAGCTGTACACTAAAAAAAAGGGTTAAAATTATTTATGTGTTGAATTTAAGCAAACAAATTAAATTTAGTAACGTTCGACTTAATTTGTTTGTTTAAATTCAACCCAAATAATTAGTTTACAAACACTTAAATTAAAAAATAAAATAGTAAATCCAAGGAATCATCTTTGAATAATTTTTTCAGTGCATATTGCATGGATTGAAGGGGATCTGAAATACGAGACAATAGGGAATCTCCCTTTAGCAGTTTGATAACATTCCTCTCTATCCCAAGTACTGGACAGCCTTGATGAAGATCATTAGTCGCATCTCTTAATTGCTCCATCAACTACTTTAATATCTTCACATCAAGGTTATGCATCCTCTCACGGCTTCAGCTCTCTCGGGAGCCTTGACTCTCCAGCGTACCTTGCAGGATATTGCTGATGTTCTCATATTAAGCGGCCTGGCGGATGGGTCTTCGTATGCAACCGAATGGCCATGTATTTCAGTGTCCAGTTCACTGACCTGGAAGCCGTTAGAATTGTAAATGGTGAGATGGGATTGTGGGGAATATAAGTCCATGTGCTGAACAGCAGCTGGTTCTTTATGAGCTTTGACACTGCAAAGAATCAGCCTTGACATAAACCGTTGAGTACATTTTATTTCTGTGGAACTTTTAAACGACTTCATTTGACTTAATGTTTCCCCCTTCTTCCTGTCAGACGAGGTTTTCTTAAGTGTACACTGTACAGCCGTCAGTGTCTTAAATGGCAGCACACAACTATCTCATTACCATGTACACTGTAGCGTGTAATAGCATGACACTTCTGTCATTTTTATGCCATCTTTTCCCCGGATGTAACTTAGTTAGCTCGTTTGTTCAGGCACAGTACTGCATGGCTGGTTAGTGCGAGGAGTGCCTTTGCTCTTCATTTGACACTCTTGATGGTCTGATCAAATGGCAGGACGATTTGATTGCATCCACCCCCATTTCAAACAGTTATGTAACAACATCTTCAAGGGTTCAATAAGCCAGAAGTGACTCTCTGTACTGCAGCTAATAGTACAAATGTCAGAAAAAGAAAAGTGTCTTAATAAGGAGAGTTTTTAAAGGGTAGGTTAAAATTTAGACAGATTTCTCTTTCCACCATTCCACTCAGGAATAGTCATTCTAAGGTTTTGACTACTTCAAAGGCATAAATAAAACTGAGAAGCCATGTTTTAAAAGTAGAACTCAACAAATTCCGCTTATGTAACTTTTACCTTTTCACAGGGGGGATAGCAGCTGGTATTAGCATACGTACATTCAGAGAGTTTCTTCAAAGCCTTGATTGTAGTCAAGTTAAATCTTTTAGAGCATTCTGACAGTCTAAACATGCAAGTTTTAAAACAGTGGGATTTATTGTAAGCACTGGAATCCTTAGTAAGTTAGTTGAACTCAAATCATTTCAAATAATTTACTCAAAGTTACTCAAAGGCTACGTTTTTCTGTTAGAAATTATGCCTTCCTGTAGTTTAAATGGTACAGCACGTGTAGTTTTGATATTTTGTACAAAAAACTAAATAATTGCATCTTGATTCAAGAATATTTTAAACATCTGGACAGGAACAAATATTGTAGTGCTTCACAGGCATTGCTTTAAGTATTCAAAAAGATTTTAAGCTACTTTTGGCAAAAAAAAAAAGAAAAGTAAAGAAAATAATAATAATAATAATAATAAAGAAATAGGGACAGCACGATGGTGCAGTGGGTAGCACAATCGCCTCACAGCAAGAAGGTTGCTGGTTCGAGCCCTGGCTGGGTCAGTTGATGTTTCTGTGTGGAGTTTGCATGTTCTCCCCGTGTTTGCATGGGTTTCCTCTGGGTGCTCTGCTTTCCCCCACAATTCCAAAAACATGTGGTATAGGTGAATTGGGTATGCTAAAATAGTCCGTAGTGTATGTGTGTGAATGAGTGTGTATGGATGTTTCCCAGTGATGGGTTGCAGCTGGAAGGGCATCCGCTGTGTAAAAACATATGCTGGATAAGTTGGCGGTTCATTCCGCTGTGGCGACTCCAGATTAATAAAGGGACTAAGCTGAAAAGAAAATGAATGAATGAATAAAGAAATAGATCTGTAAGTTGTAATTTCAAGTTTTGAAGCTAATACACAGCTTATTGTGTGTTCTAGTTAAACTTACATTTAAAGAAAACATTCATGTATTGCTTTCATTTCAAATTTAAAAGCCTGCCACACACTAACCTGACATCAAAGTACTAGCGGTAGTGAAAACCAACTGTGTTGTTACCAAGCACAGTCTGTGTCTGGATCAAAAAGCTGCATGTGAACACACCAAACAGATGACAGACAACTGGAATGAGAACATACATTGTGCGCCTGGATGAGAGGATGTATTTATAATACCCGCAGGTAGCAGTAGTCTATATTAAAGGGGAAACCAGAACTAGTGATGCACACATACAAACTGTTGACAAGCAGTGCTAATGGACTATTTTCACAGTATTTCTGGCACACCATAGAGGGATTCACTCATGCAAATACGTCTGATATTCTTTGGCAAATGTTAAAGAAATGCTTCAAAATTACATCCGGATTCTTTGTGTTCCCTCTTGATTTGTGTCATTTGCTTAGTTTTGACACTTTTTTGTTCTCGCGCTCTGATTTGTAGCTGAACAGCCAATCAGAGGGCTCTCTTTCACCAACGGCCCACGCTGATTGTACCTGCTGAATCAAACTCCCAAACTCCCTCTACGAGAGTCGGACAACAGTTGATATGTGGAATTCACCAAACAAACTATTCTGACAGATGCTCACAGATGACCTAATGGCCAACCGTGGCTTAACCCTTGTGTGCTGTTGGGGATGTTTTCATCCACTCTGGGCTGATTTTGAGTCTTTATTTGGCCACAAGTTTCTCTGTGTTTTAGCAAATAGGATGATTTTTGATAATAATTCTTATTTTGACACATTGTGAAAATTTTCAAAAATTCAACAATACACTTGACTACCCTTTCGTTATGTTCCTGGCTATGTGCCCTGTTGACTAACATTATAATCATGTTTTTTGATTGCAAAGCCATGACAGCATATAATCATGCATTCTTGATTGTTGGTGGTTTTCCCTGTTGGGAAGATGTACATTTACAAATCTTTACTGTTGATCATTAGTTGCAGTGCAAAAAAAAGCTTAGTTTCTTGATAAAAAATGGTTATATGGAGTGTTATACTGTATGTACAGTGTGTGTGTGTGTGTGTGTGTGTGTGTGTGTGTGTGTGGGCGTGTGTGAGTGTGAGAGAGACACACATACTATAATCTGCTGTTTCACTCCACAGAACTCCATATAAAAGTCAGACACATTTTTGCACAGGCCTATCTAATGGGTTAATGCTGCCAACTGATGATCAACAGTAAATGAAGTTTTACCTCTTCCCAAGAATCAAGAATGCATGATTATTTGGTAGCAATGCAGTGGCGCAGTAGGTAGTGCTGTTGCCTCACAGCAAGAAGGTTGCTGGTTCAAGCCTCGGCTGGGTCAATTGGTATTTTTCTGTGTGGAGTTTGTATGTTCTCCCCACGTTTGCGTGGGTTTTCTCCGGGTGCTCCGGTTTCCCCCACAAATCCAAAGACATGCGGTACAGGTGAATTGGGCAAGCTAACAATTGTCCGTAGTGTATGTGTGTGAATGAGAGTGTATGAATGTTTCCCAGTGTTGGGTTGCAGCTAGAAGGGCATCCGCTGCATAAAACATATGCTGGATAAGTTGGCGGTTCATTCCGCTGTGGTGAACCCAGATTAATAAAGGGACTAAGCCGAAAAGAAAATGAATGAATGACATTATTGGTGTCATGGCTTTGCAATAAAAAAAATGTCGTTATAATGGAAGTCAATGAGGCAAAAACAGCCCCCAACATAAATAGTCAATTTGATCAGCACATAAGGGTTAAATTTACCTTTATAAAATCAGCAAAATCTGCATAACAATACATTGCACAAGATTTAAATTTTTCTTTTATAAACACTTGCTTAAATATCCATCCATGAAATTTCCATTGCAAGGATTTTTATAGTGCATAAAGTTCATTACATTTTAAAAACATACACACTAACAGGTTTATAGGGAACGTTAGGGTTCTTTTATAGAACAGGTGTCAAATCCAGTTTTGGAGGCCTGCAGCTCTGCACAGTTTAGTTCCAACCCTGCTTCAACACACTGAAGCTGCGGTCACACTGCACTTTTCTCCTCATAGACTTCCATTCATACACACGTGAATGCGTCAGACCGGAAACGTAGGGTCATGCGTCAAGTTTTGCAGATCGCTGCGTTGGAAAGTTTAAGCTTGGTGAACTCTGATTTGCGAAATCGCATCACTTGACTGCGTGAAACCAATCGAGGATCAAAACATGACCTTTCTGTACAGAAATGTAAAACATAGAGCAATCACTCGCTTTTTAAACGTCTAATCATCTTGTTTAATCCCGCCCCTTTTCGCAGCGCCGTACGACAGAATTTCACAAGCTCAAACTCTAGTGTGACCGCAGCTTTACCTGTAGGTTTCAAACAAGCCTGAAGGACTCAATTAGTTTGATCAGGTGTGTTTAATTAGGGTTAAAGCTAAACTGTGCAGCGCTGCGGCCCTCCAGGAGCTGGATTTGACACCTGTGTTCTATAGGATAACTTATTGTGCATGTGCAGTTCTGCTGTCTGCCTCTGTTTTTCTTAGCGTTCATTAGCTACAGTACATATAATATCCTTCCTCTGTGATGCTATCACTGTTTTGACTCTGCTTTATTCTTTTACACAAAGAATGATTTTTTAAACTGCATTTTTATTTAGTCATCGTCCTTGGTGTGAAATGCTGTTAGTTACCCACATTGAATCACCATGGCAGCTGAGTACCTGGCACCCCTCAGCATAGCTTGTCTTAACAGGGCAAGAGTGGCACACCTGAACCATACACACACACAAACGCGCACACACTTTATGTAATTCCTTTGTTCAATCAATACCACCTCTCTAAAGCCTCAAATTTATCCGTCATGGCACAAGACCAACAGTGCCTGCTAACCCTCCAGGGTTGTGTCTCTCTCCCTCGCCTTCGCTTTCCACACACGTCTTGAAAATGAACAGTAAACACTTTTATATGAGGTTAAAAGGACTCTGAGGATTTCTCCGTACATCCACAATGTCTAGCTTCGGCCTGTGAGGAATTCGATGTACATGTAGCAATGCAAAGGTGTAGGGTTTTCATTGTTTAAGCCTGCATGTATGCACGCATGTTTTATTGAGCCTGTGGGTCGTGTACACAGTTGTGCAGAAGGGATTTTAGTAATGGCTCTTTAAACGCCCGTGGCTGTTGAGGCTCTTTTATCTGCAAACTTTTGGAAGATCCCTGCAGTACAGATGCAATGCAGATCTTTTTATCCATAATAACAGCTGATCCTTTCCTCCAAGCTATGTCCTGTATTAGGCACAGATAGAGACTCGGTTTATGTGTGTGTGCGCGCAGTTTTGTTGTTGTTTACCGTCTTAAAGAGCCACTTGACTGTACTTACTTGACCTACTATAACACAAACACTCATATATAAGTCATCCAGCAGCAGACACTGTCTGTTATTGTCCATTACAGGAAGGTCAGTAAGCGGTTTACCTTGGCTCAACTTAACCCTAATGAGGAATAGTATTTATTGTATGGATTATTTGCGCATTAATGACTAAGTGGGTGAATCAGCGTTCATTTTGCGGCAGAACATCTGCTTGACAAGCCATAAAATCGCATCTGGAAATCTTCTAGTCTTAATAAATGTTGTGTTTAGATCCTGAACCGATCCTCATAACTTTCACAAATCAATTTATAATTAGAAGGAAGCTCAATTTCAACTTAATCTACTCAATGGATTCGTTCTGCCAATCAGCATAATTATTGGATTAAATTTTGGATGGTTCCTCAGGTTGCCGTTTGGCGTTCGCTGGAGTATTGGTTGGATCTGATCTGAGCATTGTCTTGGCATTTTGGATTTAATGGGAGTAAACAGAATGCACAAATATGACATTTCACGATTCAGCCAAACAGCTGTCCTGGGGGAGACGCTAGTGGCATCCGTCCATTATTCATTCACTCAAGAGGAAAGAAAACCATTACATTTATTATGATCAAATTATGTCATCTTTTTTTCCCCTAATCTGCTCTTGTGAATCTGCAGAGGTGGCAGCTTGCGGTAATGGCTCAGAAATTTTTATTCATTCGTTTTCCATCACAGGCCATTTCTTTGATTTTAACAATGTATAATAACTTGTGTTCTGTTTCACTTTCATTTATGATTGGTCGTATGCTTTCATTAGGGCTGAGCTGTATAGCTGAAATATCATATCTTTTACATTTTAGGAATATTTGATACAGATAGAAATATAGATAAGAACTGAAACAAGAAATAACTAGCTAGTTTATGTATTTATCATTATATTTTCATTAAAATTTTTGCTTAATAGACTATAGGGATTATAATAATAATAATAATAATAATAATTTCTTATATTTATATAGCGCTTTTTCTGGACACTCAAAGCGCTTTTCACATTTTTGGGGGGAATCTCCTCATCCACCACCAGTGTGCAGCATCCACCTGGAAGATGCGACGACAGCCATATCATGCCAGAGTGCACACCAGCTGATTGGTGGAGAGAAGACAAAGTGATGAAGCCAGTTGTGATATGGGGATGGTTAGGAGGCCATGATGGACAGAAGCCAGTGGGCACATTTGGTCAGGATACCGGTGCTAAATCCCTACTCTTTTTCGAAGGACATCCTGGGATTTTTAATGACCAGATAGAGTCAGTCCCCATCAATATACTGGGGTGTTAGGACCCACACAGACTGCAGGTTGAGCGCCCCTTGCTGGCCTCACTAACATCACTATCAGCAGAAACCTAGCTTTCCCGTGTGGTCTCCCATCTAGATACTGATCGGGCGCAGCCCTGCCAAGCTTCAGTGGGTGACCATGTAAGAGTTGCAGAGAGCTAGCTGCTATTTAAAAGCTATCTAAATAAATTCATTATATTTATTCATATAAATTTTTATTTATGCATTGATGTAAATGGCAAGTTATATATTAAATAATAATAATAATAATAATAAATATATCGATTTACTGTGTTAAAAAATGTTAATATATATAAAATAAGTATTTAATTGATTAAATGTAATTATTAAATAATTCATTATTAATCTGAAAACAACCCAATTATTCATTCATTCATTTTTTTTTTGGCTTAGTCCCTTTTTTAATCTGGGGTCGCCACAGCGGAATGAACCGCCAACTTATCCAGCATATGTTTTACGCAGCGGATGCCCTTCCAGCTGCAACCCATCATTGGGAAACAACCATACACACTCATTCACACACATACACTACGGACAATTTAGCTTACCTAATTCACCTGTACCCCCATACCTGCCAACACTCCCGTTTTTCCCGGGAGTCTCCCATATTTCAGACCCATCTATTGTTTTGTTCTATCTCCAGGAAAACTCCCGGAATTGTTCTGTCTCCTGGAAAACTCCCGGAATTTTCTGTGTTATTTAATATCCTATTCAGTGACATAATTTTGATGTTTTTTTGTCGTCACCCATTGATTACACAATGTAATTGCTACAACATTCACCAATTTCAAGTTCCATTAAACAATGATTTTAATGTTTACCATAAGCATCAGTGTTTATATCTGAACTATAAACTGTTCTCCCAGTACTTCTGTGTTATTTAATTGTTTGTAACTAACTGAAAAAGCGTAAAAACTGAATCTCTCTTGATCAAACGCAGATTTGAATGCAGCGATTCGAAGGATTATTAAACATATGCAAATAATTATCATTTATTATTAATTGTGAGCGGGTTTGAATTGAGCTCACAATCTTTTAATGTTTAATTGTGCAGCTTTATACTGAATGCATTAATGCAGGCTAAACAAACAGTGACAGAAAACACCTTTAATTAAAAAACTAAGGAAGCATTTAGGTAGGTCCCACCAAAACTTTTTTCATCATCATTATATTTTACAGGGAAGCCAAAATGCTTTCATACATGTGATTTGAATGACGCGGGAGGCGATCTCTCTGCAATTGTTATAAATGTTGGATTAACCTACAAGTTCAAAAAAAGTTATTAATCCGCAGGTCACGTGCATTCCGAACTGTGGGTTGTGATCCGTACCGTGATTCATTACACCCCTTGCAGACTGTTAAGGTTTGTTTTAATCAATTCAATGAAATAGATTTCATACAAAGAATTTAAAGCACGTAACTGAACTTTTAATTCCAAGGATACATACTTTCTTACTTTTTAAAATGACATTTTATTTCAAATCATTATTAGATTTGTGATTTTTTTTTGCTACATCACCCAGCCCTAGCTTCAGTTTGTGAATAAGTAAAAACTTTGCCTGAAGCCCCTCAGTCTTTGATTTTCTTTCTGGTCTGTGTTTTTCCAGTGATAATGACTTGCGCTCGAGTTCCCTTAACGCCACATCAGAGCAAGCAGACAGGGGAACTTTAGCTTACATGCTAATTACAAGTCTCAGATAGTTTAGAAATGTAATTGGACAGTGTAATTGCTAACTATGCGTGACAGCAATATGGACACCAGGGACACATAAACTGCCACAGAGACTTCTGGAAGCCCACTGGATGTTTTACATACACTGTGACTTATTGAGGTCAAGCAGGGATCGTTTATTTAGCGTGACGAGGCATTCATTTGTGCTGAAATGCAATATATCATGTTAGTGCAAACATGAGCGTCTGTTGGTATAGAAGTGAACAGGCGAGATAGAAATTACAGCTGTGAATCCTAAGAGTCCATAGAAGAGTTGTTTGCATAGTCATTCGTTCTTAGAGACTTTGCACCGAGAGCCACTGGAGATACTAATACAGTCATTATTTCACATTCAACACAGTGCAAACAGAGGTAAATCTGATGGGATCAATGCAGACTACCATGGCTTGAAAGAGATTTATGATGTTTTGATAGGTAATAATGATGCTGATTATTCTTTTTCAACATTTGGATAATCAACGTTGGTCAAGAGCCTGCAATCATGAGGATTTTTCATGTTTTTAATGGTAAATATAGTAAAATTGTGTGTGTGTTTTTCTTTTGCAATTTAAAATAAATGTTTTCTGTTTTAATACATTTTCTAAAATATATAATTTTGAAAATAAACATTTATTCCAGTCTTTAGAATCAACCGATCCTACAGAAACCATGCTATTCTGATTTGTTGCTCAAGATAAAATGTTGAGAAAATAGATTTTCAATGGTGAAAACAGGTTGGTTGTGCTGTCTAAAATGTATGCAAACTGCAATACATTTTTTAAGATGCTGCATGTAAGTTTTAGACTTTTCTACAGCATAAAATACCATTATATATTTGCAGATATTTAAGAAACATTCCAAGTGAACATTCTTGTTTATCTGAAAAAGAATGCTGAAGTCAGATGTCTGAGCGGATGTCAGTCTGTTGCGTGCCTGAACGTCTGTCTTTGTTTTAGTCCTTTTAACCCACCCACTGCCACTTTAGCCAATTACAGTATATTTCAGAACCCTGGATTGCCTTGATGGAAAACCGCATATTTGATTTATTCAGTCAAGAAGGCTCTCAGGGCATACACCTGTGACCAAAATGCGACCTTTGGTAAACATTTGCAGACTCCGAAATGAGACACAGATTCAGAGTTCCACATGAGGTTATTAATTAGCAAATAATATAAATATTACAAATATAATCATTAGGTGAGCAGGTTACATTGTAACCCTGTGTCCTAACAACACGCTACATGACGAGATTTGCAGTCCTAATCTATTGGGCTATTTGCAACAGATGAAACACAACAGAAATTTAAATACAGCAACTCGGAAGCACAGAATAGTACACTCACTCCCGAAATGGTAAGGTTTATAATCTAATTAATAATCATTATTAAATGTAGATGCTGAATCACTGATATGTGTTGGTTTTGCATTATTCCACAATTCTAAAGTTCAATTTCAAATGGTTCATTTTATTTTTAAGATCTGAGTAGTATGGCAATAAATGTCCTGTGAAATGGCATTCAAACTCACATTGTGTCACGCTGGTAGACAAGGAAGACAGAGATGGTTATCTATTCACAAGTTTTATTCAAAGTAAGCAACAAAGGAATATCACACAGGCTGTATGAAAGGCAGATCTTAGGTGCCGGTGATATCGCTCACAGCACTGCTGGAGTAATGAGGAACAGGTGCAGATGGTTAGTACTCAGTGGAAGGTTCACGTGATTGGATAGGACTGGTATGAGGTGATGCAACTGGATTGGGTGAGCAGGAACGAGCCGGGGATGTACACATTGTTTGCATTTAACATTGAATAAAGCACATGAGGTCTACCTGAGGTGATTATTGTCTTCACGTTTTCTGTTGTTCAGCTGCAAAAAAATAGAAATCATATAATATAAATTGCAGGTGTTGCTTAGGACAAAAACATTATTATGAAATTATTCCTTCAATCGTGTGCCATTGCTTTTATTTAGGACACGATTTAAATTAGCCTTAAATCAGCGTTTAGGCTCAATGATACACTCTTGTTGGTTCTGAATCTGGCAACCTGCGCTTGCCTTTGTTTTGATCCAGGAATGCAATACCTAGTTCAACCACTGGGTGTCAAACTTTTATACTGCACTTCATTCATTCATTAATTTTCTTTTCGGCTTAGTCCCTTTATTAATCCGGAGTCGCCACAGCGGAATGAACCGCCTACTTAACCAGCACGTTTTTACGCAGCGGATGCTCTTCCAGCATCTCTGGGAAACATCCACACACACTCATACACTACGGAGAATTTAGCCTACCCAATTCACCTGTACCGCATGTCTTTGGACTGTGGGGGGAAACTGGAGCACCCGGAGGAAACCCACACGAACGCAGGGAGAACATGCAAACTCTACACAGACGCCAACTGACCCAGCCGAGGCTCAAACCAGCGACCTTCTTGCTGTGAGGCGACAACACTACCTACTGCGCCACTGCGTTGCTTTTAAAATCTAAAATAAATTGTAAGCTACAGTAGTTAAAGTATGGTGAAATTAAATGACTTTAAATAAAATCGTGAAATAAATGTGCCCGATCAATCAAGCATAAGTGATGTACATGTTCAATACTAATAATAATACACTAAAAACTAAAACATGTGTAAAAATTATATTAAGTTTTCTGAGTACCAGTGTAAATAAACGTAATAATTAATCACAATAAATAATATATTTTTCTTAACGTGGTTTTGTGTGTGTGTGTGTGTGTGTGTGTGTGTGTGTGTGTGTGTGTACATATATTGTTTAACCTTTTATCATACTTTACTTGTAGTTATAGTACACAACATTCTTATAAATTGAATTTAACTGTTCCTAGAGTATGTACAGAGTTTGGTAAAACAGCATTTTTCTCCTTTGGCCCTACATTATGGAATGAAATGCAGCGTTATCATGTTAGAAACAATTCCATCTCTAAATATTTTTAAAAATCTTTTTAAGGCTTACAGGGAAGAATCATGTGAATGTGTTGTGTACATTTTAATAAGTGATATTTTATGTGTGTCTAATTTTGTATCTGAAAATTTTGTGCTGCTATTTTGGCCAGGATCCTCTGGTAGAAGAGGTGCATATCTCAATAGGAAATTCTTGGTAAAATAAAGGATAAATAAATAAAATAAATTAAATTGTACTACTATTTGATCATACTACTATTTCATTATTATTTGACAGTACAGTGTATATACTATTTTATTATTATTCTTTTAGCATTAAAACATTTTTATCAAATTATTGCAGTCTTCATAAAAAAAAAAATATATATATATATATATATATATTTATTTATATTTAAGTTGTTAAAAGACAAGTTGTTATTGTTAATTGTGTATTTTTATTCCAATATTTAGTTGTGTTTAGTTTTTGTCCAGCAAATGCATATTTACAATTTTAATTTAGGAAACAATGAAAAATGTAAGCGTTTTGTAGCATTTTGTTTGGGTAAGTACATTATTAATATTGACAGTGTATTAATTTTAACAGCCCTTTTCCGGCCCACTAGGCCAAAACCCAGAATTGTCAAGTCAAAATGAATTCGGCAAACTTGTGCTGAAGCTTCTGATGTCTCTATGGAGATTTGATTGACATCATATTTGATTGGACATGAGCAGCAATGACAAAGTGGTATAGCGTTTGGCAGATAGCAGTAACAGAGGAGCATGATGGAGAGAAAATAGATGAATCTGACTGTCTGATGGACACTTCTGAGGTAAAAATAACCAGCTCGAGGGTCAGCAAGAGTTTCATCCAGTGGTAGCTCATATTCAATGCTCTGAACCTTAAAAAGGCCCTAAATGTTGTAATGAATCTCGGCCCTTTGAAACTTGAGATTTTGAGTCGTGACCTTGAAAGCAGACTGAATTTGAGCTTCAGTGAAGGTTTCAGAGCCCCGCGGCCCTCGCCACACTCCGCCATAATTGCCTTCAATGGGGAGCTTTCTGCTGAAATATGATTCCATCACACCGGCTTAATGCTTGGTTAAGCAATTAATTTTCTACTGAGGACTTCAATATGAGGACGATTTAAACATCCTCACATGGGCAAAGCGAAATCTTTTTCTCTCTAAGAAAAGAAGACGGCAGTGTTCCTTGACAGAGCTCAGCGGTTTGTTCTCCGTGAGCAGATAAAAAAAAAATCCTGTCACATTGACCACATTTCTGAGAGTTTGCCAGAATATTCTGTACTGAAATCAGTTCTTGCTTTGGTGATATGAAAGTATGCAGTTTGACATTGCATTGTGCATTGGGGATGCTGGTGTTGTTCTTTTCCCCCCAGTTATTCATTCATTCATTCATTCATTCATTCATTTTCAGCTTAGTCCCTAAGGAGGGTGGGTCAGTCAGTTGACAGCGGCCTCTGGTGGATTTACTCGAAAAAAGCAGTCACAAATGGCACTGACGAGAGAAATTTGAGATCTCAAAAAAGCATACACAGCGGCCTCTGAAAGATTTACAAAAACAAAAACTGCAAAAAAAAAAACATTGCTTCTGTATTTGGCGCTCTCCAGAAATGTATATAGGGGTATGTATTCAGAATGAGCCTAGGTTGAAAAATGACATTGTTTGTTCAAATTACTTATTTAACTTGAGCTGAAACAACAAAATTCTTGAGCTTTCTAGGAAGACAACTCAATTATTTCATGTTCAATGCACAGTGTATATGTATTTATTTATCTATTCATTTATTATATTTTGCTACACTTTGGCTATACATAAAACATTGAATTTACTACAGTAATTAATTTACTCCTGCATGACTGGTGAAAAGAATTATAACTTGAACATTATTAACAAAATTTCCATATATAGGGTATTTAATTTATACCCTAATTTATATATGATCGGCATATTTTACATAATCACATTTAATGACTCCATCGGTACTCTAATGACCAATCTAATGAACCAATCACAAGTGTTTTTGTGAGTGTGAGATGCACAAAATATTTTAAATATTTAGGCCTTTGTACATATAAGAAATGAAAGAACTTCTGTGTTTTTGACAATATTGCAAGTTCACTAAAACCTGGCTGGAAACATTGCAAAATAAAACATAAAAATATATATATTTTTAACATGAATATTCAATAATATAACTTCTTGTAATATACTTATTGCAATAATCAGTAGATTATACGCCTGTTTTCTTTTAGTAATGGATTTATAGGTATGCATTTTAACTTTTTATACATCTAATATGCACTGCTAAATTTTTCTTCATTAAGACACGTAGAATTTTTCTTCCATCATTTGTAGTGTTTCCAAATTGCATTGTTTTGTCATTTTTCTTAGCAATTAAAAAAAATTGCTTTTATTTTCTGTAAAGCTGCTTCTGACCATTTCATGTTCACACGTAAATGGCTATAAGCGACGTGTTTAAGGGATTATATGCAGCATCCTTAATTTATTCTCTTAGGTAAGGAGAGATCTCCACTTAAGTAGCATACTTAGAGGGAAAACATGTTTTATGCATTGTAAAGCTTGAAGCATCAGAATCGGTACTCTGTATCGGTCGATCACCATGACTCGGTATCGGTTGATCACTCGTTATTGGGTGCAAAAATCCTGATCAGAGCATCCCTAACTGCTACTAAATATTTTATACTTGGATAAGAAAAATAAAATATTTAACCATTTAAGTTCAAATTCTGTTAAAAGTAAATAGTTTTTTATTGACAAATTGCACTAAGAAACACGTATAACATCTCTATTCTTCTTATGACCTCAATAAATCTGCTAATCTTAAAGAGCATCCAGCAGGTCAGAGCCGTAGAGGCCTCTGGGTAACAGAAAAGCGTGAGGATGAATATTGTTTAGGATTACTCTGAGATGCAGGCTCTCTCATCTGTGTGTAATTTATGTATTAATGAATTTTCTGGTATGGCGAGTCGTAAATTGCTTTGACCATCAAATCCCGATGTGGCATAAGGGCACATTATACACACTTACACACACACACACACACATCAGCTCAGCCTCCACATACACGGATCTTCCTCTGTGTTTATTGGTTTTTCTGTCCCTGTTTGCCTGCTGATCTGAGGTCAGTAATCTCATCTTGCAGATCTGCTTAGGGAAATTCCTTTTCTCTCTTGCTGTGGCTTCATTAGTGACTTGTCTTTACTGCTCCATATGTGTGTTGAAGAGTAATGGCAGGATTATTGTTGGCTTGAGAAAAATAGAGTCTGGCCTGCTCACGATTTGCCGTTGTTTCCTCTGGACAGGCGTTTTGCTCGGACGCGACCTGAAGACTTTAAAGAGCAGTGGTGTTGACCTCTCTCCTTCAGCCATTATTATTCTGGTCCACTCTGCCTTACAGGTGCAAACTCTTATTAAAGGCAGAGAAAAGGACAAGTCAGTGCTTCTTATCTATTGTGAATCATTCTCTCAGCTCTCGCTGGCTTTCTCTAAGGCCAAGTTTGGGAGATTTTTGGAGACCTGACCAGCATTTGTGTCAGATGGAAGTAGTTTATTTACTAACAGGGCAACTGGGCAGGAAAAGTTACAAGGGCTTTGAATGTACAGTTGTTCTGGAGATTTCCTGGACTTTAATAAGTAATAGTAATTCATTATTAATATATCAATAATTATTCATATTAATATATTAACAATTATTTAATCAATAAGTTTATATTAAATAAACAATCAACAAAAAAGTCCAGCTCAGTAAGATATGGATATCGATTTTTTACATTTATCTTGCAATAGGGTATATGCACAGTTCCATATCATACACCCGGCGCAATAAGGTGCAAGACATGTTTCGCGTGATTTGTTGCTATTTTCAGACCAGTGCCTTCCTAATTTTCACGTTTTATGCCACGTTGTTTAAATAGCAAATCCATTTGCTCTACTTTGTGGACTCATGGATGCGCTGGTCTAGAAAGGAGGTGTGTTAAGGCACATTGTTGGCGCATTGCTAGTTTGAGGAACTGAAATAGACAGTGCTGTTGACCAACTGAAAGTAGGTCTAAAGTTCGTTAGTTATGCGCCTATGCATCCAAACGCTTACACATTGTTTAATACACACAGGATGTACAGCAATAAACAAATATTTGTACATGTGAAAAAAATTAAAGGCTTAAAATGTTACAAAAAAATTTTTCTACAAAAATATAAAAAACACTGCCTCCATGCCTTCTTCACATCGGGGGGCTTTTTCAGTTTATTCATGACAGTTTGCTTGTGTATAATGTTATTATTATTAGTAGTATTATTCATTTTTTTCATATTTATATTTGTTTTAATAAAAACAAGCTTATATTTGTCCACCTGTCGGGTTTTGGGGCATTGGACGTGTGTTTGGATTTCTAACTTTTTTTTCTGGCACTTCATTATTATTGTTTATTTATTCATTTGCTGGAAATAAAAACTGAATTTAGAAATAGTTTTGAAACAAATCTTTGCACTTAACAAGCAAAATTAAATATGTAGGCTAATGGATCTTCAGTGGAGTGCGTACAACACTGTGTCCTTACTCCACGAAAGTAAAAGAGTAAAGTAAAGAGTAAAAGTAAAGTAAAGAGAAAGTAAAGAGGCCGAATAGAGGAGGCTCCTGCTGCAGATGATCTGTTTAACTGTTTTCTCGCTAGTGAAGTGTTCAGTTTTTCCACTTACAAAGTTCGCCATGTAAATAGCAAATGTGCCATGGCGCAATGCAACTGACTCTTAAAGGGAATGTGAGATGAGACTCTGATTAGTTTAATGCATGTTATGCTCAAAACACACCCATAACTCATTAAGAGAATAAGCACAACCCTGTTAGTCCATGCACCGGGATGCAAAGTGTATTTTTCAGTCCTTAAAATAGCAAAAGTGGATTCAGACACACTCTTAATGCTTTTGCGCCATGAGAATTAGACTTTACAGCCAATGATAAACTTTTGGTGAAAGCTTAATGTGGCTATTCTCAATTTCATATGGTTTTTACATCAACGATGTTGTAATGTAATTACAATAGGGGAGCGCGGGGCACAAAGTAGAGCGGGGTTAAATGTAACACAGAGTTTTAAGGTATTCACAGATTTTTAAAGAAATCAGACCTAAACATAGCAATTTTATAATGGAAAGATTGAGGCTGGCTGGCTGAAATTAAAAGTCAGTGAGCATATACCCCATTAAGAGTATCTCACAATTTTGAGAACTTTTATACACAATGTGTACACAATTATTTGTATCTGTATTTCTCTCTTTATTTTTCTCTATTTTTCTTTTTATTTCTTGCTGTTTATAGCCATATCTTGCAATTCCACACTCTATTTTTTTGCCATTCTAAGTCAATATTTCACTCATAACCCAGCAAACAATTTTGTGTTTAATAGACATCTAATAGACTAAAACAAGGCTAAACTTGGGCTGAAAATCTAAGAATAGCCCAAAACTAGTCGTCAAATAAACAGATTAGACAGATTTTATATGTGTAGTCATTCATTTCTGTTTATTAGATGACTAGTCTAGTTTTGGCCTATTCTTAGATGTCTATTAGATTTTCACAGACAGCTCAAATTTAGCCTTGTTTTAGCCAATATGACTATGTTTAGACGTCTATTAGACATCTATTAGACATCTTTTAAAATCAAAAAATGCTTGCTGGGAATGCTGATTTTTTCTTGGATATCTTAAAATTCTGACTTTATTTGTTGTAATTTTGATAAAAATTCCTATAGTTTGTGTTTCACAACTCTGGGAACATAGAGTAGTGATAGAAACTTTTTTGTCTCAGAATTGCCTCTTTATTTAACTGAATAGGTTATAAGGCAATTCTAAAATTTAGAATAAAAGATTTCCAAACCTTCAAAGGGTATGTGTGTTTTTCTAATCATATCATTAATCTACTGTACATAGGTGTTTTCCCCTATTTAGTTCTCCCTCACAGCTTTCTGTGCCTCTGGGTGTCTCAGGCAGGTTACAGGTGAGCTCTTGATTTTCCTGTCCTGTTCCCGTTGCATGAGCCGACCTCATAATGCAGTGGAGCTGAAAGCATAGATTATTAATAGAGCAGATACAGCCTGTGGTTTCAGGAGGAGAATAAAACAAATGTTGATGCTTGTCATTTAGAATTACACTGAGCCACTGAGCATTAAAGACGGCGGTTTTACAGACAGGTACTCAGTGATCCGGGCGAAACGAAGACGTGTGGAAACCACATGTCATTATTATTACAGCTCTTTTTGCATCATCTTTATTTGTCAGTATTATTCCTGTCAGGCACTGAAAAATCCAACCTATTTTTATTTTTCATTTGTCTGAGTTTGCCAAAAGCAAACTTTAAAGTCTCATTTCATAATGAAAGAAGAGCCGGACGAGCTGGACGAGCCGGATGCATTGGAGGTCATCGGTTATCTGTTTTCCATCAGACTGCTTTCGGAAAAAAGCAAATATCACTGTCAGATAAAGAGAACGGCTGATGTGCTTGTCTCTCTGTTTCTTTCTTTCTATCCATCTTACTGGATTTACTTTTAGGCGGCTCCATCCAGTCAGATGAATAGACATGTTTGATCATGAAGAGTTGCCCCTGGAGCAAGAAAAGCGTGAGGGGAAGAAAGAGAGAGGGAGAGCAAAAAGACCCTCACAGAGCTATTCACCAGTTTCTTCTAGCGCAAATGCAAATGAAAGGGTTCTTGTATCTGCTCAGTTCTATTTTAGGTGTGTGAAAAGCAGCATGCAGACACGCTTAGGGAGATACTCACTATACAACCCAGGAAAGGAGGACTGAATGGACAGGAAGTGTGTGTGAACTTGTATTTATTAGATTGTGGAGACCAAATGTCCCTACAAATATAGCAAAACCAGTACTTTTTTAGGTCCCCAAGTGGGAAATGGCTCATAAATTACACAGAAAATATTCTGAAAATGTACGTCAGAGGGAAGTTCCCATAAAGATTGCTATACAAGCATGTGTATGTGTGTTTTAGTGACATATCATGACACACATGGGTATAATAACATATTACACAGGATTTACAAGAAGATGGTGAATTATGAGGGCATTACTGATGTCCTCATTTTTCTAAAAGGTTATAAATCATACAAAATTATTATTTTTTAAGTAAAACTGTATACAGTTTCCTGTGAGAGTTGGGTTTAGGAATAGAGTAGGGGTAGGGCAATAGAAAACAGTTTGTACACAGTAGAAAAACAATTGAAACTTATGGAATGTCCTCACAATTCACAAAAACAAATGTGTGTGTGTATTGTGAGAGTGTTTGTAGGATCTAAATATGCCAGAGCTGCTTGACCCACACTTACAGGTGCTCTCTTGAAACAACAGCCATAATATTAATCTCAAATCTCCCTCCACATGATGGGTTATGATGACGCTGTTCTATTCAGGGTTACCTTCAACAGACGTGTCTTTTATAAACCAAAGCTTGAAGCATTTTTAAAAGTGCTTTTTGTATGCTCTGTCACTTCAGCATCTTTTGCTGGTTCTGGATGACATTACTCTCAAACACACTGATTAAAGTATGTAATTTAATGTGACTGATCTGTGCTATAAAAAATTTTATGCCAGCTACTGTACGTTACAGAGAGGATTTTTGGAAAATCATACCCCTAAACCATTAACCTACATCAAATATTATGTAACTTTAACTGCTATTTTCTATGTGATAATGTTTTAAAATATTTCTGATGAATTTTTTTAGCATTATTACTCTAGTTTTAAGGGGTTTCAAAGCGAAGACGTGTGGAAACCACATGGCATTATTATTACAGCTCTTTTTGCATCAGCTTTATTTGTCGGTATTATTCCTGTCAGGCACTGAAAAATCCAACCTATTTCTTTTTTATTTGTCTGAGTTTGCCAAAAGCAAACTTTAAATATTATGAATTTAATATTTGGTAACTTTAAACTGCTATTTTCTATGTGATAATGTTTTTAAATATTTCTGATAATTTTTTCAGCATTATTACTAGTTTTAGTTGTCACATGATCCTTCACAAATCATTATAATACATTATCCATTTATTGCATTATCAGGGAGAAGCGTAGTAATCAAACTATCAAGAAAGCTAGGAGATGTTTGCTACTTGGTCAGAGGAACAGAGAGATTGAAGGCTCTGGAAAACCATTCTCTGACAGTAAACAAGTCAAACTAATGTTTTTTTTTCAGAGTGAGATTAGGTTTTATAATGTACACATGCAACTTAAACCCAACCATACATCAACCTGAGGAATGTTGTTCAAGACCAAAACACCAGAAACCTGTGCTAAATAGTTGTTATGTTGTCTTGCTGACCCTTCAGTAGTTTATTTCAATGTACTGTATGCATGTTGAATGTTGAGAGCATGGAAGAAAAAACTCTGTGAATGAATCCCAGTTCACAATGGGGTATTTTCAATAGTGCTTTAAGATTATAGCTTGTCTGCCTGTACAAACATGATCCCCATGTCAATCTATGACACAATCAGTAACCCGAATTCTGAAATGATACCTCACAGAAAACAATTCCTTAAAACAATTTGAATTGTTAATTACACATAAAAAATTATAATAAATTTCAACTTTTCCCAGAGGAAGTTGTTGAAGTTGTTGCAGTGATTGCATCATTAGGTTACATTTGGTTCTTGGTTTGACAGAGAAGTCAGATTGCAGGAAAGTGTTTTAAAACTTCTGAAACTTTTAGAATTTCATCGGAAAGAATATTTGATCACAACAGCCAATCCTAGGATTCAAGGAATCTTTTAGGATTTACAAAATTTGTCTCAGGCAACCAAATTGGGTCTGAAATGGCACTATGTGGGCAGGAGTTTAGATTAAAAGGTGAATATGATGTTTTGGAAGTAACCCTGGAGTAAATGCTTGCCGCTCTACTCAATACCTGGAGGAGAAGAGTCTGAAAATGAGCTTTCTCTCTACTCCAGTAGCCTCTTTGCAGTGCTACGATTGACATTATTATCTGTGATGATTGGCCACCCATGCCTAGTCCTGACATTCTCTTCCCAGTGTTGTGCTGTTGTGATGGCGCTGTCCACGGTGCTGAAGAGAGACCTGCTGCTCATTTGATTTGAGTCTGAGCTCCAGACAGCTTCAACTGTCTGACACGTCTCTGAAACAACTCCAGGAAATGTTGTTCAGTGTAATCCCACTGCACTTTAGGAACCTTTTAGGTCTTACCTCTAAAGGTATGACACCATTTTTCTTTTTCCTTCTGCTTCTTCTTCTTCTTTTTAGCTGATACTAGGAATTGCTGATATTTTGTTTGCAATAAAAGTCTTCCCATAACAAGAATAAGTGTTTTTGTGATAATTACAATTAAACCCAAAACCTGGAATCTGTCTATATAACTGGTTTGGTTGAGGTTGTACAGTGCAATAAAAAAAATAAAAACTAAATAAAACTAAATAAATAAATATTCTACAGTAACATGTACTGTATGTGATGCTGCTTTGAATGTTGACCTTGTTTCCAAGCAAAGAGATTTTCTGTTTACCCCAGATTTATTAACATCAGTTGAGTGTTGGACATGACTTCTCGTTGTGACCAAACACAGTATGTCTCAGAAAGAGGAAGAAATATCATATACACTCACTGGCCACTTTATTAGGTACACCTTACTACTACCGGGTTGGAAACTCCTTTTTCCTTCAGAACTGCCTTAATCCTTTGTGGCATAGATCCAATAAGGTACTGGAAATATTTCTCAGAGATTTTGATCCATATTGACATGATAGCATCACACAGTTGCTGCAGATTTGTTGGCTGCCCATCCATGATGCGAATCTCCCGTTCCAGCATATCCCAAAGGTGCTCTATTGGATTGAGAACTGGTGACTGTGGAGGCCATTTGAGTACAGTGAACTCATTGTCATGTTCAAGAAACCAATTTGAGATGATTCCCGTGGTCATAAAGGGATGGACATGGTCAGCAACAATACTCAGGTAGGCTGTGGAGTCGACATAATGCTGAATTAGTACTAAAGGGCCCAAAGTGTGCCAAGAAAATATCCCCCACATCATTACACCACCACTAGCCTGAACCATTGATACAAGGCAGGATGAATTCATGCGTTCATGTTGTTGATGCTAAATTCTGACCCCACCATCCGAATGTCGCAGCAGAAATTGAGACTCATCAGACCAGGCAACATTTTTTCAATCTTCTATTGTCCAATTTTGGTGAGCCTGTGTAAATTGTAGCCTCAGTTTCCTGTTCTTAGCTGACAGGAGTGGCAGCCGGTGTGGTCTTCCGCTGCTGTATCCTATCTGCCTAAATGTTCGATGTGTGGTGTGTTCAGAAATGCTCTTCTGCATACCTCGGTTGTAATGAGTGGCTATTTGAGTTACTGTTGCTTTCTATCAGCTCGAACCAGTCTGGCCATTCTCATTTGACAACGAGCAGTTGAACAGGTGTACCTAATAAAGTGGCCGGTGAGTGTATTGCCACAATCATGTGTTTATCATCTTCATGTTTAATCAGTTTAAGCATTTCTGTCTTCTTTTTATTTCAATTCAATACATTTTTTATTTCTATAGCACATTTAAAAACAACCATCGCTGATCAATTTTTTCACAAGGTCAGGAAAAAAATTAAATAAATAAAATTTAAAAAACACCTAATTGTATTGAAAACTCAAAGTGAACGCCAAAGAATACAGATGTGTCTTAAGCATTGATTTAAAAAAAAGACCATCACTTTGAGCACCTCTTATCTGAGTGAGCAAGCTGTTCCATAAATTTGGAAAAATACCAGAAAAAATGCATTAAAGTTAAGAACATATGCCCCGCTTACTTCACATAGTTCACTGCTGATTCACAAATCTATGTTTGTAAAAATAACTTTGTATCACTGATGTGCTCAGGCATGTCTTGGAGAAAGCGTGAAGATAAAGTCGCTGATTTGCTGTACTACCTAAGAGCTGTCAGCAGATTAATGTGTGAAATCTTTCCTATAGCGTGTTAATGGCAGGGCTTTGCTATGACGTCACATCTCGCTCAACGAGAGAGCAGGGATTTGTCCTTCTCCTTGGCTAAGCCTCATTACACACTCTCACATACGCAGACACCCCTGTCACGTCTCTCCAGTGTGCTGCTGATGCCTCTATATGTGTAAACTTACTACAAGATCCCTTTCTCCACAGCTTCCCACTGGCCTTTTCAAAGTCAGGCAAACAAGCACTGCGTTTCAAATTATTACTTATTTTAATTTGATTTATTTAAAGCTATTATCTTTCCTGGCATAATTAAGGTTTTGTTTTTACTTTTACTTTTGTTAGCTTAGCTGTTTTTTCTGGTAATATTTTATTTTAGTTTTTAAGAGAAAAGGACACAATAAATATGCCAAAAGCCCAGAGTAAGGAAATAAATAAGTTAATAAATAAAATGAACAAAAATATTATTAAAATACACATTAATGTTCAAATTAAGTGATCTTTCTCCTCTTTCCAAACTTTTATTTAAAAAGGGTAGTTTTCAATTACATTTAATTTTCACTGAAATATCAAGAAACGACTCGTGAGAAGTGTGAAATTTTGCTGCAAATTGCATTATCATAGATGCCCTACAGAAATTGTATTATCATTGCAAGCCTTTAACTTATCTCTCTCTCCCTCTCTTTGAGGTGTGCATGTGTGTGTGCACGCGCGCGTTGAGAGGGTGTATGTGTGTTGAGAGGGTGTATGTGTGAAGAGGGAGTCATGTTCTGTCATCATTGTGGCAGGGATATGAAATGTCAGTGCAAGGCTGTTGGAAATATCTCCCCCACAGTCACAACACACAAACACACACACAGCTGAGCTCTCCCCTGCTTTACTCACTCACTCACTCACTCACACACACACATACGCACAGATCAGAGCATGTGAAACAGCCATTTACATCGTAGTGATCCAGCAGGAAGCGCTGCTCTTACACGCTCGTGTGCTAATGGGCCAGTGCGAGGATGACAGCTGCCTGTTCATTACTGCCAGCCTCTAAATATCCAATGCAAAATCCTTCCAGTTCATTTATGAACCACGTATGAGAGACAAATGCAGTCTTTTCCAATGGCAGAATGTCTTGGAAATGTGATCTGGCCACTGTTCAGAGGTGTTTGTATAGTATGAATTGGTACTTGAAATGTTACCACATTTTTGATTAAGGCCCGATTCCATTTCTATATCTATATATATATATATATATATATATATTTTTACCCCTAACCCTTCCCTTTGTCCCTTAAAACAGAGTGTGAAAGTTCTTCAAATTTAGCCCTAAGTAATGGGACAACACAACAATATCCACACACGTTATCATATACAGTTGAAGTCAGAATTATTAGCCCCCCTTTGATTTTTATTTCTTTTTTAAATATTTCCCAAATTATGTTTCAGAGCAAGGGAATTTTTACAGTATGTCTGATAATATTTTTTATTCTAGAAAAAGTCTTATTTGTTTTATTTTGGCTAGAAAAAATCAGTTTTTAAAATAATTTAAAAATAAACGGCCAGTTTTTAAAATAATTTTAAGGTCAAAATTATTAGCACCTTTAAGCTATATATTTTTTCGATTGTCTACAGAACAAACCATCGTTATACAATAACTTGCCTAATTGCCCTAACCTGCCAATTTAACCTAATTGACCTAGTTAAGCCTTTAAATGCCACTTTAAGCTGTATAGAAGTGTCTTGAAAAATATCTAGTCAAATATTATTTATTGTCATTGTGACAAAGATAAAACAAATCAGTTATTAGAAATGAGTTATTAAAACTATTATGTTTAGAAATGTGTTTCAAAAATCTTCTCTCCCTTAAACAGAAATTGGGGAAAAAATAAACAGGGGGCTAATAATTCAGGGGGTTTAATAATTTTGACTTCTACTGTATGTTGTTGTGAGATCTTACATCATACGAGATTGACAATGGCTTCTGCTGTAGTTCTTCCAGTTGCATGGCTTACAGCTCTTTTGTATTTATCTATATGATATAATTGACACCTAAGTTTGCTGGTGGATCAGTTTATGGTATATATTTTAGGAACCTTTCTTTGTTTTCAGCTTGAAAATGTATGAGTCTCTGTGTTTCCTCAGGAGTCAAACAGGACTGGTGAATAATGTGGCAATAAACATGTTAATGTATTGTGTATTTGAATCAGGGGTGCCCAAACGTTTTCTTACAAAGGGCCAAAAACTTGATTTACGCTAGTGGGCCGAAGGTAAATACAGTTGCCATGGGTAATTTCCTAATTTATTTAATAATATTAAACATTGCTTTTTAGTAACTAATACAGCATATTTTTTAAACATTTTATAATGAACTTATTACAGTAAAAACAAAAACCAATCTCATTTATAACAGAATGGAGTTACACTAGTTTGTGCCTTAATTTACTCGCCGGTGTCTTCTGCATAGTCCTCTATCCATCGAGTGACATTATTTACAGTTTAAAAAATCAGATTCATTTACAAACATTTCATTGAACAATTCATTTCAGTTTGCTTTTTTGTAGCTCAGCAATAAAACAAACAAACAAAAAAGGTCACGTCAAATTAGAAATGATGATCTATTTTAAAGGTATTTACCCCAACCCTCTCCATCATTTTCACTCTCTTCTCAGATGGGATGGTGGGCCAAATCAAAGGTTACATTGGGCTAACTTTGGCCCGTGGGCCCAACTTTGGGCATCTCTAATTTTAAACAATAGCCATATTCATGTATGTAAACACAACAAAACAACATTAACATTATACCAGACACTGAAAAGATCATTCGCAGCTACTAGACGTTTCTGACAGGGTATCCGAGTGTCATCAAGTGATAGATTTGAAAATATGCCGTGGGACTATTGACCTTTTACTTCACATAGGAGGGAACGCAGCCATTGGAATCTGTTTGACTTGATACTTCCGGTTTCATTCACTTCCATTTATTTTTGACATTAAAAATGACTCGTTATGCTGTTTGATCTTGCAAACTGATATTTTCTTATTACATTATTCTACTTTTATGTACAGTATAGTCATGAGCACACTTGGTTGTAGAGCAAGTTAGTTTGACTGTTTTCTGCCGTTTATTATTCCTAGTCATTTCTCCCATAGGCAGCTGAATCAGAATGTCAAAAACAATTGTAAAAACGAGCGGACTTCCACATCGCAGAATAAGGTTAATACAATAGTTATTGGAATTTAAAGTTTTTTTAAAAACCTTTTTTTTTTACTGTCAAAAAACATGAATGCCTATATGAATGTATTAAAACATATGCTTGTTTGCTATAAAAAAAAAACTGAATAATGCCAAAAAATAAATTTGTGCATCTCCTTAATCAAATTTATAGGATATATCCATTCAAAACGGACTCTCACTCGGCACTTCAGCTTCTCATCAGATCCTTCAAAAGCTCTCTAGAACCTGAAGCATCTCATCTCTTAGACATTTAAAGGGGATAGTTCACCCAAAACTTCAAGATTCAGAAACTGTGATCATTTACTCATCCTTCACCTGTTCCAAACCTGTGAGACTTTCTTTCTTCTGTTGAACACAAAGGAAGATATTTGAGGTACCATTGTGGACTCTTTGGGTACAAATATGTATCTTTTGAAAAGGTACTGCCCCAGTGACAGCTCCTGTACCTTTATTTCTGAGAGTGCATAGTATTTCTATAGTATTATGGGAGTCAATGGTTACAGGTTTTCAGCTTTCTTTTTTTGCTTCAACAGAAGAAAAAAAGTTTGAACCCACATCAGGGCGAGTAAATTTTCATTACTGGGTGAACTATCCCTTTAAGCTGAGTCTGAAATCAGTCACTTATTCACACAATGACTGTTTTCTATGGTGAACTCCACATAGTGCACTGCTGAAAAGGGAAAACGATTCAGTTTATACTAAATACACTTTCCATTGGGGTGAATAAAGTATAGTTTGATGTTAGTGCCACACAGAGCATCTATACAGAATGCTATATTTTAATGCAATAACAAACGCTACTGGCTGTTTTTTTTTAAAAGGGAAAATAACTGCTTGTTATGTCCAGCCTTGTCATCTTGTTTCAAAAAAAAGGACATCAACACACCAATGCATAAATGTTTCAAGTCACCTCAGGTCACCTTTCACCAATATAATCATTATCACAAGTGTCATTTGATCAAGTTTGGTGTTTTCACCATTACAAAACGTTACCTTCTAAAAACAGATTACTAAAGTATGCAGTGTTTGCAAATACAGATAAGTCTCCCTGCTCAATTACATTTCCATTATTTTCACTCTGCTAAGGATAAACCGACTGACTGATCCAAGGATTCAGTCGGCTGTATGAGGATCAGACTGACTCACATATAAGCTACCCGCTTATCCAAAATACAGGCAAGGAATCCATATTTATTTGCAACACTTCTCTGAAGTGTAATTCAGCTGAAAAATCGGCCCATGAGTCATATGTCAGTGAGCATTTGGCTTGCCGTCAGAAAGCATCCTGTTCGGGTTTCTCAAGTTTCGTCTTGTGTCTGGAGAGTATGTGTGATGATTCGTAACGAACGAATCAGATCACAGCACTTGATTGTCTTGTGTGAAGACATTCACTCATCGGATGTGAACACAGCTGAGTAACTAGTACTGAATGTTCCTGTTTTTTTCCATCAGCCATATGCTCGTCTACCAAACCTCTGATGTCATTAATAGTAACCTGCAGGGACAGTACTTACTGTAATGCCTCTGAATATATAAGGCTTGCATTTGTGCCGGTCAATACTTGCTTAAATTAAATAGGAGGGAAGGAAGAAAGAAAAAAAGATGTAATGCACTGTACACTGTAATGTATGTACAGTGTGATGTAATTACATGCAGTTAAGTATAACGTACAATGTGCACACTATAATTCATTTGATCAAAATATTATATTAAAGGTTAAAGATGCCTAAATTACCTAAAGGAACCAATCATTTAACTTAGACCTGGAAATTTTAATGGATGGTAAAATGTATTTAATGTGTTCTTTGAAGCATTTGAAATCATGATGCTGTAGATCACTGTAGATTTTACACAAACCTGAGCTCTGCACAATTATGTGCGTGTATTACAATCGGGACCTACCTATGAAAAACAAGAAACAATTCTTGGTATTTGCTCAGTTTTTTAGCCCATTTCTGCTGAAGGATGAATTGATAAGTTGAAGTCTATATAAGAATATACAGTTGAAGTCAGAATTATTAACCCTTTCTGTTAAATTGTATTCTTTTATATTTTGTTTCTGAATTTCTGTTTAACGGAGAGATTTCTTTTTGTCAGGACAGCTAAACATAATTATTTTAATAACTATATTAACCATAATAACTGATTTATTTTATCTTTGCAATGATGACCGTACATAATATTTTGCTAGTTATTTTTCAAGATACTAATATTTAGCTTAAAGTGCAATTAATGTAACTTAAGGCTTGGTTAGGTGAATTAGCAAAGTTAATAAACTGAATTTAATAAAGTGGGGTAATAATATTGACCTTAAAATGGTTTACATTTCTTTTAAACACTTTTATTCTAGCCAAAATAAAACAAATAGACTTTCTCCAGAAGAAAAATTAAATTCATACATTTATATTCTTTTCAGCTTAGTCCCTTTAATAATCATGAATCACCATAGTGGAATGAACCGCCAACTTATTCAGCATATGTTTTACACAGCGGATGCCCTTCCAGCTGCAACCCAACACTGGGAAACCCATACACTCCTGCATTCACACACAAACACACTTTTATACACATATACACTTATTTAACAACACACTTTACATGCCAATTTGCACATAAGAGCTGCACATATAATGTTGTATATAGTAATATAGCTGTACATACACTTGTCCATTTGTATATTTGCATTCACTACTTTTTAAAATATATTTATTATCTGTTTTTTAGTCCTGTCTCTGTAATTCTGTTGCACTGTAGAAGCTCTGTCACAAAAACAAATTCCTCGTATGTGTGAACATACCTGGCAAATAAAGCTCTTTCTGATTCTGATACACTATGGCCAGTTCCGCTTATTCAGTTCACCTGTACTGTATGTCTTTGGACTGTGCGGGAAACCGGAGCACCCGGAGGAAACCCACGTGAACACGGGGAGACCAGGCAAACTCCACACAAAAACACCAACTGACACAGCCGGGGCTCGAACCAGTGATCTTCTTGCTGTGAGGCGATCGTGCTACTCAATGCACCACCGTGACACCCAGAAAAATTTAATATTATAGGAAATACTATAAAAATGTATTTGCTCTGTTAAACAGCATTTGGGAAATAGTTGATACTTTTATTTACTTTTATTTAAAAAAAAAAAAAGAACTGTGATATACTATACATAATTATGAAATGTGCACGTTTTAGTTACCTCACATCTTACATAACACATGAATACTATTAACTAATTGTTTATTAGCACATGTTGGCTATCTGTTAGTACATTTAACGAGAGTTATTGCCTTGCTCTGCATGTTCTAGTATTCTTAACACAGACTTTGACCTAGATAACTTAGAGACCAAACTAATACCACAACTACATCAGTAATCAGTAATTACTAGCTTATTTGAGGAAAAATAGAGTAACCAAACACTCGAAACAATATTAATTTCGGTAACACTTTATTTTGATGGTCCATTTGTGTATTAGTAGACTGTTTGCTTAATATCTGCTGATACTGCTCCTTTAGCAGACATTTAACTGACTATAAGAAATTTGGCAAGTACAGGTCAACTTACACTAACCCTAACCCCAACCTAACAGTCTACTTATAATCTAATGAGAATTAGTTGGCATGTAGATGCAATGTAACTTAAATTCAACAAACGGACCATCAAAATAAAGTGTCGCCTTATTTTCTTGTAAAGAAATGTACTTTTCAAATAAAGCACTGTTTGGCTAACTCTTTGATTACAAAACATTAAAGAAAAGTAAAATATAAAAAAGTAAGAAAAATATAGTGCACTCTATGGAATTCTTTGCTTTATTTTTGATATAGCTTTTTCAGTATTATTTGTTAATAATCCACCAGAAGTACAGTGAACAAATGATTAAGGCATTTAAAATATTTGACATTTATTGCAGGGTTTTGACATCTAATTCCTGAGAGGGGCAGAAAATGACTCTCTATGAGGGAGGATCACATATACTGTAGAAATACCAAAGGAAAAAGAAATATATGGTGTACCCTATGGAATTTTTTATTTTATTTTTGATATAGCTTTTTCTGTATTATTTGTTATTAATCCACCAGAAGTACAGTGAACGAACGAACGAGGCATTTAAAATATTTGACATTTATTGCAGGGTTTTGACATCTAATTCCTGAGAGGGGCAGAAAATGACTCTCTATGAGGGAGGATCATATATACTGTAGAAAGACCAAAGGAAAAAGAAATATATGGTGTACCCTATGGAATTTTTTATTTTATTTTTGATATAGCTTTTTCAGTATTATTTGTTATTAATCCACCAGAAGTACAGTGAACGAACGAACGAGACATTTAAAATATTTGATATTTTATGGCAGGGTATGATATCTTAATTTCTGAGAGGGGCAGTAAATGACTCTCTGTAAGAGGGAATCATATACAGTAACACCATTTTCATCCTGCAATCAAACTAAATGAGCAACATAATGAACCTAAATGTTGATCTAGAGAAGAACAAAGAAATGGACTGTGAAGGAAAAGAGGGAAAGTTCAAGTGGTCAAAAGAATGAGCTCTTTTCTGTGTGTTATTGGCAATAAACCTTTTTATTGTATCATTTCCCTCCTTGTTGCATCATCAAACAAGAAGTGTCTGTAAACTAGCTTCAGAGCTCTGGGAAAATGTGCCTCTGTAGTTACAGATTCGGAATAAATCAATGGAAGCACAGTCCATATAAGAAAGAGCCAGGCCATTTATTCAAATCTGAATAGGAGTTACTGCTATGATTTATGATGACACTAGATTTTAGTCAATTGCAGATTAAATAATAAACAAATAAATAAAAATTAATAGTATTTTTTAAATGTATTTTATTATATAATTATTTATTTTACTATTTAATTATTTATTAGAATTTATTCAGTTTGCTTAAATTTATTTATATTATATTCTCCCACCATCCCATCTGAGAATATCTGAAAAAATGTACATTTCATTTACTTTGCCTCTGATAATTTCAGAAATCACTCCTTGAATTGTGTTTTTTTTTATTTTTCTCCTGACAAAAGTCTTGTCGTCGATCCCAGTTGTAAGAGCAACAAATAATAACTTATTATTATTAATAATGAAAAAGTGGCAGAAGGTAGATTTTTCAGATGAATCATCTGTTGAACTGCATCCCAATCATCACAAATACTGCAGAAAACCTGTTGGAACCCACATGGACCCAAGATTCGCACTGTAATCAGTCAAGTTTGGAAAAATCATGGTTTGGGGGTTACATTTAGTATATGGGCGTGCGAGAGATCTGCAGAGTGGATGGCAACATCAACAGCCTGAGGTGTCAAGACATTTGTGCTGCCCATTACATTACAAACCACAGGAGAGGGCAAATTCTTCAGCAGGATAGAGCTCCTTCTCATACTTTAGCCTCCACATCAAAGTTCCTGAAACCAAAGGTCTAGGTGCTCCAGGATTGGCCAGCCCAGTCACCAGATATGAACATTATTGAGCATGTGTGGGGTAAGGTGGAGAAGGCATTGAAGATGAATCCAAAGAATCTGAATGATGAACTCTGGGAGTCCTGCAGGAATGCCTTCTTTGCCATTCCAGATGACTTTATTAATAAGTTAATAAGTCATTGCAGAGATGTATGGATGCAGTCGTCTAAGCTCATGGAGTCAAACACAATATTAATTCTTTTTCCACTGCACCATGACTTTATATTTTAAACTGTACATTATTTCTGTTAAGTGACAAGACATTTGTCTAAGTAAAGTCAGACCTTACTGTCCTAATAAAATAATAAAAAATTAAGGCATGATCATATTTTATTTTGGTAAAATAAGCGTAATCTAGAGGACTTTGCCTTTCATACAAGCCACTTCTGATACCAAATGATCAACTACAAGTCAAGTCATTATTTGTTGTTCCTAAAACTTGGATAGGCGACAAGATTTGTTTTTCAGGTAGTGCAGTACATCAGGCAAATTTTGTCTATAGAAATAATATTTCTCACATTTTACATATTATTTATTATGTGTTTTTGAAATGTTATCTTTGCAGTTTTGGAGTTTTCAGTCTTTTCACAGATCTGTCACAGAAAAAGTTTTTTAGTCTGTTTGATAGAAAGCAGTGGGAAAAAAAGGCCTGACAGGGCTTTGCTGAAACTCATCATCAGTTCAGTTAGTGTTTATAAAGTTATTCCCTTTACTTTTAACAGAGCGAATGTGAGCGAGATTAAAAAGAAAGGAGATGGTCTTATCATTTTCTTTCCGGCTCTTTACATATCACATCTTTTCCATTTAACTTTTTAGGAACTCCCAATCCTCATCCTTTAACTTGCTTGTGTCAGGAAAAGTGTTCTTTTAGCGGTTTCATTTATGAAGTAAAAATATTTTTCCCTCACTATCATGAATATGTATGAGAGAAGAAATTATACATTTCCACTGAGTCTATATTTGTGTTGCTGCTAAATCTAAGCAACTAAGCACAAATCTTATGCAAGCTTGCAAACATAGTGAACATTTGCCTAATGAATATTCAAAAGGGGGAAATCTTCTTTATTCATGTACTTTATTCTTGTCTCTTGTAGTTTGAATTTATTGCATTCTTTGTTCTATTGATTTAATTAAATTATTCAATTTCGGATGTTGTCAATTTTATGACTTAGTAACTTTATTAGGAAAAATTTTTGAAGTTGATTTGCAAGAGATGTTTATATGTGGGTCAATGACGTGAAACATCGCTTACATTTATTCTGCTTCCTATGCATATACAATGACTTTTGTAAATGTAATTCAATATGGACACCAAATTGACATATGTTAATGCAATTGAATCAGGTCTTCTCCACACTAATCACTTTTAAATTTGAAAATGGATTTTTTGTTCATTTTGGCCGTCTTTTCACACTGATTAAAACAATGTTTTAAATTAAGTGAATACTACGAAAAACAATTCATTTCTGTAATTAAATGAGCTAGTTCAGACAAGAATAAAACAAAAGTCAATTGTAGTACTCAATTCAAGCTTGTAAATTAGACCTGTTTTAATTGTTTACATTTACACTGATTCTTTGGGTAAATATCCAAGTTATACATTTAAGTAAAGCCTACTTAAGTTTGTGAAAGGAGAGGTTTCCATCATTATTAGTTAGGTTATTCACTTGCCATTTTCTGATGCCTGCTCTACCAAATGGTTGACCATATTTTGACTGTTTTAAATAATGACTGTTAAAGTCATTTAAAGAATGACTGTTTTAAACATTGGTTTACACTACACAGCATTGTTGGTTTCCAAACATCAAGCAAACATAATCCTGTTGCACTACTACACTTAATTTTGGTTTTATTGTGAAATAAAAATAAGAATCTGAATCTGAAATATTTTATGGCATACTTCAAAAAATAAAGATGATTTAGCATTCAAAAATGTTTTATTTAGATTTTTTTTAAATAAATTGGTCTTACACTTCATATTTTTTTGATTTTCGTAGTATATTTATTCATTCTGGTACTTTCACCATAAACCGACATATCAGCTATTTGGTAGAGGTTGATATTTAGAAATGATGGGATGTGTTAAAAATAAATGCATTGAGTGTGTTAACTAGAGACATTAGGAATGTTAAGAAATGCAATGCAATTTAGTTTTTTCTTGGTGGGGCAGTTAAAGGGTTAATGTGGATGAGAAACTTTCTGAATATGATTGAAAGCTCTCATGTAGACACTCATTTGTTGGCCAAAGAATTGTGTGAAATGACGTATAAAATGCAAATCTTCACATAGGAATGAAAATGAATGGGACAAGGTTCATGCATCTTAACTGAATGGTGTGGTTTAAAAAAAAGCTACTGTAGGTCTCACTTTACATTAAGTGGCCTTACTTAATATGTACTTACACCAAAATGAATTCATTCATTCATATTTCTTCAGCTTAGTCCCTTGTTTATCAGGGGTCGTCACAGTGAAATGACCAGCGAACTATTCCGGTGTATGTTTTACGCAGTGCATGAGCTTCCAGCTGCAAACCAGTACTGGGAAACACCCATAAACTCTGATTCACACTCTCACACACTACAGCCATTTTTGTTTACCCAATTCACTTATACTGTCCAATGTATTGGACAGAAGGGGAAACTGAAGCACTCAGAGGAAACCCATGCAAACATGGGTGGAACATGAAAATGCCAACTAAGCCACCATGCCGCCCAATAAAATGAATAATTTGTTAAAATTAATTATTGTGTAAATACATGTTTTTACATTGTACTTATGCTTGATTAAATACCTGCATGTAATTACATTGATAACCTCACTGTTGATCCATGTTTAACCCATCCTTAAACCTTAAACCCATACCACCACACCTTCCCTAACCATACCTGTATCCCACCTCAATAGCACCGGATGTGTTGTGCAGTACATTATGATACACATTAAGTACATTGCATTTATTTTTTGATGTAAGTACATATTAGTTAAGGCCACTTAATATAAAGTGAGACCAAAAGCTTATTTTGGACTCTGAACGTGTTTGTTTGAATTATATGAATTCATATAAGTTGCTTTAAGTCTCTAAATAGAAACAAGACCTTTGCTTTTTGGATGATGTGTTGAATTGCAATGCAGAATCTAAATAGGTTGCTGAACTGACCGGAATCGTAGCTGATGCGTTATAAGTAAAGAGCAAGGAAGAGTTGTTCATGCAGAGCTGTCCTCAGTGGTTTTCCCTCTCATTCACACCCTGTCTTGCTTGGCCCTTAATTTAGCCCTCATTAATATCACAGCAGCCCTTGTGAATTCTCAATGTGGCCACCTAATTTCATCAAAAACTGGCGGATGGGTGATCTATGCACAACATTGTCTCCTTAAGTAAATACATCGATGCTCCTGACAGGAATTACATTCTAATGGAACACATTAGCACAGGGAGTGTGAGTCAGGCCCCAGGGGCCCTGCCCAATGGGATTGAAGGACCTTATTAGTGAGGTAAAATCTCTCAGATGGCTGACCAACCCAAGGTCCTGACCCAGATCAGTCAGAGCAGATCCCACAAGAACATTTCTTTCTTTCCAACAGCAAGGGAGAGTAATGTAAAGAGAAGCTAGAAGAGGGAACTGGAGAGCACGAGGCCTCTTTTAGTGTGCTCAAGAAATTCATCCTATTCATGAGCAGATGAAGCAGTACTCCAGCTCTTAAGTGTACTGTAGATGAAGGAGAATTTATATCCCTTTAGAATGGTAGTTTTATAAAATACACGATGTTCAAACATGACTCACATTAGACTTTGTGCATTGGACCTGTTGGTTTAGACATGCTGGTTCACCACAGGGCCAGATGACTCAATAAAATCCATCACCTTTGAACTCAAAGCGATGCAAAAGCCTTTGCAAGTGTGTGTCGCCATGCTTGGTCTGTTTAATCCCTTTAAATTAGCCTTTGACCGTGACCAATATTGTTGAAGGACATGAAAGATTACAGATATGCCTTGATGAAGTCTCTGGATCAATACAAATTCTTGGCCTCCAGACATATGTTCATATAAGGGTATGACAGCTCATTTTAGTGTGCTTGAGGAAAAGTCCAGCTATAACAAACTAAAGAAGTAGAACCAGACCGGAAATTAATGTTTTTGTTTTTTTTTTACCTCTTAATTTCCTTTTTACCCATTAATACCCTTTTAAAAAGGGTTTTTGCCAGTGGTTTTCAAACCTGTGTCACGAATCCTCAGGGGACCACAAGGGGGTGCCAGAATGTCCCTGCATTGAAAGAAATTGTACAAAATTCTAAATAAAAGGCTGTCATAACCACAAAATATTGTTCAAAAATTATATTTAAATATCAGTGGGCCAATATTAGATCACTGACAGACAAGGTTTTCAAAACTTTTGGCAGATGTTTATCCAAAGCAATATACATTGCAATGGATTTTAGTTGTATTTAAGATGTAAACCCATGACCTTGATGTTGCTAGTCCCTTAAGACCAATTCAGCTGGAGGAACATTTGTTTACAAAACAAAGTAATTGAAGAGTGTGAAGTCTTTGAGAGTAAATGTCTTTGAAAGTAACATTGAAGTGTGCTTTCAGCATCTAGCTGTTAAGGGGGAATCACACATCTAATTAATATTGGAGTTCAATTTATGAGAACTTAGTGAGTCACAAAGCAGAACGAAGCCTAGAGCGAAAATCGCTAGACTGGAAAATGGTGCTGGAAATAAGGACATTACAAATAGTGCCGTAAAGCAGGATATACTGTAGTCAGTCCTTGAAAGATCTGAAAAGAGAGTATTTTAGCTGAAGAAGTTGTGTACGTTTTGTTGAGCATGCATAAACACAAACTCTGTTGCTGATTCCTTTCTCTCTATTCATTTCCTCTCCAGTTCTTTGGTTGCTTGGAGACCTGGAGGAATTCTGGGATGTAGAATGTGGATCCTCTTCATCCTTGTCCATCTCACAATGGATCTGTCTCTGTGTGCACCGCCAGGCCAGGGGCTCACCCTCAAACTACTGCCCAGATCAGTGCCCCGCCAGCAGCTGCATCCTCTGTCCGCTCTGACTGGCCAGCACTTGAGGACTCTGGGGGTCTTGCATCGTGTTCTTCCCCCTCCCCTGCCATCAGTAGGCAACCACGGGGAGCAGGGGGGCACCAAACTGTGGGGGCGGAAAAGCCGCCGGTCAATTCAGAAACGGCAACTTTGTGCAGAGTGCGAATTGACCCACTCCGACAAAGGGAAGTCGGTAACATTACCAGAGGGGAGTAAATCTGATTTAAATCTGCATTTATCTCGCTCACGGAGGCAGCTGAAAGGGGACAGCTATGACTCCCTGGAGGGGAGGACCACCACAGTGGCGGGATTTATTGACTGGGGCCCTACAGGGGCTGACGAGGGGCTTGAGGAGGAGGCGAAGGTGACCCCGAATGCCACCGTTACCTCTTTAGCTCCCTCCACCACCACAGTTACCATAACTAGCACTACCACACGCAGCCCCCAAAGGACGTATGCGGTAATTACAACCGCGCATCCTAAGAGGCACAGCACCACACAGCCAAGCAACTCCAGAGTGACTGCCAAACCACCGAAACCTTTTGGGGACACACCAGGTAGGGCATATATCTGAAACACTTTTTTTTCATGTTCCTTTTCTTATGTAAGGGGTGCAAAGGTTGCTCACATCAAAAACTAAAACCAAGGCTGAGTTTGATTCTGATGGTGTCATTCCTAATACTTCCCCTCCATAGTGGGAGCTTCAATGAGGTGGTTGGGTTTGATTCTGAAGGTTTCACCCCTACAGTACACCCTAATCCTCCTAATCGCTTAATAGTGGAAGCTTCAAAGAGGTGAAGGATGTATTGGGCCAAAAAAAAAGTCGAATGCAGTTTTGTGTCATCTTGCATCACAAATTATTCATGCGCAAACGGTCATGGGAAATAGAATTATCCATCACTTGTACCTTTCCGATTCCTTTCTTCTGAAGGGCCCTTGAAGTGGCCAGTTTAGAGCACTTAAATTTGGAATGATCATTCAATACGGCAGCTATGATTGTCTCATTTTGAACACAAATTTTGCATCTAAACTAACATTTCATTTATTATAAGCACACTATTCAGATGTACCATCTGATGCTTTAAAAGCTCCTAGGATGGATTTTGATTGGCTGTCATGTTTTAGCTGGACCTAATTCAATTGATTTTTAAATGTCTTTGTTGTTTTAGTCATTGTAAATTGGCATTACGAAACTTCATCATCTTATGTTTGATCATGTATTTCAAATTCTGAGGTTGGTGAAATGCACAGAGATATTTTTAGGGGCCGTTGAGGCAGTTTAAGGTTATTCGTGATCATGGCACAGAGGTCTTTGGGTCTCAAACCACAATGCAGTGCATCAAAAACACTGTGTGGGTTGTTTGAAAAACCGAGGGTGGAAAATACTCACGAAGCTGTAATTGGCAAGCAACCGCTTAGCAATTTACAGCAAAGAAGGTGGTTAAATTGTTGAAGGGCCAATAGCGTGCATCTAGCTAGCTTTTTTGGTCAAAAATATTGGCTTACTCTTAAAATTGTTCTCTGAAAAAACGTCAGCTGCTGTGTAATTATGAAAAGAAGCCAGCAAATATGGAATGACATAACACAATGTATTGGTCTGAAAAGTTTGCTTTATATGATGTTATGGAAAAGTGTGGATAAATAGAGCTCTGTCATTTTGAAAGTTTTGAAAGTGGTGTTATTTCAGAACGCTTCTTAAGAAGGCCTGTAGACAGAAAAGAGATGGCAATACATTGTTTACTTTATTTCAGTTTTAATGTGAATCGAGATTAAACGAATTAATAATTGACGAGAATGACCTACGTGTAACCAACCGGTCTTACTGCACCCAAACTGCTTTGAGCTGGGATCGAACCGGCTATTCTTTGCATGAGAGTCGGTTGCTTTAACAAGGAGGCTAAAGACCATGGCCTCTAGCATCTGTCACTAGAGCACCTTTAGAGGTCAGAGGAGTGAGGCTTACCTGCATAGCACTTCACTAGCTGGCCTCTGTTACACTCACCTCCCTTAACCTCACTCCCATCCCGGACGAGCCCCCACATGTAACCCGTCTGAGCCTAGCTGGAATCGAATCAGCGATTCTTTGCATGGGAGTCGGTTGCTCTAACAGAAGGCTAAAGACCATGGCCTCTAGCATCTGTAGCTAGAGCACCTTTTGAGGTCAGAGGAGTGAGGTTTACCTGCATAGCACTTCACTAGCTGGCCTCCGTTATATACGTAATGTGTGCATTTTATAAAATATTTTTTAAATAAACCATACAGTTAAAATTTCAATTCTATTTTAGTTGTTTATGACAGTTTTTGGATTCCGTTTCATGGCCTTTGGTGATTCATAAAATGCAAGCCAATTGCTACCAGCCCTTTGAGAGTTAAGGAAAAAAAAAATATATAGAACAAACTAAATTATGCCTCCTGATAATATATTGAGGATTTATGAAAAATAAAATGTTGGTTTATACAAAAGACAGAACATTATTACGAACGTAATAACATTTACTATGCAGATTCTGCCAACTGATCTTATCCCATTTCATAATACATCAACAAATTGTCAGGTTTTTTGGGTATTATTAATTAGTTTTGCCTGTATATATGATTTGACTCTCAACGTTAGGCCTGTCACGATATCTATTTTTGTTGTACGATATATTGCACCAAAATATAATGCAATAAACGATATTCTTGTCATTTTATGCCACTCATTTTATAATGCCAGAATGGCAATATAATAGCATCATAATGCAAGTACACTCTTCCAAAGAACACATAATATTTTATTCTTAAGAATATTTAATTTTATTTAATTGTAGTCATGGGCGACGCGGTGGCGCAGTGGGTAGCACGTTCGCCTCACAGCAAGAAGGTCGCTGGCTCGAGCCTCAGCTGGGTCAGTTGGCATTTCTGTGTGGGGTTTTCATGTTCTCCCCATGTTCGCGTGGGTTTTCTCCGGGTGCTCCGGTTTCCCCCACAGTCCAAAGACATGTGGTACAGGTGAATTGGGTATGCTTAAAATTGATCGTAGTGTATGAGTGTGTGTGAATGAGTGTGTATGGATGTTTCCCAGTGATGGGTTGCAGCTGGAAGGGCATCCGCTGCGTAAAACATATGCTAGTTAAGTTGGCGGTTCATTCTGCAGTGGCGACCCCTGATTAATCAAGGGACTAAGACGAATAGAAAATTAATGAATAGTTGTAGTCATTTAATTATTAGGCATTGAAATCAGAATTTGAAAACATAACATCTTAAACAAATAAATAATAATAATGATAAATGTTAACAAAAATCCACAAACAGATCTATTTTTATTTGTTAGAGACACATGAAAATAAGTCATTTATAGTAAATGCTATAGTGTTTTTATGCACACTGACACCTCTGATAGAGCTAAAATGTTGCTGATATTGTTTTTTTTTTGTATGGGCGATAGATATTGCATCACCAAAATGATTGAGGTCATGGTCATATGTTATGCGATAAGTCAACATATTGATTATTGTGAAAGGCCTACTCAACCTACTAAAACTTCTTTTGAATCACCGTAGTTTCAGCTAAGAAACCAGCAAATCTGTGTTTGAGTGAACTGTCCCCAAATGCATAGCATCGATCACACCTTTTCTGCTACGTAAACAGTGTAATCATTATATGCTGCATCTTCTTGGTTATCTCTAAAACCTTCACAATGTGTTGCTGCCTTTAAAGCCTGAAACTGTTTTTAATTAGCAAATATGTTGCCTATTTAGCCATTAAATGTCTGGGTACAGAAGCATCATGATGGTTTTAATATGCTTCTACTGTCACATTTATCATCTTTGGCTCAGTTGCATAATCTAGGCTGGATATCATGTTGGTGTTTGACAGAGTAGCCTACATATGGCAAGCTTAGTGTCTGTCAGTTGTGTTTGTGTATCCTGCCGAGATTATTCTATTCTCTGTCCTAGAAGGATGATGATTGACATTAGCTCTCATGTTTGCCATTAGGCTGCAATCTGTGCTGTGTGCTTGGTTTTGCATAGTATTAGGCTAGTCATCCACTCAATGCAAACTCCTCTGGGCAGATCAACTATTGTGCTCCACAAATCTGTGGGAAAAAAAGGGGGAATGTCTTGACACTTTCTACAAATTGGCTTGACACTATCTGTGTACGCCATGCACTGAGATCTGTTATAGCTTGCAAAGTTTAACGCACAATTAAGTTTCCACAAGAGCCTGGTTCAGCGGCAGACATAATAAAAGACAGATAGCATGACCCCTAAAACCGACACGTTGATGATTTGCAGAAAAGAAGATGTTTTAATCCTCTAAGTCTACACTACAGATCTGCAGCACTGTGAAGTTATTAATCTTCAAGTTTTTGCACATTAGCATGTCATAGATTACATTAGCTGCGAAGGATATTAACAATAAAGACTCCCATAAAATTTGATTCATGGTGAGTAATATATGAGCGAGAGCAATTTTATGACTCCCCTGAATGGAAACATACATACGTCCATGCATGTCGAATTATGGTTCAGCACAAAGGTCAAACTCCAATCAAATGGCACGGCCTCATTAACCGTAGGAATGATTAGCAGAATGAAGTCAATCTGGAGTGACGACAGCAGCATCATTACATCTAAAGGCCAGTGCAAGGTTTCTCTTAATCTCTAAAGTGCTGGTCTAATAATCCTCTCTGCCTTTTTCCTTCTTCATTGCTTCTGATCTTTAGAAAGGCTACGCAAAAGATCAATCGCCTCAAACTGACAGTAGTCCACAGCCCCATAGTCTAACAGCAGTAGAGGAGAATTGTAGGTTAGTTTCAAATATGTGTACCATTCTGTATATATATATATATATATATATATATATATATATATATATATATATATATATATATATATATATATATATATATATATATATACATACATACAGGTATATATATTGTTTACACTTTTACATTTACATATACAGTTTAAGTCAGAATTATTAGCCCTCCTGAATTATTAGCCCCCCTGTTTATTTTTTTTCCCCAATTTCTGTTTAACAGAGAGCAGATTTTTTTCAACACATTTCTAGACATAATAGCTTTCATAACTCATTTTTAATAACTGATTTATTTTATTTTTGCCATGATGATAGTAAATAATATTTTACTAGACATTTTTCAAGACACTTCTATACAGCTTAAAGTGACATTTAAAGGCTTAACTAGGTTAATTAGGTTAACTAAGCAGGTTAGGGTAATTAGGCAAGTTATTGTATAACGATGGTTTGTTCTGTAGTCTATCAAAAAAATTAGCTTAAAGGGGCTAATAATTTTGTCCTTAAAATGGTGTTTAAAATTAATAAAACTGTAAAAATTAATAACTGCTTTTATTCTAGCCGAAATAAAACAAATCAGACTTTCTCCAGAAGAAAAAATATTATCAGACATGCTGTAAAAATTTCCTTGCCCTGTTAAACATAATTTGGGAAATATTTAAAAAAGAAAAAAATTCTAATAATTCTGACTTTAACTGTATATTGTATACACTTTTTGTAAAGGGTTCGTTCACCCCAAAATTAAAAATGTCAACATTTAAGCTCTATTCAGATGACATAGCTTTTATCGTTGATTATGACAGTCTCTGTGTCAGATTATAATGGAAAGATCATGTGCTCCTATTGGTCAATGTCACCCATGTGATGCACAACGTTGGCTATTCATGGACACTGGGTAAAAAATGATACACGATAGACTTTCTGGGTTGACTTTGCGAAGCATATAAGACATGGCATCGGATGTCATGCACTATGACATACCACATGAGAAGAAATTATTTTTCATTTGGCATTTACGAATCCACAAGACACCCTAAATCAGGGGTTCTCAATGTCTACATTAAAAGGTCCAAATCTAAATTTTTATTAAGGTCAAAGGTCAGGAACAATTGATATTAAGTAACTTGTTTTTAAAAACCATCTATAACCTGCATCACAACCCTGCAGCCACAGGATGTCAACATAACGTCATATTGACGTTGTACCACAACATACCGCAACGTCATGGGGATGTTGGATTTTGTTTGGAAATGAAAATCGGGTTGACGTCAGAACCCAACGTCAGGCCGTTGTCAATGTCCAATGTCCAACATAAAATCAACCTAAAATCAACCTAAAATCAACCAAAAATCAACGTCTAATCATGTTACACCTTGACGTTGTGTGGACGTTAGCACTATGACATCTATTGCACGTTAAATTTTGGTCACTTTCCAACACAACCTAAAATCAACCAAATATCAACGCAATTTAACGACATTATTGGACGTCAAAATAACGTTGTCCTTAGACGCTGTCTAGACATTGAATTTTGGTCACCTGACATCATGACCTAAATCTAAACTAATATTAACGTCTTATGATGTTGTGTGCCTGCTGAGAAGTCAACACTATGTATATTTCTTTAAAGTGACATTTGTATTGAAAACAAATTAAATACAATGCAAATGTGGCAAAACCACTAATATAAGTGCATTTTTGTACTTGTGTAGGCCAAAAAAACTATAATATCTGGATGCAGCCTTGATGATGCAAGCTAAGATTGCATATCTCAGAAATGCAATGTCAGACACAATGCACTCAATGGAGCTAGTGACATCACTGTGAGGGGAAGGGTTAGGCATAGTGTGGGCATTAAAAAGCATTGCATGCAGCTCAGATTGCAACTGCACCAGGTTTGCATCCAGACCTCTCTCCAAAAAAAATTAAAGGTGAAATATACAAAAGGTGTGTAACTTCAGGTGTTGTAGTTTTGCTGTTCTTATGTCTGTATTTTGTGGATTTAAAATGTCCGTGTTTCGTTTCATAGTGGCATTTCACTTTCCACTCTTTACTTCAACTCCAATTGTCTCATTACAAATCAAGCAGAATGGCTTTGTGCTAGCTTGTGGCAAAATAAACAAATACTTAACTTTGAATATTTAGTCGCCGATTTTATTTCGGCCTGTATACTTTTTTTTTTTTGGCAAAAATAAAAACAATTGAACAGTTGATTTACAAGGTTTATGAATTTATCATTGAAGGAAATTCACAATTTGAATCCTTTAAGCATGGTCTTGCAATATAAAATGGAGTTGGGTCTGGATTGAATACCCTCGCAGTCCAGATGCGAATCAGAGTCTGGATTTTAAGAAGCCCTGCCTTACATTATGCAAATCATACTGAAATCTGGGAAAGAAATGTTGTAATTTGAACAGGGCTTTACTTGTGCCGTTCTTAACCCTCATTTCTTATCTAAAAAAGTTGACATGTTAAAAGGATAGTTCACCCAAAAGTGAAAATTCTGTCCTCATTTACTTACCCTATACTTCTTTCAAACCTTTATGGGTTTCTTTATTCTGTTAAACACAGAGAATATATTTGAAGAAATGCTGGAAACCTGTAACCATTGACTTCCATGGTGTTTGTTAGTTCAGCTTTCTTCAAAATATCTTATTTTGTGTTCAAATGAATAAAAAAGTCAAATAAGTTTGGAACAAATGAACAGAAAGTAAATGATGACAGAATATTCAGAGTTGAGTGAACTATCCCTTCAAAGGCCAGCAGAAAAAAAAATCTTGATCTCTGACAAAATGTGCAATGCTCAATTTACAAATGTACATTAATCAGTGCTCCCTTATTTGAATATGTTGCTTAATATAAATAATTCATATAAACAGTGAATATATTTCATAGTTATTTTATGCTTTGTGGGAGCCCCAAGGCAGTAGCTCAAGTTCATCACAACATGTGCAGTAAGCAGTTAAATCTAATATTTGCTGCTAAATTAATTTGACTGGTTGGTGTTTTTTGCTCCTGCGTGCTGAAGCAAGTGTAATGGCTCAGACAGACAATGCTGCTACATTTATGCATATTTTAATTATCTGGTGAATAGAAAAAATACCGGTGTTAATTGCAGTTTTAATATAACTGAGGCATGAAAATTGAATAATTTGTTTGCTGCACACAGTGTGTATCTCTCTTTTAAGAGCTATTTTGCCATAAGGGGAAACAGGAAAAGTCACTTGTCAGTGATTTCAACAAATAACAAGCAATCTGAGAGTAATAAAGGGAACAGTGTATGCCCCTTTTCACCTTTGGTGTCCCTAAAATGTCTGTCAAGTTTAAGTTCAAAATACACCACGAACCCTTTATTATAGTTTGTCAATTTCGTCTCTTATTGAGTTTAAGCAAAAACAGACTGTAGTTGTGCATATCTCTTTAAATGCAAATGAGTTGGTGCTTTCCAGAAGAAGGCGGAGCTTTTACATTTGGTTCTGACAAAAACAATGGAACAAGTAAATCTCAAGCAGCTAAAATGGCAGAGATTTCTTAGAATTTGTGCTGGAATCCAGCCTTGCATGATTTTACCTGAGTCAAACACTTATGGAGAGAAAGAGGTTATAACTTTTAGACTGCCAGGATATTTCTGAATGGTTAGTGGATACGTTTATGTAGTTGTTGTGGATTAAAGCTGATTAAACTCATGGACTAGCATGTTACTGCTCTGCTTGTGCTGGCATTTGGAAATAAACATTACACAAATAGTACAAATATCTTTTCTTTACAGTAAATGTAAAAGGTTTGTCACCTGACTATACAGTGTTTTAATGATGCACTATTACTTAGAGGCACAGAACTCAAACAATGCCACTGAGCTGAACCAACTTGCTTATTTTGTTGATTATTGCTGCTAAAATGATGATCAATTATTGTCATGTTCTGAGAGTAAAGGAGGGAACAACAGGTATTGGGGGTTGGTTTAAACCATGATTTCCAAACAAGAGTCTCAAACATTTATGTCTGCTCTTATCATTTTTAGTTAAGTAAGTGAAAAATTAGGCTAACTTCTTAACTTATACTGCTCAGTGCTCATACATATCTTTTACCAGCTTTTAAATTCAGTATCTCAAAATATTGCACCCTTTCCTGCTTACTAAGTCCTTCACTATAAGACTTTTCTGTGGTTTAGAAAGAATAAATAGACAAAAACTATGTTTTCAGTAGTACTGTACTGTACTGTAGAGCTGCGCATCGATGGATTTGCTCTTCAGTGTTTGGACTCTCAGTAGTGATTATTAACCCACACTGAACTGAGCTAAACTGAACTGAACTTAATCTCTGAAAACTGAACTGACTCTGTTTCAATTCACTATAATCTTCCATGTGAAGCTGCTTTGACACAATCTACATTGTATAAGCGCTATACAAATAAAGATGAATTGAATTGAATTGAATTGTACATTAGCTGGGCAACCCATGCTGTTGTTTACTCAATTCAACTACTGCCAAAATGGTCGCACATTCTGGTAACTGATGAAATCTTGACATAAATGTATAATGAATATGTGTGTATGCATTATGCTGAAGGTGAGCATTTTCTGGGTGAATCGAACTACAAATATTTGGTTTCTGTGAATGCAGTTCCATACAATAATGCCTTTAGTAGGAGCAAAATTGACCATTGTTAGCCATAATTAGCCGTCAGTCATAAGAAAGCAAATTAGGAATATATATACACATACATTTTGAATATGAAGCACTTGAGTACTGGTATTGACACTTAATAACACTTTACCCACATCCTTCTGCACATTTCCTGCTAAATTAAATTGTCCTCTGTGGACACACGTTTTCTGGTACATTCAAAAGCATGTAATGTTTTTTTTTAGTTTTTATCCTTTTTTTGGCGCCGACAAACAGCTACAGTATACAGTAGTGAGTAAACAGAAATGTCGACTCCCGCCACTCACTCAGGGAATATCTACTGTTTGCTAAATAGTCTTCTGCTTAAACAAAAACAAAATGATGGTGCTGTATGTACAGATTAAGGGGTGATACTGTTATTATAAGATCCATTTCTTATGTCATTAGTGGAGCAAAATTGGAACAAGTCATCTTTTCCTCATTCTTGCAGAGAAAGTCTTACTAAGACAAAGTTACGGGTTGTTCTTTTTTGTGTTTTCTGGGTTAGTAGATACACCGGGGACCTGAGTGTAGCACTTAAGGAAAGACAATGCAGGTGAATAGGGTAAAAATAAACTAGTTGGGTATCTCTTTTATTATTGCATAATAAAAACACACACACACACACACACACACACACACACACACACACACACACACATATATATATATATATATATATATATATATATATATATATATATATATATATATATATATATGATATATATTAAATAGACTATCAGGGGGAAGAGATCAGCCCAAAATCATTTGGGCAAAAATCTTATCAATATATTTAATTTTACACCATATTTATTTCTTATACTTAATTTTTTCTGTAATACTAACAATTTCATGTTATAAACTAGGGCTGCACAATATTGGAAAAGTATGATATTGCGATATTTTATTTTTCTGCGATACATTTTGCGATTTGAATGGTTTCACAAGATGGTTTGAATAGCACTATTTGCTGGATTTCTGAAGAGTCTAACAGTAGTCAGGTACAAAAATTTAATAACCACAATGCAAAACAATGCCTTTCTTACCTTGTTTTGTCTAATTTCCAGTCCAAATATCAAAAAAAATCTTAGAGCAAGTAAAAATATTAATTTGTTTTCACCATCAGAAGAAATTTTGAGAGTTTTTCCTTAAAACAAACTGAATTATCTGCCAGTGGGGTAAGTGAAATAATCTTGCTTTCGCTTTGAAATGTAGATATTTGAACTAGAAACAAGACAAAATTTCTAAGTAAGTTTTTTTTTTTTTTGCATAAATGATATAAATTCTGTATAAATACAGTGGTTAAATACAATTCTGTAGCTCCTGCTCAACTATAATTCAGACTCAACATTGTATATCTCTGCTATGTCTATATGACTATTGCGGATGCGCACATTGCGATATCGATGCTAAAACGATATATTGTGCAGCTTTATTATAAATAATGTTTTCCAAAACACTATTTGAGCTTTGAAAATGGATTTTCTTTACCATCATTTTTAATATAACACATTAAAATATACATCTAAATAACATAATATAATTTTACGATGTGATTTTGCGGATGCGCACATTGCGATTTTGATGCTAAAACTATATATTGTGCAGCTATATTATAAATTTACTAAATTTAATTTTTATTTAATATACATTTAAATAACATAATATAATATAATATAATTTTACGATGTGACTATTGCGCATGCGCACATTGCGATATCGCTGCTAAAATAATGCTTTACTGTAAGCTATGAAAATGGATTTTCTAATATAACACATTACAATATACATTTAAATAACATAATATAAATAATAAAAATATTATTTTATTTAAATAATATGTACTTAAAAAAAATCTTAAAACGTTTTTTGATTTTTTTATTTAAAACATTGATCAGTTTTAGTTTTATTCTGTATTAATTATTTTTTAAACAAAACCATTTAAAAGGCATCACATTTATACATACATACACACACACACACACACACACACACACACACACACACACACACACACACACACACACACACACACACACACACACACACACACACACACACACACACACATATATATAGTATAATAAAATGTTTGCATGCACATAAGAAAGAGAAAAACCTTATTTTAAGAAAACCTTTTAAAAAAATTATTGAAATTTAATTCTACAGACCCCAATTTCTAAAATGTGATACAAGAAACAAGTTTATTTTAGATGTTTTATTTATGTTAGATAAAAATATATATATTAAAAGTGTATACACTCTTAATATATTAAGTGTCCCCCTTAAAAAAATTGAAAAGTTTTAGAAAAAATAGTAGGTTGATCAGCAAATCTCTGATTTATACAATCCTTCACCCTTGTGTGCTGTCCAACATCAAATGTCTCTTGAAGGTGTTACAAATACACTATCTGGGATGTGAGTGCATCATATATATAGCATTTTATACTGTAATGCTGCCTTGGTATGTCTTTCATATATGGTATCAAAGTGAGTGGTACAGTATGTATCGCCCTTAAGGCATACCATAATCATCCATCTCTGTCTAGCTACACCCCAAACCTGTCTGATGAAACAAAACAGCCATCAAGGTGAAATCCCTCCACCTCCCCATTCAGCGAGTAAATTTAGCCCCTCGCAAACACGTGCACCAGAACTAAACTGCTTCTGACATGCAAAGTAATGGGGGGAAAGTAAGCAGTGGGCTGTGAATACCAAACACCAGCATTAGACACACGCACACACACACAAGCTGGAGTTGATGTCATGGAGGTCAGTGTTACTCTTTACATGCCAGATTAAAATCCAGGACACCAACAGCTTTACTCCTTCCATTGTCGAGCTGTTGATAGTTTACTGTTGTTGATTATTAATTTTAATTGTATTTTTTTTATTAGGGGTATTAAAGGGAGAGTTTAGCCCAAAACTACTATTGTACAACTTAAACAAAAATGTTATCAATATTTTACATTTTATACACTAAAAAATTTAATGAACAAAAAGCCACGGCAACAAATATTTTTTTTTTGTGTTACTTTTTTGTGTTACCAAATAAAATAGTCCGTTTGACTGATTTAAGTTGAGATGACTAGAAATTTTATTCAACTAAAAAAATTAAGGCAGAACAAATTTTTTTACAGTGTACCATATATATATATAATTTAAAGCTCTGTTAAAAATGTTGTTGATAAAACTATGACAGGATTCAGAAAACAATTAAATCAATGCTGTTGGGTTATTAAAAATCACCATCAATATTGGTTAACACAGTAAACATTTAAAGAAAAACGAGCCCCAGTAAAAGCTTTGAGTTACGATTTACTTTATGCAAGTGTATTAATTTAAAGTAGTAATCCCAGAATAAAGACATTAGAGGCTATTCACATTTGGCGTATTTTGCATGTGCAAGTTTGTTATTGTCTATGTGCAACCGAAAAAAAGGTGGTGAAAGCAAACTGACGCATGCATGCGCGCAGAAAACCATTCCCGCGCACCTCACGTGCTGCTCTTTTCCCGGTGTACATGCACGCCGATAAAATACATGCCGTTTATGTACTGTGAAACTGGAGTAACTTTTATGCAGAGGTGTCGGCACGTAGCGAGCTTTGCAAGTCGACAAAACTAAAGTTATAATATGATGATGATCTTATTTTGACTATATGGCTATGAAGCAGAAAGGAAATATAATGAATCAGGGAGGTAAGACTCAATAACATTAATTCTCAACCAGTCGGGTCTAAGACAATAGATAATTACATTAAATATATTTTTTCTAATTGTCTTTAATATTCAAGCAAAAGATTTCTTAATAGATCTTAGCATATCACTCCAGTTGTCTAAATGTTTTCCAGTTACATTTAGGATTGATTTCTGTTATTTATTTAGAATAATAATTGTATATTAATAATAATAATAGTATTATTATTATTAATAATAATAATAATATTAATTATTTTATTTGTTTATATGTACATTTCTAAAAGCAGGTGGTTCGCCCAGGGTGGCATTTAAACTAGAACCGCCACTGATGTGAGGCTATGACGTATTGTAAATAAAATTAATCATAAAGCCTAGAGACCCAATATGAAAATGTTATATTACAAATTGTGTTTATCTAAACAAAATGCATGTGAGCTTAAACTACATGCCAACCAGAAAGTGGATGCGGTGCGCAGGGCGCTTTAAAACAACGGCAACTGAACCCGCGCAGAAAAATGAAACCAAAGTTATTTTACAGTATTATCCACTTCAATATGTGTCTTATTAATTCTATAAAAATTTTGGATCTGTTTTTAAAACTATAACTTACCTTTTTCTATATTGTTGACAACAACAATAAACACACATATGATACTCTGCAGTTCAGTTATTAAAACTGACGTTTTTACCAAAACAATATTTTACTTCAGCAGCATCACAACAGATGTGGATCAAAAAGGATTTTTTTAATTGTAAAAGGTTCGCAAAAATAAAGTTTCAACAAAACTTAGCCTAACCAAACGGCTGTTAATTAGCACATAGCCTAACTAAAATTATAGAATAATTTGGCTGTGTAAACGTAAAATAAAAATAGCCTGAATATTTTTTTACCACAGCTATAAAACTTAAAGATTAGGTAAAATAACATTTCTTTCAAAATGATCAGTCGGTGGAAGTAGGCTAAATAAAATAAAGCTGGCCTAATTTAACTATGCTGCTTAAACTTAAAACAAAAACAGCCTGAATATTTTACCATGCATTGCTAATAAAACTTAACACAAGGAAGGACTACATATTTTTATTCAAAAAGATCAGTCGATCTACATGCTCCGACGAAAGCCAAATGCAAAGTTTATTTGCAATTAGACCTGCGGAGGAAAAAAGGTGCTCAGCAGGCACTGAAGTTGCAGGAACAGCCAGGTACCAATGAGCAAGGCTTCTTAGCCTTGCATATCGAGACTCATTTACTTTGCACCACAATAAAGGATATGGGTTTAGATAGATGCATGGCTCCCTGAAGTAGCTTTTGATTTTGGTGTCATCCGGTGAAACATTAACCTACTCATGACGTAGGCTAGTCCTCCCCGAAAAGACTGTCAAGACACGACGCGCACATGACAGCTGAAAGTATCACACACCAGACCCGCACATTCGCATGGTATTTAAAATGAAACTATTCAGATGGCGCTCTGTGACGCGGCAGAAAAATTAACAGTGTCCTGAGTCGTGCTGGGCACTGCTGTGTACGTTTAGAATTCTGAAATGCGCTATATATATATATATATATATATATATATATATATATATATATATATACAAACATATTATTATTGTTGTTGTTGTTACTATACAGTTATTGTTATATAACTTATATTATATAAAATATATTGTTATATTATAGAAAAATAAATGTTTTTTAAGACTATGGACGTTTTCTTTTTTCTTTTTTAAAATATTATAATTAGGGTTGGGTACCGAAATTCGGTGCCATTATGGCACTGGTACCTGTGTAACCATTCTGCACCGAACCGAATCAGCATATGAATTTTGGTGCCTAATTTTGGTGCCACTGGTGCTGTGACAAAGACGTAAGAAGCATCAAGGGGTACGTCAACGGCACAGATAGGTACAGTACGTGTTGTGTCACACCATCTTTAAACATGTAATACTAAACAACTTCGAGGGATACGGACATTGTTGGCGATGTTAGAAGCTTGTTCAGGCAATGCGCGCAGTACAGTGCATCCAGTGAGTGACCTTCAGATTCATCAACATGCATGATCGTGTTCATCAAATTTGCTCAAACTAAGCGTTCTTAAGTATGGCTATAATTTACAAACAAGGATTCTGACACAGCAACATGAAGCAGACACTTTACAAAAGTAGCATACAAGGGGAGAAAAAACAAACTGCAATTAAAGCCGAAAAAGTAAAAATGAAACACCCGAAATTACATGAAACTCCAGAGGAAATGTGATTAGCGTGGTGACATGATGTTAATCAATCTATGTGCTATAACATGTAAAAAGAGATCATAAAAGGAACATTCAAAAAGCAACTCATGTAAACACCGTTACCATATTATTGTCTTATTCAGATTAAGGAAAATAATTAGATTACTGATGTCCATAAATGTAGTCACAAGCCCCAACCCTAGAAAAAAGGTGTTCCCTGATTTTGATGACTGCCTTTCCACAGGTTAGTAGTAAGCTAATGTAATGTTAATAGCATAATGCAAATCTTAAATTCATGCTAACAAACAAATGATCAAAAGAAATATATTAATGCATTTCAAATATATAAAATATGAACTGATGTATACTTTAAACTTTAATTATATCATTCAATTAAAATGATTAAAATATTTTTTTTTGTCAAACAAAAGATTTTTCTATGAGTCATCCACCATATTTTGTGGCTCAAACGTATTGGTTCAGGCACCGTTTTGGCACTGGTACTGTTTTAAAAGTATAGTTTTATCACCGGTATCGAAATAACCCCTAACGATACCCAACCCTAGGGGGGTGCATAATAGCTGAAGGCGGATTCACCCTGCTTTGACCAAACCCTTGGAATTTCTAATTTACTTGATCCTAATGATCTGAGTAGATGTGTATTCCGTGAGCATATCTGTGATGTATTGAGGTCCTAAGCCATTTACTAATTTATAGACAAGTAACTGGGAGCCAGTGTAAAGACCTGAGGATGGGTGTGATGAGCTCTGATTTTCTGGTTCCGATCAGAATCCTGGCAGCAGCATTTTGGATGGGCTGCAACTGTGACTGTCTTTTTGGGAAGGCCAGTGAGGAGTCCAATACAGTAATCCACCCTGCTGCTGATAAAAGCATGAACAAGTTTCTCTAAGTCCTCACTGGAAACAAAGCATCTAATTCTTGTAATGTTTTTGAGATGATAGTGTGCTGATTTACTAACTGCTTTGACATGACTACTGAAATTCAGATCTGACTCCAGAATCAGACCAAGATTCTTGACCTTATTTTTTGTTGTTTGACCCTTAGAGCCAAGGTATACGCATTCACCTTGAGAAACTTATCTCTGTTCCCAAATGCAATGACTTCAGTTTTCTCTTTGTTTAACTAAAGAACGCTTTGGCACATCCAACAGTTAATTTCATCAATGCATTGGCAGAGGGTGTAAATGGGGCTGTTATCATTAGGCAATAAGGCTAGGTATATATACATACATACATATACATTTACACACTGTTAAAGTCAGAATTATTAGCCCCCCTGTTTATTTTTTTTCCCCAATTTCTGTTTAACTGAGAGAAGCTTTTTTTTCAACCCATTTCTAAACATAATAGTTTTAATAACTTATTTCTAATAACTTTAGTCTTTTTTAAGACACTTCTATACAGCTTAAAGTGACATTTAAAGGCTTAACTAGGTTAATTAGGTTAACTAGGCAGGTTAGGGTAATTAGGCATGTTATTGTATAACGATGGTTTGTTCTGTAGACTATCGAAAAAATATAGCTTAAAGGGGCTAATAATTTTGACCTTAAAATGGCTTTTAGAAAATTCAAAACTGCTTTTATTCTAGCCGAAATAAAACAAATAAGACTTTCTCCAGAATAAAAAATATTATCAGACATACTGTGTACATTTCCTTGCTCTGTTAAACATAATTTGGGAAATATTTAATAAAGAAAAAAAAATTCAAAGTGGGGCTAATAATTCTGACTTCAACTGTATATATCCAGTGAAAACAGCTGTAGTTTCCATGCACTTTCCTAATATAAAAATCAGCAACTTGTGACAAAATAACAATAAAGTTTTATAAGGAGGAAAAATCATACAAAAAACAAGTATATGATGGCCATAATAATATTTTGAATGAAATATTCCTCCAGGTTTCCTTTAATAGCGAGCATCCAACACAGCCTAGAAACCTTTCACTCAGTTTAATGATGAACTATATCAGGCTTTTCCCCAAGGACCATTGCATCGCAACCCAGTGCAATGCATCAATTACAAGCTTCTTCTCTCCATCCGCTCACTGCTGACTAGACTATATTTCAGAGTCACGTATCAGTCCTGCTGGTGACAGCCTTGACTTTGCGGGTCTGTTGATATAGCAAGGAAGATTTTTATCACCGCAGAGCAAACATGATTCAGCTGTTTACCCATCAGTCTGTGTGTGTATGTGCACATATATTTGACCATGTGTGCGTTCAGACGGGTCAAGGATTGGCTTCTTGTTTCCCCTTCTGGTAAAAACTATAAATTACAAAAAGCATTTTTTCTTCCATTGGTGCAAGTAGCTTTGCATTTTATAATAAATAAAAATAAGCAATATTTCTATCACAAACTATTTAATATATTTTTGTTTCATTTTTATTTATTTGTTTGTTAAATAATATAATTAATTTGATTTATTTTTATTTTTTATTTATTGATCAAGTGATTTATAATAATAGTAATAATAATAATAATATTAATAAAATAATAATAATAATAATAATAATAACAGTTATTATTATTATTATTATTATTATTATTACTATTATTATTATTATTATTATTATTATTATTATTATTATTATTATTATTTATTTGTTAATTATTTAGTTTTTTTTACATCCAGGGGTTATGTCATATGTTTCTCATATTTTTAAAAAATGTTTTAATTATTACACTTTTTAATTTATTTATTTAAATTTATTTATTTTTTATTAAAGAAGGTAAATTACAGTATATGCAAGCACTTGTGAGCGGCTTGATATCTAATCTCATGCTTTTATGCTTTCTATTCACAAGTGATTAACGCAAACCGGAAAGGATTTCTTTTTAACGCATGCCTGAGTTAGTGTATGGGTGTGTGTGTGTGTTTCCTTTGTTGCCATCTATAGATTCTAGAATTACCATGAAGATCACAGAAGGAGGCATCAGATTAACGATGTGCGTGAGTTGATTAAAATGGCGTACAGTCCTGCTGCTCAGCCCTCGGAGCTCGTTATCACCTCCCCAGGCTCAAAGGTTAATTGAACATTTAATACGGAAAAGACAAAATTATGCATTTCTCCAAGCCGGACTGTGCTTAAAAGTTAATGGTTGGAAAAATACTTTTTTTTAGTTAATTTAGTGAAATTATGTTGTGACATCCTAATAACTTCTAATAACGCTGTGGTCAATGAAGTGTGCTCAGTGGTAACATAGAAATTATAATAATTACTGGAGAGCTGGAAATATCATTTCCATAATCCACTCAAATGCAAACTCCCATCTAAACCTACTTCTGGAGAAAAACAACAGTGAAATCTGACCTGGGTGAGTTATGGGTGAACAGTGAAACGTAACAAAATAACAGTGAACATTGTTTAGGAGTGTTACTTTTAAAAAGTAACTTTTTACAATATTGTCTGTATATATTTGGGCTGCACTATATTGGAAAAAAACTGACATTGCGATATTTAGTTTTTCTGCAATATTTATTGCGATATGAATAATGTAATTTTGAAATGATAAAATATATAATTTTATATAAATTGTGATGATTTCATAGGCTTTTTTGTGAGTATAACTACTGTATACATTGAATAATCAAATGTAAGCAAATAAAACTGCAGTCTTAATTGTATAAAAGTGAAATTGTTATAATTTCTTGTACACAAATTATTTATATGCACTTGAAATCTTACAGTCATAGGCCTTAAAACAAATCAAGCACTATTTCACTCTATTAAGGTTAAACTTCACAATCACTCAACAACATGGCTCTTGGACACCTATAATTCCACTTAAAGTTCCTGAGGGATGAATAAACTAAAGCTGAACCTGACATTGCAGATCCTGTGAGTGTTGCGGATGATCACATTGCGATAGTGATGCTAAAACTATATATTGAGCAGCCCAAGTGTGTGTGTGTGTGTGTTTTTTATATATATATATATATATATATATATATATATATATATATATATATATATATATATATATATATATATACAGTTGCAATCAGAATTATTGAACCCCCTTTGAATGTTTTTTTCTTTATTAAATATTTCCCAAATGATGTTTAACAGAACAAGGAAGTTTTCACAGTATGTCTGAAAATATTTTTTCTTCTGGAGAAAGTCTTAACTTAATTAACCTAGTTAAGCCTTTAAATGTCATTTTAAGCTGTATAGAAGTGTCTTGAAAAATATCTAGTAAAATATTATTTACTGTCATCATGGCAAAGTTAAAATAAATCAGTTTTTACAAATGATTGTCTGATAATATTTTGTTCTTCTGGAGAAAGTCTTATTTGTTTTATTTCGGCTAGAATAAAAGCAGTTTTTAATTTTTTAAAAACTATTTTAAGGTCAAAATTATTAGCCCCTTTAAACTATATATTTTTTCGATAGTCTACAGAACAAACCGTCGTTATACAATAACTTGCCCAATTACCCTAACCTGACTAGTTTACCTAATTAACCTAGTTAAGTCCTTAAATGTCACTTTAAGCTGTATAGAAGTGTCTTGAAAAATATCTAGTAAAATATCTAGTCAAAGATAAAATAAATCAGTTATTAGAAATGAGTTATTAAAACTATTATGTTTAGAAATGTGTTGAAAAAATCTTCTCTCCGTTAAACAGAAATTCGGAAAAAGAATAAACAGGGGGGGCTATTAATTCTGACTTCAATATATATATATGTATATATATATATGTATATATATATATATATATATATATATATATATATATATATATATATATATATATATATATATATATAGTGACTAATTACATAAAAAGTTAGATTTTTTATTGTGTGACAAAGTTGTGCTCATCTGAACTTCATTTAAAAGTGACATAAAGGATTAAAAACAGACAAAGAATTATTATAGAGACTGAAATCAAATTTGTAAAGAATGTCAACATGTTGATTGCTAAGTATGACACATTTTGTAAACAATTTAAAAAGAGTTTCCACTAAAAAAGGCTAGTACATGTAACAGCAAGTGACATTGTACAGTATTTAACAAATCATTTTAGAGTAGAAATACTGAACCAGTATCAGTGCACTTGCTATCCATAATTCTAGGATGACCAGACAACCTGTTTTTCCCAGGAAAGTCACAAATTTCAGCTTTATTTTTAGTGTCCTGGCTTGTTATGAAAAAGTCATGTTTTGTCCGATATTTCATCATTGCTAAATATATTATTTTTGTCTGTGTGTCCAGTAGTGGAAGTTTTCTGCCATGTGAAAACATCCTAATCATGTCACAGTATATTTTGGAGAACAAAATTACTATCCAATCACAAAATTACCATCCAATCACAGTATCATCGAACTAGCAGGTCGGGAAGTTGTGCTCAAGCAGTTCAGCGTTAGTATCTATATTTCCATGCAAAGTTGTGTGCAAGATATGCAAATAAAGCACAGTAAAAAATTAAAGTTCCTGCAAGTAGGGAAACCACTATAGCACATAGTTAAAAACCTGTCTGGTCACCCTACAAAATGCTTACAATAAAACACACTGTGTGAAGTTTTATAACTGCAGCCTATTTATAAACTAATTTGGAGAGGATCACGTGCTTATGATTGATCACGGCTGGTCCCGCATCAGCTTCACATTTTGCGCCAATTAGATGAATACTAACTCACTATAAATAACCAGAGTTTTTCACTTCAGTCATTTTCGTCTTGCAGAATCCCCCCTTTCACCCCTACTCCTCCCCCTTCTCCTGATAGGGCAGCATGGCTGCCCAGTGGTTAACAATGTTGCCTCACAGCAAGAACACCACTGGTTTGAGGCTTTATCGGGCCAGTCTGCGTTTCTGTACGGAGTTTGCATGTTCTCCCCATGCTCGCGTGGGTTTTTCCTGGGTTCCCCGGTTTCCTCCCACCATCCAAAGACATACAATACAAGTAAATTGATTAATCCAAAGTGGCATCATATGACAAACGCTTAGCCAGCTATATCTCTTTGCTATTCCTAACATGTTCACAAGCAGGGGAGTTCTCAAGACCTACCTGAGCTCAAACTCCCCTCTTGCCCTTCAAACGGCACGGAGCCCCACGCTCGAGAATATTCTGAGCTCATATGATTGATCGTGGCTGGTCTACCATCCATAATCAGATTGATCCAAGCCTACGATAAATAAAGACCGATTTCATCCTACTGACTTATCCTCTTTTTGGAAGAATCCCCGCTTCCACCCCATTTCCTCCTTCTCCTCTTTTACCAGGGGGAGCTCTTGATACCTACCTGATCTCAGGCCCCCTTACATGCTAATTGACCAGGTGGGAGCCCTGGGCTCAATTATCTCTGAGCTCAGAGTTCTCTTCTGGGACAGCATGCCAAACCTGCTAATAGCATCAAGCAATATCTTGATGTGAAAGTGTGAACTCTTGAAACACATACAGTACTTGCTATCCTTCAATGTTTCTGAACTTTGCTTTTCTACTCCCTTAAGGCATAAATATATGTTTAATTTGTCAGTAAACACCTCAAAAATGTTATATGCATAACTTAATTGAAAAGGTTTGAATGTAACCTAATGCGATTAGAACATAGTCACACCAAATGCAAATTAAAGTAAGAGGCGAATTTCCGCTGGGCGGTGCGAATGACACTGAATGTTTGATGCTTTTGCCATGAAACAGGGGAATTCACCTCAATCACATCTTCCATGCAAGTTCAAAAAGATCAACTCCACTGGAAAATGTGTGTGAGGTGAAAAACGCAATTGCAAGTGATGCAATTACCAGTCCACAATATCATTACACAGAAGATAAAGTCATGAACTGAAAGAGCCAAAAATAAAAGGCATTTGTGGCGTGCTTGGATGAACACGTTCACTATATGTGTGTGTTTATATCAGTTGAGAACTTGCTGAAGAGCTTATAAAAAGAGTAAAGGTGTCTAACAGAGCCAAGAATTCATCCGTCACACACACACTACAGAAGATCTGCTTTAAAGAGATATGTTTCTGATGCCTGTATTGAACTGTAATCTTGTGACATCTCTTGCTCTTGGTTTGTTTAGATGTCTTTGGTGTGTTCATATTTCAGTCAAACTGCACCAGAGGTTGTTTGAGATATAAACTTGCAAATGCAAGTTATAAAGTCCCATTCTGAAGGAAAAAAGACCAAAAAAGCGAGTTTATATTTATGAAATAAAGTTTATATTTCACATCTGTAACTTTATTGCGCTATTGCGAGTTGATATCTCACAATTTGGAGAAAAAAGGTTATATATATTAGGGGTGTAACAGATCACAGTTGGTCCGTGATCTGTACGGATCACAACCGCACGTGACCTGCGGATTAATAACTTTTTTGAACCTGTAGGTTAATCCAACATTTATAACAATTGCAGAGAGATCGCCTCCCGTGTCATTCAAATCACGTTGTATGAAAGCATTTTGGCTTCCCTGTAAAATATAATAATGACAGAATAGTTGTGGTGGGACCTACCTAAATGTTTACTTAGGTTAGTGTTAGTGTCTTAGGTAGTGTTTTCTGTCACTGTTTGTTTAGCCTGCATTAATGCATTCAGTATAAAGCTGCACAATTAAACATTAAAAGATTGTGATCTCAATTCAAACCCGCTCACAATGAATAATAAATGATAATGATTTGCATATGTTTATTAATCCTTCGAATCGCTGCATTAAAATCTGCGTTTGATCAAGAGAGATTCAGTTTTTACGCTTTTTTAGTTAGTTACAAACAATTAAATAACACAGAAGTACTGGGAGAACAGTTTATAGTTCAGATATAAACACTGATGTTTATGGTAAACATTAAAATCACCGTTTAATGAAACTTGACAATGGTGAATGTTGTAGCAATTACATTGTGTCACAGCAATTGTCACTAAATAGGTTTTCAAAAATGATGCACCTAAAATGAAAGTTTCATGTGTGACTTGTTGAATCATTAATTGAAAATAAATATGATCTGTTGTACAGGATGTTAGATTTCTATATTTATCATTATTAGCTACAGTAGCAAAGATCATTTTTTGTATTGAATATTTTCTTTACTTTAATATTTTTCTCTACTTTTTTTCAGCTGGTTCTTTCTTGATTTTTATTTTTATTAAAATTACAGGTTCTAAGTTCTGTTTGTTAAAAGCAATGGATTTTGCAGTAATATTTTTGTATAAATGCAAAGCAAATGACATTTGTCTCCTCCCTTTTTTTGCTGATCTGGAAACTGGTCCAATCTGTGACTCAAAAACCATAGTGTGACCCGAACCATGAGATTTGTGATCCATTACACCACTAATACATATATAATTATATATATTCAGTAGGCAAAATGGGCTTTCATATATACATGCACAAACAGCTACATAACACACTAAAGAGGAAAAATATGACCTTGAATGTCAGCTGTAGCAGGAGAAGCTTTGTAAATGTTTTCAGGTTCACTCGCTTTCAGTTTGGTGTGTTCCAGTTTTATTAAAAGGTAACATATTCCTTGTCGAAGGTGTGCTAAATTCACTCACAGTTCCCTTTAGGGAGCGTCTTATGCCTGCATTGCAATACAAGCACTGTACAAAGGAAGTGTTGTCTTTTTTATTTGTATTTTTTACATTTTTCATCCAATAGGACTGTTCAGTTTCATGAGGTAAACCGTTTAAAGACGTGATAAGCTCACCAGGGCTGCTCTGACAGACAGCAGTGAAGTAGTTCCATCCAAGACAACTTCATTATCTGTTAAGTAATACAATCACAGCGTCTACTTTGACCACCTCTCGCTCCTGCACTGTACAGAGCGATTGAATTATGCAGGGAAGCCTTTGACACTGGGAAAAGGCATTTAGAATAATTGCCTTTGATGCCCCTTGTCTTTCGTTTTCCTCTCCATTTCTCTCTGCATTCCCCGCAGTAAAGCTTTAGAAATGCTGGAGCTCAGTGGAAGTCAAGTGAGGTTGACATCTTGACATGTGCGTTAATTGGCAATCGTGAGCCATCAGCAGGTGCAATGAGAGTTTCCCCAGCGTTCAGGTGGGGTTTGTGGGAGGACAACAAACGGAGCAAAGGGGGAGAAGGTTAACACCTGGGGGAGGAGAGACCTCCCCTACAGATCCAATGCATTCCAAATTAGAGCTGGATGGTTGCCGGTTGTGGTTGTCGGTTGGTTGGCAAAGATTTTCATCAAGGCCGTTTCCACAAATGAATGAGAGAGAGCCACTCAGCAGGACTCTGAGAACAGAAAGCTGATGCAATCAAACGTAAATGTGGCTAGATTCACAAAGAGCAAAAGGATGTGACTGATGGAGATTTAGTCAGTCTCACTGGTCTGCGAAAGGAGAACTGGTGCAGAAATAAGAGTTTTTGTTAAATAATATACTGAGCAAATAGGCTTTACACATGAGGAAGCCTCTGTATTGCTGTTTCTGTTATCGTCCATGAATAAGTTACAATTTCATTCATAAGTACTGTAGAAACCTCTCATTCACATCTTTTTTTTGGTATGCGTGCTTTTAAAACTTTTCAAGCCATAAAAATCAATGGCAATGAAGCACAAACTGTGAAACTAAATGCAGCCTGTTCCTCTGCTGAAATATAATGCATCATTTTAATGTTGTGGCTGTTCTGTTACATCATACTTGTTTGCAATACAAACAACCAGACATTTTGAAGAATGTCAGGAGTATGATATATGCAAGGGTCAATTTAATGTCTTAATAAAATTAGGAAGAGAGTCGAGTCTTGCTTTATTGTCATTGCATGTGAGGACATACAGTACAGTACAGATTAATGAAATGTTGTCTCTTGCAGGACCGCATTCTCAAAACTAAAGGTGCTAAAGCTGTCACTGGGGCAGTACATTTTCAAAGGGTACACATTCGTACCTAAAGGGTCCCTTTAAGGCAGTGGTCTCAAACTCAAACTCTCGGCCCGCGGGCCATTTACACATTTCAATTCAAATGATCTCATTTACTAGATTTTCCTCATATGCGTATTGCAATTTCTATGAAAACTATGTACATTTTACTGCTGGCTGAATTGAACATTCATTCATTCATTTTCTGCCGCTTTTCCGGGGCTGGGTTGCGGGGGTGGCAGTCTTAGAAGAGAACCCCAGACTTCCCTCCTGGTGGGACATACCTGGAACACCTCCCTAGGTAGGCATCCAGGAGGCATCCGAAACAGATGCCCGAGCCACCTCAGCTGCCACCCTTCGAAGGAAACTCATTTCAGCCACTTGTATCCGAGATCTTGTCCTTTCGGTCATGACCTAAAGCTCATGACCATAGGTGAGAGTAGGAACGTAAATTGACCGGTAAATCTAAAGCTTTGCCTTTCGGCTCAGCTCCTTCTTTACCACAACAGACCAATACATTGACTGCATTACTGCTGCCGCTGCACCAATTCGCCTGTCGATCTCACATTCCATCCTTCCCTCACTCGTGAACAAAACCCCGAGATACTTGAACTCCTCCACCTGGGGTAAGGACTTTCCTCCAACATGGAGATGGCAAACCACCTTTTTCCGGTGGAGCACCATGGCCTCGGACTTGGAGGTGCTGATTCTAATCCTAGCCGCGTCACACTCGGCAGCAAACCGCCCCAGTGCATGCTGAAGGTCCATGTTCGATGAAGCCAACAGAACAACATCGTCTGCAAATAACATAAAAATTATGAACAGAATTGGTGACAAGGGGCAGCCCTGCCGGAGTCCAACATGCACTGGAAACAAGTCTGACTTATTGCTGGCAATGTGAACCAGACTCCTACTCTGTTCATACAGGGACGAGACGGCCCTTAACAGAGCGCCTCTGACCCCATACTCCCCGAGCACCCTCCACAGAATGCCACGAGGGACACGATCGAACGCCTTCTCCAAGTCCACAAAACACATGTGGACTGGATAGGCATACTCCCATGAACCCTCGAGCTCCCTGGTGAGGCTGAATTGAACATGTTAAAGTAAATGTGAATATACAGTATACATACTTTTCCCCTTTCTTGTAGTTTTATGAAAAAGAAAGATACTGAGAAGAACAATTTAGTGGGTCACTAAGGTTACCCAAACTGTTTCTGCTGTTCTTACGCTAGCTGTTAAACTGTTGGTAAAGCTACAATTTGTTGGGACAGAATAATATAGTATTATATTTTATTATATTGTAATATTAGACAGATAATTATTATTATCATTATTATGACTATTTAAATGTCAAAATGCTAATTTAAACAGCCACAGATATATTTCAGTAGTTGTGTGAAGCAAAAAAAACGTGCTGATTTGTTGATTTGTGACAGGTAATGCTTGAATTATAAACATCATGTCTGTTGTCTTAAGATGCACCAATTACGTCACTTTTTTCCTGTACTTAAATGTTAATTGTCAGTCACTGAAACGGCTCCCCGCCAATTTGAGTTTGAGACCCCTGCTTTAAGGTATATCATTATGTACCATTTAGGTACAAATGATCACCTCTTAAAAAGGTACAGCCCCAGTAAGATCAGAGAGTGCACAATGCTACAGATTATTTAACCATAAATAAACATACAACAATAGACTACAGCTAAGCTCTTTAATTAAACTGTGAATATATATATACAGCTGTACTGTATACAGTGAGTAAATGGATATACATGAATATGAATTGCCATTAATTAGGTAATTATATAGTCAATAATATAAAAAAACACTCATCAATATTCATAGAGTTGATTTATGACATGCACAGAATGCACCTACTGTATGTTCAAGACATGGGAACAAAAAATTGCTATATGCCATATATGGTATGAAATATTGCTTTTATTTAATTTTTTTTAACTGTCCTACAGTCAACACACAACAGTGATTGAGAAAACCAACATACTGTTATGCTACTTATTATTATTCCTTGTTCTGAGCTAAAGATTTACCAACTCCTTCTCCTCCTAGGGCTTTAATGCTATGACTACCAAACTTCAACCAGACCTTTAGACTAGTCTGACTTGAGTTGCTATATTTTTTCGAACTGATCTGGCTTTCTGTTTTCCAGAGACTGACCCAGAAACCTCAGACAAATCCCATTGACTTAACATTGGACCAAACTTTGACGCATCATAACTTTGAAAGAGAAATTCTTAGAAACATGTGATCTTCCACAATAGAAGAGGCTGCCAAGCTGTGTAAATCTACATATTAAACTGGGGTGTAAGTTGTACCCCTAGGGTGCAAGAGTGCCCCAAATTTGCCCATTGACTTACAATAATGAAAAAACTTCCATTTAAAACATAAGGACTTCAAATCCCATTGACTTAACATTGGACCAAACTCCCCCTTACTGGCTCTTTACCTTCAACACCCTCCCTCCCTACCACCCAACACCTTGTTACCTTCACCAAGCCAACAGCAAAGTTTCGTCAACGAACTTTAGGTTCTAGTTTCTTAATGAATTCCCATTTTGAATCAATCGAGCAAACTAGTGACTCAATTGCCTGTTCATAATGAAAGCAATTTACTTAATTCTTCTGAAAACAAATTCATTCATTCGACATTCATTCATTGTGGTTGTTTAAGAAATGATAATCTACTTTCTGTATTAGTTAGGATTAAATAACTTGTTGCAAGCTGAAACAATCACCCATGCAGTAATTATCCAATAGCAGGCTCTTACCTATTTGTTTAGTTAAATGCAGGTGGTGACTGTTTTTGGTTTGTTTTTTTGGATGGGCAGTGTTCTTTATATACTGTTTCCCAAGAGAGGGTTCAGACTTCTCAACCCAATCAAGATCAACACAATATGTGGAAAAAGAAACAAAAAAATAACACTATACATCAATATAAAAGCAGCTTAAGTGACTAAAAAGTTCATATGTTGCCTTCAGTGGTGACCGCTGCATACAGTATTCTTACATCTGTTATTATAAAGAAGCTTCAAATAGGACTTGATCTTGAATCTGACTTTCCACTGCAAATCCCCATATTACAGAAAATGTATAATTGCTTTTGTAAAATGATTTAAAAATAGATTCCTAAACCCCAGACTAATCATTTTTAGCACACAGTAAAAAGGAACATTTTAATGGCGCACCGTCGTCATGGAAAAAAATGATTTTCTGTCTCGTCATGCACTCGCTGTCTGCTCTCTCTCTTTCTCTGAGATTTCACTTATAATGAAATTACAACATTCCCATTAAAACTAAATCGACTTCTTAGATTACTGTGAAAAATCTCTGACGTTAGTGCTGGGATTTGCAGCGAACAAATTCCAAGGTGTGATTTTGGCAAGATTGGTGCTCCTGTAAAGTCAATTTAAACTTGGCGGCCGCACAGCAGCTCATTTGAAGTTTGATGGATCTGGATACTACTGCATACAGATTCGAAGGTCCTTTTCTGTTTTCACGCTTTTGCCTTTTGAACGTGCAGTCAAAGCTGTTGCCTTGCCACAAGCGCTCCTCCAGCCAAACCACAACATGATTGAAAGCACTCAGTGAAGGCATCTCCTTTCCACTCCATCTCACTAGCCCTTTACAGCCATCTGTAGCTGCAGATGCCAGGCCTGGGCTGCACTAATAGAGCATTTAGCTGACAGATCCACACGACGTCCCGCTCCAAACCTCTAAATGTCCTTTAGGTGGAGAGAGGAGTGTCTGTCTCTACGGTCTGGGCTCTGTGGGGCCCAGCAGCACAAACTCATAACCTTCGGTTAAAATACTTCCCCCTGTGTATATGTCTCCTTTGCATATATTTTTCAAGGTCCTGTCTGATAAAACTGTGCTATTTGGGTTTTATATTTGTCCTAGTTTTTTTTTTTGTAACTCTCTTTTCTTTCCACTACTGTCCTATTTTAATGCCAGTCTCATAGCATTACACTTTGTTAGGCCTAATTTGATTTGATCTGGACTAGTTTACCCTGCTATATATTAGTGACTGCTAGTGGATTTTTGTTTGTGTGTTTTGTACAACCTGATTTTACTTTTGTCATTGTACAGGCAGTATGACGACATATGCAATGAGAAAAGTCAATGATTGTCCTAGTTAAAAAGAATATTCAGTAGATTAGGATAAGATTGATTGAAACCATATTTATTTATTAAAGATACTTGTATTTTTTTAAACAATATTTTTAGTGGGCAATAATTGAACTAACCGGTTTGATATGTTTCATTAAACTATCAACATCTGCCATTAAAATGTAAATATGCATTGATTGTTGTTGGTATTATCAAGGCTATCTTTATTTTTATAATTAGTAGTAGTGAGTAGGGATGTCCAGATCCGGTAACGTGATCGGAAATCGGGCCCAATCACACGGTTTCAGACTCGATCGGAATCGGGTGTTACCTCCCAATCAGGACTCGATATATATATACATATATAGAGTTGAAGTCAGAATTATTAGCCCCCCTGAATTATTAGCCCCCCTGTTTATTTTTTCCCCCAATTTCTGTTTAACGGAGAGAAGATATTTTCAACAGATTTCTACACGTAATAGTTTTAATAACTCATTTCTAATAACTGATTTATTTTATCTTTGCCATGATGACAGTAAATAATATTTTATTAGATATATTTCAAGACTCTTCTATACAGCTTAAAGTGACATTTAGTGACATAACTAGGTTAATTCGGTTAACTAAGTTAGGGTAATTAGGCATGTTATTGTATAATGATGGTTTGTTCTGTAGACTATCGAAAAAAATATATAGCTTAAAGGGGCTAATAATTTTGACCCTAAAATGGATTTAAAAAAAATTTAAAACTGCTTTTATTCTCTCCGAAATAAAGTAAATAAGACTTTCTACAGAAAAAATATTATCAGACATACTGTAAAAATTTCATTGCGCTGTTAAACATCAATTGGAAAAAAAATAAATAAAATTCAAAGGGGGGCTAATAAGTCTGACTTCAACTGTATATAGTAAAGAATTTGTGAAGAATTTATGTTGTTACAGATAAACCTGCATAATAAAAGCAAGAATGTTAATTAAGAAAACATATCATGTCTGTTACGCATTTCATATATTTATAAAAGACACTACCACTATTTCAATGAATGTTAATTGAAAAAGGTGTTTTTTGAATCAGGTGATCAATTCACAGAATCTACAAGTAGAAGCTAACAAGTTATGCTATTTGCGGGGTGCAAACTTTTGCACTCAACGCCCACTGAGATTTCTTTTTTCTCCACAACATTTCTTATCATCTAACACTCATCCGCAATACATGCAACTTTGTAAATAAAATAAATGTTCTAACAAAGAAAGATATAGCTTTTGCATTTTGAAAACACATTTTCTCTTTAGAATAACATGCATGCATAAAATCTGCATAACAAAACCAGGAATTTTAATTAAGAATGCTAGTCATTTTTTACATTTTATGTATTTAAAAAAAGATTAGTTAATTAGTTCACACATGAATGAAACGTTGCTGTTAATGTACTCACCCTCAGGCCATCCAAAAAGCAGATAACCGTTTTTTATGAATTAAAAAAAATCATCTTTAATGTTCTACAGAAGAAAAAAATCACCTACCTCTTGTATAGCCTGAGGGTGAGTAAATTAAGAGCAAAAGGTACATTTTAGTAATAAATTATCCATTTAAATTGAAAAATATGTTTAAGCATATGATATAGATCATGCTAACAAGTGACTATTTAAACAAACAGCTAAATAGTTTAACAGTTCAACTTTAACAAACATTTAGCGGTATGTCTGGCACTAAGGACTTCACATCTCTGTGGTTTGGGTAGTTGTGGGGGAAGTTCCATGTCTCTGAGGGTTGGATTCTTTTGTCCCGGTTATTGGCAAGGGGCCCAGGGAAACAAAGGCTCACCCCGAGAACCTGAAACAAGGTGACTCCATCATTGGCAGAGTTGGGGAGGAGGGTGTCTGGTACCACAGAGCCAGGCTGTTTGCCTCTTTTGACACTTCCCCTGATTGGAATTGGTGTGCCTATCTCTCTCATTGCAGGTCCAGGTGAGAGTAGGTGATATACGTCCTGTTCTCACAGCCCGGGCGGCTGTAATAAGAATATAATAGGGATACATTTGCATTCATCTACTGTGGTATTATAAAGCTCTATATTACACAAATGTGATGGGTTCGGGGTGAAAGAACGGAGAGGAATGAATCTTTGGAAGTGGAATCAATACATAAAACAACAGGCCAAGAAGCCAACGAGAGTTTAGACTCAGAGCAAGGTCGAGGACGAAGAGCTGGTCTCATAAAATTTCACAGATGCATAAACACCTGAATATATCACCCGACACACTCTCTCAATTCAATCTGCTGCCTTCCATCTCGGCGCACGAGGGAGAGAGGGGGAAATTTAAATAGCTGTCCGATATGTTTATGTGTTGGTGTATCTGGGGGACTCCGTGCCAAGGAGCAGCGTTGAGGCCAGGGACTGAGATAAAATTAATCCAGCTCTGACCCCGGACGCAGGACACAGGAGTGAAGTGAGGCGAGCTTTTCCCAGATGCATCTGCATGCTTCCATCAGTCATAGTGCCAGCTAAGCAATCAGGACGGGTCAGAACGTCAATATAAAGAAAACGAGTTCCTGAACTCCTCTGAACCATGACGAATTCTCCTCTAGGTTAAAGAAAAAAAAAAATCAGTAAGGTGCTGCCTTGTGAATCAAAACTGCATCGGATCAATCAGATTTTTTTCTGAATTGGTTATTTATGCAATCGGCAGTTTATTCTGCCATAGGGACCCTTGATAAGGAAGGGAATAAGCTGATGGAGTGTGTGTATGAGTGAGTTCTTCATGCAGTTTTGTATAGTTGTTCTTATATGTTTACATACCTCTTGCAGAAAAGGCAAAAGTGTAAAAAAAATTAAATTATAATAATAATGATGATTATGATGATGATGATGATAGGGCACCAAGGTGGCTCAGTGGTTAGCACTGTCGTCTCACAACAAGAAGGTCGCTGATTTGAGTCCCAGCTGGGTCAGTTAGCATTTCTGTGTGGAGTTTGCATGTTCTCCCTGTGTTTGCGTGGGTTTCCTCTGGGTGCTCCGGTTTCCCCCACAGTCTAAAGACATGCACTATAGGTGAATTGAATAAGCTAAATTGGCCATAGTGTATGTGTGTGAATAAGTGTGTATAAATGTTTCCCAGTACTGGGTTGCAGCTGAAAGGGCGCCCGCCTTTGTGTGTAAAACATATGCTGGATAAGTTGGCGGTTAATTCAGCTTTGATGAATAAAGGGACTAAAGCTGCGGTCACACTGGACTTTTCTCCCTATAGACTTCCATTCATACGCACGCGAATGCGTCAGACCGGAAACGCAAGCTCGTGCGTCAAGTTTCACATTTCACTGCATTGCAAAGTTCAAGCTTGATGAATTCTGACCTGCGAAATCGCATCACTTGACGACGTGAGACCAATCAAGGATCAAAACATGACCTCTCTGGACAGAGATTTAAAACATGGACCAATCGCTCACTTTTTTAAACGTCTAATCATCTTGTTTAATCTTGTTTAATCCTGCCCCTTTTCACAGCGTCGTACAACAGGATTTCGCAAGCTCAAACTCTAGTGTGACAGCAGCTTATGTCGAAGGAAAATGAATGAATGATGATGATAATGATAACACTAATAAGATGATAAATGAATTTTTTTTCCAAAAAGTAATTTGACATAATTTCTGATTTTATATTTAGATTTTTTAAATAACACATTTTGAAGTTAGTTTGTCATAATTTCAACTTTATGTAATAATTATGGATTTTAAAGTAATAATTTTATCATTTCATAATTTCATCTTTCTAAGTCATGACTTTGTTTCAGTTCATTATCGTTTTGACTTTATCTCATGATTTAAAATATAAAAGTCAACAAAAGTCAAAGTTTCAATTTAGTAAATCAAAATGTAATATTTTGTCATAATTTTATTTTTAATTCTTCAATCATTTTTTTTCTTATATGGTGGAAATATGCTTTCATTAGTGTGAAAATGTCAAGGCTAGATGCTTAGCAACCAACAGCCAATCATGTGCTTCATATTCACATGCTTAAGCTTGAAATGTAGCCTTTAAGTAAACAGGTTTGTACAGAATTCATCCAATCAGCCAATCAGTGATATTGACATCACAAATATACAAATAAGGATTGAACTAGGGTTGGGTCGATAGATGATGCCATCACCCATCGCCGATGGCTGATAGACATCACAATGCTGAGCCGGCATTGCGATCCTCCGTCCTGCCCCTGTCGCTTAATTTTAAAATGGCATTTTAAAACTGCCGTTTCCTCTAGCATTTCTGAACGGCTCTCTGTCCACACTGTACCGCTCTCTGTCCACACTGTACACACACACACACACACACACACACACACACACACACACACACACACACACAGGCATGTGCTGCAGCATATGCGCACGTCTGAGCTCCAGTGCACATCGGACAGTTTTTTAAGGATGTACCGCTGGATTGAGACTTACTATACACGTAGTTGTTAAACATGATATTTATTCATCTTGTCTATATCTAACGACTCTTCTGTCTTAAATGTATCAGGTAACGTGTCACAGCGTCAGTACACTGCTTCAATCTTTTGCTTTCATGCTTGTACTTAACGTTAGTAATTTTAGCGAGAACCTCAGATACTGTTGTTTGTGCACCTTTTTTATAAACCAAGTTTGTCGATGCCATTATAACAACACAGATCACTTGATGCCATCATTCATCGTACGATGCCAATTGGTCGACATCGCCCAACCCTAATATGAACATATGGGTTATTTGTTTAGATTATGAAGTGTGATTATAAACATGATGAAGCTTTAAAAGTAAGCAAGTTACATCTGTGACATTTAATGTCTTTGACAATCTCTTTACTCCAGTTTAGCAGCTGCATTTTCAAGACAAGTATAAACTTAAAAAAACTGTTTCAATGATATTTTCTGTCATAGAATAAAACATAATAAAATATTTCATTTGTTTTAAACACAGACAATATTTCAGATATGTAGCCAAAACTCATTGCCTCCTGGCTGATGAACCCAGAGGTGCTTATTTTGCTATTCCTGCAACAGTCTAGCAAAATAGTAGTTTTAAATAATTTAGTTTAAAACTGTCATGTTTGACAGCAAGTCTCTGAGTTCACTGTACATCCAGCAATAATTCTGGCTAAAAAACAGGCCTTAAAATTGAAATTAAAAGCTAAGTACGTTGTAAATATACCGTTCAAATATTTGGCAGATTTTAAAAGCCATTTAATTTGCTTTATTAGTTTAGCACAAACATAATTGAAACACCTTGACTGTCAGTCTATTGTTTCGTCGCATTACATTTTACTTTCTAAGACATAAATATTTATTCTGCTCAATTAATGATTGCTGAATCCAGACTAATAAAAGCAGTTTACTGGGAATGAATTCTCATGCATGTAGCATTAGAAGCACAGCTCAGCCCGAGCCCTCTGAGTTAATGAAATCTGTCAGCACTTGCCCAGAAGTGTAACGTCACATTCACACATACTATATATACACATGTACAGGTTTGTAAACATGCACACATGTGCACAAATGTAAGGCATTTAACACACACACTCTCTCTCTCTCCCTCTGTTTAAATGCCTGTCTCTTTCTTTTTCTCACACACTCTTCCAGTATTGATTATTCAGCCAGAACTTGAAGGACTCAGCACCTCACAGGTCGGTAGGGTTAAGTAAACCAATCCAGTGTTTTTTGTACAGCAACACAGTATAGGACAACTAAGCTTGTCCTGCCAGCGCTGAGACGTTTCTGTAATTGACTCTAAAATGAGTCCATGTGCAAACTGACAGACACGCACAGCTCAGTGAGCCCTTATATTTGCTGTCCTGTAAGTTAAATCAAACAAGTGCATTAGGAATATGCTAATGTGAGCTACTTGTGAGGTATGATATATTGCTTTCATTACTATATACTGAATAATGCAAACAGTCCATTGGTGTGGTGGTTGCGTACTGGAGACTGTGGTGGAACTGATTATTTTGTTTATCTCTGAATGGGGAAAAGAAGGACTGTATATTTGCACTTCTTTTTTCCCCTGGTACAATATCAAATCAAGAACAGCTTTTTTGTTCAGAGCCTGGATATGATACAGGCGAAATGAAAGCAAGTTTCAGTGTATGATAGGGGTGTGCAATATTGACAAAAACATCTTGATGTTTTTGAGGATTATGTTTCAGTAATGATCATAGGATTATAGGGCGCTTTTCTGATTATGTTTTTGTACATGTTTTTTGGCTGGTTTAGACATTTCATGGATAAATAAGTAGTATACTATCCATTAAGACCCTTGCGTAATATCTGCGGCCTATATGAGCAGCAGTGCTTTCCCAAAACTAGTGAGCTTTTTTCATAGCCAAAATTTAATACAGGTCTTTGTGTACCTTTTGAATAATTATCTTAAATATCAACATCCCAAAAGCAAAGTCAACCCATAGACACTCACCGGACACTGTATTAGGTACACCTGTCCAACTGCTCGTTAACACAAATTTCTAATAAGCCAATCACATGGCAGAAACTCAATGCATTTAGGCATCTAGACATGTTCAAGACGATCTGCTGCAGTTCAAACCGAGCATCAGAATGAGGAAGAAAGGTGATTTATGTGACTTTGAACGTGGCAACTCAAATAACCACTTGTTACAACCGAGGTATGCAGAGAAGCATCTCTGAACGCACAACACGTCCAACTTTGAGCCGGATGGGCTACACCAGTCAGCTAAGAACAGGAAACTGAGGCTACAATTCGCATAGGCTCACCAAAATTGGACAATAGAAGATTGGAAAAGCGTTGCCTGGTCTGATGAGTCTCGATGTCTGCTGCAACATTCGGATGGTAGGGTCAGAATTTAGCATCAACAACATAAAAAGCATGGATCCATCCTGCCTTGTATCAACAGTTCAGGCTGGTGGTGGTGATGTAATGGTGTGGGGGATATATTTTGGCACACTGTAGGGCCCATTAATACCAATTGAGCATTGTGTCAACGCCACAGCCTACCTGAGTATTGTTGCTGACTATGTCCATCCCTTTATGACCACAGCATACCCATCTTCTGATGGCTAATTTCAGCAGGATAACGCGTAATGTCATAAAGCGCGAATCCTCTCAGACTGGTTTCTTGAACATGACAATGAGTTCACTGTACTCAGATGGCCTCCACAGTCACCAGAACTCAATCCAATAGAGCACCTTTGGGATGTACTGGAATGGGAGATTCACATCATGAATGTGTAGCCGACAAATCTGCAGCAACTGTGTGATGCTATCATGTTAATACGGACCAAAATCTCTGAGAAATATTTCCAGTACCTTGTTGAATCTATGCCATGAAGGATTAAGGCAGTTCTGAAGGCAAAAGGGGGTCCATCTGGTACTAGTAAGGTGTACTGTACCTAATAAAGTGGCCGGTGAGTGAATGTGACCTTATATTTGACCACAAAAACTTAAGTTGCATACAGTATATTTTTGCCAATGGGCAAAAATTAATTGTATGGATAAAAACTAATGATTTTTATTTTATGCCAAAAAAAACCATTTGAATATTAATTAAAGATCATGTTCCATGAAGACATTTGGTAAATGTCCTACTGTAATTATATCAAAACTCAACTTTAGATTAGTAATCTGCATTGCTAAACACTTTATTTGGACAAATTTACATATTTTCAGATAGTTGTATCTCAGCTAATATTGTAATATAATACAATTTAATATAATAACAAAATAACCATCAATGGAAAGCTTTACTTATTCTGCCTTTACTGTATGTATAAAACTCAATTTCAGAAAATGTATAATTATGACTGGTTTGGCATTTACATGTATATGTAGTTGACAGTGCTGGCATAAATGCATTTACAAATGAAACAATAGTTAAAATAAAAAAAAAACACAAAGCGAGTAGAAAGATAACAATATAATAGAACTGCCATAGCAAATAAGTGCCAGCTCATCAACTCTGCCCCATATTGAAAATGACGGTTATCCCCATGTGAAACCCCTGCACCAGGTGAACCGGGTGTTATAACCCTGTGAATAAATTAATGCTGCACTGCAAACGAACCACTCACACAAATGTGCCAAGCCACATGCTTTAATATGGAAGCTGCAATTCCTCACAGACCTGCACACAAACACTTTAATATTGATGGGCAAATCCATAAAATTGCTTCCTTCACTCTTATCAGCTCCAGCAAGAAATGGAAGTCGTGGCACTCTTTATATCTAAAAGTCTGTAACTGTGGCTCCCCGCGGGGCTTCATTTCTATCCATTCGGGAGTGACGGACAGAGAAAGACTGCGCAGCTCATAGTTCTTTATTCAGGAACAGAGAGTTCTTGTTCTGCATTAATTGTTGTTTGCTGACCTTTAGCCAGCTGGTGTGCTCACCATCTTCTCCCTGTTGCTTTCCGTCAAGCTGTTTCATGGTCCAGACTTTGAGAAATGGTCAAATGGAGCAATTGATGCAGTGTAACGATAGCAGACAGGCTTTTGAAAAAGCCATGGTTTTTTAGATAGAGCAGTACATGTTACAAAGTCTCCTAAAGTGCCATGAAATGCTTTGTTTGACGTGTGATGGAAATTCAGCTGAAACATAATGACAGGTGTTACAGAGTCCCTCCTCTAATTTAAAAATAGCCAATAGTGTTTTGTTCATATAAGAGCTCTAAATCATTGCTTAGGTCAATGGTCTATGTGCCAGCTCAGGCACTTCCAACAAACATGGCATTATAAACTCACTGCTTGATTGTGATACAATATAAAGTGGGTATCAGGCTGGATAAGAAGCACTGCATTTTGCATTCCATTTTGCAATGCCAAGTCTATGGAATATATAGAAGTATGGAAAATTATTTTACTGCAGTATTTTCAATGTTTTTTCTGCACTTGTCTGCTGCTCCTGACGGCAGTAGCATTTAAACAGCCTTTCATCTCATTTTACGCTTGACTTTATTAGCATATAGTCAAGATATACTGTATAGTTAAGCATAGTTAAGCAAGATATATAGTTAAGCATAACTATATTAATGCTTAGGTCTAATTAACAGACTATATTTTCTTTAAAGGACACCTATGATAAAAATCATCTTTTGTAAGCTGTTTGGACAGAAATGTCTGTATGAATAGTGTGTCCACAGTCATATTGTGGAGTGATATAAACCCAACAAGTCCCTTTTTTTTATTTCCTGACATTAAAATAGGACCCAAATGCCAGGGATTTTGAGGCCCACTGCAACGTGACGTAGGAGTACAATTTTCCCCGCCTACTGAATTGATTGACAGGCACCATTTCTCCATCATAACATGTATACACATAATACTATAAAATGGGATTAAAATATTTGTTAGAACTCTCTGTGATTTTTATATGTTTTATAAGTTTAAAACGTTTTTAAAACAGTGTGTTTGTAATAAAGACAGTAAAATCAATATGTAATTCTTAACCGCTATAATCAACACAGCTGCATGGTATCAGTAAACGCGCATATGTGTGTGGCCATTTATGTGAGACTCATCATTTCAGAAAGGCTTGAATCAACTCCACCACAAATACATGAAATAAACTTACTTGGTATTTATGGCCAATGAGCTGGATTTCAGCTTCATCAGAGTCTGTCTCTGTCACTGTGCTGTTTATCTGATGATAAGGATCAGACAGGCATGTGGAAACAGTGGGTGGGGAGAAGCAGCTCATTTGGATTTAAAGCCACAGTCTACAAAAACAGCTACAATGTATTTAGACACTAACATGGGCAGATTCTGGAGACTATCATACATTTTCTAATGGGGTATTTTGAGCTGAAACTTTTCAGACACATTCTGGAGACACCAAAGGCTTATCTTACATCTTGTAAAAGGGGTAAAATAGGTGCCCTTTAACTTACATTATCGATGCTGTAAAAGGAAAGTTTATAATAGCAATGTGAGTCTGTTGCTCCTCCCTAAAATTCAATGTAATTCAAATATGTACAGTTTTAGGTTTGTGCCAACTAGTAGCATATTGTGTAAACTGGCACAATATTGTTTCTGTTTCACGTAAAGTAGTTTGTCTTATATGGAGACCCGGAAGGGACGTGATGGTGGGGAAAAAAGTGGGTGGTAGAAAAAAAAACTGGGTGTTAGAAAAAAACACAGAGTGATAGGAAAATATTTTTGCATTTCCTTGCAAAAATTTTTTGCATTATTTCGCAGATGTTTTGCGAGGAACTGCAAAGATGTTTGCATTCCCTCGCTAAACTGTTTTTCCACAAACACTTCCTGTTCATTTCATATATGTCAACCCTCGAGTTTTTGCTGGGATTCTCCTGTATTTTACCATTCTATCCCACTATCATCCTTTCATTAAGTATTTTCCCATATTTCTGATATATTTTTATTCTTGAAAGCACGCTGAAATGAATATAAAAATGTCTGCATTCACTTTCTTTCTATTAATGCTGTGCGTCGATCATCGCCCTTCATATGCAACCTCTGAATCAGTAAACGCATGTATAAGTGCTGACTGACGGACGCCCTCCGTATGATAAACTGATCCCAGATCAGCTTCTGTACACGCCATTTAAAGTGACACCTCTGTTATCAAACAAGTGAAGAAGAATCTCTCGTTTTGTTTTGTCTTGTTTTTTTGTGTTGTTTTGTTTGATAACAGAGGTGTCACTGTAAAAATGCACAGATCTATAATGAAAGCATTCGATTACTTTAACTGTTTGTGCTCATTTAAGAGACAATTTGTTGTGTTTAAAATAAAACACGCAGGACGGACATGTTTACATATTATTAAGTGTACTTGTCTGTTTAAACACACCCTCGAATCCCAAAGTGTCCTGCACTTTTCGATTTTTTGGGATCAGTTTATCATACAGAGCACCTCTGTCAGTCATCGCTTATACATACATTCACTAATTCAGAGGTTGCATATGAAGGGCGATGATCGACGCACAGCTTTAATGAAAAGAAAGTGAATGCAGACATTTTTATATTAATTTCAGTGTGCTTTTTAAGATTAAAAATATATCAGAAATATGGGAAAATACTTAATGATAGGATGATAGTGGGATAGAATGGTAAAATACGGGAGAATTCCAGCAAAAACGGTAGTTTGTGGAAAAACATCTTTGCATTCCCTCGCAAAACATCTGTGAAATAACGCAAAACATCTTTGCGAGATAACGCAAAAACTTCACAAACATATTTTCCTAATTTTATTTCTTCCACCCATTTTTTCCCCCACCATCACGTCCCTTCTGAGTCTCCGTAGTGTTAGGTTATGTGTATAGGTAGCTATATATAGTCAATCTATAGTAAATAGTTAGTATAGATACATCACTGCTTCAGTATGTCAGTTACAGTATGTTTAGGTTTAAAAATTGCTCTTATGTCAAGTGGTTGCGATTTATGTTTGTTTATGCTGCACCATGGTCCTGTAAGACACTACATTTCGTTTCACATTATGTCCACACATGTAGCAGAATGATAATAAAGCTCAACCTGACTTGGTTCACTCTCTACTGTAATGTCTCTAGAAATTTAGGCTATGCTCACATGGAAGACAAATGTGGCTCAAATCACATCCCCCCCCACCCCACCCCCCATATGTGACTCAGATCTTGTTTTGTCATGACAGTGTGAACAGCACACTCTTAGAAATAAAGGTACGCGAGCTGTCACTGGGGTGGTAGCTTTTCAAAAGGTAAACCAAAAAAACCTTTATTTCTGAGAGTGCACAAACTGCATGCATTCTCATCTTTTGTTCCAATTTGGACTACTTTCATATTCATAGTAAATCCGACAGATCTGATGTTGTGCAGTGCGACCACAGTGTGAATGGTTATGTCAGAATTCATGCAACATTTACATCATTTTCAATCAACATGGATCATCATTCTGCACTGGCACATACTGTACTACAAACATCCTCTTGCAGTTGTTTTTAATAACAGTTCTTTTAGGTTTCAGACATTGAAATGCACTGTTGTAATAGAAAAACAACTATTCATAATTCATGAAATCTACTGCTGTTGTCTGTGAAAATGGCAATATAATAATAATATTAGACATAACCTGACAGCATGCATTCTGTACATACTGTAATTAGAAAGGTTATGCTATGAAGAGTTGTTCTTTTGTGGATGTGGGTCAATTGAAACCATAAACAGATCAGGTGTGTGTTTGTGTGCGTGCAATGCATTTTCCCCTTGATCTTGCTATGCATATGGAGGTGAATGTACAATACAATGTATGAATTTCAGCAACCCAACACTTTTGGGCTGCTCACATCAATGTTATCAACAGTGTGTCAGCTACAGGTTACTATTTTTTCATATTTGCAAACGTTTAGGTGAACCTGCTTGATTTCAGCTGCAATTTTAGTGTCTTGTAGGAAACGGGATGCTTCAGACGATGAGATGAGAAGCTGAAATATAATGTGATGTCATAAAAACATTGGCAGAAATAATAAACTTAAAGGTTTCAAATATTTAGATTTTCCAGATATGAATTTTATATTCATTTGGAGCACACTAACTAACAGATAACCTCATTAGTATTGAAATGAACACCCCCAAAAAACGTGATCATTTCAGGACTTTAAGATGCAGCTTCAGTGTTATTGCAAGCAATCAAAAGGCACGGGTGACATGCTGTAACCGATAACGGTTTTATTTTTTTTTCACTTTTAGGTCTGGCTGTTCACCAGATCATCACCATCACTGTGTCCCTCATCATGATCGTCGCAGCCTTGATCACTACTCTAGTCCTTAAAAACTGGTAGGATACATTCTTTTCTTTCAGCAGACACTTTCCTGTCTGTCTGTCTGTCTGTCTGTCTCTCCCTATTCCTGTCCTTCTGTCTGTTTATCTTGTTTTCAATCTGTCCTTCTCTTGCAGTTTGTTTGTGAGAGTGCGCTCATATTGCACAAATCGAACACTCGTACACAAAAGCATGTTCCCAAACCCAGTGAGCTTCAGATATCTTCTACTTGTCACATTTTAAGATCTGCAGAGAGAGAGCAATCGCAGAGTGCACTAAACATGGCTTGTGGAAACAATAACAGTTATAATAGCTCCTGAAAAAGATGGTAAATAAATGAATAAATATTAATTATAATAACAATAGTTAAAAAAAAAAATTTACAAATAAAAAAGGGGTTGAAGACTTACTAGAAATTGAAATGTTCATTAATGAATCTTTTAAAAATAAAACACTGAAAAGTTTATCACCTCTCAATTAATTTGAATTATTTGAAACAATAATAACAATAATAAAAAAAAAAAAATAAAAATAATAAATAATAATAGATGACGTGGTGACGCAGTAGGAAGTGCTGTCGCCTCACAGCAAGAAGGTCGCTGGTTCGAGCCTCGGCTGGGTCAGTTGGCGTTTCTGTGTGGAGTTTGCATGTTCTCCCCGCGTTCACGTGGGTTTCCTCTGGGTACTGCGGTGTCCCCCACATCCAAAGACATGCGGTGCAGGTGAATTGGGTAGGCTAAATTGTCCGTAGTGTATGAGTGTGTATGGATGTTTCCCAGAGATGAGTTGCAGCTGGAAGGGCATCCGCTGCTTAAAACATATGCTGGATAAGTTGGCGGTTCATTCCGCTGTGGCGACCCCAGATTAATAAAGGGACTAAGCCGAAAAGAAAATGAATGAAAAATAATAATAATAATAAAATGATTAGCTTCTGAAATGTGACTTAATCCCAGTTCATTAAATGCTGAAACATATTAATGTCACAAATGATAGTGATACACATTTTTTTTTAAACAGTTTAAATAAATGTGATGTTGTTGTTGCTGTTGTTATTATTATTATTATTGTTATTATTATTATTACCACCATTATTATTATTATTATTATTATTATGATTAAATAAAAACAATTAGAAACCACACTGTAAAAAATAACACCCTACACTCAAAAAATATATATATTTTGCTTGTTCAAACTACTTAATCAAAATGAGCTGAAACAACACATTTCTTGAGATTTCATTGGGACAACTTAACTTTTTTATATTCAATTTGTTAAAAGTGTTAAGTTAACTTATTTGTGTTGGGTCAACATGAATGAATTATGTGGAACCCTGCATTTTTTTACAGTGTATATCTACTCAAAAATTGAGGTAACAGATTACAGGCAATATTATTAATTAAATTCAACAAATATGGATTGAGTAACAATGAATTAAATTGGCTTAATTAAAATTAGTCATTTAAAAAGAGTAACAGCAAACAGTACTTATTAAATTAGCAAATTTTAACCAAAATTCTTAATTTAATTATTGTAAATTCTTGTTGTATACAAATTATTACAAGTTATTGTTATAAAAGAAAATGATTGTGAATTTGAAAATGCTCATTTTAATCACATTGAATTTAATTAATATTTTCTCTTTTTGAAATTATTCAAAAATAATAGCTAAATTCTTATTAAATTTTTTTATTTTATTACAGACATTTTTAAGTAATGTCAAAGCTAAAAATGTCCCAAAAACAGGAAACTAATTTTCTATAATAAAGTGTACATATTAAATTAAATCTACAAGGCCACAGAATGACTTTTTACAGTGCAATTGTTTTATAGTTTAGTTATTTGTTAGTTAATTGTTATAGTTATAGTTCATTTAACGAATGAACCGAACTTTTCATACAAATAAGAATCATTAAAACTCATTTTTGGATTATATATTTTAAAGTATTAAATTAGAAACTATTTTAACAGATGGAGAATTATATACTCAGCCCTTCTCATCAAGCTGCTGCACTGAAATCAGTAGAACAGACTTGCTGTCTATGTAGAGCACTCCAATCAGTCATTTCCGAAGCTCCGTTTCTGTCAGGCTGCCTATTTATGAAACCCGCAGCGAAGACGGCTCACTAGGTTTTGGAACACAGCTTAAATATGTCTGTGTCTGTCTCCCCAGTCCATGTTCAATGTAGGACAGACACAGCGGTTCAAGGTATGATTTTATGTTGGCTTTGTGAATTTGGTGCGTGTTTTTGTAGTTGTGCACAGTCCGGGAATGGCCGACACAGCAGCCATCAGAGAAAGATCAACCAGCAGGAGGAAAGCTGTCAGAATCTGACCGACTTCACGCCGGCCCGCGTGTCCAGTAAAGTGGACATCTTCACCGCATACAACGACAGTTTACAGTGCTCGCATGAGTGTGTGCGGGCCGGCATACCCGTGTACACGGACGAGATGATCCAGCACACTCCCATCTACAAGACCTCCTACAACGGAAACAGGCAAGAGTCTAACATTGATGTAATTGCAGGAGGAACAACTGGGCTTAAGGTTGCTGAGTAGTTTGGACACTGACAGTGCTGTCTATGCTTTGACAGGGAGTTACTCCCTTTTAAAATAGAGTATGTTTATTGTTGTCGGAAATACTGTAATGTTCATTCCAAAAACGTAAACACCGAACCATAGTGGAGCAGAGGACATTACACACAATAATAAAATACAACTCAGAATTTCTAGATATAAACTTAGAATTACAAGAAATAAACTCAGCATTATGGGTACAAGAAATAAACATTTAGCCTTCAATTCCGAGATGTAAATGTGTGTTTCATAATTATGCCTTTCTCAGAATTATGACTTGAAATTGTGAGTTCCTAAGCTTACTCACTGCTCTCACTTTATTTCTTACAATTCTGACTTTTTAGAACACTAACTAAAATCTTACAACATGAAATAAAAAACTATAACTTTTTAACTTTTATTTAAGGTTTACAATGCAGATCCAATTAGATTCATTTGTTTTGTAAACAAAGCAAGTCTCTCGTGCAGTATATCTATTAAAGGACTAAATATTTCTTTACAAGCTGTATTGTAAATAAATCATATAAAAATAGCATATTAAACAATAATATTAAGGAAATTCTTATAAAAACAGAACAAATATATATTTACACACATTTACATAAGTAAATAAATAGATTCAGTGATGGGCAGTTTGGGCCTGCTTATAACTTGCAATTCTGAGGAAAAAAAAGTCTGAATTATCTTCTGAATTCAATTGTTAACTTGTAATTGTAGAAACAAACCTAAAGTTAAAAAAAAAGCAAAGTTGTTAGATAAAAAAAAAAACTATGGTGACACGGTGGCTCAGTGGTTAGCACTGTCGCCTTACAGCAAGAAGGTCACTGGTTTGAGTCCTGGCTTGGTCAGTTGGCATTTCTGTGTGGAGTTTGCATGTTCTACCCGTGCTTCCCGTGTGGGTTTCCTCCACAGTCCAAAGACATGTGGTATGGATGAATTCAATAAACTAAATTGGCCTTAGTGTATGGGTGTGAATGAGTGTGTATGGGTGTTTCCCAGTACTGGGTTGCAGCTGGAAGGGCATCCGCTGTGTAAAACATATGCTGGATAAGTTGGCGGTTCATTCCGCTGTGGTGACCCCTGATGAATAAGGGATTAAGCCAAAGGAAAATGAATTCATGTATGAAATAAAAACTAACCTGCTGAAAAAAACAGCATATGCTGGTAAGGTATGTTTTTATGCTGGTAAGCTGGTCTTGCTGGTTTCAATGCTGGTTTTGCTGGTCTCTATGCTGGTTTTGCTGGTTTTAATGCTGGTCTCAATGCTGGTCTCAATGCTGGTCCTGCTGGCCTGAGTGCTGGTCCTGACCAACATTGAGACCAGCAGGACCAGCATTGAGACCAGCAAGACCAGCATTAAAACCAGTAAGACCAGCATCAAGACCAGCAAAACCAGCATTGAAACCAGCAAGACCAGCTTACCAGCATCAAAACATACCTTACCAGCATATGCTGTTTTTTTCAGCAGGGTACCATCTGCAAGAAATAATTAAGACAAAAGGTCACATTACCTTTATTCCATGGCACTCACCGACTTATAAACTTCTATGTTAACACAAGAACTAACAAGGCAGTCATTGTTATGTTATTAAAATGACAACACAAAAGAGTAGAGTATTTCTCCCTTGAATGCTTGAAACGGTCAAAGTGACCACATACATTTTAGCATCTGCTTCTTTTTCCTGGTCCTTTAAATACAGTATGTGTGCTTCTGTTGCCTAGCAACTTTCAACATAACTTTCTGATAGCAAAAAATTTACTTTACTTCAGACATGTCATTCAAAGGTAACTGCGTGAAAAGTTTGCTTTTCCATTTGCCTGACAAAGAGAGGTACACACTTTATGTGATGACGTGTACACAAATATAGGCTATATTATTATATTATTATTTTTATGGTAATGACTTTAAAAAAAGATATGACAACAAACATTCAAAGCATGATTACATAATCTCAATAGGAGTTTTGAATGTAAATATTCATTCATTTTCCTTCGGCTTAGTCCCTTATTTATCAGGGGTCGCCACAGCGGAATGAACCACCAACTATTCCTGCATATGTTTTATGTAGTGGATGCCCTTCCAGCCACAACCCAGTACTGGGAAACACTCATACACTCTCCCAATCACACACACTCATACTCTATGGCCATTTTTGTTTACCCAATTCACTTGTACAGGATTTCTGCAGGTTTCACTAAGTTACATTTAAGACTTTTTAAGACATTTTTAAACCCTTATGAATCAAATTTTAGACTCATACAGAGCTAAACACTAAGGAGTTTTTAAAATGGCCCAGATGGAAAATATTTATATTTGCCTTATTAATTTTTTTTAAATAATTTAATACATTTAATAATACAATGAAAATTTTATAATAACACATTTAAATATTTTAAATATTACTTAGCAAAATATTTAAAATATTGTGTCAAAACAAGCAAGCTCTAGTTGTAAACATACACTTTTTTTTCAACATAAACTTTATAAAACAAGTGGACAAATATTTTAAAAGTTTGAAAAACTATAATAAACTAAATGTATGCGCAACAATCTGTCCAGGTCAGTGTCCTCAGGTGACCTCAGCAGTAAATACTTTTAAACAAATATTATTATAAGGAAATGAATGAAACCATTATGGTAAATAGAGTTAAAAATGACATTTTTAAATAAAAAGTTAAAAGTTTCATTGAAATGGATTGCTAATGGCCTGATTGGGAATCTATACATGAACAAAGGAAAATGAAGATCTGTCTAAAAAGATTTAAGACCTACAACACAATATTTCAGTAAATTTAAGACGTTTTAAGACCTTAAATTCTATTTTTGAGATTTAAGACATTTAAATTTTTTAGACCCTGCTTTAGTCACCCTGCACCCTGGGAGAACATGCAAACTCCACACAGAAATTTCATCTGGCCCAGCCGGGACTCAAACCAGCAACTTTCTTGCTGTGAGGCGACAATGCTAACCACTGAGCCACCTGTATGTAAATTTAACAAACATCAATTTGGTCTTATATGAACAGTAAGAATGACCACTATTCTAGTAGTTACAGAATTCTGCTAGTTGCAGAGTTAAAACCATTTCAAAAATGTTGCATCTCTAAATGAATTCTCTTTAATGCACTACTGTTGCTGCCATTCACATGCAGGCAGACTTTCTGGCAGTTTCATCATGTTTTTTTATTAATGAGCTTTTTTTTTTTGCTATTTATGACAGCTTGTCAAATTAATAATAGTCTGCCTTATAAAAAGCTGTTTTCTCAAACCTGATGCATTCTGTTCCATTCATAGCATTTTAAATACGTCTTTGTTTGAAAACATACAATATTACCATTCCTAAAGTAGAGCATTTACCACATTTTTCTCTGCTACAATCTCTAATAACAGAATAATTGAGCTTTTAATAGGCATTTTGGAAATAACCAGTTTAATCTGCCAGAGAGTCATTATTTTTCAGATAAGTATGTTGTGACAATTGTGTAGTCGTGTTTTTTTTTTTGTCCTTCCGTTACTCGCCTATACAAAAGACTGAGCTTTAAACTGTATGAATAATTTCAGTGCTGCTTCATTTAATACTGTATGCTTGAGAATACAAAGCCAAGATGAGAAGCTTTGGAGGAAATGTAACTGTGGGCGCTTCTGTTTGTGGTATAAGACATAAATAAAAGGAGTGTTGAATGAGGGAGTGGGATAGAAGTGCTTATATCTGCAGGATTGAAGAGCTGATCTGTCTGTCTATTCCAGACCGTCGCCCACTGAAAGGCAGCTAATCCCTGTGGCCTTTGTGTCCGAGAAATGGTTCGAGATCTCCTGTTGAGGCCCTTTTACTACCTTTGGGTTGAGCCCACGTCTTCAATTTGTGCCCTGGTATGTATTATATTTCATATGGTTCTGAAGTCTGCATGGTGCATTTCTGGCATGTTTTCCCAGCACTTGTGTACTTACTAGAAAATCACAGCTCTTCAGGGTTCAAAGGGGGTATTTCACTAGTCATAGAATGGAAATGAGTTGCAGACTATGTGCTCAAATCTTTGCAAAAATTCTGCTGAAATGTGAAACACGCTGACAGCTGAAGTAGAGTGTGATGTGAGAATGCTAATGGTAACATAACTGCATTAAAACTAACGATAAAAAAAAAATATATATATATATTTATTTATTTTTTTTTACAAAATTGATTGGTAGCATAGCATTAACATTAAGTAATATAGTTATTAACATTAATATAGTTAGTAAAGTCTGCAAATGCATATATAATTTATTTAGTTTTTAGTTTTAGTTTATTTTAAAAGGCACCTACGATGAAAATCATCTTTTGTAAGCTGTTTGGACAGAACTGTGTGTAAGTATAGTGTGTCCACAGTCATATTAGGGTGATATAAAGACAATAACCTTTTAGAAATTTTCTGATGTTAAAATAGAATCCAAATCCCTCCCATTTTGAGGCTGACCACAACGTGACGTAGAGTGCCGTTTTCCCGCTCACCGAATTAGGTTTATTTTGTACATTAACATAACGGATATCCATACAGCAGTTGATATTAATGTGTGTCCTGTCACATTTGCCGTGCAAAAACAGTGCAAAGTTAAACGCGCATGCTGTGTGTGTCCGTCCGCTGTGTGTGCGAGCGTGCGTGAACTTTGTAATGACATTGTATGTAAATCATCGTTGCAACTCCACAACAAATAATAATCATTGGGAAAGTTCTTACTGTAGTATTTCTCACAAACTTTACGTGAGATCTGCTTCCTTCTTGTCTGTCACTGTGCTGTTTATCTGACGCAGCCGAGGCGGATATTGAGGCACACTCTGACAGGCACGTGGGAACACTGGATGGGGAGAACTAGCATTAAATGCACAGGCAGCAAAAACAGCTACATAGTGTTAAGAGCAGAAAATTCTAATGTTCTAAGGGGTATAGTAAATAATCTGATGGATGTTTTGAGCTAAAACTTTACAGACACATTCTGGAGAACACAAAAGACTTTACTTAAATCTTGAAAAAGGGGTAAAATTGGTGTCCTTGAAATATTCAATGGGTTTAGGTTTTGGATTTTTAGGGTTTTCCCCTTGATTTCTATTATATTGATATTTAAAAAGAAATTGTAAAATAGATTACAGTAACACACTTTTGGGATTATTTAAGAAAATATACAGGTAAAGTCAGAATTATTAGCCCCCCCTTTGAATTTTTTTTTCTTTTTTTAAATATTTCCAAATTATGTTTAACAGAGAAAGGAAATTTCAGCTCGATGACGTATAATGTCTCCCACATTGCCTGTAGTTCCGTTTAGCACATTGATAGCAACCGTCTTTTTAAAGTAGCGTAACCGATTTAACAAATCAAGAGTGTGATGTAACTGATGTGTTTTATGTTGTAGAATATAACGTGAAAGTATCTTGAGTTTGTATTAGCCACAAACCTTATTTAAGCGATTTAACTGAAACCCCATTGAAAAAACCCCTTGACTGTGGGACGAGGGAACCGGAACTTCTAAAATGCTAACTCGCGTCCGGGTTTTTGCATACAAGTTGACATCATAGTTCCCCCACTCTATTGCGATTGCTCTGATGGGTGTAGCCTTCACCTGCTGCATCTAAACAGTAGATAAACAGTACAGTGACAGACAAGAACGAAGCAGTACTCCTTTATAGTAAGAACTTTCCCAATTGTTATTTGATATATTTGTTGTGAGTTAATTCAAGCCTTTCGGCAAGATGAGTCGCACACAATGTCGTTATAAGCATGCACACACATAGACACACGCGTTTAGGTTTTGCATGACAAATGTGACAGCATACACATTAATATACACTGCTGTATGGACATCCGTTATGTTAATGTAACATGAGTATCGATTTTACTGTCTTTTCTTTATTACAAACATACACCTAAAATCATTTACTTGTAACTCAATCAACATGTAAAAATCATTCTCGAGGTGCAGCTGATCACAGAGAGCTGAACAGATATTTTAATCCCAGTTGCTTTTGCGCAAATCCTGTCTTGTGAATATGATTATACTGTACGTGTTACTATTGAGACATGTTAATATGAAGCTGTCAATCAATTCGGTGGGTGGGGAAAACCTCACTCCTACGTCACGTTGCGGTCAGGCTCAGAATTGCAGGGATTTGGATTAGAGGTGTGAACCTACACTGGTCTCACGGTTTGGTTACGATTATCATGCCAACGATTCGGTTCAATTCGATATCTCGGTGCATCACGGTGCATTGTCGATGCTTTCCATACACAGTTTTATATATTCTTCACAGCACAGCAATTCTTGTATTAAAATGTATAAATATATTTATATTTACTATTTGTAAAACAATTTTGTCCTTTATTACAAACAGTCAGATATATAAACTGTACCTTTAAACAACACGAGCATTAGCAAATAAACAAATATAAATATCCCGCTTGCTTTTTGAGCCTTGTCTACCTGTTCTTTCTTACACCCCTGTGATTGGTCACGCGCTCAACATAAAGGGCTGTGATTGGCTCTTACACGCTGGCACTCTTCACAGATGCACTCATGGGCCACAGTGAGAGAGAGAGAGAAATGGAGATTACTTTCATTCTCATAATCGCCGTGAAATAGGGGCTTCTGCTGTAAGTGTCAAGTGAAACACAGTCCAGCAAACACACACGCAGTGAAATTGAGTTTCTGAGTTTAAGTAGTTAGAGTGTTGTAAATACTTGCGCTCGCCTCCCTCGCTATACTATGCTACGGCGACATATCGCATATAAGATAAATGACGTCAGTATATAATAACCGGTTATGATTATTACTGAACCAATACCGAATTGTTCGCGTCTGCATCGCAGTGCAGCGAAGAAACAATTAATTTTGACACCCCTAATTTGGATCCTATTTTTAAAAAGAGACTTATTGTGTTTATATCACTCCAATATGACTGTGGACACACTATACCAACACAGTTCTGTCCAAAAAAGCTCACAAAAGATGATTTTTATCATAGGTGCCCTTTAAAACATTTGAAATATAACTGTAATATATTATAATTACAGAATTTGTATCTTGTTTCATTGATAAATATACAGTTGAAACCAGAAGTTTACATACACTCTAAAAAAAGGAACATAACCATTTTTTTTTTTTTAAATGTCTGATGGTAAATCATACTAAACGTTTACTATTTTAAGTCCGTTAGGATTGCCTAAATGATTTACATTTGCTAAATGCCAGAATATTCAGATAATTTTTTGAGAATTTTTTATTAATTTCTAGACAGTCAAAAGTTTACATACATTTCCTTGGTATTTTTTTTAGCTTTGCTTTTAAACTGTATATCTTTGGTCAAATGTTTTGGGTATCCTTCCACAAGCTTCTCACAATAGTTTGAAGGAATTTTGGCCCATTCCTCCTGACAGAATTTGTGTAATGGATTTGTAGGCTGTCTTGCTCGCACAAGCTTTTTCAACTCTACCCACAAATTTTCTATAGGATTGAGTTCAGGGCTTTGTGATGGCCACTCCAAAACATTCACTTTGTTGTCCTTAAAGCACATTTTAACTAATTTAGCAGTATGCTTAGGTTCATGGTCTGTTTGGAAGACCCATTTGTGGCCAAGTTTTAATTTCCTGGCTGATGTCTTGAGATGTTGTTTCAGTATTTCTACATAATGTTCTTTCTTCATGATGCTTTATATGCTGTAAAAGGCACCAGTCCCTCCTACAACAAAACAGCCCCACAACATGATGCTGCCGTCCCCATACTTCACAGTTGGGATGGTGTTCCTAGGCTTGTAAGCTTTCCCCTTTATCCTCCAAATATAACACTGGTCATTATGGCCAAACAGTTCAATCTTAGTTCCATCAGACCACAGGACATGTCTCCAAAAATTATTCTTTTTCCCAGTGTAATTTAGCAAATTGTAATCTGGCTTTTTTTGTTGATTCTGGCTTGTTGATTTCCCCATGTTGTCACACAAGGAAGCAGTGTGTTTGAGGTTTTCCTTAAATACTATTCTACAGTTGTGCCTCCAATTAACTCAAATGTTGTCAATTAGCCAATCAGAAACTTCCAAAACCTTGACACCATCATCTGAGCTTTTCCAGAGGCATAACAATCTTATTGTACGTAAACTTGACTTTCAAGAAAAGTTATAACAATTTCTCAAAAAATATCTCTCATTATTCTGCTATTAGGCATAACAAAAACAAATTTGATAATCCTGACTTACCTAAAAGAAACCGTTTAGTCACATTAACTTCTGATTTTTTTTTAAATGGTTATGTGCCTTTTTTATACAGTGTATGTAAACTTCTGGTTTCAACTGTATGTTCGATTGAATAGCAATGAAGATTTATTTGCTATTTAACTGTATTAATACATTTTTTGAAACTTTCAAGTAGACTTAACGTGCTATTTATGTATATGCAATTATTTACATTTATTGGATACAAAAACCCAGTTATATATTTATTTACACCGTTACACCATCTATGATTTCCCAACTAAAATGCAATCTTCTCTGCTTTCAGGATCTCATTGGAAAACCTGTGAATCAAACACAAAAGACTTAAAGAAAACACACACATACACGCACACACACAATAAAGCAAAACAAAACCACAAGAACAACAACGACAAGCAATTACAGCGACGGGAAGCGAGACGAACAGGCAGTTTTGTACAAATGTGGGATCACACTAGAAGTGGACTGAAGATGTTTATTTTTCTAGACTGATGCAGTGCTATGGATACCACTCCCAAATTATTTTCCATAGACATGTGCTCATTTTAGAGATGCTATACCTAGAGCTGATATATTCTATACGTGTATTACTGCACATGTGGGTGTGCTGGAGCGGAGACGATCTCTGACACGATACGTCTGCTTGTGTGGAGAAAAGACTCTCCTGAACTTTGTGCCAATAATGCCATTATGTGCCACTACATATATAGATGGGACGCGTTCAGTTTTGTGGAAAATTACAGACACAACATCGAGTAATTTCAGTGACTGTCTCCCAATATCAATCCGTCATCCGTTTTTGTACAAAAAGTATGAATATGTATTTGAAATATGTTTTGAAATAGCTGAGAAAATGTGTTACAAATGTCCAAAAATATTTATATGGAGCACTATTCATTTAGATGATGCAGAAAAAGAGGAAAGAAAAAAAAAAAAAACAGAGAAGATCCCAGTGAGGAATAGTAAATCCAGGTTTTAATTTCACTACATTGTTACTAGGCCCCATTTTAAAGGAATAGTCTCTATTTTTATACAAACGAGGTTACTATGAGTCAGACAGACCCAATTCAACTGGACTCTTGGAACTGTTAATCTGTGAGCGGAGGTTCAATTATTATTAGTATTTTTTTTTTTAAAGCTACCAAACCATATGGAAGCCAGATTCTGTATTCATACAAAGCTTTGATTTGCCAAAGCCATGCTTCAGACGCTTGTCGAGTTTCCCTTTTTTAAATTATTATTATTTTTATCACTGATGAGAAATTACATGTACGGGTTAATCATGTTTACGGACTCACAGACCCTCAGAGAGGTTGTTTGATACCAGAATTACTGAAATAAATCTAAAATCACACAATTATCTATTAAAAGATTATAAAATAGCTAATAAACCTCCTTAATTTAAATAAACCACCAGATAACAGTTATCAGCATTGCATATAGACTTTTAAAAGGACAAAATATTTTGTTTTTGTGCCTAGTATTTTGTACGAAGTTGATTTCATCAGAGTTTACATCTATATTTAAAGAGACAGTTCACCCAGAAATGAAAAATTCGCTGTTAATTTGCTTACCCTCAGGCCATCCGAGATACAATAGGTGAATCATTTTGATCAGCATATTTTTTTTTTTTTGCTTTAAATGAAACCATGGCCTTTGCTCATATATACAGTTAGGTCCATAAATATTTGGACATTGACACAATTCTAACATTTTTGGCTCTATACACCAACACAATGGATTTCAAATGAAACGAACAAGATGTGCTCTAACTGCAGACAGTCAGCTTTAATTTGAGGGTATTTACATCCAAATCAGGTAAACTCTGTAGGAATTACAACAGTTTGCATTTGTGCCTCCCACTTGTCAAGGGTCCAAAAGTAATTGGACAGTTGGCTTCTAAGCTGTTCCATGGCAAGGTGTGTGTTTTTCCCTCATTATCGTAATTACAATGAACAGACAAAAGGTCATTTTAGAGTTAATTTCAAGTGTGTTATTTGCATACTGTCAACTCTCAAGATGAGATCCAAAGAGCTGTCACTATCAGTCAAGCAAGCCATCATTAGGCTGAAAAAACAAAAACTTATCAGAGAGATTGCAAAAACATTAGGCATGACCAAAACAACTGTTTGGAATATTCTTAAAAAGGAAGCACGCACTAGTGAGCTAAGCAACACTAAAAGACCCGGAAGACCACAGAAACAACTGCGGTGGATGACCAAAGAATTCTTTCCCTGGTGAAGAAAACACCCTTCACAACAGTTGGCCAGATCAAGAACACTCAAGGTGTATGTGTGTCATAGTCAACAATCAAGAGAAGACTACACCAGAGTGAATACAGAGGGTTCACCACAATATGTAAACCATTGGTGAGCCTCAAAAACAGGAATGCCAGACTAGAGTTCTAAAAAAGCCTTCTCAGTGCTGGAACAACATCCTATGGAAAGATGAGATCAAGATCAACGTTTGCCAGAGTGATGGGAAGAGAAGAATATGGAGAAGGAAAGGAACTGCTCATGATCCTAAGCAGTGAAGCATGGTGGTAATAGTGTCATGGTGTGGGCATGTATGGCTGTCAATGGAACTGGTTCTCTTGTATTTATTGATGATGTGACTGCTGACAAAAGCAGCAGGATGAATTCTGAAGTGTTTCAGGCAATATTTTCTGTTCATATTAAGCCAAATACTTCAGAACTGATTGAACAGTGCTTCACAGTACAGATGGAGAATGTCCCAAAGCATACTGCAAAACCAACCAAAGAGTTTTTTGAAGGGAAAGAAGTGGAATGTTATGCAATGGCCAATTTAATCACCTGACCTAAATCCGATTGAACATGCATTTCACTTGCTGAAGACAAAACTGCAGGGAAAATGCCCCAAAAACAAGCAGGAACTGAAGACAGTTGCTGTAGAGGGCTGGCAGAGCATCACCAGAAATGTGAAATCAGCGTCTGGTGATGTCCATAAGTTACAGAAATCAAGCTGTAATTGACAGCAAAGGGTTTGCAACCAAGTATTAAAAAGTGAAAGTTTGATTTATGATTATTATTGTCCAATTACTTTTGGACTTTTAACAAGTGTGAGGCACATATGCAAACTGTTGTAATTCCTACACCGTTCACCTGATGTAAAGGTATATATTCTCAAATTAAAGCTGACAGTCTGCAGTTAAAGCACATCTTGTTCACTTTATTTCAAATCCAGTGTGTTGGTGTATAGAGTCAAACCTTTTAGAATTGTGTTGATGTCCAAATATGTATGGACCTGACTATATACATATAAATAATGCAAATCACTTTGAGAGTCAAAAAAACAAACAAAGAAACCGGCAAAACAAAACAAATCAGGACCCTTTGCAGTAATGTTTTAAATAATGTTCACATTCTTGCACAAACCAATCATTTCGCTTCACAAGAAGAAGCCATGTTATTTATTTAGTTTTATTTCATTTTTAACTCTCAAAGTGATGGTAACTGTTGACTGTTCACATTTTATAAATTGCCAAAAACCACAATTTCAGCAAAAAATAAAAAATAAATACATGATGAAATCGCCTACATCTCAAATCTCAGTTAGAATCTGAATACCATTTATTTCTATTTTATTTTTTGGTGAACTATCCCTTTAAACCATGAATGTCCATTTCTTTGTGTGCTATATGTTTGTTTTTAATTTAAGCTAATAGTTTATTATTTATCGTTTTTTTCACCGTTTGATTTATTTGAGCAGAACAGACTGAAAGGCGAACGTTCCATCAGCACAATCCGAAACGTCTAGTGCCAATCATTTTAATAGCAATCAGAAATGCAGTAATATACATCAGCACGAAACTTGCCAATCGGTTTCAATTATTGATCAAGCCAGTGGAAATAAATGACACTTTGGATTAGTGTGTATGCCGCATGCGTGTGTGAGAGAGAATGTGTGTGTCTGAGCATCACTACACCAAAGAGCTAGACAAAAAGAAAACAAAGGGGAGGATAGCTTTTATTTGATCCCCAAAATGATGTTTAATGGTTGCAGTTAGATGTTGTACAAAAGGCAAACACTGTGAAGGAGGAAAAATAGTTGTTTGCAATAGTCTTAGAGTAAATCAAATCATACATTTTCAGGTGTTGCTCAAAACCAGAGTTGTGGTTCCTGTTTTCATTTTCAGTAGACAGCAATACATTTTTTTTTTCTCCCCCAGAACTGGTCTATAATTGACCAGATTTCCAGATCATTTGTACTGCACTGGCCCTTTCATGCAAGAAAGATTTAGAAGATGATATACTGAAAGACTAAAGCTCTGTATGTACATGTGTAAATGTGTTTTCTATATATTGACCTCTACTCTATTGTCTGTGTTTTTAAGCTCTATTTTTCAAAGGATCAGCAGATAAGTTGGTTTATGGTTGATAAGTTTTTTTTTCTTTACATTGCTAAATCTCTTTAGACACCCAAGCCTCAAAAAACACTGTTGTTTCTGCTGTAGCTACAGTCAGGTGCACAATTATTTGGACATCGACACAATTCTAAAATTTTTGGCTCTATAAACCAACACAATGGATTTGAAATGAAACAAAGATGTGCTTTAACTTCAGACTGTCAGCTTTAATTTGAGGGTATTTACATCCAAATCAGGTGAACTCTGTAGGAATTACAACAGTTTGTATATGTGCCTCCCACTTGTTAAGGGTCCAAATATAATTGGACAGTTGGCTTCTAAGCTGCTTCATGGCTAGGCATGTGTTATTCTCTCATTACCGTAATTACAATGAGCAGATAAAAGGTCCAGAGTTCATTTCAAGTGTGCTATTTGCATTTGGAATCTGTTACTGTCAACTCTGAAGATGAGATTCAAAGAGCTGTCACTATCAGTATACATTAGGCGTAGCCAAAACCACTGTTTGAAACATTCTTAAAAAGAAAGATCAACTTGTACCAGAGTGATGGGAAGAGAAGAGTATGGAGAAGGAAAGGAACTGCTCATGATCCTAAGCAGTTAAGCATGATGGTAGTAGTGACATGGCGTGGGCATGTATGGCTGTCAATGGAACTGGTTCTCTTGTATTTATTGATGATGTGACTGCTGACAAAAGCAGCAGGATGAATTCTGAAGTGTTTCAGGCAATATTTTCTGTTCATATTAAGCCAAATACTTCAGAACTCATTGGACAGTGCTTCACAGTGCAGATGGAGAATGACCCGGAGCATACTGCAAAACCAACCAGAGAGTTTTTTAAGTGAAAGATGTGAAATGTTATGCAGTGGCCAATTCAATCACCTAACCTAAATCCGATTGAGCATGCATTTCACTTGCTAAAGACAAAACAGAAGGGAAAATGCCACAAGAACAAGCAGGAACTGAAGACAGTAGCAGTAGAGGCCTGGCAGAGCATCAACAGGGATGAAACCCAGTGTCTGGTGATGTCTATGCGTTCCAGACTTCAGGCTGTAATTGACTGCAAAAGATTTGCAACCAAGATTTGAAAAGTGAAAGTTTGATTTATGATTATTATTCTGTCCAATTACGTTTGGTTCCTTAACAAGTGTGAGTCACATATGCAAACTGTTGTCCTTCCTACACTACACCACTACACAACACTAGTTGACTTCATGTTTTGCTCTTTTTTTTGTAACTTAACTCTGGCAGAGTCCAAACATGCGCTGCACTTTTCTTTCATTTTTGGTTAAATTAAAAAAAAAAACACTTCAGGTGTTTTGTCATTCTCCTTTTCCGAGAGAATGAAAACAGCTCCAAAACCATCTCAGTCGACAGCTCAATAAACTGAACGTCAATTAAAGGGAAAAAGAAAAAACAGCCAACAGACGCCTGGTCTGTGTGACTGCCGGCACAGGAGGAGATTTGTGCTGTGAGTCTGATAAACATGTCTGCAGTTTGACTGAATGTTGATTTGTTCTTCAGTCTTGACACAGAGCTCTGAAGCAGCTCAACAGAAATCAGTTGGATTAAAGGTTAATTGAGTGTGCGAAGCCCCGCCTTAAACCAATCCTTACTGTTTGCTATTGTAGATATACATATATAGATGCCTTATTGACTGAGCATCAACAATTGTAGTCATACAAATCAACCATTTCAATATGCCGATATCATTGGTCCATGAACAGTTCCTGCTTGTCTTCAAACAATTTCAGAACTGTAAAAAGAGACGCTACAGTCAAAATGAATGCTAACACCGCTTTCATGCAAATTCTTTTAATCAATATGTTGACCATTTTGGATTCTCAGAAGCTATGGATATTAAAAATCTAAAATAGGAAATACATTAGGACCATTGTTATTGTTTACATCCCTCAAAATGGTCTATACAGGACAAGCTATAATAGATTTCAGCAGATATTTTACCTTACTTACAAATTACAACATACAGAAGGTGTTAGCTGACACAACAATAAAGGATTCTACAATAAATTAAAATCCTGAAATAGTTATTTCTTCAGAATTTAGATTTTTTTAAACAGAGGCTGCACAATTTTGTGGCATATTGGAAAGCACATTGAGTGATGAGAATATTATTCCAAGACAAATATGGTATCTACATTTGCAGCTGTGGAGAAAAAAAATTAAGAGACCACTTGAAAATTCTCATTGGCGGTTGATTTACTGGATTTATTAAGTACGGGTTTATACAAAAGTTTTATTTCAGTTTACTTCAGTAAATGTCTAATAACATTTCTCCTAAAATTAAAATAACAACATTGTAATTAATTTTTTTCTAGAAAATGACTAATTGAGAAAATAAGAAATGTGTTAAATTTATTGTGATGAAAATCAGGGTTATTCCAGAACCTATTGATTTTCTAACAATAAAAACGAATAAAAACATGTATGAAAAACAGCTTTAGATGAAAACCTTTTTATTTTGAACTTGAATGAAATGCCATCTGTAGTTTACAGAATAAAATAACAACATTATTCTACTCAAACACAATTATAATAATACAATTCTAAAAAGAAACTGAGAATTTTCAAGAGTTTTTAAATGTTTTTTTTTTTTCATAACTATAAGTGCATCTGTGTATACCATTGTTTAAATCAGTGGTTCCCAAAGTGAGAGTCGCTTGGTGATTTCCAAAAAAAATCTAATTTATTTTATTAGATTATATCTATTAGAATCTAATCTATTGGAATTACCATATTTTATCCACAATCTACAGAAGACAAAAATAGTAGTTAATACCTACATAAAAAACAACAACGTGCAAATAAAAAGCCATCAGTGTTTTGATTTTTTTTTTTTTTTTTTGGATTGTGACCCCTGTGGAGATTACTTTATATTAAAGACACAGCAATAGCATCAGATGCAGAAGATTGATTTTATGGCACCAGGTTAAACATTCTGACCTTTACGGCATTCATGTATATTGAAAATAAATACTGGCCAAGACTAAACATGGAGGTCTCCGAGTGGTGTTCTCCAAAATTAGACAAAAAATAGATTTGGGCCTTTTGGTGTGTGTGCGCCATTGCGTGTAAGGTTTGTATATTTATAACCACCTCAGAGGATATTGGGGGTCGCGTGTCACTGGTATTGATTTTCTGGCGGTTGCGAGCTGAAAAGTTTGGGAACTCCTGGCTTAAATCACGTTATCCCTCCGATATAAATTTATTGTTTATTTATTTGTTTTTTAATCTAAATCTCCACTTCATCTGGTCAGAGTGAGCAACAGTAACCAAGATGGCGAAGTTTAGCAAAAGGATCACTGTTTTCATACGTGCGTTACACCTGAATGTGCTTTTTCATTCATACAGAGTCTTTGAATGAATCCTGCTGAATCCAGTGCAATATAATACCCTTTTTTTTTTTTTTTTTTTTTTTTTTTTTATAAATGACTTTTAGATTAAAGCCCTTCTCATTGTTGACATGTAAATTACACACTGCTCATTGTAAAGGCTTATTTTGTTGTCATGTGTTTTATTTATTTATGTTTTTCTACGTGGTACTATTCTCAGGCATCATACATCTATGAACATGTTATTTTATAAAAGACAAGTATCTAATGTTTACGAACACAAATCTTCATCAGCTTTGGTTCTGTCTGTTATTATTATTATTATTGTTATTAGTATTATTATTATTATTATTTCATAAGCAATGCACATTTGCAGGGTCATGTTTGACGCGAACATCTTTCATATGGTGCAGAACGTACTCCAAGTGTCCCCCAAAAGCCCAGGGCTGTCAGGAGAGATTAGGGCAAATTGCTCCTTGTGTGACAGAGATCCGTAAAAAAAGAACGTTTAAACTTAATAGAAAGCGGAAACTCTTTACTGAGGCTTAGTCAGGGAGTATCTGAGATGGTCTTTGTCTTTTGATTTGCTGCAGGTACAATTTATGACATCGCTCCATATTCCATACGAAAAAAACAACCCGACACATGTCCTGTTGTTGCCATAGAAATAAAAACTTTGTACTTTGTGTACCTTAACTTTTTTATATTTGTGTCTAATATATCGACGAGTACCTCTTTTTTCTTTTATATAAGATCTATGAATATAGTACACAACACAATATACAAGAAAACACACACACACACATGAAAACATACACGGATGCTGTATGGACTAACAGTCTCTGTGTCGAAATAGTGCTGTGTACTTTTATTTTGTGTCTTTGAGTCTCTCTCTCGCTCTCTCTCTCTCTCTCTCTCTATTTCTCTTTTTGTAGGTATTGGTAAAGTTACATTTCCAGGTGACATTGATTTTGATTCTTGTTCTAAAGCTCTCTGTGTTTTGGCCACTGTAAATGCAGCTGTCATCAGAATGAATCTGTACATTTAGTACTCTCTCAAGTTGCTATTAATAAGATGTTAAAAATGAAATGGGCTGTCTTTCTATAAACACCATCAAATGTTTGTAAAATGATTATGGGGTGTTATTTGGACTGGGAAAATGATATTGAAAATAAAAGTCATTCAAAAAAGAAAAAAGAGAGAGAAAATGATTGTATGCTGGCATATTACTGCTGATTGTTTGGTGAAAATATTCTTTGCAGGTTCCACGCAGCCGATGCTATTTGTGAAAATTGCATTTTGTGAGCAAGATTATTGTTTCCCGTTTCATATTGACGGCAAACAATATTGTTTTCCAGAAGTCTTTGTATCTTTTTCAAACAGCTAAACCATCAGGACTAGTCCTAAACCAGCACTAAGCCATCAAAGAGTCTAACCAGATGGAGCACTGTATGATTTCCCCCAAAAAATATGACGTTGTCTTCCCATTTATCAAAGGACTAGGCCTAATGAGCAGCATTTCTCTGATGATGATGGAGATGAAAAATGAAAACACTCCATCATGCTCCGAGGAACAACAGGAGGCTGAGAGACAGAGAGAGATTGTGTAAAGGATTGCGCCGTGAAATCAACACGACAGAGTGCCAAAAGAGTGTCCATATTGATGGATACCCCAATAAGCGGGGACTCTGCGAAAAGTTGCTTCAGTTCAATGAAAATGCCAGATGAGAGTTTCTGTGAAGCTCAGGTTGATACGATTCTGTTTGGCTCATCGAAACAAATCAACTTGAAATGATGTAACTTGATTCTACTAGGGATGCAACGATTAACCGTTTTCACTATTAACCGCGCTTTAATTTGTCACGGTTAATTAATCGTAAATGCTTCTCAACACCGCATTTCTGCACAGAACAAAACTGCAGCAACTAAACAAAGTGTGCGCTAGTTTGTACACCGAGACTAATAACCACGCACACTGGATTAACTATGACTGAGGCTATTAAGTAAGGCAAGCTCCTGCAAGTTCATTATTTCCAATGGAGGGACACGACGCAACGCGCTCATGCTTTTCAGGCGCACTAGTTGAGATGGGGCTTTTGTGACCACAGGAACTGCAAACAGCTGAAGTTTGAGGAAGAAGCAATGAAAAATACACGGGTTGGCAAACCCACTTAAAGTTAGAAATATTGGCGCAGATGAGAGGATCATGCGGTGAATGTTGATCCGTCAGCCGAGATCAACCGAGTGTTTTCGGAGAGAGTGCTGAAAGACTCAGTGGATCAGCTGTTTAATGGCCCGAATCTCGATGCGTTGCATTCACTGCAGGTTTAGCGCAAATAGACACTAAATGTAAAATCTAACCGTGTATAGATCTTTGCTAAAGAAGCTCAACTTTACTAAGTTTAAACTGAAACTTCGGCTCATGACAAAGAATGGTACTGTGCAGGTGGTCATCATGAGAATCCTGCTCTGCGCCGCTCAAATATTGGGTCGGCTGACTCGCCTGCTTTTTTCCACAAACACAGCAAAATGAAAATCAGCGCATGACAAGACTGAGCATTTAAAATGACACAAACCGAAACCTTTAAAGAGTGGTAGAAGTGCGACTTTTCTTCCTTTCTTTTGTCCGATCTTTCTGGTTATTATATTGGCATGCGTATAAAAACAATAGAGCAAAATGAATATATCTTACTGCAATGCTTCATTTTTGCTTGATGCAAACCATATATTTTTTTTCTCATAAAGTAACAGTAGGACTTTTTATAGCAGATAACTCACATTCAAGCACATTCAAGGCAGCATGATGATGTAATTCATTGTTAGTATTATTGTCATCATCGACATCATAATTAATTTATAATTATTGGACACTCATTTTGGAATTATTGCACAAATATCAATAAGTCATAACAGAATTGGATAGTTGTTGCTGGTTATTGTTAGTCCTGATTGATGTTTTCAAATACAATAAATCTGTTAATATACAATTTGCAGTGGTGCTCATTCATTTTCGGTGGGTGCTCCTAAATTTTTTATGGTGCTCCTAAAATTCTTGAAGTTGGGAGCACCAGTGCTACCAAGTAAAAAAGTTAATTTCAAGCTCTGCATTAGACAAAGGCTATTTTTTTATATTTTCTATTAATTGTTCTGTCTTTTATTTACAGTGTAAACATTATGTATGTTTAAATATCAAAATTTTACTTATTTTTAAGTACAAAGAGAGACATGGACTATTGTTTGTTTTTAATATTATTTAGCCCTGTATTAATTGGTTACTGAGCAGCAAAAAATAACACTTTAAAATATAAGGAGTTTTCATGTGATTTTCTAAACTAGTAGTGTTTTGAAATTAATAAATGTATAATAATCGTGATAACCATGATTATTTTTTCAGACTATAATCGTACAACCAAAATCTATAATCGTTGCATCCCTATATTCTATTGTATATCCCATACACTGGAAAGTGACAAACCTACTGAATCTATTTAATGAACCGCACTTTTCATATCTCAGGATCATTTGAGTCGTGAACAGAACACAAAACCGATCTGATCACTAATATAACTATTAATATAAAGTAACTGTTCATATAAAGAAGCAATACACATTATACATTTTATTTATGTAGCATAAAACCTAATCACAAGTTCTAGTCTTTAGAGCAATGGTAAACTCATTTACTCTACTGATCCAATTCTGCAAGTACACAGCATGATGGAACTATCAGATCCACTGCCCAGGGGTGCGTTTCCCGAACAACGACATAACTTGTGGCTGAAGTATCAGAGTACAATGCATCATTTGGGAAAAGAACAATGTAGTGACGAGTGTTTCTCAAAACCGTAGTTACTCTGTCACAAATCCATCATTTGAACCATGTTAGTTAACATAAAACATCCATAATAACGCTCTAAATGGGGTGGTGTAACTAGTTTTTTAGAGAATATCCCCATATGTTTTTTGCTAACTGTTTTACATGCACACTGATTTTGTTTTTTAATCCAATATTAGTTTTAGTAAAAACGTGTACTCGTATTCCATATTAACTGAAATATATGTAAATGGACCATATAGAGCCTACACTATATTCCATATTCTAATCTAAAACATAAAACCATTTAGCTAACATGTATTCTAATCTCATATATAAATCATCATGTTTATGGTTTTAATATATATTAGGCTATTTATTAAGATATACAAAACAATATCATAATTAATAATAATAAAATGAAAACAAAACAATAGACAATTTTAAAGTTTTTTTATGTCAACTTTTACAACTTTGACACATTCAAACCACTGCCGAAATGTTCTAGCAGGCCCAATACAATACATATACATTTCTTAATAAATAGCCTAGGCGACTATAACTTAAAACCATTAATGTAGCCTATGTATTTTTGTTTTCACGAGATTTGGAGACGTAACCTAGATTCCGCTTTCCATAGGTCACAATCATTCAGAGTTTCAATGTTGGAACATTCTAAATGAATAGGGCTTAGGGGAGATAACTGGGAAAAGAACACAGCCAGAAACTATGATTCTAACTACAGCTTTAGAGGTGTAGTTGCAAACATAAAAGTTTGCGACGCAGTTTTCGAATGTTTGTTGGAACGATGGATTTGGGAAACACCAAATCAACATACTATGTTTGTAAGGACAGAACTTGTGACCTTAGGTGGCTAACGATGGTTTCTGGAAATGCACCCCAGATCAGTGCTATCAAAATGATTGAACTCAGAAACAGTTTGGAAAACTTAACTTCATATTTAAGAAGATTCAATGCAATTACATTAAGTAGAAATGCACAGTAGAAATGTGTCACTATTTTTTTTTAACAGGTTGTCTTAAGTACTATAGTAGGACAGTGATAATAAAACATTAAATTCAGTATACAGCACTAGGGCTGCACAATAATTTGTTTCAGCATCAATATCGCAATGTGATCATTTGCAATAGTCACATCGCCAGTATATGCAATGTTGAGTCTGGATTATAATTTATAATTTTGCAAGTGTTTTTTGAGGCCTGTGACTGTGTGAGGGCTTTAAGCATTCAAGCATAAGAAAAAAAAAAAAAGCTAAATTAGATAAATTAATACCAATTCATGCAGTATTATTTTACATTTGATTATTCAATCACTGTATACCTGAATACATTTTGACTCTTCGGAAAACAATAAAACGCTGTTTATATAATTAGCATATTTTTTTTCTTTATTGAATTCATCCACGCTAGATTGTTTATTATATTTTATGTACTCCCCTACAGAATCTTCCCAATCAAGCTAAAATTATGGATTCTTTACAAACATTTATTCAACTCATCTAGTGAAATTGTATTAATATCATGCAGCCCTATACAGTACACCTCACTGATGGTGCAAACTATATCCATGGAATTGGATTTCATCATGCAACCCATGTTAAGTGGTGTATGATGTTTTTTTTTTGGTTTGAAACCACTATTTAAAAAAAAAAAAAAAACAACATATGGCATTATACAGACATTGCCTTCTCACTGTGTGCTCTATTTAAATGATTTAAGCACATGGTCTAAAGCGCATGGACAACTTAAGGCATGTCCTAATCTACTTCTGCAATAATGACAGGAAAAATGGTCAAAAACAGTTGGGGTGTTTTGGGCATATTGTGCATGAAAACAAATCTGACAAAGTCAGAGTCTCATTTCCATTCCCTTTACAAGGGAGTCACGCCATGGTGGATTTGCTATTGCACCATGGCAGACTTTGTAAGTAAAACTGAATGCTTCATTAGTGAGAAAATGGATCTGCAGAATGAGCCAGATTTCACCAAAGCCCAATAATAAATGTTTATATTTTAATTCTTTACATTTTCATAAAGATGTTTGTGTGCTGCTGTGCTTCCCTGTTTGTGTAATAAGCAACGTGTATGAGTATTTTGGACCTGCCTATAGGCATAAAACACACTTTTGTTGCTCCTGGCGCCGTATTATGCCAGGTATATAATAGGGCCCTCTGGGTATACTGTATTTGTATGTTTTCATGTAAATAATGTTCTTTTTATTAATTAAAAAACATATTTATATGTGCTTATACAGTTCATGGATGCAAAGAACATGTAAAAGGAAATCTGATGCAACATTCACAGATCTACACGCAACAGTGAATTGACACTCTTTATTCATTTTCACACTTCAATCAGCTGTAATAGTAACTTTAATTGTGCAGGGGTGTTTCAACTCCCTCTTCTTGAATTTGTGGCATATTGTTCTAGATTCTGAATGATATGTTTGCAGTATATGGATGTCAAGTGCCCCAAACTTGCCTTTGTTCCTCTTCTGAAAGGTGATCCAGATATTCAAAGCTCAAAACAGATGGAAACTTGACAGGTTTGTACTACACTTCTGAATGCTTTGCCCTTCAGGTCTCCACATCACACACATGACTAAAGCTTATGAACAGCCGACTCCATATTCTATTTCTCTCCCATCATATCTTGTTTTCTTATTTACTTTTAACCATCTGATAAATCTTAGTCAGACACAACACTCTCGTCACTTCTCTTATCTGATGACCCTCTCTGAACGGGATGCTTTAATCCGATTGGTTCCCTTCCTCTCTGGGGCGTTGAGAGTGAAAACAGGAGAGGAACACCTGCTGTCAGACCCGCTAACATCTCAGCTTGGCGCTTCAGACAGCAGACGCTCCCAAAGCCCCACAAAAGCATAAACCGGCCAGCCAGACCGACTCACTTACGCTTATTTATTGATCAACTTCAAGCTACAAACACCTAATGGGGCAAACATGCAGGTGAATGGCACACAAAGGCAACTGCTGATGGGATCAGAATCGCATAAATTGCATCTTTATTGCCAACATTCCCGTCAGCCCTGCTGCTTGGATCTTCATTAGCGTTGCTGCTCTGGTTCGGCGGTCTCTCCGGTGGGAATCCAGACGCTCTTGTGACCGGGGTACTAACATGCCTACTCGACTATATATGCATTATCATTCCATATCTCTGTCATAATTGTCAAAAATAAAGGCTTTGTAATCATGACAAGTGTATTTGTGTTTCTAAAGCAATTAAGTGTGATAAAATCAAGGTAAATATTACAAAACATAAAAGCAAATTGCTTCTGTTACCTTCACGCAGCCTCCTGTTGATACAAAGGCTCTTATATTGGAGTCTTTTGTGATCTCTAGACTGCCTGACACGCACTCACACACACACACACAAACATGGATTCCGACTGACAGCCACACTTGCATCCTTTCCACCCCTTGACAGCTGCATATACACTTCAGACTAGCTGACAAAAGGCCATCACACACAAACAAACACACACACATAGACAAAATTGTGACAGACATGGGCAGAAATGTGCACTTCTGTGCTCACTGACTCTCTCTGTTCCAGCTGTTAGTCTATTAATTGTGATTATGCAGGCAATGGAGGACGGCAGCTGGAAGATGGAGCTGGAAAACCTTCAGTAGGCTGGATCTGCTGTCACTGTCAGCATCTTCCTGACAGTTACGGCATGCTGCTTCACACACCGTCCTTCACATGCACATTCACAATCATCCACATCCCATGCCATCATTATTTGAGAATCTGCTGTTTCACGAGTTCCATTATTGATACTGAATTCTCTTCGCTGTCATTGTATACAATATATACAATACACTGTTGCATTTAGAATCACATGCTGTGTTATAGGTACTCCATTTAGTTTGACTCTTCTTAATTGTTAAAACGTATGAATTAGGGATGTCAAAAGTAACAAATGTGACTATACCAGAATTTCCTGCTTGCATTTTGAGTGCTGCTACTTATTAAAGAGCTCCTATTTTGTATTATAAAAGCTCATATTTTGGTTTTGGGGGTCTCCAACAACAGGCTGATATGAAAAAACTCTTTCATTGTCTTATAATATGCATTTATTTTACCTAATTATCCTAACGACTCTCATATGATTCGTTCAGCGATTCATTTGTTCCAAAACCCTTCCTTAGCGCGAAGCTAATCTGCGCTGATTGGTCCGATGACCCAGTCTGTTGTGATTGGTTGACTGGGTTCAGCGCAAGACAGAGAGAAATGCCCACCACGGCTATGAAGTAGCAGCAAGATAGTAGGTGAGAGCCCAATGCAGGAATGCAATAAAGCAATGCAGTTAAACATCAGCATATTACTCTACTCTTAACCCTAACCCCAAGTAATAACAGCGACACATTCAGTATTAATCCACATGATGGCAAAAGTTGAACTATTTTGAAAACTGACCGCGCTGGGTGTGAGGAACAGCTGATAGTGGCCACAACAACAAACAAAACGCATTTAAATCGGTCAAGGGAGAAGCACGCGTTGCATTTTCAACGTAGTTTTGGACACAATATGTGAATAGCTTTAACTTCTAGTGAATAGATTTAATCTGAGAGATACAGTACAAGCACTGATCTATAATAGACACGTGAGTACAAGCCGCGCGGGACGATTACAACTTATAACACATAATTAAACACATATTTTGCAAACTACACAAAATATAGCAACAATTTTGATTACACTTATGTGTTATGATCCAGAGGAAGAAGAAACTGGTCCATATAAACTGTAGCAGTTACTGACAAAGGCCCTGTCAAAGTCTAACAAAGTCCCATACATAATAGTCTCTGCTGCTCCTTCCTTTAATAGCAAACGACCGACAAATCCTGCGCTGCAGCGTAGGTTATTGTATCAAAAATCTGAAAATAAAAACAGGAACAAACACAGGACTAGGTTGGCTATACTGTGATATTGTTGTGAAAATGAACTTTAATCCTGTATTCCCCGCAGCCGAATCTTCATCTGTCAGTCATCGTCAACTTTGCGTCATGATCAGTTCTAGGATCCTCAGCGCTTCGCTAGTGTCTGAAGTTAAATGCGCGTTCACATTTACCGGATCTGGAACTACATATTTGGTGATGTCGACGTCGACATGTTCAAACAAAAGATCCGAACCCAACTCGATTCATTAATTCGACTCTAAATCGACTATTATGTTAAAGAATCAATAGCTTTAAACACAGTGCACTTTCAGATTTATACATCAACTGGATGTTTTCATTCACTTAGAGCTGTGTTAAGGGCGTCACACACCGGATGCGTCGCTCAGCGCTGCGACCAGGCGTGCACATGACAGTTGAAAGTATCGCACACCAGACGCGCACATTCGCATGCTATTTAAAATGAAATTATTCAGATGGCTCTGTGGCGTGGCAGAAATATGAACAGTGTCCTGAGTCATGGCTGGGCGCTGCGGACAGCCGCCGACTTGTGGCACCAGTGTGTGTACCCTGATAGAAACCTATGTTTAGAATTCTGAAATGCATGGCGCTGCGCGTCGCCAAGCGGAACTTCTGGTGTATGACCCCGTTTACATACTGCATGGAAGCTAATTTTCAAAAACCCATAATTGGGACTTTTTAAACACCACTGATTGGCCATAGTGTTCGCACGCTGAACAGATATGACTGTGGCCCTGTTTACACTAATACTTTAATACGTTTTGCTACGGTTATGCCTTCAGTCCACACTACCCCGGAGTTTTCAAGCCCTGAAAATGGGGCGTTTTGAAAATGCTGAAGAGCCTGTTTTGGCTTTAAAACACTGCTGCTCCATGTAAGTGTGGATTTGCACTACCTGATTGGGGCTTTTTCTCAATATCAAGTACACAAAGTTTAGACTTTGCAAGTTTATAACGAGCTCCCGAGGATGTAAGGACACATCGGGTAAATCTTCAAATGTAAAGGTAGTGTACTTTTATGACGTCATTCACCCTGGCTATGTTTCACTTAACAATAAAATGAAAACATGACATAAAGCACTGTCTCTTTTAATTTTTATATTAACTTAAACATAACAGACACCAAAAATGTTAAGGCATCATGTGCATATTTATATGACCGTCATCTGTCCAAAACAAAACGGAGCCTAATAACTGCCTCCTTTCATTTTCATTGAAAAATATAAAACATTAGGCTCACTGTGTAGTTTTGGCAATATGTGCTTAAAGTCAGGCTATATGCACAAAATAAACATTATCAGAGGAAATGCATGGTGAAATACAAAATAGCCATCTCTTTTGCTGAATATAATAATCAGTAAGCTATAATTTTTATAATCAATTATTATAAAAGTATAAAGTACAATAGGTTTATACAATATCGGAAATAAAGGCAAGCAATTGGTCAAACGTGCAGAATCAGTGTAGGTATATTAACTTATCTTTGCGCTCAGCCAAAACACGTTACCTGAAAACAAGTAGGCAAATAGATTCAAAAGACTGACTCGTTAGATACAGGTCTAGTACACAAGATGAATTATACATCGCGTTTAACAACTACAGTGATATGAAATCCAGTGGCAGATTCGGGATGGACTGGCCGACGTTTGGCTTCTCTCAGCTGGGCAGGTGTGCTCAGAGCTCCCGCTGACTGCCTGGAGCTCAGACGCGAGAATCCACTGAAGCAGCTTTCAGCGCATGCCAGAGTGCGTGTATGGTCACGTGATGTGCGTTGCCAGCAGTGTAGTCATACCTGCCAACATTTGTCTCTGTAAATCCGGGAGATGGAGGAGGGCTGTCTAGGTGCCGTGCAGCGATGTGTGCCATGTCTCGGAAATTACAAAAAGTGTGTGTATGTGTGTGTGTGTGTGTGTGTGTGTGTGTGTTAGGGGGGGGGGAGTTTTCCAGGAGTTTTCTGAAAAAAGGGAGACTCCTGGGAAAAACAGGAGTGTTGGAAGGTATGGCTTTTCAGAAACGCTAGATGAAATGCCAGTGTGGATGTGGAACGTTTTCGTTTCTTAAACACCACTTTTAAAACTAAAACATATTAGTGTAGACGGGGCCTGTGATTGGCTCAATTGATCATTGCTTGATGCTCTTCAGGGAGTGCTTACACAGATACATGGACAAAGTAGCTTTTGAAACTGTGATTGTCACATATATCTGCTCATAGATAGATTCTCTCATTGCTGTGGCTTTCAAATGCTCCCTGCATGTGTTTAATCATTTGGTGAAGTTTAAATCTAGATTAAAGACACATCTCTTCTCACTAGCTTACACATGAAACATAAACATAACTTTGAATTCCAAATACTCTATAAAAGGCCATCAATTTCCTGGAGAGCCAGCATCATGGAGGGTTTAGCTCCAACACTGATCAAACAAACCTAAACAAGGGAAACATGGTCTTACTACTGTAGGTATACTTGTAACATCCATACAGGTGTGTTGAGGCAAGTTGGAGCTAAACTCTGCAGTACTGAACCCTCCAGGACCAGGTTTGGTGACCCCTGCTCTAAAGGATTGTTAGGCTCCATTAATCAGGACAAATGGAGCCAGGAATACTTCCCAAATAGACACTGTAATATGAATGGCATCTACACTCATGGTAATGTGTCTGCAGTGTTGGGGAAAGTTACTTTTGAAAGTAGTGCATTACAATATTAAATTAATCCACCAAAAAAAGTAAATAATTGCATTACTTGGTTACTTTTTATGTAAAGTAATGAGTTATATTACTTTTGAGTTACATTTGCTTTACTTTTCCTTACCTGGCTGAGGTTTGATCTCTTTCAGAACGTGTAGGTGTTTTTTCACCTTTTTTATAGAGAAGCTCTGCATTTAACAACCACATATATACTGTAACCTACACCTTCATTTTCCTTTACAAAATGTAGGATAAAATTCTATTTTGAGAACTTTCTGAGCCCAGAGCTTTACAGGCTGTATATATACAGATTAATGAAAGCATGTAAAGCAATGTGTTTGCTACGTTTGTATGTTTTGTGTTATTGGTTAGGTTAATTCACTGTCCATTGAGATAAAGATTGCAATAAAGCCTAAGAGTACTAATGTGAAATCATTTATGTTAAGGAAAAAACTGATTTTATATCTTTAAAATGTCTAATAACAAAATGAACAGTAAGATAAAAAAACATCCCCAAATCAAAATAAATCTTTGAGCTTTATACATTGAATAGATTGCTTCAAGTGTCCTTAACAAATGGGGAAAGTGTTTCCCAAAAGAGAAAAAAATCGTACTATATTACAAAATGTAGTCACTTCTACAGTAGACAGTAGCTGCATCTCCTCAACAATAAAAGCAATAACCATTTTTTTTGTTTAGTTTTGGAGAAAGTAAACTGATGTCAATCGTTTGTAGTTTAGCTGAAGGTGGGGTGCGGGAGTAGTGCTTTGATCCAGTTTTTTTTTTTTTTCCGATGTCGTGTTTATTGCAGTTGTCAAGAGTTTTACTTACACACAATCTACACTTAACAACAGTCCACTTCTTTTCTGCGAGGAGCTAAAATTAACAAGAATCCATTGTAAAAATGTAAGTCTTCGGCCTGCCATTGTTTCTGTTTCTGACTGTCTGTAGTGATGATGGGTGATTCGCGAATTAATAATTTGTTTTAACCGGATCATCTAAGTGAACCGGTCAAGCCAGTTCATTAAATTGAACGGAGTTGTTGTGAAACAGTTTGCATCTTCAGTAAGTACTAACATACTGGATACCCCCCTCTGACTCGAAATAAACAGACATTCTGAGTTATTTAGTTACTAGAACAGTACACTGACTAATCTACTGTAAAAAAGTGAGCTGATGTTAATGAGTGTGAGTTGACTGTCTGTTTCCTCGAAGCACGCTCTCACACTGAGTGTGTGATTCAACCTGACTTTTTCCACAATATATTTTGTAAAAGCCAATTAAGCAAGCTAAAAAGTAACTCACATTTCATTTTTTTAAAAGTAACTCAAATAATATTACTTATTTTTAAAAGTAATGCGTTACTTTACTCTTTACATTGGAAAAGTAATATTATTACGTAACGTGCAACACTTATAATGTGTTACCCCAACACTGTCTGTCTGTTTCTTCTTATCCTGAAGTTCACATAATCATTAATCTGGCTTGTATCCAAAGTCTCATATCATATTGATGAGTCAAGAGTGCAAGACCTGCAAATCCTGCAAAGACTCACAAAAACAAACATGGGTATTTTTAAAATTACACTACTGATTGGTATTGAATACAGTACTTTTGACATTCATAGAATGAATGTGTGTGCAGTGTTGGGAATTATTGCACCAAAAATGCTACCAAAATGAACAAAAATGCATATCAAATTCAAACTGCAAAAATTCATCTGCACAACAAAAAGTTATATCTGTCACACTGTGAAATATGAAAATAAAGAATGTCCATTTGTGGCATTACATTTGGATTTGCACACATTTCATTACACAATCAAATAAATGACAATCAAACGTTTCTGTTAAGCTTTTAAGCAAGGGGTCTCAAACTGCTGGCCCACAGGCCATTTAAAGCCCGCCCTTCTCCTCCTTCCGGCTCGCAACTGACGTCAAAAACATAACGAGATCTATATAAATATAACACTTATCATTGTTGTGCAGTCGCGTCTAGCCACCCGCACACCTAGTCGACATTAAAAGTACTGCATTCAGATTAGTTTTACTTTCATTTTCTCTCAGTGTTCAGTCCAGAGTAACACACATGTGTTTTAATTATGTGGCTGATCTAAACGTTAAAATATATGCCCGCAAGTGCTCTACTTTTTACTAAAGCTCTATTTTTGAAAATATTCAAGGGTCGTTTGATTATTATCAGTTTTGTACCACTTGTATTTTGTTGTACAAACACTTCTTCATGGCTAACACGTTATGCTAGTGGTGTAATAAATATAATAATTTTGCTAATATTCCATTTAAATGGTCACATTTAATAGATTTTCTCATATGCTTTTTAAGATTTGCAGCAAAACTATGTACATTAGTAAAATTGTACTGCTAGTTGAATTGAACTTGAATGTGAATATGCACATACTTTGCCCCTCTTTGTTGTAGTTTTGCAAAAAAAAAAAAAAAAGAAAAAAGAAAGATATTGAGAAGAAAAATTATGAGTAAAGTCACTTAAGTTACCCAAACTGCTTTCTGCTGTTCTTACGCTATTGGGACAATACAATTGGTTGGGACAGATTAATAATTATTATACCTATTATTTGTAGCATTTTTTATAGCAATTTAAACGACCCCTTCAATATGTACATCAAGAAACAAAAAGCTAGAGTTTTGACTGCATATACTCTGTGGAAGAATGACTTAGTGTGTGTCTAATGCTCGGCCATACACACAACAACCACAAATATATATTTCTGCATCTGATTGTGTGACACGATAAATGTGCTGATTTGCAATTATCAATAGTGACAGGTAATGCTTAAAATATAAACGTCATGTGTGTTGTCCTAAGATGCTTCAAATATTTTTTATTCTTAGATGCACCAATGTCAGGTTTCCACTTTTTTATGTGCTTGAATGTTAAAATGGCCCTCCTATGAATTGTCAGTCCCTGAAATGTCAACCCCCTGCGAATCTGAGTTTGAGAACCCTGCTTTAAGCAGTATGGTCGGGTTGTGGGATTGTCATTTCAGTGCCTGTTTTACAAATGCAGCAGCCAATCAGAGATGCTTTGTTTGTTGGCGCAATAGCCTGTTGGTTAGAGCGCTGACATATGATGCTGTAGCACTTCAGGGTGTCCCGAGTTCGAATCCCGGCTCGAGGACATTTCCCGTCCCTACCCCCTCTAATTCTCCCACTTCGCTTCCTGTCTCATCACTGTCCTATCCACTTAATAAAGGCAAAAAGGCCCAAAAAAAAAAGAGATGCTTTGTTTAATCACTGCTGAAAATGCTGATTTTTTCTTGCACGTCCACTGAATTAGTAATTCGGTAAAGAACCAAATGTGAATTGATTGGATGAACAAACATCGTGCTCTACAATTCCCCAAGACAGAGGTCACAACACCAACAAAAACATTTGTCCACAACTGGCAACATAAAACCCTGATCTTCATCTTTTCTCCACAGAACAACAGGACAAATGATTCGAGCCGCACGGCCTGACCTAAATACATCAGCCCGTGGCAAACTTCATCAAATGGCAAAAACAAAAGATCAGCTTTCTCCGTGGCGGCCTGTGTGAATCTCAGTAAACATGCTCTGATCTGCAGCTCTGCCTGACAGTAAAGGGCCAGACATCCAGTTGTTCAGTTTAGAGTGCCTGATTCGCTGAAAAAGACTCTCCAAGATATATTCCACCGACAGGCGTCTTCCATTCAAACAGAACACAATAAAGCTTGATGGGTGGCTCTTGATTTTACATTAGTCTGATTTTGTAATCAGATGTGTTGTGATTGCCTCCTCTGGCCGTGATTCCTCTCCTTGAGGGGAAGGAGGAATGTTGTGTGATTGCAATTACAAATGAGAGATTTTCATATTTGCCAGACATGACTCCGCCGCTGTGACCTTTCCCCTGTTTTCTTGGGATAGGACAGATCTCTGAGCAGCATCGGACAGACCTGTGGGGACGCCGCATCTTTCAGTGCATGCATTAAACTAATAAATGTAATTGAAGGCTCTTGCACGACTAATTTGAGTACTTTGGGAGAAGCATGACCCTCTTGTGCAATTCAGCCATTGGCTTGTTATTGTATTGTGTGTCAAAATGTGTTTTGTTTGCATGTTTTTTCTTTTCTTATGCTAGGCTTGTAGTTTTTGCTTTCAGGAAATCAGTAATTAGTGTGCAACGACTAGAATTTGATCTGTGAAGGGATGTATTAGGCATGCTTGTGCAGTCAAAATCGCTTTTTCTTTCTTTTCTATTTGCTAAGGGGTTCTGAGTTATCTGTTTAGTGTCACCCTGTGCTTGCTAGGTGGTTAATTTTTACTTAAGTTGGAGCTGCACCAAAATCTATTATATTCGAATGAGATCTAAGATGTGGCTTAGGCCTTTGCTTTAAAATAAATCTATGTTATTGTTCTTTCACTAGTTTTATCAATCAGGTAAAAGAAAAATTCTGATTGCTGAGAAGCCACATATCTGAGGTATCAGTCAGGCTTCAAAATAAAAAATGATTGATTGATTAATTTATTTGAGTAGTTGTTTACATATCAACAAATAATATATATGATTAAAAAGATTATACATACACTTACTGGGCACATTATTAGGTACACCTTACCGTGTTGGACCCCCTTTTGCCTTCAGAATTCCCTTAATCCTTCTTGGCATAGATTCAACAAGGTACTGGAAATGTTCCTCAGAGATTTTGGTCCATATTGACATGATAGCATCACACAGTTGCTGCAGATTTGTCGGCTGCACTTCTATGATGCAAAACTCCCATTCCACCACATCCCAAAAGTGCTCTATAGGATTGAGTTCTGGTGACTGTTGAGGCTATTTGAGTACAGTCTACTCATTGTCATGTTCAAGAAACCAGTCTGAGAGGATTCGCGCTTTATGACATGGTGCGTTATCTTGCTGGAAGTAGCCATCAGAAGATGAGTACACTGTGGTCATAAAGGGATGGACATTATCAGCAACAATACTCAGGTAGGCTGTGGCGTTGACATGATGCTCAATTGGTACTAATGGGCCCAGTGTGTGCTAAGAAAATATCCCCCACCCCATTACACCACCACCAGGCAAGATGGATCCATTCATGTTGTTCACACCAAATTCTGACCCTACCATCCAAATGTCACAGCAGAAATCGAGACTCATCAGACCAGGCAACGTTTTTCCAATCTTTTGGTATTGTCCAATTTTGGTGAGCCTGTGCGAATTGTAGCCTCAGTTTCCTGTTCTTCGCTGACAGGAGTGGCACCTGGTGTGGGCTTCAGCTGCTGTAGCCCATCTGCCTCAAGGTTCAACTTGTTGTGCGTTCAGGGATGCTTTTCTGAATACCTCGGTTGTAACGAGTGGTTATTTGAGTTACTGTTGCCTTTCTATTAGCTCGAACCAGTCTGGCCATTCTCCTCTGACCTCTGGCATCAACATTTGCATGCACAAAACTGCCGCTCACTGGATATTTTCTCTTTTCTCTGTAAACTCTAGAAATGGTTGTTCGTGAAAATCCCAGTAGATCATCAGTTTCTGAAATACTCAGACCAGCCAGGCTGGCACCAACAACCATGCCACGTTCAAAGTCACTAAAATGACCTTTCTTCCCTATTCTGATGCTCGGTTTGAACTGTAGCAGATCGCCTTGACCATGTCTACATGCCTAAATGTATTGAATTGCTGCCATGTGATTGGCTGATTAGAAATTTGCGTTAACAAGCAGTTGGACAGGTGTACCTAATAAAGTGGCCGGCGAGTGTATATGTATATGCAATAATGACAGGAAACTATACAAAGTTTTAAGACAAAACAATAAAATGGTCCATTTTTGTAAATCATACTCCAGGAATGTTTATTTAATTTGTACATAATGTAACAGTGTAGCCATTATAATACTCAAAAAACTTCAAGACAATAAACACGCAAACTTCACAAACACTGCTAAACAATGCTAGCAAACATGTCAAAACATCACAGTGCAATAACATATTTGTCTTCTAGTCTAGCCAATTTTCTGACACGCATTAGTTTTTGACCCGGAGGAAGACAACAGCAGTGATCTTTACACCCTAAATCCCTTTAAGACACGTCAGAGAAAGAGTGTGTGTTGAGACAGCCTTTACATTCTGCTCTAGCAGTGAAATCCTCCCTCCTCGACTAACACCAGATTAATCCTGATCCACACCAAATTCCCCGAGCGTGATTCATTTGAGTGTGGGCACATGCTGATGAAGAATATCACACGCACCACGCTGTGTTTACTAATGTCTGAATAACTGTGAGTATCAGCTCTCTCCATCTCTGACCTGAATAAACAGCACCGTCCCAGCCCATAACCAGCTTCATCCGTCTAAAATATTCTATTGAGAAGAGAACGGGTTTGCCAAAATATCAGGAGCAGCTACTGGGGTGTAAAAGTGTCTTCCTGTGAGTGACAGCCGGATGAGTTGTGATTTTGGAGCTGCTGTGGGTTTGATGGGTGTGCATGAATGATCGGAGTCTGTTGTGGTGCACTGAAATGCGTCTGCGTGAATCTGTCGCCATGATTAAACCGTGCACAACTGCACGCTTCAGTCACAGATGGATGTTTGAGAGCATGCGAATGTGCATGTCACCAGACCAGACATTTATCCGTGTTTCGCAGACCACATATTAATGGAATTCTGTCGTGGTGGAAATGCCTGTCGTGCACAGTATAAGCGGACATCAAATAAAAAAAAAGGTGGATGTCAACAGCGAAAGAGAAAGAGTCTGGGATGTCAGTCTCGGAATATTGTATCTGTCAATATACGACAGACACTGTAAAGTTGCTATAAAAAATACAGAAAATTTATATTTTTTATGGAATAATGCAAGATTTTTTATAATTTATTTATCCATATTTTCACATGCTCTCATAATCTTTAATAAACAATCAACTTTTTGATTTTAGCATAGACATTTTATAACAGTATATGCATATACATTTTCCCTCTCATTTTTTTTCGTGCGTTCAGATTTGACTGTAATCATAATCTAAATAAATAGAAATACACAGCAAAATCCTTACTTAGTTTAAAATTTACTTAGTATTTGGTCCCAGTGGGTTTCTTCCAAGTGCTCCGGTTTCCCCCACAAATCCAACGACATAGGTGAATTGGGTAAGCTAAAATTGTCCGTAGTGTATGTGTGGCAATGGGTGTTTCCCAGTGATGGGTTGCAGCTGGAAGGGCATCCACTGCGTAAAACATATACTGGATAAGTTGGCGGTACATTTCGCTGTGGCGACCCCATATTAATAAAGGAACTAAGCTGAAAAGAAAATGAATGAATAGTATTTGGTCCCTCTCTAAATTTAGTAAAAGTTACTCAAGTAAATGGGGCAATGAAAAAAGTAATTAGGTGATGACTGAGCACTGATGATGAACACCTGCTGTTAATAAACAGAAACACAAAACTACAATGATTTCAGTCACAGCCTTAGGTGAAATCAGCTGAAATATAATACATTGAATCTCTCAAAATCTCAGCAGAGAATCATTAAGCAACTCCATGGCATATTTACTTATTACCAACCTGTTTGGCCTTATTTAAAGAGGGAATATATACTCTCTGAACTGAGTAAATTTTACTCAGAGGATTTTGCTGTGTATGCAAAATAAAGGTACTGCAGACACTTAAAAAACTGAGATTTTTTATTGAAGTTATATTATAGAGTTTTATTTGTATTATTGTGTCTGTATATTAACCACAATATTTATCTGATAAACCCATACACCTCTACACTGTAAACCCGGATTTTGTGCTAATTAAACATTTTAAGTAATCATTACTAATTATTTATTGTTCTTTAAGAAATTGTGTCATTACTAAATCAAATTAGCTATTTGCACTAATCAGAAGAAAAAATGAGTGTACTGATCATGTTAAGCAGAGACAACTCCGTTCCTTATGTTTTTGTTAGGGAGGGGAGGGGCCTTGATTGGCTGAGTTGACGTGAGCAAAAAGCTCAGTGAGTGCCTGCAGCTTTTAGGATGCTGAGTTACCGCGGATTTTTGAAATCAACATGAAACGGTAAGTGTGCAAAGAAGCTTTTATCAGTTTATATGTTCCTCTGACAAAAATGATAACTGAAAATCCACACTGATGCTGAATTCAAAATTTGAGAATGAATATGTCAGTTAGCGCTATTTTCCCTGTCACTTCACAGTTAGTTTATACTATTATCATATACATTTGCCTTTTCTGTCTAGTCACCGTTTATAAAGTTAACGTTATCTACTGTTTCTCTGTATGTTCACTGTTTAAAGCATGTTCCCTGTAAACCGTGATCGGCTAATTATTACACGTCGTGTTGGTTCATAATAGCACGAGTCCATGCATGAGCACATGCTAGCGGCTAACGCTAAATATAATACATCTTTAATAGCGCTAAAAGTTTCACATGAGTGATTTTTTTTGTGTAAGGGGCGAGTTTACATTGCTACTTAAACTGTGTTGAAGTTGAGGTGACAAACGCTAGAAAAATTGATTTACTTTCACAGTAAAGGTACAATTATATTTGCAGCTTTTTCTGAACTTTTTTTTCTTAAACTTTCTTATTTGCCGTTTAAAGATGGACCTTATGTGTGCACTTAGAAAAAAGAAGTGGTGGAGTCTTAGCCTGCAATAAGCCTGATCCTGCTACGCTGACCTGCACTTTATACAGTAGATCAGGTATGTTTAAGAATGTAATAGCATTTATCTATTACTTTATCTCACTGTTAAGTGTTGCTTACAGTCTTTTGTGTCACTTTATTATTTTTCATACTTATGGGACAACAAAGCTGTGCAAAACATGACCTATTTTTATTTATTTGAAGTATCATTTTTTGTTATTAAGTGATTTAGTTTAGAAATATTAATATTCTGTATTTTCTCTTGTTTTGCAGGTGTTCTTAAAGTTCAGCAGAATAATGGAAAATAACCTCAAGCAGGAATTTGGTAACACTTTATAATAACTACACACTATGAACCATTTACTAAGCAATAGCAAATAATGAATTTATTATCTGTTAAGCATTAACTCTACATTAATAAACGTTAGTAAGCAGTTTATAACTGCAGCTACAAATGCTGTATTCTTGACTTATAAACACATTTATAATGTGCTTAATAATTGTACTTCCATACATCGTAGTGATTTATTTTTCAATACTAAATTAAGTATTGCATTATTTACAAAAGTTATTTTTATTTTTTAAGATAATTCAGAATGAGTTAGTAAATGATTAATAAACTATTGAAATTAACATTTATAATTCTTATTATTCAGGCATAATAGTTAATTTGTATGTTAATAAATGCTTTATTAACTCAACTTTATCCAGTTTTGTGACCTAATCTAAAGTGAGGACTATTTATGCTTTATAAATCCCTTGTGAATGATAATTAAAGGCTCAGTTATATTCTAAACAGGAAAAAAGTACAGAAACAATATTATTTATTCTATTCGTTTGAAGATACATAAATGATACTGTACTTCAAATGAAAAAGTTGCATTAGTAAATCATTTATTAACATACATAGTAACCATTACTACATGCCTGAATAATAAGATATATAAACGTTGATTTCAATAGTTTATTAATCATTTACTAACTCATTCTGAATTATCTTAAAAACCACCAACCACTCTTAAATAACTGGTTTGTAAATAATTTAATACTTAATTTAGTAATGAAATTTTGTTTTTTAACAAATTCTGAAAGTACAAGTATTAAGCACATTATAAATGTGGTTGTAAGTCAAGAATACAGCAGCATTTGCAGCTGTATTTATAAACTGCTTGCTAACGTTTATTAATGTAGAGTTAATGCCTAACAAATAATAAATTCACTATTTGCTCATGCTTAGTAAATGATTCATAGTGTGTAGTTATTATAAAGTGTTACTGGAATGTTTTATCGACACAGTCTGTTTATTTGAGATCTTTCAATCAAAGAGGAGGAATGTTGGAGAGCTGTTGTCAGATCTTTTACAGCAAATCAAGGTTGGTTCATGTCCATTATACATTTGCATTCTTTTTTAACAGTTAAATTATTGAAAATTTCCCAAGTGTTACTATATTGTTTGTCCAATACAATTGTTCAACTTTATTTATTTATTCATTTATTTATTAACAGACTCAAGAGCCTACGGATATTAGGTCCTAAAAGTGCTTTTGATTCTCCTGGAGGACAAGCCTGCAGACTTCTTTAAACCATGCTTTGTAAGTAACTTATTGTCTTAAAGGATATATTAAAGGACCACGAAAAATTCTTTCCATTAATGCATGGTCCTTATATTTTATGAAAGGTTCACACTTAGTTTAAAACTTTGAAACTTAAGGGTAGCAAGGTTGTTTATCTTCAGAACACAGTTTAAGTTATTTTTAATGATACCTGTGACTTTTGTGATTTTTAATGAACTTCAATTTAAAGATAAATTGGCTTTGTGACTTTTAATTGAGGGAAAGATGAAGATACACAAGTCTGATAGTTAAATTGGGAATGAGGGTCAATAATTAAATGCTAAATTTAACATTGTAGAATGAAATAAACCTTTTGCAGTGTAACTAAAGCAAACCAATTCACATATTGTCTTTTGTGTCTCTGTCATTAAAAAGTTATTTGTTTAACATTATTAATGATTATGTAATGAGAAACAAAACTGTTCTTCTCTGTTGGTAGGACTCTGATGATCCAGTCATTCCACCACCTTGAAATACTTATCGCGGAAGAAGCCTCAGTTAAGATAATCATTGAGGGACAACTTGTGATGGACAGCCTCAAAGACTTGCCAAAAGCTGTGCATTCTCTTTGGACTACTACAGTGGAATGAACCGCCAACTTATCCAGTATATGTTTTACGCAGCGGATGCGCTCCCAGCTGCAACCCATCACTGGGAAACACCCATACAAACTCATTCACACACATACACTACGGACAATTTTAGCTCACCCAATTCACCTATAGCACATGTCTTTGGACTGTGGGGGAAACCGGAGCACCCGGAGGAAACCCACACGAACACGGGGAGAACATGCAAACTCCACACAGAAATGCCAACTGACCAACCCGAGGCTCGAACCAGCGACTTTCTTGCTGTGAGGCAACAGCACTACCTACTGCGACATCGCGTTGCCCTCTGTAGAACTTCAACAAAAATAAAAATTAAAACAATTGAAAAGTTGTTTGATTCTTTGTGCTTAAAATTGTAAAATTTCAGTGGTATTATTTTTAATTATAATAGATTACCTAAATATAACAATTATCATTGCATAAAAGCATTTTTTTTTATTAATATGATGTGTTCAATTTAATAGTCATTTTACAAAACATATTCTCTATAAAATTAGTAATGTGAACTAATGCTTTTTAGTAAAGACTACTAATCCAAATTTGATTTGTCTTCTACACCCACTAAAGATTTTCTTTTAATACAGCTTAACCTGTTTAGTTGAATTTATGTAAAAACTAAACTTATTTCGTGCAACGGGTTTCCGCGCAACAATCTAGTAAAGTCAACTAATCCGGGTTTACAGTGTAGACGTGCTTTACACTTGTCTGGTGCTGGTCTTTCAACTGCTCAGTCAACATGGCTAAAATCTATGGGAGACTGACCATTCTTTTCATTAGCTATGTTCCCATCAACCTATTTTGATGCGCATTTTGGATATGTGCATAAAAAAATCGGTTGATGGAAACGCCAAGATGCGCATACATTTTGAAAATGCAGACAAGATGTGCATAAACTACGATGGAAACACTTTTACTGAACAAATTCCAATATAAATTAAAAAAAAGGTCATGTGATTTTGTTATAAGAGATCATGTGATGATGAAAATGTGTGTAAAGGGGAAACCAGCAGGTTGTAAAACATCTGAAATGTTGTTTTGGTCATTCTGAAACACCTTAACCATTTCAGTACTGGTGTTGTTATATTATTAATTACCTCCTGAACTGTCAAGAGTGTCTGTGCTCCGTTTCTCATGCCTTAAAACGCCACCACGTGTCCATTACATGTTGGCTTCTGAGGCACAAGTCATTCATTAAATAAAGAAAAGATTCAAGCAGCTTCTCCTACCACAGCAAACTCAGTTTTTACTGTTGATATTTGACGCCAGTCAATCAGGAAGTGACGATTTTGTTCTCTTTGACTCATTGGATGGAAACAATGCTTTATTCGCATGTCTTTTATGCGATATTCCAGCTTTGTGCATAAAGCTAGTTCGCATATTTGGATGCAAATGCAGAATCCCTGAGTATTTTTAAATCATCAACTTTTTTATTTGATTCCTAGATATATTACTATTATTTTCTGTGTTTTTAATTATTTTAATTATTATTATTATTATTATTATTATTATTATTATTATTATATATATTTTTTGCATTTATCCTTGTATAGTATGCATCTTTTACTGAGGAGAACATGCAAACTCCACACAGAAATGCCAACTGACCCAGCTGGGGCTCGAACCAGCGACTTTCTTGCTGTGAGGCGACAGTAATACCCACTGCGCCGCCCCATAGGGGTGTCAAAATTAATCGTTTCTTCGGTGCACCGCAATGCAGATGGGGACAATTCGATATCGGTTCAGTAATAATCATAACCGGTTATTACGCACTGACAGCATTTATCCCCTATGCGCAATGTCGCGGTAGAATACTATGGCGAAGGAGGCGAGGGTGAGTAAATAAAACACTCCTACTACTTAAAAAGCAGATCTTTCAGTGACACTGAGGAATGGTAAAGCACGAGCCGCTATTTCACTACTGGGGAGAAATGCTGTAAAACTCTCTCTCTCTCTCCCACACACACACACACACCTAGGGCATTTGTCCCGTTGGCATGTTCGTGAGGTAAATTTTCCTCTCCGCTCGGCTGTTAAAGTGATACTTGTGGATCCAGACACAAGCGTGCCTGTGGTGCGAGTTTATTGTATTGTATTTATTCTATTACGAATTACCTGATAACCGCATATTATCCGCATATAGACTGACCCGCGGCTGTTTTTCCCGCGTCACTCATCATGGGTGAACATCGCTTTTGTTTCTAAAGCCAAGCGCAGCCCTTTCTGCTTAGCGGGTGAAGACAATGACCAGTCATAGGGGTGTAAGAACTTGCCAGCGCTCAAAAAGCAAGCGGGATAATATATGATGAATGCTCGTGCTGTGTTCTGTGCATGTATTGGAGTTTTGTCTAAAACATTCACAAACATCGTAACCGAACCGTGAGACCAGTGTAGGTTCACACCCCTACCGCCCCATAAAGTTTATTATTATTGTTTTTATTAACTCAATAGACACACTTTGTGTATTGTTTTTAAATAGACAAATAGGTATAAACAAATAAGTGTGGTGAGAAACTGGATGAGAACAAAAGTAATTCACAATAATTAATTAATTATTGAGTGCATGGAACAAGCTTTTTCTTTTTTTTCCGATGACAGGCTTAAGTCATTTAATTGAACTTTATGGCAAAAAAGCACATTATTCTCAGCACTGATAATGAAAAGACATCCTAAAAGGATAGTTGACCCAAAAATAAAAGTTCTGTCATAATTGTTGTTGTTTTTTTTTTTTTCTGTTCACAAAAGAATGTTTCAAACTGGTATCAATTGACTTCCACAGTATTTGTTTTTTTCTGTTATTGATGTCAATGGCTACCAGTTTGGAATAAGTCAAGGGTTAGTAAATGATGATAGAATTTTCATATCCATTTACAGTAAGCACAGTAAAATGATTTCTGAAGGTTTATTTGAAAATCCAAAATCCAGCTTTGCTAGGAAGAACAAATTATATTTTAAATAGAAAACATTCATTCATTCATTTTTTTTTTTTTGGCTTAGTCCCTTTATTAATCCGGGGTCGCCACAGCGGAATGAACCACCAACTTATCCAGTACCTGTTTTTACGCAGCGGATGCCCTTACAACTGCAACTCATGTCTGGGAAATATCCATTCACACTTATTCACACTCATACACTACGGACAATTTAGCTTACCCAATTCACCTGTACTGCATGTCTTTGAACTGTGGGGGAAACCGGAGCACCCGGAGGAAACCCACGCGAACGCGGGGAGAACATGCAAACTCTACACAGAAATGCCAACTGACCCAGCCGAGGCTCGAACCAGTGACCTTCCTGCTGTGAGGCGACAGCACTACCTACTGCGCCACCGAGTCACCTAAATAGAAAACAATTATTTTCAATTTTAAAGCTATTTGACAATATTACTATTCTTCTGTATTTATGATGCCTTGGTGAGCATTTCTTTGCAACAGGGTCATCTTTAGAGCAGAATGAGACACAAGTTTGTCTTTTGTTGAGTTCTTAAAGAAAAAAATTAGGGCGCAGCAGTTTTCTGGCCAAAATGGATCGGCTCCAGACAACCGGATATATAATTCTCCAACACACCCCTCTTGCACACACATAGACAAACGTTTGTTCCCATAACTCACACATACAGTCATTTTTAGCGTTTTTCAGGGAAATGAGTGTCAACTAATAATTCAAGCTTGAAACACCTATTAAAATCTGGATGAAATAAGACTGTTTGAAATACTGGCTGTATATTGCACACTCCCGCCTGATATATAAAAGGTGTGCTTGTTTGTTTAAGGCTGTGTGAATTGTGGTAAGTCGAGGTTTGCTATACAAGGCTCAATCTAGTTCCAGTAAATTGGCCATTGTATGGTGTCAGGCATGCACTTTCTCAAAAAGACAAAATTTCCAATAAAACGTCTTTGTATTGCATCGTAAAGCAGTCCGATCAGATCAGGCCCTGTTATTGCTATATTTCAGAATCCATCATCCCTCCGATGGGACAGAAACACAAGGACAGATTGGCTCGCTGGAGGGCACCTTTCCTCATACATCAAGCAAAACAATACACACCTGCTCCATTGCCATGGCAACACCACACTGAGAATGCCATTTTGGTGCACCTGTCTAACTTCACCTAAAATACCAGCGAATCGCTGCACTCTGCTCTGCCAAACCACATATACAGACCACTTGAAAATCTCTGTTTCTCTGGATGTACTGCATGTATGTGTTAAAGTAAAATATTTAATATTAGTTTATATTATTAGTTAATATATAACATTTCTTTCAAATTTCAACTTTCTTCAGAAAATAGCAATTGATCAAAATCAAATGTATAATAAAATAATCAAATTAAAATATTATCTAAAAAAGCACATCAGTAGGAATATTGGACCTATTGGATTTACAATTTATGGTTTTGTTTTAGCAACACATTTCCATTTTGTTCTGTACACTACTGTTGAGATTTCTTCCAAATAAAAAAGAAGACAAACACTAGTCAAATAGCACATAAAATGACATTTGTTCAAAATATCAAAAAAGCAGCATTTTTAAATCAGATATTTTTATACTAATTTTAGGAAACACCGTAACATTGATATTTCAACAAATTGTAATTTTCTACATTTTTTCTAAATGACAATGTAAGGGTCCATCTATTAGTCCATTGACAGAACTAACAGCATGGGTGAAGGTTAAATGCATGTAAGCCTTTTTTAGCACAGGTGAAAAGAAATATTTTTATTTGTTACATATATTTCAATTTGTTTCGAACTCAGAATTTAATCTGACTCCAATTTATAATCGTTTATATTTAGATTCATCTAATTCAAGCTGATCCCCTTATAGGTTGTGATTTGGTCTAATTTAGATCGATTAACCTAATAAATCCTTATTTTAAGTAAATGGTTCATCGTTTACCTGAAGTTGCAAATACTGAGTCAGTATGCTGGCCAGTTACATCTGCTCACGGACACAATCTCACCAGTTCTGGCTATTAGATAGAGGTTATAACTGTAAACTAATTTCCTTTAAGTAATATTAGGCCGCCCCATGCTTGCTCATACGTAAAGAAAGTTTGATTTAGCCACTAGATTATGTCATACTAAGTCAGTGATTGTCAGAAATCAACAGGTCTCTAATGCTGTGCCTATGCTCCATCCATTGAGCCTAAATGTATGAGCAATCCTGGTACTGCGGAAACATCAGCCTAAACAATCTACTAGTTACAATGATTTCAGGAGATATTTGAGTTAAACAAGAATTTTACATGTATTTGCCAGGCAAAGATTTTCCATGCCAATTCACATAATTAAACAAAATAAGCCAATTTAGAAATGTACAACATCAATTGCCCAAAGATACATTTAAGAGTTAGAGATTAATACCTGACCGTGTAGAAGTACATTGCAGCATGTAAGTCTTGATGCAGAGCTCAGAGACTCACGCTCTGCAATGGGGTATCCTGGCTACAGGATCCCACAGACACTTTTGCACCTTTTCCTTAAATACTCAAATCACATCAAACCATCTTAAATTCAAGACAATAAAAGTTTCACAAAGACCCTTGTCTGGTCATGACTTGATGTGAAGACTATTTCCCCTGGAGTGGAGCATCTGGCAAAGATCTTATCAAAGTCAAATCCCAGATCAACACATTCAAGTGAAATTATGAAATATTACAGTGAAATTGAGACCACTTTACCAATCACACAGACATCTAAAATGATGCCAAACATGATTATAGAGCCACAAGATACACCAAATTAAAAACTTAGACATTCTGTGTGGAATATGTGTGATCTGCTCTGGTGGAGAAGGTAAAGTCGAGGGCAGAGAGGGGGCTCAGGATGCATGATCGGGACAACTGGTTTCCTGGCTGATCTTCTTCTCAGATTAGAAAATTTATTGTTTTAATGCCTGAGAATTCTCATGGTCTTGCTTCGTGGAATTCCATAACAGTTCTTAGGGTCTGATATTATGGAGAGATTTAGCCATCCTTACAACAATATTTTTATTTGAACTTCAGAGGAAATGTTCTCAGACCTTTGAAGAATAAAACAAATTGTAACATTTTACACATCTAAAATGAAAACCCAGTCATCTGTCATCAGCCTCAAGTTGAAACTAAAGAATGAAATCTGTAGAATGGGTCACTTTAATCCATGATATTCCAAAGGACAGAGTTTGACGCATTCAGAAAGGAAAATACCGCAAAAATGGCTCTCAAAAACAATGTGAGAGTGAGAAACTGGTGTGATCTATTCCTTTAAATTGCAGTTATTGGTACTAACCATATGGATTTATTTTCAGAGTAGGACTCAGGCCTTTGAATTGATCTTCCTGGTCCACATTATTTCAAAAGATGCTGCACCAGAATGATATCAGTTATCTCGAACATCTCTTTATCTTGTGGCCAATGAGTTTGCTCCCTCTCTCTTCTCTTTTCTCTCTGAAGTGGCAACCGTTTTCTCACAGCATGAAGCAGTGCAATATCCTCACAAAGGTTTCATCTCTGTCACATTCAGTTATTATAATTCTCTCCCCTTCAGTCCCTTTGTGACGTCAGTATAGTAGATTATCTGTTCTCTTTTGCTTCGAATGGCTTTTGTGGAAGAAGTTCTTCAGATTGTGACAAACATGTTTCAGATCATTCTGAAAGATAGTGATTTAGCAAGACAAATTTATTAAGTAACCAGAAAAGCACTTTCATTAATGTTGAGCCACTAAGACATGCTACAATCAGTGATGTTTCCAAAGAGCTCTTAGATAAACAAACCAGATTTCCATGTGATTTCCATTTTTTTCAGGCAATATTTGACTTACAGGTACTTTGTTTTCATCGTGTGTACCCATTTACACAGTTATGTACTATTTTGTACCATAAATTGTGAGTGTTTACACTGAAAACTCCAAAAAGAAAAAGTGCATTTCACCTACGATAAATGATGCACTTCATGGTTGGTCTTTTAGGCCCACTTAACATAAGCCTGAAAGACAAAGGGGGGTATGTTGGACACTTCATGCACTCAACTGTTGCAGCTTTAATTATGCAGTAGAGAGGGGTGAGGCTTTTAGACTAAACTAAATAATCTTATAAAGTTCATACACTAAAAAGGTGAGTATATAGTACATAAATATGCAATATATAGTGTGACAAATATTATCTATTTACAATTCCTGCAAATATCCTGCCTGTAAGCATCTATTATGATTTACACTTTCATAACATGTGATTAAAAAAAGTAATGATGAATTAACATTGAATTATTTACTTGGTCTAACTAGTGTGATCCACTTTAGAAGTCTGTGGTAAGTAAATGAGCATTGCCACATGATTCTATTTCCAGAACCTTCTTGTTCACTGTTCCTTGATGGTGGAATGATATTCCCAAACCCCTCTTTTCTTTTACCCCCTATGTATACTAGCTATACATTTCTAGACTGTTTGAAGCTTTGTATTACTAGCAATTCCAATCATGATTTGCCTCTTTTTGATGATTTATTTGACATATTCAGAATTGAATTGTTGATTTAGATAAAAGCATCTGCTAAATGAATAAATGTTATGTAATATGCAGTGGTATAAAGTAACACATTACAAATACTCAGATTAGTGTAATTGAGTAGTCTTTCTCAGGAATTGTACTTCACTATATTGTTTTAAATGTGCACTTTTACTTGAGTACATTTTTAGTTAGGGATGTCCCGATCAGGTTTTTTAAACATTTGAGTCATTTGATTTTGAGTATCTACCGATATCCAGGGTTCTCTACAAAGGCGAATGGCAGGTCACTCATTGCGATTATTTATGCTATCTTGGCTGTGATGTCCTGTGTCTTCGCGTTGTCACAGGGCATTTTTTCTCTCCTCTTCAAACTCTCCCGCAGCGTGAGCTGACTCGCCTTGGGTTGGGTTGCCTGGGTAAACTCACTGTATTGTGTCCGGTGTTTGTTTTTGAGGTGCTTTATCAGGTTTGTTGTGTTAAATGTAGGCTTTTCCTTTTCATCTCTAGCCTTTTCCTTTCCACCGCAATCCCAAGTTAACATACTGTATCTCACAGCTTGCTATCGTAATGTTGTCGTCACCAACTTTATAATACCTGCAGACTGCACACATTACTGCGCTTTCCACTTCAAGCTGCTTCTTTGTTCTACTTTGCCGGCATTTAACCAATAGCATCTCTGCAACAAAGTGATGTCATGCCGTACACGTTGCTGTTTCTGTGTGAAGTCAAGAAAGAGGTTTAACTCTGTGCCACCGCATAGATATAGATGTGTTAAAAAATAATGAGAATATATATACATATGTATTTGAGTCCTGATCGGGAGGTAACGTCCGATCCGATCGTGTCTGAAATCGCGTGATTGGGTCCGATTTCCGATCACATGATCGGACCTGGACATCCTTATTTTTAGTTCTGTATCTGCACTTTTATTGCACCGTTTTCCTTTAACTTGTAGTCAAAACTGTACTTCATGTTTTATTTTTTTATTTATCTTATTTTTGTACTGTCTACAGTGATTGGCTAAGAAAAATCAGTTCTGTTATTCCCATCCAATCAAATTGTGCATAGAAAAGTTGCATTAGAAAGGAAACCTCAAGACATGGATCCTTTCAGAAATGCAGAAGACATGTACACATTAAAAGATGCCAAAATTCAAGTCTAAGATGTAAAATCATTACACGCAATGACAAGAAACTGTTTAGACTGCATGTCACTGACGAGAAGATGAAGGATGCCTACTGTATGATGACTGAAATCGCCAAATGACCTACTAAAACACTAACTAAATGTACTATAAAACTTTGTATTTTCAAACACATGCAAAAATTGCATTTATTTTACCCGTGCTGCACAAGCTTAGTTTACGCAAAACAACATCGAAATAGTATACATATTACTCAGGAATGGTTGCAAACTAAGTATATTACTTTATTGAACACAACACAAGGACCTAATAACTAAGTTTTAAATTTAAATAAAATAAAATTGAATAAAATAATATACACTGAGGGTGACGCAGTGGGCAGTAGGTAGTGCTGTCGCCTCACAGCAAGAAGGTCGCTGGTTCGAGCCTCGGCTGGGTCAGTTGGCGTTTCTGTGTGGAGTTTGCATGTCCTCCCTGCGTTCGCGTGGGTTTCCTCCGGGTGCTCCGGTTTCTCCCAAAGTCCAAAGACATGCGGTACAGGTGAATTGGGTAGGCTAAATTGTCCGTAGTGTATGAGTGAGAATTAGTGTGTGTGGATGTTTCCCAGAGATGGGTTGTGGCTGGAAGGGCATTCGCTGCGTAAAAACATGATGAATAAGTTGGCGGTTGATTCTGCTGTGGTGACCCCGGATTGATGAAGGGACTAAGCCGAAAAGAAAATGAATGAATGAATGAATGAATGAATATACACTGACTATGTTTTATTACTACATAATATATTGTAAACTTATGCTACTGCATTTTGTGTAATGCAGTACAACGATATAAATGTACTACTGTTTTCACCAAATGCAAAGAGTGCTAAGAAAAAAAAAAACTTTGTGGAAATACCATATATCAGTATTTGCTAACAGCATCTAACATATAAATGATAAAAAAAAATATCCTATATAGCTGCTTTTATATTAAGGGTTCCCTCACAAAAAAACAAAAAGCCCTGAGCAAGGCTTCATTCTGATGACTCTGCAGTGGAACAAACAAGCTACCATTTCACAAAAACCAACTCAACACTCTAATGACATGTAAATCTGAAACAGGTCACAAGTTTAACCAAATATATTAAGGCAAAGCCATCATTACGGTGACTGGAAACTGAAGGGGTCCTTAAACACTCGATAGAGTTGGCCCTTCCATCAAGCTGTTCGTAGGCTGTAATAAGCTGAAACGCTCCATACATCAGCTCTGGCAGGACAGCAACATAGAGAGAGACTGCCAGCGAAGATAAGCATTCATAAATCACACACACACACTCACATCTGACTGCATATTGAGCTTTTATACAGACTCAGCAAAATCTAAAGTGTGATACAACAGAGATCCACGAAAGAACACATTGAAAACACACCTGTTGAGTCTCTCCTTCATTCAATGACTCATAAAATGGCTTTATAAACACATTTTTTTCTCTAGCACTGATGAAGCACATGCATTCACTGTAGGGGAGAGCGGTATGACCAAAATTCTATTTCATGGTATGAGTGTCAAGTTTGGGTTAGGGAAGACTGAGGACTCAAGTGCAGGAACAAAAATGGGTATTCATTAATTATAAAATGCAACAAAAACACCCATGAGGGAGGAAAACACTAACAAAAACAAATAAACAAATAAATAGGGCAAACAACTGGGCAGGCTGCCAGCTGCTCGATCAGGGCTGGACAAGACTAGAAAAGGCAGGACTGAAATGATGACGTGTGGGAGCTATAAAGAGAAAGAATTAAGAAACAAACAGGGGACAGAATTAACTAATAATGGGATAAGATGGGAGGTACTAGACAACATACAGGAGAGCACATGGTACAGACACAAGTCATGTGCTCACATAAAACAGGACTAAAAGATGCAGCAAATGAGAGAACCCATTAACTGCATGTTCACCTGAAATGTAACACTAAAGCACACGGTGCACGTAAACATGAACCGCATGCTAAACATCACACCAACACAAGACTAGACTTAACGCAGGACACTATTACAAGATAAATGAAAACACCTATCGAGCACTCACACATGTGACGTGCATGTTCCAATCCCAGCGCCAACCGCAACCGAAACCAACCTGACTGAAGCGCTGAGAACAAAACAGCACACCGGGAACAAAACAAAAACACACGCAAGAGAGCGCGCATCCCTAGCCTGCCTGGATCTTGCGCACCCCGAGCGCAGCCAAGACCGTGCTCATATATAGACGAAGACACAGACAAGGACAGGATATGAGTGCCTGACCCAAAAAAACTTGAGCACAACATACAAGACAAGACAGGACTAGTGTCTGGACTCCACCATTAAAACAAGAATTAACAAGAGTGATAGAATCCTGACAATGAGAAATATTATTCCATGGCAACAACAATAGAGTATATTTATGATATATTAAATGATTACATTTAAATAAGTGGCTATTCCAGAAAATCTATTTACTTATTTATTAGCTATAATAAATAAACTTAAATATTTTAGAAATGAAAAATGATTTTTCCTCCACTTTGTTTGGACAATATTGTACTTTTGAAGATATTTTCAAACACTTATTGGCTGAGCTGGTGCTGATATCTTTTTTGTTTGTGTTTTTTCCTTCAGAAAGGTAAGTTTATGGGTTAATTTACAGAGAATTTTATTCCCATACTGTAAGCGTTAGGTTCACAGAATAAAAAAACAAACTTGTGATTTTATGACCCCAAACAATGCTTTGTTCCAAAATAGAACAAAGTTTTCTTTTTTTTTTCTTTTTATTAGCGTAACATAGCAGAAAGGAACTAGGACCCATTGGGAAGCTGCTAGGGGGTGATATTGTAAAGACAAAGGATTAACAGAGAAGATACTGAATTAAGATCTGCATTATTGGTGTCATCGTCAATAAATCAATACTTTTTTCACATATTTTGACCAGTCAAACAAGACTAAGCATGTTATGACATAGCATCATGTTTTTGTGTTGTGTTACTGGCCAGGCATTAGGACCTGGGGGTGGCTGTCAGCCAACAGAGGCTGCAGCACAATTCACTGTTAAATTTACTGATGGATTTACTGAGGGATATTGAGAGGGATATTAAGTTATTTTTAGTTATTCTGTACTCACATTCACATTTTCAAGCCTGTACTCCAAAACAGTTCATCAAAAGTCACAGAAAAAAAAGTTTACCTCAGATTGCTGACATCTTACAAGAGCTCCATTGAGAGCTGCCCAAGTGGGCGTGGCTAACTCAGATGCAGCTCCTGAGCTGAAAATTAGTTAACCACTCCCACTTATTTGCATGTTGTGGCATGCACGGGTACAAAAATCTATAACAGTTAACAATTTATTTCATGGTAACTATACTGTATATATCATCATGCCACCTAGCCAATTCACTGTAAAAAAAACAACAAAAAAGTCCTAACAGCATATGTTTTTGTTATTATACAAAATTTAACTTTAACAAATTTAACTTTAATTTAAATTTAACAAACTTTTACTCATTTAAGTCAGTTTAACTGATGTAAGTTAAAATGACTTGCAAAGTTAATTTGAATCAACTTACAACTTTAATGCAGCTACATTTTTTACAGTGTTCTTTCATCTGGATAACATCTGCCTGGCAAAATGATCGCACTTACATATCAACTATCACACGGCCATTTATTTAAGACCATCGCAAAAACATATTAATTATGCCTCATCCACAGGTGTGCGCATATGTTAGCAACATGCGTTTTCGTTTGTCACTTGATCTATTCCTCGCAGCAGCTGAAATTCTTTGCACGCGCTTTGTGAATGACTCTATGCGGTTTGGTTGTATGGAGAATGTGATGTCACTTTAATTCACCCGAACCAAGGGATGGATATTTAACATGGGATGAAAGTCATATAGGATGGTGAGTGATCACAGAGAGATGTATGTGTCCCCAGGCCAGCATAATACATTTAAAGCATCAAAGCCCATACAGATGAAAATTCATCATGCGTTCTCTGACCAGCTTTTATTACATTGTGGGCACGGCCTGTGAGGAGGAGGGCAAGGGCTCATTTGAATATCGCCTCAGCAGCGGAATGTGATTATGCTGTGTGAAGATGGAAAGCAAGAGCTGTGACTTTTTGTTTTGAATGTCTATCTTGTATGACCATGAGTGTAATTGTGACCTTTCTGACAAGAAGCAGAGCTAAACTGTAAAATCTTAAATTTATTTTGGTCCATGGAAAAGGGAGATATTTTCTATCACTGTTTCTGAATAACTCAATTGTGGCAAAGACTAAAGATATACCTATGAATTAAAAGGATAGTTCACCTAAATAGGAAAATGTACTCATTATTTACTCACCTGCAAGTGGTTTCAAACTCTTATGAGGACTGAAGAAGATATTTTGAAGAAAGCTGAAAACATGTAAACATTGACTTCCATACCAGGAAAAAACAAATATACAGTGGAAGTCAATGGTTACAGCTTTCTTTAAAATATCTACTTTTATGTTCAACAGAATAAAGAAACTCTTTGGGCTCTATTTTAATGATCTAGGCGCAAAGTCTAAAGCGCATGACGCAAAAGCATTAATGCCGTGTCCGAATCCACTTTTGCTATTTTAAAGATAGAAAAATACACTTTACACCCTGGCACATGGTCTAACAGTGTTGTGCTTATTCTCTTAATGAGGTATAGGTGCGTTTCGAGTCACCAATCAGAGTCTCATCTCCCATTCCCTTTAAGAGTCAGTTGCGTCACGCCATGGCACATTTGCTATTTACAGGGCGGACTTTGTAAGTGGAAAAACTGAACGTTTCACTAGAGAGAAAACCATTAAACAGAGTGAGTTTGACTTCCAAATATTATTATAATTATGAATTGTGATATAACACCCAAAACAGTTTAAAAATAGAGAATAGATTATTCATATATTTTGAACACTGTACTTAAAAATGCATCTTAGACACCTAATCACCTCGTTTAAACCACTTAAACATTGTGGATTATTTATTTATTTTTAAAATAAACAATTTTCATTATGGGTAAAAGTGCCATTAAATTGAGTAAATGATTGACAGGACTTTGATTTGAACTAAGACTTTAAATAGTGTTTTTAGCCACAATATTCACATTGCAGTCTTAAAATACCTTCTCTGAAATAACCGTCTCTTTGTAATTGTGTTGCACATAAGTCTCTACTTATGTGGCATATCTAGTGACATGGTAGCTGGGTATTAATATGTGCATCCTCAAAAAGACTGTCCTTATGTTAAAGCACAATTATACTGCAAGTGAATTGCTGCAAAACCTCAAATAATATGCCAAACAAATATCAAAATGTACTTTACACAGATGGAAACAGTCTATTTCAGTTCCTTAAAATAGCAACGTGCCAACAATGCACCTTAACACACCTCCTTTTTAGACCGGAACACCACAAAGTCCACAAAGTGGCACAAATGAATTTGCTATTTAAACAATGTGGCACAAAACATGACAATTAGGGTTGCGCTGGTCTGAAAATAGCAACAAATCGCGCCAAACACATCTTGTGCTTTATTGCGCCATGTGTATGATAAGGCCCATACAGGTTTGTGACAAGTGAAGGGTGAGTAGATTTTTGGGTGAACTATCCCTTTAATATTAACTTGAGCAATGTACAACACAACACAGCAATGGGGTATAGACTTAATTTAGTGTAAAAAAAAAAAAGAAGATTTTTGACAATTCTTTAACTGATAAACCTTTAAGAGTTATGAGGTTGTTCATCAAATTGTACAGTTTATGCATTAGTTGAACATATGTATTCATATTAACTGAACTTATGTTTTTATAACAGCCATGTTAACTGTGGAATTTGTGCATGGAAGATGATACTATACGATGGTTAACAAAAATTCAACCAATCGCATAGTCACAGCAAGCAAACTGTGCAATTAGAAGATCATTATAGCTCTGCCTAACATTGTGAATGGCATAATAATACAAACTTTAAATGAACAGTTTTACAATTCTCTGGTTTTTCACATTTGATTGCATGGGGCTGTAGTTCTTTCCCTCATTAAAGCCGGTAATTACAGTCTTGTACTTTTTATGTTTAGCCTGATTTTCAAGTATTTCATTGCTTTAATTCAGTGCTTGTAACATTGTAAGTCATGAACCAAACAAACTAGCTATGCGGTAAATCACACTGTTTTAACTAAGCCTTTTTTTTTAAATGCCTTTAGTTGAAATCAAAGAAAAAATACATGTAGAAGTAGCACTGCTAAGCATTAATGCACTCTATTGCTGCATTCCAGGCAACTCAGAAATGGATTTTATATATATCTGTGTTGTATGCTTGGGGCAGATTGATTAACCCTGACCATTACAGCAAGCAACTTTTACAAGCGTATTACTTAGCACACACCATGCACAGTAGCTATTGAAGAAATTGTGATGTTTTCAAACTTTGTTTTATGCATTATTAATTAAATTCTGTTTTAATCAACTATATGAACTTATGTTTGTGTGCTTAACCTCATATAACCTTGCTCCATAACAGCTATGGCTTCGTGTGACTGATAACCAAGGCACGCGATAGAAGGAAGAAGTTAAATTCTGAGAACTTGCTCTCAGCAAAATGTAACTCTTTCTTTAACAGGAATGTAGAGGAGGACAACACTGATGGGAGGGCTTTAGGCTCACTCTCTTTTGTGGTCTGTTATGTGTGTGCGTAACTTTTTCTGTGTATTTTAATGGAAAATAAGTTGAAAGCGTACAGGAATATAAGTATCTTTGCACAATCTTTGATACCACATTAAAGTTCCAGCAGAATTAAGAGGCTGTTACTAAGAAAGTGGATCAGAGAATGTATGTTCTTAGGAAACTGAACTCTTTCTGTGTAAAAAAAAAGATACTGAGAATTCTTTATACTACCTATATTGAGAGCAGGGGCAGATTTAACTAATAAGATAAACGGCTGCTTAGGGCCCTAGGAAATCTGTAATAAATATCTAGAAGTATAAATTATACCTATAAACTATATATAACATCATTTTCTACCATATTTTGTATGGTGAGAGATAAAAATACAATTTTAACGTAATTAAAATTAATTTAATATACAATCAAATATAATAATATTTTAATAATGTAATGTTATGTAACAATAATAATATAACAAAATAAAATATCCATCATGGAGCAGTCTAGCAGTAAAATTTATTTTAAAAATATATATTATTTTAGTTGTAAATTCATTTAAAAAAAGCTGATAATTTAAAATGTGGAGAGTGCTTTATTTTAAAATGTCGAAAAGAAGATTGAGTGATATGAAAGAAAACAGCAATATAAATAAAAATGAAATAAAAGTAGAAAATGTGCATTTCAGGAATCGGGCCCTATGGCTGGAATTGCTTAGGGTCCCAAAATCACTAAATCCACCTCTGATTGAGAGTATACTAAGCTTTTCCTTTTATGCTGGTTCTCCTCACTTTCCATTAGATACAAAAATTGCCTTCAAAACTTAGTCAAGACTTGCTCCAAGAATATTGGTTTGCCTCTGCGAAGTCTAAAGAAAATTTAAAGCCCTCTTTTTGTATTGTTACCCTCTGGAAGAAGGTTTAGAAGCATTAAATACCTTTCTAACAGATTTAAATTCACCTTTATTCCTGAGACAATAAGGCTTTATAACCTTTCATTTTAGCAAGTTTAAAATTTTTAATATATGGGTCCTTTCTTATTTTTTTTTTTACTATTTATGAAGTTATTATTAAACATGTTGTATTGTGTTTATTAATATTGTTTGTAAGTGATTTGTCTCTTATGTGTTTGTTGTATCATGGTGCTACTGCCCTAATTTAATTGCCCTTGTTAGGATTAATAAAGTTGTTACACTAAAACTTAAACTAGATTGAATTTATCTGATGCCTATGACCGTTTTTTGAGCACAAGGAGGACTTTGGGAAAGTCCAACACTATACAAAATTGTATAGCAAAAGTTAAACTGGCTTTAAAATTATGAAAAATTGCAACATGCACAAGGATCAGAAAACAGATGACAACCAAAACCCCCCCAAAAAAGGTTTTGGTGATTATTAAAGGTTGTTGACAGTCATATATGTGTCCCACGTTGCTAAAAACACTATTAGGACACATATATTTCACAAAAAAGTAAAAATTGGTTGGTTATGCATTATTTAGAGCAAATTCGTTCTTCTGAAATAAATATTCCAGCCTGTAGACTTGATGTCTGTACTGGTGAGTACAACATGAAGTCTTTGAGCTTTCAGCATTAATTCATGAGAAAGACTTGGTTTGAACCAATCAGCGCTTTACTCTGTATGAGGTGCAACTTCATTAATATGCATGATATAGCTTCGAAGGCTGTTTTTAGCTGTTACTGTGTTCAGACAGCAGAGAGACGCTAAAACAAGTGGAAGAAGAAAAATTGTTTGAAGACATGGGTCATCAGTGTTGCGTTTATAAATGTGCTGCAACGAAGGTTTTGTTTTTAATTCCCCGCTATGAGAGCGCAGCTGGACTCATGTGTGGATTACAGTGGTCTGCTAACATGCGACAAAAATACTTTGGTAAGGAACATTTTTTACCCGAGAGCCTTTCACATCTGGAAATGGTGAAATCTGGATTTGCCACTCATCTCCTTTTAAAAAAGACACAGTTCCAGTTCGTGTTGATTGTACTGTCGCTGATTGTTACAGAATGTTACAGATTTGGTAAGTGTGCTATCAATGTGTTAATGTTAATTCAGATGTAAAGTTAGTTAGTATTGTCAGCAGTACTCTTTCAGTTTTAAAAGACATACCTTAGTCAAAATGATTTAGTCACTAAGTTTACAGTACGTTAATATCACTACAATATTATGGGCTGAAAGATCCGCTGTAAATGCTGCTCTCCGAATGTAAACATCTTAATCAAATTATAGCCATTGTGTAAGATTTTGTGACAGGATAGTCTATACACACACGGCTTTCTGACGCTACCTACTGAGTGCATCTAAGTTATCAAGAAATGCGGAGGATTTTTTTTTCTCTCTTACGGCATGCGGTATCAAACATTCCAATAAAACTACACTCTTCCAGCAGTTCCTCACATCCAATGTATCGTTTGTCACTGGGGCATGCATGAAGTTCCTGAATAAAATTAAAAGTGCCAAACTGCAATTCAAGTCGACAAATTAATAATTTGGCAAATAATTTGATTACTGATGTCCATGTAAACATAGTCACTGTCTTCCTCCCCTGTGTCTGTGTGTTGTTTTGCCTCTGTGAGAATCAGTGCGTGCCCGAACTGAAACTCCTATTTTTATGCAAAACCTTCCCTCTTTCCCTCCCCCGACACTCCCACCTAAACAGAGCTGGACTCACCCACTTTCCTGACTTTTTTCAAACTAGAGGTGTGAAAACACCCTGCTGAGACAAGGGGGTTTTGTGGCCCTTTAACAGAGTATACAAGGCACAAGTTGTAAATTCAATAGGAAGAAGAATCCCTTCATTTGCATTAAAAGAACCACACACAAAAATAGCATATTCTTGCTTCCAACGAAAAAGGGCATTTATTACATGCTATAATAATTATTCTGTGAGATATTATTAGCTGAAACTTCACAGACACATTGTGGAGCCACCTGAGACTCATCTTACATGTTGTAAATGGGGCTATAATAGGTCTGCTTTAATGGTACTTCTGTTAAAGCCATGTTGTTACAGATTGCCTTGTTTATTTCATTAAAACGGACAAAAAAATTCAAGCAGAGTTGGGTTTCAGTCCAAAAACACTGTGATTTAAAGTGCACATTTCCCACCACTCTTTCACTTGGAGGCCTGTTTATTCATCTTTCAAACATAGTGTCTCTCTTTTCTAGCTTTGCGTCAATGTACAATAGATTGTGAAAAGTGGAGCTTGTTTTGAGCAGCTGTGCTGAGCCTTGGCTGCATCTCAGCTGAGGTTTTCCTAATTACCTCCCAAAGGAATGAAACGGGGAGTGAGAGAAAAGAGAGAGACGGGTAATGCAGAACAAGTAGCCTTATGTAGTATTTGCTCTCTATCTCTCACCTGATCTAGATCAGTGCTTCTGAATTGGTAGGTCGCCACCCAAAATTGGGTCGCAGGTCTGTTCTGATGGGCAAATGCAAACGATCAAACACAACTCCTCATATAATCATGCAGAGTCAGGAGGGCGAAACAAATGAGATGTATACATGTATTTAATGGTACTGGCACAATGTAAAATATGGGTCCTGGAGCAAAAAACACTGATCTGGATGGCGCTCTCTTCAGTAAAGTGCTTTTAAAAAATGAATGGACACGTTGCTTTTACAGGAGCCGGATACTTAATGCATGATAGCGTGAAACAAAGATCTGTCTTTCAACAAGACCAGGGTCTGTTAGCTCTTAATAATGATGACTTTGAGAAGACGAACACTGAAACTGCATTAGTTGCTATATGTTCTGTTCGCATGACATGTTCTGTTTTCTGTACATCTCCGCTTTCACTAGCTCTGTGCTATGAAACTATTGGAGAGTCACACAGGAGTCACACAGGAAATCGTACAGGGGTGTGCAGTAAACAGCCATACTGCTGGGATCTCTTCATCACTACACCCTCATTTATGAACATTTAATTGGACGTATTATTATCTAATACATGTAAATAAGTAATCAATAGATTAATAAATAACAGCACTAATTCATTAAGTAGCGTAGGTCTCCAGGAAGAAAATCATTTAGATTAGCGCATTAAATCTTCCATCAAGGGAAGCAACCCAAAATATGTAAACAGCGCTGTCTAAATGGTGAAAAAGAAAGATTGAAAATTAATAATAATAAATACAGTACATTCATTTCATTAATAATGCAAAGTTCACACAGCAAGTGAATACGTACCTAACATATGAAATGTTGCAATATATAAAAATAGCAACATTTATATTATTTATACTGTACACACAGACACACGCACACACACGTCACGTTATGTGTTCCTGTGTTTGTTGTGTCATGTGACTTCCCAGTGTATTCTTCCATGTGCTCCTGTGTTATTTCATGTCCTTCTGTGATTATCATGTGCTTTAGTTTTACGGGTTTACGAGTCTCACCCCTGTGTGTAATTAATTCAATGATGTCCTGTGTATGTATATCTCTGCGTTCAGTTAGTCCCTTGTCTGATCTATACGTCATTCTGTCCTATGCGTGTATGCTCCAGTGCTTGTAGTAAGTGTCATTGTAAATAAATACAGTGACCAGCCCAACACCAGGGAGGGCTTGCCAGAGCCCACCACAGACGGAGAGCGCCCCGCGGTGTGCGAGCGATCGCCAATGAGAGCAACAAAGCCGAATACCACCATGAAGAGCTCACGGAACAGTCTGACCAGGTGCGAGCCGGCGACATCGCCCAATGGGGGAGTTCGAACAGTGAGCAGCTGCTGGACACTGGGATGTGGCTCATAGACGTCTGGAGTGAAGTCAAGCCCTTCCGCTGTTTCCAGACAACAAAGATGTTACTCAGCGTTCACTGTTTCCAGACAGTCCCAAGGCCCTTTATCCCAGATGTTGTTAGCTCCAGGGTCTTAAGCAACCCACCCTCTCCTCCTCTGCATTTGATAGACTCTTCAGCAGCCAATCAGCCAGCTCCAGCATTGTGGCAGTCAGTCAGCCCCCCAGCTCGCCCTCAAGCTCAAGAGTGGGAGCTCGCTTTGAGGTGCTGCCTGCCTACTCCGCCTTCCGGAAGGTGTCGCCCAGCGTCAGCTTCTCCAGCCTCCGAGCTGCGGACTCCGCCTCGGCCCTCCTACCCTACAGCTCCACTTTGGCTCACTCCTCCCTGGGCCGTTAGCTCACCAGCTCCGTTAGGCTCCTTCATCCCTCCGGCGTCACCCTCGCTAAATGCTAAATAACAACGATGCAATTTCAGAAGTTTTTAAAAACAAGTAAAGTTGGAGCGTGTCTAATGTGAGGTGGAAGCTTGTTCCAGAATTTTGGGGCAATAACAGCGAAAGCCCGATTACCCCCTTTGCGGGTCCTTGGTACAGAAAGAAAAGACTAATCTGATGACCTTAATGACCTACCAGGATTATATACATGTAGGAGATCTGATAAATAAGGTGGTGCCAGACAATTTAAGGACACAATTGTCCTTGAACGATTCAAAATAAAGCTTACACCGTCATAACGTTAATTTATCTCTCTTGTGTACATGGCTTTAAAATAAAAGCAATCTCTAATATTATGTCTTTTTATTTATTTATTTATTTATTTAACCAGGAATGTTCCATTGAGATACTTCTCTTCTACCAGGAAGTCCTGGTCAAGACAGGCAGCATAGAACAGAGTTACAAAAAATAATAATTAAAATACATGTCACAACACTTAGACACACACAAAAATAATATAAACCATAATCAATTGTTAAAACGTGCACTGTTCTAAATTGACAATCTTTAAAATGTTTTTAAATATAGCGATAGATGGTACGGAAACTAAATGCATGAATTTTACATTTTGAAATAGCATTTTCTGAAGAAATCTGAACCCCAAAATATCTCTGATGAAACGCACAACAGTTATTGTTTCCATCTGCATAACCTGCTGTTCCCCAGAACTTGCTCATCCATCAACGGGATGCACAGTGTTGGAAAAAGTAATGATGATTATGATGGTAACGATAATGACAATTATAATGTCAATGATAACAATAATGTCAATGAAGGTGTGAGCAATTTTGATGATGAAGATTACCAAAACAAAAGAGGAACATGTGAAATAAGGGCATGAGTGAAAAAGAAAACCATTCAAATGATATCCAGGAGCCATCCGTGCTCACATTGTGCCTTTCTCACATGCCGACTGCATTTATGAGTCTGAACAAGTGTGTGTGCACCGTTATGGAAAATCTTTTGGCATTCATTAACATGTTTAACCATGCGTGCAGGCCTCCTCTCTCTCACACACTAGGAGTTTTCCACACTCTGTCACAGCAGAGTTCAGCACGCAAAGAGTGCAAGCATATGCGATTCAGTCAGGTTTTTCAGGCTATAGCACTAACAATAACACCATACATGTGAGAAATATCACTTTTTAATGTGATAATCCCATGTGTCTGGTGCAAATGTTCTTCTTCAAATTGAATTCCATAAAACATACATAAATTTTCCAAAGTTGAGGTGTTTTTACTAATTTTTTGAGAGTTGCCTATTTATTTAGTCATAAAACACAATAAAAATTGTAAATTTGTTTAAGGTTATTTTAAAGATGCCATATACTGCATTGGTTTAATAAGTTACATTGTTCTCTGATATCTACATAGTAGGTTTATGGCTTCAGTAAGTTAAAAACAATCTCCAGAAATGATTTTATAAGCTTATTTATTACTCCATTAAATACCAATCAGGGTCCATAATTGACCATATATGGTTTGTGTCAATATAAATGAGCTCCGCCCTGATGTGCCGCTCTTACGGACACACACAGAGCATGATGTACACTAAACACAGACAAATATAAACCCATCACAGTAACGTTAACCTATTTTGCTTATCAGATCTGTTGTGGGTAAAAGCTGAATTATAATTAAACTTAAAAAAAGAGAGTAATCGAGATGTATGGCGTTGTATTTTGAAGCTACAGTCAAAGCTACAGCCAGGATTTAATATCAACCTCTGTACGAACATATGGCAGTTTAGCTGAGTGATTTGACATGATTCAGCAGTCTACACGTGTTTGTTGAAACACATGCATCAAATTTCACAATAAACACGATAAGTTAACAAAAGATGTAACTAAACATACCTTATGCCTCTTCAGTGTAAAGATGAATAAATGTATAATCTGTAAATCTTCCATTTTGCGTTCTGAGGCAAGTTTGAACATGCCTCATGCTGTCGTTGCCCAGTAATGCAAAGTAAACAATTTGGTGCTGCATTTTCAAAATAAAAGTCCCACATACATAGTAAGTGAAATATATGCTTAAAATAAACTAAGGGAGGAAAGTTAATACTGTAGTATCACTAGAAAACATTTAGCTTATCAAATGCTGCCTGAGGCAAGAATATTAATGATCTCAGAGTTTTTTTTTTTATCTCAGAGCAGCATATGAGTTGTGTTCACTTGATGACATGACTGCTCGTCAGTTCCGGATAAATAAACTAAAGTAGGAATACATGCAAATGAAGAGGGCATGGCTCATAAGTCTCGTCACAGTTTGTTTTGTCTTCTGATTGGCCTGTTGTCCACTGGGGATTTACACTCGTGGAATTTACATGAGAACGAGGAAATAGTAGCCTCTGAGGCTCACAGTTTGCCCATTTGCATATACTGATCTTTTATTATTCTACTATGCCTTCGTATACCCAGATTTTCATTATAGAGCAATATAGAGCAAGTGAAAGTGTTTTCAATACGTCTTGATTTTAAGTTAATAATGTGAATACGCATGTTGATTTAAATGATCCATCAAAGAAATGTAAATGCTGATTTACTGTTCTGTTATAATTAGTTATTATTGGTGCACAATCATTTATAAGCGTTTATATAATTATCAATGCTGAAAAAAGTTTTACACTTTTGGACATTGTGATATATTGTACTTTAAAATAACAGCATTTTTCTGAAATAAAATTCTTGGTAACATTCTAAAGTCTTTACATTTCATCAATTTAATGTGTGGGTAACACTTTAGTTTAGGTCACAATTCACGGCATTTACAAACCGGTAGAAGGTAGAAGTTGGGTTTAGGTTTTGGGTAGGATTACGGAAGCAGAATAAGATCATACTTTATAACTATTATTAAACAGTTAATAACTTAATAATAGGCAGGTAATAAACCAGTAGTTCATAGTGTGAACTGTGCCCTAAACTAAAGTGTTACCATATCATTAATAATAATCAGAAATGTTTCTTGAGCAGCAAATAAGCATATTAGAAGAATTTCTGAATGTCCAAGTAACAATGAGTTATGCTGCTATAAAATCACTCAAATAAATTACAAATCATCATTTTGGACTGTAATTTTTGATCATCATTGGTCAGCACACAATAGTTCTCTTTTTTTAAAACACTAGCTTTTACTCTTTCAGCAATTTTTACTCTCCCAGGAAAAAAAAAGTATTATACAAAAATGTTTGATTTAACTGACAAAAAAGCTAAGTAATCTACACAGCCAAGGACCCGAGGTAACATACAGCGATAGTAATTTGACTTATGAAAATTAATTCATTTCGTGTATTAGGCTTTACCTCCACGGCACATTATTTGTGAAAAGTGCTGGGAGCCAACATTAGTAAACGCATACTGACAGCAGAGGTTACCTTGAACGGGCAGGCAGACCTGGTGGCTGTATGTCTTCATTTAACCAAGTATCTGCAGATGCCAAGGAAAAAAAATGAAACATAAAGTGAGAGGGGGAAAAGCGAGAGTGAGAGAGAGAAAAGTTATTCTCTGTGTCCAGCCCCGTAGGGAAAAAAGAGGAGCTAATGATCTTGGCCTTGGTGATTGTTGCCTCATTCTGAGACTAGAGCGTATGCAATGTGTGTGTGGCACAGGGTGGTCCTCTGAACCCAGATGTTTCATTACAAGTGAGATTACGCTCGGGTTGACCGCTTGTGATGAATGGACCCTACAGCTCTATATATAGCAGAACATAAGCAAAGTGGGCCAGTCAGTCATGAAAGTGTATGCACACAAAGAAGCGTTCTCTAATACCTGTATGGTAAAGAAATCAAATGGAAAAGATAGAGCTTTGTTTTCTCCATAACGATCTCATAAGGGCAAAAACATCCTTCTTACAATGTTAAGCAGAGCTGCGCACAATACCAAATGTTATGTGCTCTCAGGGGAAAAAGCAACATTAAAATGCAGAACAACTGCCTGGTTGCTTACTTTGAAATGCATATTTTACACAAAAATGGAAAATGCTACTTATAGTGGACATCAATTTAGAGAATTTTCCTAAACTTCTAAGTCACTAACATTAAAGAGCGCCTATTATGGGTTTTTGAAGATGACCTTCCATACAGTGTGCAACACAGCTCTAAGTGAATGAAAACATTCAGCTGAGGTTTAAATCTGAAAGTGCACCATGTTTAAAAATATAGATTTTTAAATAAAAGATTAGACTTTGAGTCATTTAAACGATTCCTCGTTCGTCTGGCTCTTTTGCCTGTTCATATCGACGTTGACACAATACAATACCAAATATGAAGCACTGGATCAGATAAAATGTGAACGCGCCTTTCCCTTCAAACGTTAGCAGAATGCTGGTGTGTGTGGGACTGATCATGACTGAAGATGAATGAACATTACTGAGTGAACGTTCTGGTGATTAATGCAATAATCTACCCTGCAACAAGGAATTTGTCCGCTGTTTGTTAAAGGAAGGATCAGAAAAGACTATTGATGTATGGGACTTTGTCAGAGCTTGACTGGAACTTTATCAGTACACAGTTCATGGATCAGTTTCTTCCTCCATTTCACAAGCGTAGGTAAGTGCGATTAAAATGGTTGCCTCCTTGTTTTCTCTAGCATGCAAAATATGCATTTAATTGTGTTTTGTTACTTCTATTCGCTCCACGTGGCTTGTACTGTATCGGGTTAACTCTTTATATTCACATATAAACGTCTAAAGTCAAGTTGCTTTATGGATTGAAATGCATTTGTGAGCTTGCGATCCTTTGCCGTTTTGCCGTTTGTTGTGGCTATGGCCACAGTCAGCTGTTCCCACATGTTGTGGTCAAGTTTCAAAATAGTTCAGCTTTTGCCACCATGTGGATTAATATTGAATGTGTGTCACTGTTTTTACTAATGGTCAGGAATAGAGCAATATGCTGGTGTTTAACTGCATTGCTTTAATGGACTCCTGCATTGGGCTTACACATATACTCTGCACTTTGACTACAAAATTGTTGATAAGCTGAGGTGGGTGTTTCTCTATGTCTCGCACTGAGCGCAGTCGACCAATTGCAACAGACTGGCTCATTGAGCCAATCAGCACAGATTAGCATCACACTAAGGAGGGGTTTGGGAACAAATGAATCACTGAACAAATCATAAGGGAGTCGTTGGGATAATTAGGTAAAAATAAATTCATATTATAAGACAATGAAAGGATTTTTTGACCTTGCATGCATATCAGAATGTTGTTGGAGACAACCAAGACCAAAATACTACTTTAATGCAAAATAGGGGCTCTTTAAATAGTAAAAAATGTACATAGTAAAGAGGGATTTTTTAAATTCTGAATCACTCTAGGAATTTTATTGACATTTAAAACAAAAAACACAGACCAAAATTACAGAATATTTTCAGATTCCTCCCAGTCATTGGTGTTAATCTGGCACCTGGTTTTGATTTCCTTAATTATCTGACCAACCTTATAGAGACTTTTCACATTTCCAGCTTTTTTCCAGCAGCAAAATTCATCATAGTTGGGTAAACTTAGAGTGCAATGAATAGGAGAGTACAACAAATATATAATTTTTTAAGACTTTCAGAAAAAGGGGGGGAAACGTGTGAGACTAATAATGGCAGAAGAGAGAATGACATGAAATTAATTTGCACATAGACACTTTGCATACGTGGTAATAAAATTTTTTATGCAATTTGATGCAAAGATGGTATAATACAAAGTATAGCTCAATAAATGTAAATTTTTTTGTTTTAAATCTAAATATTAAAATCTTTCAAGGATCCAGGTGGTGAGCTGTTTTAATGTGGCTGAATCCCTCCAAGTTGTCCAGATAAATGCATAAAAATACCCTTTCAGCCATGGCAAGACAAGTTGGTTGTTCCAAATCTGTGATTATTTTATCATTACAATGTTACTTTTTCTGATCCCCCCCAAAAGCCTCGTTTTTCACAAAGGACAAATGCAGGAGAGTCTCAGTGGTCAATCCATTCGTTCAACAACTGCAGCAAATGCCCTGCAGCTTAGCTCTGAAAAGAGTAAGGATGTGGCTCAGCACACATTGTCTCAACGTTGAAATAATTTGAACTGAAAGCCCTGTGTCTGCAGTGAACAAACCTCTCATCAGCAGGAACAATCAAAAGACTAAACTAACAATGTTGTGTGGACAGGAAACAGCTTTGAAGTGTACTGGTGAAAGCAAGTTATATTTATTTTGATCCGATGGGAACATTATGTTCATCGTCAAACTGGGGAAAGATTTAACCAAAAGTGTGTGAAAAAGTGGAGAAGGAAGTATCACAGTTTCGTGTATGGTTTTTGCAGCAGGGATCAGAGTGAATGCTAATGTAAACTCACCAGCCACTTTATTAAGTACACCTGTCCAACTGCTCGTTAACCCAAATTTCTAATCAGCCAATCACATAGCAGGAGCTTAATGCATTTAGGCATCTAGACATGGTCAGGACGATCTGCTGCAGTTCAAACCGAGCATCAGAATGAGGAAGAAAGGTGATTTAAGTAATTTGAATGTGGCATAGCTGTTGGTGCCAGACAGGCTGGTCTGAGTATTTCAGAAACTGCTTATGTACTGGGATTTTCATGCACAACCATCTCTAGGGTTTACAGAGAATGGTCCGAAAAAAAGAAAATATCCAGTGAGTGACAGTTCTGTTGGCCTAAATACCTTGTTGATGCCAAAGGTCAGAGGATATTGGCCAGACTGGTTCCAGCTGATAGAAAGGCAAGTAAGTCAAATAACCACTCGTTACAACCGAAGTATGCAGAAGAGAATCTCTGTACACAAAACACCTCCAATCTTGAGGCAGATGGGCTACAGCAGCAGAAGACCACACCGGGTGCCACTCCTGTCAGCTAAGAACAGGAAATTGAGGCTACAATTCGCACAGGCTCACCAAAATTGGACAATAGAAAACATGAAAAACATTGCCTGGTCTGATGATTCTCGATTATTGCTGTAACATTCGGATGGTAGGGTCAGAGTTTGGCATCAACAACATGAAAGCATGGATCCGTTCTGCCTTGTATCAACGGTTCAGGCTGGTGGTGGTGGTGTAATGGTGTGGGGGATATTTTCTTGGCACACTTTGGGCCCATTAATACCAATTGAGCATAATGTCAATGCCACAGCCGACCTGAGTATTGTTGCAGACCATGTCCATGCCTTTATCACCACAGTATACCCATCTACTGATGGCTACTTCCAACAGCATAACGCGCCATGTCATAAAGCTTTAATCATCTCAGACTGGTTTCTTGAACATGACAATGAGTTCACTGTACTCAAATGGCCTCCACAGTCACCAAAACTCAATCCAATAGAGCATCTTTGGGATATGCTGGAACGGGAGATTCGCATCATGGATGTGCAGCCCACAAATGTGCAGCAACTGTGTGATGCTATCATGTCAATATGGACCAAAATCTCTGAGGAATATTTCTAGTACCTTGTTGAATCTATGCCACGAAGGATTAAAGCAGTTCTGAAGGAAAAAATGTGGTCCAACCTGGTACTAGTAAGGTGTACCTAATAAAGTGGCCGGTGAGTGCATATCTGAAGCTCATTCCTTCTCTATATGATATGGTATGGTATGATAGTTTTGGTAAATTTCACTTGCAACTGGTCCTCTGCTTCTGACCCATCCAGTTGTACACACACATTATCAGTAAAGAGTGACAGCACACACATACACACCATGCTAGCATACACAACTACCCTATATAGTGTAAAGTAATGTAATATAATATAAATGATAATCTAGCTATATTTATATAAAATTATTTCATTTTATCAAACAAACTGAATTAATGCAGACAACTTTTTTACTGCCAGATGGTGCAGTTACAGCATGTACCAGTGGGGGCTAAATGGCCATATTAATTTGCCATACCTTGAGCCCTTGGCAGTTCTAAGTTAGAATGAACTACAAACCGAACCAGACTTTATGCCGCAAGACAAAAGTCTGTCTACGCAACAGTTCTCTTTACAAACAGTCTTATGTCTTAAACGGGTAGAACAATGGTCTCCTCACCTGGAAGCTTTACTATATGTCAGCTGAATGATAACGGCTTTCAGTCAGGGTAGTAGGAAACACACACAGCCATCACTCATGAGTCCTCATATCAGAGCACAAGAAGTGTCCAGCTGCAGGTCTCTCTGTGTGTGAAGACTGGCAACTCTCTCAGCTCGTCTTTAATCTCTAGAATAGAGAAAGAGAGAGAGAGTGAGTTAGTGAAAGAGCGCTTTATGGATCCTTTCAATGGCCCCGCTGTCCTGACCAAACACACGCGATGCCCCTGCTATTACTGTTATGATGTACAGCTGTCAGACGCACAGCTAAATCACTTTAGCCCGGAGCCACAGATACAGTACACAACAGCACATCCACGCACAATAATAAGTGGCTAATGATGTCTCCTTTATTTATCTTGCGGCTTTCATTACAGGAACTGACATCTGGCAAAGTGGTAGAGCAGCAGTCCGAATGAAAGAAGTTTTCTGTGGCCATGGCAACAGCTACTGGCAAAGCGAGCAAAAAAAAAGGCATCAAAGGATGAAACGTCAAGGAAGTTCATGCACATTCTGGCTTGTATAGCAACAGTTTCGGCCCCGTTCACAGCATCCTCATCCAACAGACTTTATAATGATCTGCAATGAAGTGGAAAGGACGCTGGGACAATTTAGATTTTTACTGTGAGCAATGACACACGGGAGGAATGTGAAAGAGATATCGAGCAGGCAAATCACCTCTTGTTAATAACCCCGGGTAGGGTCTTATGCCTCGACACGGTGGCTGGCTGGTGTTAATCAGTTAAGTGCACTGTTACCCTCTGGGCCCTTCCGATGGACCTCATCAAGCTCATTCAAACACCCTGACATGGCACTGGTCCATTTGGATCCATCTCAGACCTAGAACAAAATCATTCAATAGACTTTTGGACATCTGAGAGTCAGGCCAGAGGAGCTGAGGAGCCAATCAATGACCACGCGAAAAACCTTGGCAGAAAACAACTATTCATTTAGTGTCTCGCCAGCTCTGCTCTGTTATTACTGACGGAAAAAGGGAAAGCTTTTCAGTAATACACAATGTATTCGCTTTAGATTTGCTAGTGTTATTTATACTTAATAGAAAGAAATATATGGAGGAAATAGAGCTGGAGCACAACATTTAATAACACATAGTCTATATAATTATTTCAGTACCACAGCACATGCATTTAACACTGAAGTTGCATCAATTCTTTCTTCCATGGTAGGTCCATAGCCAGGGGGGATTCGGGTGGTTCGAAATACCCACCCCCCACTGACAAAGTGCAGAATTTGGCCCCTATATGAGCTCATTTCTCTCATTTTTGACAGTATGCCATCTTAAATTGTGAAAATAACAGATAGAAGAAGGCTTTAGGACAGATTAAAATTTTCATTCATTCATTAATTCATTCATTCATCCATTTAATTTTAACCGCTTTTTTAACCGTGGGCTGAGTCACGGGGGCAGCAGTCTTAGAAGAGAACCCCAGACTTCCCTCTCCCTAGACACTTCCTCCAGCTCCTCCGGGGGGATCCCAAGGCGTTCCCAGGCCAGCCGAGAGACATAGTCCCTCCAGCATGTCCTGGGTCTTTCCTGAGGTCTCCTCCCGGTGGGACATGCCTGGAACACCTCCCTAGGTAGGCGTCCAGGAGGCATCCGAAACAGATGCCCAAACCACCTCAGCTGACTTCTCTCGATGTGGAGGAGCAGCGGCTCTACTCCGAGCTCCTCCCGGGTGTCAGAGCTCCTCACCTTATCTATAAGAGTGCGCCCTGCCACCACGTGAAGGAAACTCATTTCGGTCTCTTGTATCCGAGATCTTTTCCTTTGAGTCATGACCCAAAGCTCATGACCACAGGTGAGAGTAGGAACGTAGATTGACCGGTAAATCGAGAGCTTTGCCTTTCGGTTCAGCTCCTTCTTCACCACAACTGACCGATACATTGACCGCATTACTGCTGCACCGATCTGCCTGTCAGTCTCATGTTCCATCCTTCCCTCACTCGTGAACAAAACCCCAAGATACTTGAACTCCTGCACCTGGCGTAAGGACTTTCCTCCAACCTGGAGATGGCAAACCACCTTTTTCCGGTGGAGCAGCATGGCCTTGGACTTGGAGGTGCTGATTCTCATCCCAGCCGCATCACACTTGGCAGCAAACCTCCCCAGTGCATGCTGAAGGTCCATGTTCGATGAAGCCAACAGAACAACATCGCCTGCAAATAACAGAGATGTGATCCTGTGGTCCCAGAACCGGACCCCCTCCAGCCTAAGGCTGCACTTTGAAATTGTCCATTTATGAATTAAAAATTTTAATTGCTTAAATTTACAAATTCTGACTGAGGAAATGAGCTGGCCAGAGTGTTATTTAACTACAGGCTACAGTTTTTAATATGGTTTTTAGTTGGTTTTTAATACATTTTAACAGAGTCCTATTTTTTTTTTAATGATGCAAGATAATAAATTTGCATTTTAAAATTAAGTATTTTTATTTTTTATTTATTTATTTTTTTTTTATTTTTTTTCTTCTTCATTCTAAATTTTTAATTAAAAATTCTAACCTCACAATGTTATTTATAAAATTGTAATAACTTTTAAACAACAGTTTAACAGTTTAAACGCACATTTCTAAATAAATACTTTGTGGTAAAATAGTATGGTAAGCACACAAATTTCTGCATCAAAAATGTGGTTATGATCACCATCCGACAAGATAATGCAGCAAAAATTAGTGCTTAAAATGTCCCTAAAATGCAGTATTTGAACCTCTTAATTTAATATAAATTGAGGAGAATAACTGCAAAAAGCTTCAATTTTTGAGAAAAAAGAACCACCCCTTCAATAGGCTGGCTGTGGGCCTGCATGGTGCACAAATAATAATTTTTCATCAATATTTCATTTTTCATTACACACAAACACTTTTACTTAACTGTAAGATGAATAGCACAATTTCTCTGGCCCAGATCTGGCCCACACGCTTGCTTGGCCCACATGCCACAGTAAATTACAGTACATGATTTGACCAAGTCTGGCTTCCATACAAGGGTCAAATATGGACTATATCTGGGCCAAGTGTGAGCCAAGTTAATAATCCATAACTGGGTCTGATATGTTGGTGTGTCACGACTGCAATGAATTTGATAAACCCATGAAACATTTTGCTTTAAGGCCATGCTTTTTCTAAATTGGTATTCAAAATACTAAATTTTCCCGATTGGTAGTATTTTTTCTTCACTCAAAAATAATTTAATGTATTTAAAAAGTGGGTAAAGATAGGCCAAACTGACGTGGCCCACATATACATTTTTAGCATCTGGTCCAAATACAACATTTGATATCTGGCCCACGTATTGTGTGCCACCTTAAAAACGATGCCACCTCTGCCAAACCTGGGCCATGTTTGGCCTACATGCTGTATGCCAGTGCCAGACAAACGCCTGATCTAGTCCTAAATTCTTTGATACCTGGCATTAATCCTTACTGTACATAAGCAAAGCATCCGGGTCAAATTTACAGAAACTCTAATTTTCCCATAAATAACAACACCATCCTTTTTTCATCCATGGAAAGAACAAGATGCAACACTTTCATCGTCAGAATTTCAATTTCACATCTGAATAGTACCTTTGCTCATTATTTGCTAATTAATCTTCACAGTTTCCTCTTGTAAAGTTACCTGTGTGCTGTATTTCACACTGAAAGAGAAAGAGAGAGAGAAGATGAGAGCTGCACTCTTCCTAATTAGTAAGGAAGTTAGCATGTAATTTTGATAGAGTTTCTTACCTTGGAATATCTTACATCATCACTTTGGGGAAGCAGCATTGTTAGGTTCAACTAAAATGTGTCTGCAATGTATGTGACCTTTGTATTGTAATGCATAGTTTTGAGTGCTCACTCGTTTTTCTTAGTTTTTACTCTTGCTAACTAATGTGTAGGGAATAAGATAACACCGTCGCAAGCAAAGTTAAATAGAGAGACAGATAAGACACATTTTTTCACATAATCATGACCCCCCTTAAGTATTAAAAGTGTGAATAAGCTCATTAATGAATGTTGTTTATCTGAAGGTTTAATTTGTGTATTTAAGAGGTTTATGCATCTAGAGTCTTTTAGAATATAGTGACAGTGCACATCAATGTAAATATCTATTCCCCACAGACTCATTTTCATTTGTGTAATAAAAAATATGCTGTCTGATTAATGTATGATCAGAAAAATGTATGATGTAGGATCATCAAATCAAAAAAAGTTGGGACAGTACGGAAAACGCAAATTAAAAAAGGAAAGCAATGATTTCTAAATTTACTTTGATTTGTATTTCATTGCAGACAATACAACAAACATTATTTAATGTATTCCTCATCATTTTTATTTATTTATTTTTTCTCAAAATAAACATGTATTCTTGCAACACATAAAAGACATTAAGGGACTGAAGACACCAAGTGATGAAGAGTTTCAGGTGTAATTTTGTCTTAAAGTGGGTAACTGCGGGGTCTTCATTGGCACATTTTGAAGGGCAAAATGTGCCACACATTCTCTATTGGAAACAGGGTGGGACTACACACAGGCCAGTCAAGTACCCATATCCTTCTCCTCCATAGCCAGGACTTTGTAATAAGTGCAGAATGTAGTTTTGCATTGTCTTGTTGAAAAATGCATGCGAGTCCCTGAAAAGAAGGCAGCATTTTGTGCTCCAAAACCCCTATGTACTTTTCAGCATTAATGGTGCCATCAGAGAAGTGCAAGTTACCTTTGCCAAGGGCACACTTACACAGCCCCATACCATGACAGACCCTGGCTTTTGGACTTGTTGCTGGTAACAATCTGGATGATCCTTTTCTTCTTTGATCCAGAGCACACAGTGTCCATTTCTCCCCAAAAATACCTAGAATACTGATTCATCTGATCACTGTACACGTTTCCACTGTGTGATGGTCTTTCCCAGATGCCTCCGAGCCTACACAAGTCAATGCGGCTTCTGGACACTGTCTACATAGGTCTTTCTTTTGGCACAGTACAGTTTTACTGGCATTTGTGGATGTAACTATTGTGGTAATTTATAAAGGTTTGCCAAAGCAGTCTTAAGCTCATGTCGTGATATCTCTTATAAATGAATGATGATTCTGGAGATCCTCTACCTATCTTTGCTCCTAAAGGACTAGACCTAATTCTTTTGTGCTCATATTGTCTGCAACAAAAAGTCAAATAAATCACTTTTTTTTTTTTTTCATACTGTCCAAACTTTTTCTGATTTGGGGTTGTACTGTCCTGTACTACTGCAAATAGTACATCATATAAACTGTGTGTATATATATATATATATATATATATATAAATTCAATATGCTACCTGCCATTACTTTAAATATTTGTTAAATTTAGCAATTCCAGAGTGAAATTTGTTTCTACACCCTTTTTCCCCTAGTCCATTTTGAATATATACACACCAAAAACTACAGCTTGCAATATCTTACACTGAAGGACGCCAACAGCATCAGTGTCTCTTCCCGGCATGCAGATTCAATAACATTAGTTCTCTGTCATTTCCCCAGTCGAGCCTGCTGTCAGAGGTGATTGATTGGCAGTTAAATCGCAATGTATGCATGTGTGAGCTGTAGGGTCTGCGTTATATACCATTTTGTATGCCAATGTAATCTTTTGAAAGCACCATCTGTAAATGTACCAGACAATTCTGTAGATATATGTGACTTCAGGACAGCAGAAAAACACACAAATACATAAAAAAAAAACAAAGCTACCACATAGTCACATGTACGCGGATGATAAGAATAGAAAGAATAGTTCTTCACCAAAAGGGCATTGCGTCTGTAGAAATGAGGCTAAATCGCTTGTGAGGAGGATCGAGCTCTTGAGAGAAATTTTCTGTAATATTATAAGGCTTTGGAAAAGGGCAGCGTGTTCTGCCCATTGACTGGGTGCTCTTGGATATCTGTGATAAACTGCTATAACCTCTATGAGCTGTTTCCAAATACAGCACTAAACTGCTACTACATGACCTTTTCCTGAAGGCCGAACATCACATCTGTAGATACAAGGAGGCCATTATTACACTAATAATGTGCTTTGGAAACAGAAAGCTCACCCTCGATTCACTGCTTACTCGATTTACCCCCCCCGGGACCAAATAAATGACGTGTGTTTAATTATCAATGAGTCTGACACTTGTCGAAAAGGACCAAAGTTTAGATGGAATCCAATGAATTATCTGAGATATTTCCAAGAGGCTTTAAAGTGATCATTTGTACAAAACTAAACATTCTGATAGCATTTACTCACTAGTTTAGTTTAGTTAATTTGTTTACAGGGTCAAGGCACATTAATAAACATTACTGTAAAATGTGCCAGAATTAGCCAAGAATGGCTATTTTTCATCTGTAGACCTCTACAGAATGCTAAAAACACTCTTGACTTCTTGCTAATTAGTTTGAGTTTCTTTTTTCTGTTAAACACAAAATATGATATTTTGAAGAAAGCTTAAAAACCTGTAAGCATTGACATCCATTGTTTTTGTTTTTCCTACTATGTTAATGGCTACCTGTTTTTTAACTTTTTTGAAAATATGTTCTTTTATGTAACTGGTTTGGAACAAGTCAAGGGTGAGTAAATGCTGGTATAATTTTCATTTTTGGGTAAATTTTTTTATATATATATATATATATTTTTTTTTTTTTTAATTGTTTTGAAGTGTCAGTTTTTGGGTAAAAACAATTTCAATGAAGAGACAAAAATCTCTCAGATTTCATTTAAAAATCTATTTGTTTTCCAAAGATGAACAATTGTCCTACACTGCAAATAAAAAAAAAGGCTTTTCTTACTTCTCTTATTTCTAATCCAAATATCTAAAAATTCTTAAATCAAGAAGCATTTTCTAGACAAGGAAAAATAATTCTCTTGTTTTCAGAAATAATAAGATTACTTGATTTTTTTTCCTTATTTTTTCCCCAATGGGGAATGCAAAATAATCTTGTTTTGACTTTGAAATAAGTTTATTTTGCTTACCCCTTTGGCTGATTTTTAGCTTGTTTTAGGGAAAAACTCTCTTAATTTTGACTTATTATTTTTGAAAACAACACAATAATTTTTGCTTGTTAAGATACAAAAATATTGATTTAAGGATTTTTTGGGCGACGCAGTGGTGCAGTAGGTAGTGCTGTCGCCTCACAGCTTCGAAGGTCGCTGGTTCGAGCCTCGGCTGGGTCAGTTGGAGTTTCTGTGTGGAGTTTGCATGTCCTCCCTGCATTCGTGTGGGTTTTCTCCGGGGTGCTCCGGTTTCCCCCACAGTCCAAATTAATGCGGCACAGGTGAATTGGGTAGGCTAAATTGTCCGTAGTGTATGAGTGTGAATGAGTGTGTGTGGATGTTTCCCAGAGATGGGTTGCGGCTGGAAGGGCATCCGCTGTGTAAAAATGTGCTGGACAATTTGTCGGTTCATTCCGCTGTGGCGACCCGAGATAATTTAAAGGGACTAAGCCGAAAAGAAAATGAATGAATGAATGAATTTTTTGATATTTGGATTGGAAATGAGACAAAACACTAAGTAAGAAAAGCATTTTTGCAGTGTATGGGGTTGGAAGGAGATGTTAGTCAGAGATGTAAAGGTTATCTGAAAAACATACTTGATGTACAGGTACAGACATGTACAGATATATCTATTACAGATGTACAAGTTACAAGTCAACAATTTCAATATCATTTGAGTAGAATTCTTAGAGAATGAGACTGGAGTGTGATTACAATACTTAAGTATTTTACTACATTTACATATATTCATTTGTATGTATAGGCTCAAAGATGCACTTGTTCTTAACACCTAAGAGATGCCAATGAAAACAAAACAGCTGATTTGTGAGTCATGTTTATTTTCTAAAATAAAAATAAAAACACCTCAATGTTCCAATAAATCAAGGCTGACACATTAACCTCTTTAAACATCCACAAACACTCAAGTCTCAGTTTATCTCAAGTGCTCAAAAATGCCTGAATATTGTTCAAAAAGTTATATAAAAAAAAGAATATATTGGATAAATAAAATAATATTGAGTAAAAGTCAAAGCCTAATTGCACTGGGTGTGATGGTTACTGACTGCAGCCATGTCAAGTCAAGTCACATTTGTTTCTACATTGCATTTACATAATTAAGATTGTCTTAAAGCGGCTTCACAAAAAAAAAAAAACATAAAAATAGATGCTATAAACTATGCTAATAGATGCTAAAAAACTATGCAAACTCAACAATGGATATGGTTAAACAGTCTATGGATAAATTGTGTGAAGTTACTTGATCAAATAAGCAGTTCTACAACAGGCAGCATTGTTCATCTATAAAAGTTAATCTACAATAGTTTTATCAAAGCTCAGAAAGTTAATTCAATAATGATTCAGTTCAGTTTAATTCAATTCAATTGCATGTTAGAATTTGTGATTCAAGCTTTACAGTAGTGCCATCATTCTACTTAATTCAGTTCAAGTCTCTCATCCCACTTATTATGCTTTTGTGATTCAGCAACTAGCCGGTGATACCCTTACATTAACAATAATTAGATTCCTTTACCATTTAGGTGTGTGAGGGCAAAACATATGGTACCTTCAATATTATGCAGATAGCAATATCACTTCTTTTGCAGCAGAAATAAACTGGTGCAGAAAAAGTGAGGTGCCATGCAAAGTCTTGCAGAGTAAAGAATTAAAATACTTAATTTACAATTGAAGTCAAGTGGAGAGTAAAGGTCTGAAGGATTAAAGGTCTGACATTTTTGTATACCTTTTTCTTTATATTCATTATGCTACACATGTCATGCACTGAAAACTTCCATTCTGAGTCGGATGCATATTAATTAATCCCTTTCCGACACAAAAAAGTCATCTTCTCTCTTCCTAATAAAAGGAAGAAAGTTTTGCATCTATCCGATTCTTATTAGATTGCGCAGAGAGGGAAAAAGAGTTCCTCCTCCTTATCAAAGAGCTGCAGGATTATGCCAAGAGATCTGAAGTTTATTTCAAGATGTCAGTGGCTCAGTTTGATACTGTTCTGCAATCATCTGCCAAACTATATTTCATATATTATGAAATTTCTTTGTCATAAGTGCTCTGTGCTGTGAGACAAAATCTGAAGGCATTCTGGATTTAAGTTTTTACATGTACACTTACAGAAAATCGAATTTGATCTGAATTGTATTTTATTTTTTTAATTAATAAATTTTTTGACAGTGTAAATGTGATTGAAACAATGTGAGATTGTATTTCATTTTTTAAGTTTCAGGCTCTGCAGTATATTTAAAAGCTGCTGATATGTCTGATTAAAAAGTAGCCAAAGTAGCCAAAATAAAATATTAAATAAAAAACACTTAAGTACAATTATTAACTATACTGTAATTTTTATTTTTTCCTATTTATTTATGCTTTGGAATTGCATTATGGGACCTTGATCTTTCTTCTGAAAACTTTTAACCTTGAAAAGTTTGTAAAAGTGACTTTTATTAACATTAATAATAGTTTAAAGTGATATATTGTCTGGGTTGGTGTTGTATATTACAAAATCTTTGTAATAAACTATACAATACATTGTGTGCCGATTTACAGACTTATTTCTCTATATATTATTTCTTATACATTATATCATTTCAAACTACTAACATGTATATAAAAGACACTTTATTAAACTGTACAGTTAAATGTTTTAACATCAAAGGTGGACAGGGCAGATCCATAATGCAATTCACATCAGTAAATAAATGGAAAAAACTTGTGAATCACAAAATACGGAAACTGTTAATTAAACTTATGCAATTAATTAATTCACAATCTGAGGGTGAGTAATGACGACAGAATTTTCATTTATGGGTGAACTAACCCTTTAACTTTTAGGTTGTACAATACATTTCTTGGCCTTTCTGCTATAATACAACCCCCGTTCCCATCTGCACTGAAGCTTTTTCTGCTGATAATGTCAAACAATCACACGATTCTTCTTCCAACATCTCAGTCCTTCTGCCAGAGAATCCATTCTGCTTATTAAAGTTCAAAGCCAGCAGGACGCCTATGCACTGTTTAAGAACATGTCGCCTGTAAAAACGAATAAATAACTGCTGGTAGTTCACTTTTCTCTGTTGTCTTCAATGCTCTCTGATAGATAGAATAAAGCATAGAGGTAAGACTGGGTCAGTGTGCTTTCGACATGCTGGAAGAGATAAATATCTCTCAGCTCGGAAGGTTAATGATCATATACTCAAAGTTCAAACAGACTTTAAGTGTGTCCAGCTTAAAGGATGGACTCAAAGCTCATTAAAGTGACATCAAAAGTCTTAGAATTGAAACACTTACACATGCTTTTCTAGAGGTTATTTTAAGCACAATTTCACCTTCAATACCTTAAAGAACTAGTTCACTTTAATAGCTTGGCAACAAGAGAAACAAAAAAAAACCTTTCCAAACCTTTAGCTTTGAAATAAAAAAAATTAACAAAAGATAAAAAATGATTAAAAAAATAAACATCATGAGGATGAAAAAGTTTGACAAAGATAATGACAGTGGGTCAATATATAAAAAAGTCAATTCATCATAATGTCATTTGGGCCTTAAAGAGACAGTTCACCTAAAATTAAAATTTGCTGTTAATTTAGTCACCCTTAGGTCATCCTTTTCCTTCAGTTAAACATTCAACTCAAGTGCTACTGACACAAAATGTCTTGTATGCATGGTGTGTAATTATACTGTAATGTTCATTTTTGGGTGGACTATCCCTATTATGCTGTTAAAATCCCTGTTGCCTTGTTTTTGTTTGTTTGTTTTGTATTTGCTTTATCCCAATTGTTTCCCATGTTCACCTGCCTGTGTTTCTTCTGCTACACAATTATAAGCTACTATTGTTTCTAGTCTCTGCCCCCTTGTTACCCCACTATCTTGTTAGCCCACTGCATTTAAACCCCATGTTTTGGTCTAGTTTTTCGGTTGTTTAATGTTTGCTGTTTGTGTTACAAGGGTTGATATTTCAACGTTAAGATTTGTTCTTGATTAGGGCATGCCTTAACTCATCATAAGCTCATATTAAATATTTATTTTAGGTATTAGATTCATCAAGCACTTTCATTGCATAGTAAGTTTCAACTGGTCCTGAACGCATCATCACCAAAACTCCTTCTTTTCACCATACTTGCTTACTCCCAGGGCCAGTTACATCGAAGTTGATATTTAGCTGCACAATGTTGGTGTTTTGTAACATCTAGTTTTTATGAGGTGGGGCGTTAGCCCAACGCTTAACTCGCAACCTGGAGGATCAGGACATACACACATACCCTACAGACAATTTAGCTACTTTTTGCGCATGTCTTTGGACTATGGAGTTAAAACAAGAGCACCTGGAGAAAGCCCACACCAACATGGGAAGAACATGCAGACTCGCACACAGAAATGCCAACTGACCCAGCCATGGCTCAAACCAGCGACCACCTTGCTGTGAGGCGACGGTGCTAACCACTGCGCCACCGTGTTGCCTTCTTTTCACCATTTTACCCCCATTTTACAAGATCGGCACTGGCTTCCAATCAAACCCAGAGTCAAATATAAAATCCTCTTGGAAACATTCAAGGCCATCCATAACCTCACACCACCTTATTTATCTGATCTCCTTCATATCACCACTCATTCCCGCTCCCTTAGATCCTCCTCCCTCATCCATCTCTCTGTCTCCTCTGCCCGTCTCAGCACAATGGGGAGCAAAGCTTTCAGTCGCTCTGCTCACAAACTCTGGAATTCTCTCCTTCCTGACATCCACAACATTGACTCTCTCCCTCTGTTCAAATCCAGACTTAAAACTCATCTGTTCAAAATAACATACTCTTTATAAATATACTACTACATTTAGTATTTTGTCTTTGTATTTTGTCATCATCTCTATTTTTATACTGTGAGTTTATTGTTTTTTAAATGATTGAATTGTGTATATATACAGTTAAAGTCAGAATTATTAGCCCCCTGTTTATTTTTTCCCCAATTTCTGTTTAACGGAGAGAAGATTTTTCAACACATTTCTAAACATAATAGTTTTAATAACTTTCTCTAATAACTGATTTATTTTATCTTTGTCATGATGACAGTACATAATATTTTACTAGATATTTTTCAGGACACTAGTATTCAACCTAAAGTGACATTTAAAGGCTTAACTAGGTTAATAAGGTTAACTAGGCAGGTTAGGGTAATTAGGCAAGTTATTGTATAATGATGGTTTGTTCTGTAGACTATAGAAAAAATATATAGCTTAAAGGGGCTAATAATTTTGACTTTAAAATGGCTTAAAAAAAATTAAGAATTGCTTTTATTCTAGCCAAAATAAAACAAATAAGACTTTCTCTAGAAGAAAAAAAATATTATCAGACATACTGTGCACATTTCCTTGCTCTGGTAAACATCACTTGACAAATATTTAAAAAAGAAAAACAAATTCTAAGGGGGGCTAATAATTATGACTTCAACTGTATGTTGTACAGTGACCTTGAGTTTCTTGAAAGATGCCTTAAATAAAATGTAGTAGTAGTAGTAGTAGTAGTAGTAGTAGTAGTAGTAGTAGTAGAAGAAGAAGTAGTAGTGTGATAGTGGTAACATAATAAGAAATGCTTCATAAGAACCCAATCCTCATATTAGAAACATTTCTGAAGGATCATGTGACACTGAAGACTGGATGCTGAAAATATGGCTTTAAATCACAGGAATAAATTATATGTCAAAATATATTTAAAAAGAAAATATTTATTTTAAACTGTAACAATATTTCTCAATATTATAGTATTTTTTTTTAAATAAAAATATGGTCTAAGTGAGAATAAAACACTGCTTTAAAATACATTTACATCTCACTGACCGTTAACTTTTAAACAGTAGGTCATGACAATAAGTAAAAACATACCAATAACTTTTGTCAACCACAGCCATTTATTGTTTTTCAGCAAAAAGTCTTACTGAAAAATGTATTGAATGCTTGAGCTATATTTCTTTAAAGCAGATGTCCCTAGATTATATATTTTGCAAAGATATTTATACAGTTTTATGTGTGTTCATATTCTGAAAATATGTTTTGGGACCACACTAAATAATATTTATTGTAGAAAAAACACAAATAAAAAATTCATTGCTGAGTCAGAAGTGAACAATAAATACTGAATAACTCCAGGGATTGGGTTCTTTTTGAAACTAAAGCAGGGGAGAAAAACGAATGGCTTAAAAGAACAAAATGGATCTCCAGACAAATGTCATCAGTACAGCTACCAAGAGACCCCTTTCCTTTACCTATGAAACACTGCTTCTGCTTCTTTGCTTGAGAACAATTTTCTCAAACCAAGTGTTTATTCAGTGCACTTCACCATTTACAAACTTTCAGTTGCTCATTTCCAAATGTTACTGACTGTTGCTCCCATATACACTCACCGACCACTTTATTAGGTACACCCGTCCAACTGCTTGTTAACGCAAATTTCAAATCAGCCAATCACATGGCAGCAACTCAATGCATTTAGGCATGTAGACATGGTCAAGACGATCTGCTACAGTTCAAACCGAGCATCAGAATGGGGAAGAAAGGTGATTTAAGTGACTTTGAACGTGGCATCTACTGGGATTTTCACGCACAACCATCTCTAGGGTTTACAAAGAATGGTCTGAAAAAGAGAAAATATCCAGTGAGCGGCAGTTCTTTGGGCACAAATGCCTTGTTGATGCCAGAGGTCAGAGGAGAATGGCCAGACTGGTTCCAGCTGATAGAAAGGCAACAGTAACTCAAATAACCACTTACTTACAATCAAGGTATACTGAAGAGCATCTCTGAACGCACAACAGGTTGAACCTTGAGGTGGATGGGATACAGCAGCTGAAGACTACACTGGGTGCCACTCCTGTCAGCTAAGAACAGGAAACTGAGGCTACAATTCGCACAGGCTCACCAAAATTGGACAATAGAAGATTGGAAAAATATTGCCTGGTCTGATAAATCTTGATTTCTGCTGCAACATTCTGATGGTAGGATCAATGGATCCATCCTGCCTTGTATCAACAGTTCAGGCTGGTGGTGGTGTAATGGTGTGGGGAATATTTTCTTGGCACACTTTAGGCCCATTAGTACCAACTGAGCATTATGTCAACGCCACAGACTACCTGAGTATTGATGCTGACCATGTCCATCCCTTTATGACCACAGTGTACTCATCTTCTGATGGCTACTTCCAGCAGGATAACGCACCATGTCATAAAGTGCGAATCATCCCAGACTGGTTTCTTGAAAATGACAATGAGTTCACTGTACTCAAATGGCCTCCACAGTCACCAGATCTTAATCTGGTGGATATGCTGGAACGGGTGATTCGCATCATGGATGTGCAACCGACAAATCTGCAGCAACTGTGTGATGCTATCATGTCAATATGGACCAAAATCTCTGAGGAATATTTCCGGTACCTTGTTGAATCTATGCCACGATGGATTAAGGCAGTTCTGAAGGCAAAAGGAGGTCCAATCCGGTACTAGTAAGGTGTACCTAATAAAATGGCCGGTGAGTGTATATCTAATTTGAAGATCAAAAAAATCACGAATTAATAAAATACACCGATAAAGACACAAATAAACCGTGTGTGCTTCTGTTTGAGAAAACCTCAGTCAAAAGGTTGATTTTGTTATATATTTAGATATGTTCAAAGCATTTTCATTTTTCTTTATTATTTTAAATAATATTTTTAATCCAACAGTTGAATGTGTACATATTTGACCTAAATTTGGATTAAAAAAGCCCAATGTCAGCTCATAAAATAAATATAATTTTAAAAAAGGATTGATTTGACATTTAAAGAATGTCTGACTTTAAAATAAAATTATTTAAAGTATTCTACTATAAATCCATAGTGATTTTTAAAAAATACCATTTAGATTACAACCAAATGCCTTATTCAGTTGATTCCAGTGTTTTTCAGGTAAGTCTTGCTCTACTCTTCAGTGTTTTGACATACATAATCTCTGTGTGTTATTCTCCCAACTACTATCCTCAGCAAAAAATCCACATAACACATGCTATGACATGCTGTCATCATACTCCACACTAATGATAAACAAACCTGCCCTTCTGCCTGCCAGTCTCAGAAATGGATGTTCCTGCTTTCTCGTTTTCCTCCCATGTTTGCTTAGAGTCTATCATTTTAGCTCTCTATTTTGTCTCTCCCAACATTCATCTCTTATGTTCACATTTCTACAAGATAATTACAATGTACTGTACAAATCAGGTCTGTGCAAATGAGCATACATGTGTGCACACAAACACTTACATTACACATTCATATATCACGTTAAAGCTCATTTACCGTCTGTCTAATGGTTGTTCTGGCCTGCCTGAACTGTTTGGGAAATGTAACAGTGAAATGAGTATGTACATGTCATTCTGGTTCAATTATTCATGCAAATCACTGAAGGACAATACAGCAAATGTATGTTTACTAATGGAGGTTTTCTGTTTAACTATGGCAGACAAGGAAAAAGTAATTATGATTACAAATATAGTCATATTTAATACAGGAATGGTTTTTTAAATATGATATTAGGAGTTTTTTTTTTTAACAACTGGCATCTTTGGATGGCTGTTTTGAATTTTGTTTCACAATTCTGACTTTCTCTTCTTGTAATTGTGAGATTTTGCAATTGCAAGTTAACTTAAAAAAATGTGAACGGAAAAAGGTCAGAATTAAAAAACTTTGAATTGTATGAAATGAAGTCAGAAATGTGAAATTACGTAAGATGTAAAGTTCATACAAGCCTATAAACATGAAGTTGCAAGAAATAAAGTCAGAAGTACAGTATACATCTCATAATTCTGTTTTTTATTTTACTATTATACTGTATTAATTTCATTACATTTTATTAAATGCTTTAGCATTAAAATAAAATCAGATTCACTGCAAATAATCTAATTACCTGATGTAAAAGTATTAGCATTAACAAATGTAAAAATAAATATAGTATTAATAATTATTCTACTATTAATAAACTATCATTAATACACTTCAGTGAGTATAGTTTAATATATTCAACAGCAGGTCCATAAAATTCAAAATCAACAAAACACATACAGTTGAAGTCAGAATTATTAGCCCCCCTGAATTATTAGCCCCACTGTTTATTTTTTCCCCAATTTCTACTTAAAGGTGCAGTATGTAAGTTTGACACCCAGTGGTTGAACTAGGTATTGCACTCCTGGATCATAATAAAAGTACGCTGGGATGCCAGATTGTGTACAGGAGCGAGTGATTTAAACTGTGTTCTAAATAAAAGCAACGACACGCGATAGAGGGAATATTTTCCATATTAAAAGGAGTTTTTGTCCTAACCAACACCTCGAATAGATATATTAGAAATGGCTTCTATTTCTCACAGCTGAACAACAGAAACCTATGACAGCTAGATCACCTCAGGTAAGCCTTGTGTGCTTTATTCTGTGCTAAATGCTAACAATGCGAGTTTGAATGCATTTTACATGGCATTTGTTGCCATATACTGAAAGCAGAAAGTTCACCTCAGATCTTGAAAATACAATAAACCGTCTGAAATTGAACTTTAGAACTAAACACATATGAGTGATTCAGCATCTACATTGATGTTAAAGTGGGTTAACATGTATTAAATAGATTCTAAACCTTACCGTTTCGTGAGCGAGTGCATATTCTGTGCTTCTGAAAGGCTGTATTTACATTTCTGCCGTGTTTCGTCTGGTGCAAACAGCCAAATAGCTGATCACTGCCTCTCTCGTCACAGCGTGTTGTTAGGACACGCGGTTACAATGTAACCTGCTCACCTAATGTTTACGTTCGTAATATTTATGTAATTTGCTAATTAATAACCTCATGTGGAACTGCATCTGTCTCCCATACTGTTCTTTTTGGTCACGGACGCATGCTTTCAGAGTCTTTCTGAATGAATGAATGAAATACGCTGTTTTCCAACAAGGCAACCCAGGGTGCTGACATATAATTGGCTAAACTGGCATCGTGCATATGAAATTTATCTAAACAAAGACAGCGTTCCGGCACGGAAAACCCATTTTCAAAGTAGAATATCTGACTTCAGCATTGTTTTTCAGTTAAACAAGTATGTTCACTTGGGATGTTTCTTAAATATCTGCACACATATTATGGTATTTTTATGCTTTAGAAGAGTCAAAAACTTACATACAGCACCTTTAATGGAAACAAGACTTTTTCAACACATTTCTAAACATAATAGTTTTAATAACTCATTTCTAATAACTGATTTATTTTATCTTTGCCATGATGACAATACATAATATTTTACTAGATATTTTTTTTCAAGACACTTTTATACAGCTTAAAGTGACATTTAAAGGCTTAACTAGGTTAACAAGGTTAACTAGGCAGGTTAGGGTAATTAGGCAAGTTATTGTATAATGATGGCTTGTTTTGTAGACTATCGGAAAATATATATAGCTTAAAGGAGCTAATAATTTTGTCCTTAAAATGTTTTTTTTTTTTAATTAAAAACTGCCTTTATTCTAGCGAAATAAAATAAATAAGACTTTCTCTAGAAGAAAAAATATTATCAGACATAATATATGAAAATGTCCTTGCTCTGTTAAACATCATTTGGGAAATATTTAAAAAAGATTAAAACAATTCGAAGGGGGGCTAATAATTCTGACTTCAACTGTATGAGAACAATACATTGCCACAATTAAAATTGTGTGATTATTTATGTTTTACATTTGCAGTATTTATTCATTTCAAAGATTCATTTATCCAAGATGACTTACATTACAAATGAGGGCAATAGAAGCACTTCAGATTCAAAGGCACATACAGAACCTGAAAAGAATGTATGCAGTGATGTAGATTTTGTTGTTGTTGTTTAAACAAACAAACAGGACAGATGAAGAACAAAGTGATGAAGTAAAAATAGAAAGTGCTATTTTTAGAGGATCAAGTGTTGACGAAATATGCATCTTCCACCATGGCTTAAAGACTCGGCTGCTTGCTACTCAGCAATTTATTCGCCAACAGGGAACATAAAAGGAGAAAGTCCTTGATGTTGTGCTCCTTTAGGGTGGGATTTGTGTTTTAAAATAGTATATGCTGTAAAAATTCATGCCTCTTTAAATTTCTTAGTTGAATCAAATGAACTTTTCTAGTCATCTCAACTCACAATTTTCAAACTGACTAAAAATATAAAAGTTAAAATTTGTATAGCTTTTTTTGTTGTTGTTGAAACCTGGTTAACTTATTAAAATATGTTAATGCAACATAACAATATTTGTTGTCTTGACTTTTAAATATTTTTTAAAAAAATTTACAGTGTATGCTACAAATATTTTTGCTTTTAAAAAAAAAAAAACTTGCATTACATTATAAATAAGATTCACTTAACTTCGATTTGTCTGTGTCATACACTTACTCAGTTTAAAGTGGTCCATGGCCTATATTGGACAAAAGCAAGATTAGCCAAATTTTCAAACTATAAATCCCTTATGTAATAGATGTGAAGTAGAGAGAGCTTATCACACACACATGTTTTGGTCATGTTCCAAACTTACCAAGTTCTGGCAATTCTTCTTCTTTTTTTTTTCCAAATATTTTGCATGTATCAATTGACCCTTGCCCTATTGTAAGAATATTTGGTTTAATTACAGATCCCAGTTGAGACAATAATACCAAAAGTATGATTTTTTTTTTCAACAATAATTGCTAGACGTCTTATACTGCTTAAATGGAATGACACATTTCCTCCAACTTTTAATCATTGGATTAGGGATCTTACGTACCACTTACTATGGAGAAGATTTGGTACTCCACCAAAGGTTGCAGTCAAAATTTTGATCTTATTTAGCAGCCAGTGTTGACATATAGCAAATGGATCCAAACTTAATATCTGCAGTTTGACTGTTGTTTATTTGTTTCTCACATTTTTTTCTTCCCTCCGTTTTATTTTATTTTAATTATTTTATATTTTCTAAGCCTATTGTTGATACTGATTCATTGTGTATATATTTGTACAATACATCAGTGAAAATTTAAGGGAACTTTTATCTACTTGTATTCGCTTATGTATGGCCATAAATATTGGGACATCTACACAATTCTAACATTCTTGGCTCTAGGCTATAATTGACTGCAAAGGATTTGAAACCAAGATTTAAAAAGTGAAAGTTTGATTTATGATTATTATTCTGGTCCATTACTTTTGGTCCCTTAACAAGTGGGAGGCACATATGCAAACTGTTGTTATTCCTACAGCGTTCACCTGATTTGGATGTAAAAACCCTCAAATTAAAGTGGATAGTCGGTAGTTAAAGCACATCTTTTTCGTTTCATTTTATTTCAATTCCATTGTGTTGGTGTATGGTGCCAGAAATGTTAGAATTGTGTCGATATCTCATTTATATCTCAATATCTCAATATTTTGACTATGTATATATCATGACATGATGTAAAACAGATTAAAAATGTGCATAATATATTGTATAGAAGTGGTGCAGTGGGGCGGAGGGCTCTGTTGAAGCAAAGATCATTTGTCTCTGTTTTTCAAATCTTTTGAAACTTGTTTTATTGAGCAAAAGGTTAATAAAAACATCTGAAAAAAAAAAAAAAAAAAAAAAACTTGTATTGTGTTGTTCAATTCAATTAACTAGAGAAAACCCCAAAACTACTAAGTGATAGTAAGCCTTTCCTGTTTCCCCTTCTGACGTATCTATTAATATACAGTACATACAATCTGAAAAGAATTGGATTCAGGGGACTGTACTGTTCTGGTTAAATTCTGATTCCTACAAATGGAGTGTTAGGTTATAATTCAGCCGGTAACATCTATTAGAACAGCCCAGAGTGATCGTGTCATCGATTACTAATAGATTTAGTTACTTCATGTGAGAAGATGACGTGTCACTTCTTGTTTGACGCTTCTCTTTTGCACGGCTCTGAGTTTCTGCTGACTGTAAAAGAAATGAAAGAGCTCATACAGGAAGACTGATCTGTAAAGTGCACTGGAATTTATATGCTAATGTATGCTATGGTAAAATAATCTGATGACTCCATGACTCTTCAAAGCAAGAATGCTAACCTTATGCACATGACGCTCTGGCAGTTAGAAACTAAATAGACATTTAAACATATTTTGCTTTGTGCTTGGAAATAGATGTAAAATAACAATTGATTCTTGAAACTGTGAGGTTCTTAAAGAGATAGTTCACAATAAAATGAACATTTACTGTTTGCACTCAAGTTCACTGTAAAAAGCAATTACTTTACTTAAAAAAAAAAAGTAAGTAAATCTGTTGGAGCTGTTAAGTTGACCTAATTTTGATAATTATCCACATAGTTCAATGACTTGCCTTAAAATGACTTGCCAAAGTGAAATAGCAATAGGCTTACTCAATTGCTTTAAGTAAAGTCAGCTAATTGCGTTTTTGTTCCATTCCTCCAAAGTTTCTGTCTGATATTTGGAAGAATGTTGAAAACTAGTTGCATTGACTTCCATAATATTTTTTTCTTACTATGGAAATCTATAGATATTGGTTGCCAACATTCTTCAAAATATCATTTTTTGTGTTCAGCAACAACAACAACAACAAAAGGTTTGGAGTTGGATCAAAAGAAATTAACTTATTATGGTTTGGTGAGTAAATGTTGATTACATGCTCACTTTTGAGTGAACTATTTACATAATTCTTATCAATTCAAAACATACTGTAGGACATCAACCAAAGAGACAAGGAGAAAAAACAAAAAAGCATAGCCCACTTTTATTACAGTCTTTCACCAGGGCAAAAAACATAGATTGAACGATACAACATGTTTGGCATGCTGAGAAAGCCCTGAGCTCATAAGATCCTCAAGCACTGGGTTCCTTCCCGTTAGCAGGGCGAGAGGAGAGTTTAAGCTCAGGTAGATGAACTCCCCCCGACATATTTCTGGCTAATAACAGATAAAGGGATGGCTAAAGAGAGATATACAGCTTACTAAGAGCTTGACTATAATAAGAATATTTGATTTAAGTCGCGTGTTTTTGGACTGTGGGAGAAAACCAGGTAATCGGGGGAAAACCCACACGAGCACGAGGAGAACAAGCAAACTCCACACAGAAAGTGTCAACTGGTTCAGTAGGGACTTTACCCTGTGACATTCTTGCTGTGAGGCAACAGTGCTAATCTCTTTGCCGCCGTGTCGCTCAATCTAGAAATGAGGGGGAGTAGGGGTTGGGAGGGTGGATTCTTTAAGACGAAGATAGAGGTAAAAAACTCCTGTTATTTATAGTGTGTAGGATTCATCTGATTGGTGAATCAAGTGTTAGCTAATGCGGGACCAGGCACAGTCAATCATAAGCATGCGATCCTCTCGAAATTAGTTTATAAATAAACTTCACTCAATAATTAAACTAGAATGAATTCCTTTGCAAACAAGACACTACTCTGAATACAGTAAACACTAAAGATTAATTGCAGTTTTAAATTCCTTTATAACTAGGTGAAGAGAGCGTAACAACAGTTTTAACAATAATTCAAATCATTTAAGCACAGAATAACAACACACTATAAACATTTGTATATGAATATATTTTTCTTTATTCTACTGCATATAAAGCAATAAACTTGCTCTGACTTCCTAATGCTACAACTACTCATTCTGTTTACTTAAAAATACTGGCAATAAGAGAACTTTTGGTCAGAAAAGCACATATTTAAATAAAACACTATCTATATATACAGTGTGATTCAAAAAGAATACCACAACTTTTGGGTTGATGTCACTCGAGTGTCTGGAGAGGGTCATATTGAACATCTATGAACTTTTTAACAAAAAAAACTTTGTTAAGTACTCTTCACATTGATTAATTACCCAAGGTTCCATCATGTTTCTTTGATTAAATACAGATTTTCAAAGTTGTGGTATTCTTTTTGAATCTCCCTGTATAGATAGATAAAACACTGGTATTATATTGTGTAAACATGAATAAATAATGGACCTTAGATTGCTTCTTTTGCCCTCAATTGTATGTTACACTGTAAAACCCAAAAAGTTAAGCTATTGCAACAAACCATTTTAGTACAATAACTAATCCTAATGATTACTGTGAACTTAATCCATTACAGTAAATGAAGCAATTTGAGCACAGTACAACCCAATAAATAAAGAGAACTCAAACCATTTGAGTACTGTAAAACACAATAAGTAAAGGCAACTCAAACCGTTTGAGGAAACCGATTGCCACAAACCATTTGAGTTAAAAAACTAATCTATATGAGTACTTTGAACTTACTCCATTTAAAGTTGAAGTAATAAGGTATTTAATTAACCCATTACCTTCAACACTTAATTCAAAACTCTTTTCAAATGAGTAGAATTAACTTTCAGTCAATTTTGAGTTAACTACACTCATTTCATTTGATAAAGTTGACTGTTTGGTTTTACAGTGTAGTTTAGATAAAAGCTTCTGCCAATGATTAAACATAATTGTAAGCAAAAGGCAAAGCTGGTGAAGACAATGTATAGTGCAGCACATTATCCAAAACATGGCTTTCTGATATTTATTTTTATTCAATTTAAAATTTTTTGATGCGGCACAGTTTTTCTCTTGCCATCTGAAACTGGCTGACAAAACACATCATATATTCCACAATAAAGGCTCTTTGTTCCACTGGCTTAATTATTCAGCGTGGATTCATCTGGCAACAAGACAAAGGAGACTGAGAAAACATCTGCTATGCTAATGAGGTCTTACCTTCATACTATGATGATTTATCCTCCCCAGTCCATTATTTTAGCCTAAAAGTTGATAGTTTTTTAAATTAGCATTTGTATTGCACTTTGGTTTATTAAATGGATTATGGCACTTATTGAGGAACACAGAGAAGAATTATAGAATTGGATTTTTTTGGCAAATAAGCAAGTTAAAGATGATACAGTGTGTTTTATTTAGTTTGTATTAGCCCCTTTCACACATACAGACTTTTCCGGAAAAATTACTGGCAATTTTCCGGAAAGGGATCATGTGTGAACAGGCCCTTTTTGAAAACACCGGTAAATTCGTTCCGGAGATTTTCCGGAAAGAAAAGTTGTAACATTACCAGTAATTTGCCAGAATGCTGCTCTGTGTGAACGCAGAAGGAAAATTTCTGGAAAGAGCGTGTTCATGTTTAGAACGTGCTGACGTGAGACACCTACTCCAGCCAATCAGAACAATCAGATGCATTCACATCCGTGCTGTTTATGAAAATAAAAGCCTTTTGATACTTTTCCAGACACATTTAGCTGCTAGATGTTAGTCAGATATTGTTTCTATGTTCATTATTAATGCTAAATGTGGAAAAAATTATCGATAAAATGCTTATGATAAACCACTGTGAGTTTACCTGCAAGCCATGCGTTCAGCTAAATGATTGGTTGGTTGGATTGGATGGTTGGCGCTTCTGCCTTTGAATGTCTCTGGGACAAAGCAGCTGCATGAATGCTAAAGCTTTAAATAAAAGTAAAACCATCAACAAAAGCCTGACCCCTGTTGTGTTTACATATATAAACAGCCATTTAGAGGCCATTTCCGGTTAATGATGTCAGAATTTACCTGTATTTTGGAATTGATGTGTGAATGGTCTTTTCAAGAAAAAAATCTGGAACGTCTTTGCCTATGTGAACAGCACTTTTTTGAATTTACTGGTAAAGCCGTTCGAAAATTTTCTGGATATTTACCAGTATCACTGTGTGAAAGGGGCTATTGGCTGCCTCAACTCTTCTCGTCAAGCAGTTGATCTATGAATTTACTTACTATTTTATGTTTTCAGTTTGTCAGCAGAGTTTTTTTTAGATGCTTCTTTCTACTCAATTCTCTAGAGAATCGCTATGTGTGTGTGCTTACTTGTAGGCCTACTATATATATATGTTGAGGTCATCTGTCAGTTTGTGTAACTCCTTTAATTTTACCCAGCATTGTGGAACCTCCAAGCACAAAAATAAAAAAAGGAAAAAAACCTTGTCGCCTGAGGATTGAGTCTTTAGATGTGCAAATATACAGTGTAATGGGTATATCACATGCTTATGTACATTTCAGTGAGTCAGCTGTTTTGCTAGCGCGCTGCTTAGCATCACTGGGATGGTAATCCGTTACAGTACACCAAGCCTCTGTCAGGAGAATATAAGAAAAGAAAATTAAGCCACGACACTAAGCTGTACTATTTTGTGTGTGATACACTTCATGAAGTTGATTTGCACATCGATGGCACATTTTGAAGCTAATGTATTTGCTGTCATGAGACCTTTGTTTTTTAGCAAGATTGTTATTTTGAAGTTAGTTTGAAAAGAGAAGTTTTTACGATACAAAAAAGTCCTTGAAGAGTCAACCTGATGTGAAATTACAGTATAGGTACACTCTGTTCTTTTCCTTCTGCTTAGCTTTTTATTACTTGTTTATCTTCCATCTGCATTTCAGCTTTTGCACCTGTTTTTTCAGAGGTTAAGACTAAAAAGTTTTTATTTTGGACAAAAAGATGCTTTTTACTGATTCACATTACCCAGAATTGGCCAGCGGATATACAGCTCTAGAGCTATTTAACGAGTTCTGGTGGTTTATAGTAACAAAGAGCTGATTTTATGAGGCATTCAACCCTATACAGCATTTTTCTTCTGGCCATATACAGTATGGGTTGAGATGAGACTTCCTACTGTATCTCTCGTCTGCCTTATATAAATAAAAAAGTTATTTGATATACAAAGAAAACATATTTAAAGTTTTAAAACATATTTGTTGTGCATTTAGTGTTTTAACATTACATCTTTAAACGCTTAGGGCTCTATTTTAACGATCTAAGCACAAAGTCTAAAGCGCAAGGTGCAAAAGCATTAAGGGCGTGTCCGAATCCACTTTTGCTATTTTAAGGCTGAAAAAATTTGCTCTGCGCTGCGGGTCATGGTCTAACAGGGTTGTGCTTATTCTTATAATGAGTTATGGGTGTGTTTTGAGCATAACGTGCATTAAACCAATCAGAGTCTCAACTCCCATTCCCTTTAAGAGTCAGTCGCATCGTTTAATGGTGCATTTGCGATTTACATGCCGGACATGGTTACTGGAAAAACTGAATGCTTCACTAGCGGGAAAACAGTTAAACAGAACAACTGCAGCGCGAGGACAAAGAACGAGCCTCCTCCATTCAGCCTCTTTACTTTCTCTGTAATTTAACTCTTTATTTTTACTCCTTTACTTTCGTGGAGGAAACGATAGAAACTTACTCCACTGAAGACATCCATTAGCCTACATATTTAATTTCATTTGTTAAGCACACAAAGATTTGTTTTAAAACTATTTCTAAATTCAGTTCTAATTTCCAGCAAACGAATAGGTGAACAATAACAATGAAGTGTGATCAAAACACTGAGTTATATCCAAACACACATGCTATTCTTATGCCCCATATGCTGACGCATATGTCTCCAAAACCCAACAGGTGGACAAATCTAAACTTGTTTTTATTCAAACAAATATAAATATGCATATAATAAATACTACTATTACGCAAATGTAAACTGAAAAAAAAAACCTACTGAGGTGAAGAAGGCATGGAGGTAGTGGTTTTTATATTTATGATTAAAGTTTTTGTAACATTTCAATCCTTTATTTTTTATATGTAAAGATATTTGTGTATTGCTGTACATCCTGTGTGTATTAGGCAATGTGTAAGCGTTTGAACCTGCATAGGTGCATAACTAGCATGCTCTGCGCTGGACTTTAGACCTGCTTTTAGTTGGTCAATGGCGCAGTTTATTTCAGTTCCTCAAAATAGTAACGCGCCAACAATGCACCTTAACACTCCTCCTTTTTAAAACCAGAATACCCATGAGTCCACAAAGTGGCACAAATGGATTTCATATTTAAATAACGTGGTGCAAAATGTAAAAATTAAGGTAGCTCTGGTCTGAAAATAGCAACAAATCGCAAATTAAAATTGTGCCTTATTGCATGATAGGGCCCACAGTGTTAAAAATTATATTCATATTCATGGCATATTAAGGTGTAGGATTTTTTATTAAAATGACAAAGTCTTAAGGATTTTCATAAGTGTTGAAATATGTAGTTTGTTAGCAATTAAAAATATGTAAAAAAAACTTCCAATCCAAGTAATAAACAAATAGTACATAAACACCTGCTGCCCAAACCCAAGCATGTTTTTTTTTTATAGTTATGTGTGTGTGTTATTAGGTTTAAAATGTGTATGATTTTGTGTTCCTTAAAGAAAATAGTCATTCATTCATCATTCATTTTCTTTCGGCTTAGCCCCTTTATTCATCGAGGGTTGCCACAGTGGAATGAACCACCAACTTATCCAGCATATGTTTTACACAGCGGATCCCCTTCCATGCTGCAACCCAGTACTGGGAAACAGCCATACACACTCATTCACACACATACACTACGACCAATTTAGTTTACTCAATTCACCTATAGCGCATGTCTTTGGACTGTGGGAGAAACCCACGCAAACATGGGGAGACCCTGCAAACTCCACACAGAAATGCCAACTGACCCAGCCGGAACTCAAACCAGCGACCTTCTTGCTGTGAGGCGATCGTGCTACCCACTGCGCCACCGTGTCGCCCTAGAAAATAGTTATTTTAAGGTAATTTGCAACTTCCTCTTGGTTGGCACCTATTTATAAATCATACTAAGAAGCTTTCTTCATTCTGCATATATCGCTGACTCATGCACATTCCAGATAATGCACACATAAACACACACAAAAAAATCTTTCATGTAAATGGCATAGCTCTAAAGTGGGCACATTTCCTGCTACAGTCCTATCAGTCAGAACACCTGCTGTGATATATGAGTCCAGATTTCTCTTCCTAATGGAGTTCAATGACACAGGAAAAATGACGATATGCAATATGGAGCATGTCTTGGATGTGCCAAGTTACTTATGGGGTCTTCGCTAATGTAGGCCACATCTCTTATTTTTTTGCCTTTGTTGTTGCAATGTGAAGGACACTGGGTGATTTTCTGCTGACGGACTGCCAACACTGCAGGAGAGCGAGGGTTGGTGTCAACGAACCTTTCCCCTTGTGGCCTTGCTTGGATATAACATAGTAATGTGACATTGCTCTTTCCCCAGATTCTGCCTAAACTGAAGCTGGGAAGCAGTCCAGACCCCCTAGACAAGTCCACTTCCAGCGGATCAGTGGGAAGTGAGAACTGTGGAGAGCCACTGATGTACATCTCCCTGTCTGCCTTTAGTCACTTGTTTTTAGAGTTGATGAGGCAGGTTTTCTGTTTTCTTTGTGAAAGAATTTTACTGCAGTGGGATAGAAAAAATTATACTACTGTCAGGATTCTGCCACTCCGGTCTTGTTAATTCTTGTTTTGGTAGAGTCCAGACACTAGTCCTGTCTTGTATGTTGTGCTTGGTTCGAGCACTCATTTTCTGTCAATGTGTGGCTTTTGTATGAGCGCCGTCTCGGCTGCGCCTGGGCCGTGTGCGTTCCCGCTTGATGCGGGTGCGCGAGGTCTGGGCATGCTTGGGACACACGCTCTTGTCCTGGTGTTTGTTCCGTATGCAGTATGGTATTTCATTCTCAACGTCTCAGTCTAGTTGGTTTAGGTTTTGGTTGGTGCTGGGATGAGTGCACGGTGAGTTTTTATTTATCATGTATTCGTGTCTTGCGTTCAGTCTTCTGTTGGTGTTGTGTTTAGCACGTGGTACATGTTTACATGCGCCGTGTGCTTTTTTTTGTCTCATGTAATGAGTTCTGTCATTAGGTGCATTCGACATGAAGCACGGCTGCAGCCGATGATCAACAAGATTAGCCGAGTGCAGGCGTGGGCGGAGTTGAAAACGGAGCCGTCAAACCGGCCACTTCGGGGGCTCAAAGTTGCTGCAGTCATGATTACCAATCACATGGCGTGATCATTTACTTATTTGTTTATTGCAATAGCAACAAAAGATTTACAGTACAAATAAAACAGAATACAGTCTCTACAAACTATAGTTCATTTTAAACAAGGGAATTATGAATTAAATTTAAGTAGCCTACATAACAAATGCTTGAGAAATAAGGGGAAAACCAGAGGGCACAAAAAAAAGGAAATAAATATCCACGAATAGGATTATTTTGGATAATGAAAGCATTTTTAAAAAAGCACTTTAATCCAAAAAGATTGAACAAAATGACCAAAATAAATGAGCTACACTTTAAGTAGACATTTCCCAGAAAGAGCAGGTACATCAATGACACTTTTAACATTTTTGCATAAATGGCTTGACAGGAAATAAAATATTTTAGAAATATATATTTTTATATAACTTAATTTGCTAAGAAATCGCCAGGATCAACGATGATAATTATTTTATTACAAGTCTGTAAGACTTATTTGAGTTAATATTTAGGTTGTTGATTAAAATATAAATATATAAATTATTTAAATCGTTTATGGAGCTGAATACAGTAGTCTGTATAAAAAAGGCTGAATAAACCTGTGCAAACAATCTAGTCTTTATGAACAAATTATTTAACAAAAGATGATACTGCAATAAAATATTGTAGTCTTTTAATAAGCATGATGTGTACAAGATAGAGAGGGTATGAACAGTTAATTGATTGTTTTTGAAATTTGTCCAATAATTAACGCAAAACACACGTGGTTGTTGTCATGCTGTGAACTTGGCCAATCGTGTTATATTGGTGTCGTCATCTTAGCTCCAGCAGGTGCTCTTCAGATGCTGCACTGGCTGAATCAGTCGTCTGATCTCGGAGCGCTGTCGCTGTACTTTGATGCCACATGTGACAGTCACATGACGTCGGCGCAGCGTCAATGCGGCCAAAATTTCTAACCGGCATGCAATGCTTTAAGACAGATTTCGATCTATCAGCACAGTGCTGCATGAAGTCAAACGCACCTATTGGCTGCATGTTCTAGTCTCATTTTATGTGAGCACATGGCTTGTGGTGTTTCTTTGTGTCAAGTGCTCTCTTGTCTGTTGTCTAGTCCCACCCTCCTTCTTAACCCATTATTAGTTTATTATGTTCACCTGTTTGTTTGTTAATTTTTTCTGCTCATCATCTCCCCATGTCTGCTGTCCTGTGCCAATTTGTCGTCTATACTCTCCTGTGTTTCTGCTCCAGTCCTGTCTTGCCAGCCCAGTCAAGTTTGTGTGGCATTTTGTTTGTTATGTTTTCCCCCCTCGGGGTGGTTTATGTTATCTTTTTGTTTTTAGTAAATAAAAGCCATCTTATGTTGCATTTGAGTCCTCGCTTCCTCATCTTTCATGAAACCCATGACAACTACTTTTACTTTTAGAAATTAAAGGGATAGTTCACCCAAAATGCAAAATTCTGTTATCATTTACTCACTATTAGGGATGCTCCAAATAATAGATTAACCGTTAACCAAAAGGGTGTTTGCAGTTTAAAATCAAATGAAAGCAGAGGCAGGTTTTCTGTTGAGGTGCAGCAGTGTTCGTGTTGTCAAAATGACGGATAACTTTAAATGATGGAGGAGAGACTTGTGGTTGCTGTTTCAAGTTATCCAGAGCTCTATGACTTTACAAATCTTGAATATCACAATGGTTGTTTTCTACAGTGACATAAAAAAAGAGCACCTTCTTTTTTTCTTGTCAACAAAAAAGGCAGTGCGGTGCGCCTCGCGTTTTTGGCCCCCTGATGTGCAACAAATATATGTTAACTTGCGGGACAGTAACACGTGTAACCACACGTGCCTACAGATGTATTTTGTCAAAGAAGCAAAATGAAAGAAGAATATTTCTGGTCACAGTTTGATACAGACGAGTTGACACAAACCAGTGCTGATGCTGATTGTCTCTGTGCTGCCTGCAGCTGCGTTATAAACTCAACAAACAGGCTATTGATGATTTAGTGTACAACCAACAAACCAACCTTTTTTCCATTTAAAAAATTAGTTATTAATAGTTGTTATATAGTATCAATTTTTAAAATAGCCTACAAAATCTACGAATCTGTGAATCAAACAAATTCAATGATTTTCTTGAATTTTGCACACTGATAACTCCGCACTAAATGGAAGCTTTCATTTTATAGCTTATAAAACATGTATGCAAATTTATGCAATATCATATGTAAACAACAAAATTGTTATATGCTATAGTAGCCTATACTTTACGAAAAGTTGACATATGAGCCCTAAGGTTCACACGCAGTGTGCACACATGAACCGCAAGTGAGACGAGTGAGACGGAGGAAATAGGTCATTATGACATAATCTTTAAACTAATGACTTCTATTAAAAATACTGAAAGGGGGTTTGTGATATAAGAATAACAGCGGAGCATTAATTAAATGCATATTTTGCATGAATCGATCGATTTGAGGTAGCCTGATATTTTTATTTGACGGAAGAAAAAAACATGATTGGAATAAACAGCCTATGCCGGTTCTTAAAAAAGATTCAGTCAGTGTTTTCATTTTGCAATCAAAATTTGTTATTTAATTGAAAAATATCTAGGGCTGGCCTATTTATTTTATTATTTTAATTTAGTTTATTCTTTTTTTCTATGCTGTTTTTTTTATTAAATAATATTTTAATATTAATCTGTTAACGGTTAATAATCGGTTAACGAGCTGCAGTTGTTGGTTGGTAAAATAAACAGAACTGAGCATCCATACTCACTATACACTTGTCACAAGTCTGTTTGAGTTTCTGTCTTCTGTTGAAGACTAACAAAAAGAATTTGAAAAATGTTACATAGTATTTATTTTCCCAACTATTGAAGTCGGATGAGGCAGTGGCGCAGTAGGTAGTGCTGTCGCCTCACAGCAAGAAGGTCGCTGGTTCGAGCCTCAGCTGGGTCGGTTGGCGTTTCTGTGTGGAGTTTGCATGTTCTCCCCGCGTTCGTGTGGGTTTCCTCCAGGTTCTCCAGTTTCCCCCACAGTCCAAAGACATGCAATACAGGTGAATTGGGTAGGCTAAATTGTCCGTAGTGTATGTGTGTGAATGAGTGTGAATGGATGTTTCCCAGAGATGGGTTGCAGCTGGAAGTGCATCCACTGCGTAAAACATATGCTGGATAAGTTGGCGGTTCATTCCTCTGTGGCGACCCCAGATTAATAAAGTGACTAAGCCGAAAAGAAAATGAATTAATGAACTATTGAAGTCAATGGTTACAGGTTTCTAACATTTTTTTAAATGTCTTTTTTTTATGTGTTTAACAGAAGAAATAAATTCATAAAGGTTTGGAATCACCTGAGGGTGAGTCAAGAGTGAGTACATTTTCATTTTTGGGTGAACTACTCCACTGAAAAGGCCTAGATTTTGAATTTAAAATTTTGGCTTTATTTATTTGCACAGTATTGTATATAAAATATATTTGAAGTTAAACTAATAAACACAATATAGCATGTTGAATATGTGCCATGCATAAATTAAACAGGTAAGAAAGCATTCAATTATTAACTCTTACATTTATTTTATTAAAAAGTATGATCATGGTTAAAATTACTACTTGTTGAATAAGCAGTAAGTTAGTCAAATTGTGAGAGACTGAAACAAACAATATTTATTGAATTTTACTATACTTGAAATGTTTTAGAAATATTGGTGACCTGCTTTTTGTTGTTGTCCATTAGAAACTGAAAACTAATATAGTTAAAGGATTAGTTCACCCAACTGAAAATTCTGTAATTAATTACTCACCCTCATGTCATTTCAATACCCTTAGACTGTTGTTTATTTTTGGAATGCAAATTAAGATATTTTAGTTTCCTCTTTTTCCATAGACAGCAATGGTATTCAAATTCCAGAAAATAAGTCTGTTTTGTTTTAAACGTGCACCCTGACCTGACTCAAGAGAGAAGATATAGGCTAACAAAGTCATGTTTACATTTTTTTGGCCGCATAAAAGTGTTCTTGGAGCTTCGTATGTTGCCGTCTATGAAGGATGAGGGAGCTCTCAGATTTCACCTAAATATCCTTATTTGTGTTCTGAAGATAAATGAAGGTATCAGGGGATTGGAACAACATGAGGGTGAAAAATAATAACAGGATTTTAGTTTTTGGGTGAACTAATCCTTTAAGGAAAACCCTTTAGGGCAGGGATGTCAAACACAATTCCTGGAGGGCCGCAACCCTGCACAGTTTAGTTCCAACCCTGCTTCAACACACTTACTGGTAGGTTTCAAACAAGCCTGAAGGACTCAATTAGTTTGATCAGGTGTGTTTAATTAGGGTTGGAACTAAACTGTGCAGAGCTGCGGCCTTTTAGGAACTGAGTTTGACACCTGTGCTTTAGGGCAACTAAATTAGCTCCTACCTCCAAAACCAATGATAGATGTACGTTGATTTTGCAAATACATGCTATACAAAACACCAGAAAGGTATTTTAGTGCTAGAAGACAAAAAGTAAGCTAATGTTAGCTACATTTACTTCCATTAGTTGCATTACTTATGCATTTACATTCCCTGTTATCATGAAACACAACCCGCTGCGGTTTACTAATGATCTGGAAAATCACCATAGGGGAATTTTAGTTTTTGTAACTGAGTTTCTACGGTAAAACTAGCCAGTGCGAAAGACTAATCAAGATAAGGCAGTTTTTGACCCACAGAATAAAAATTGGAAATCTTCACTTGTATTACTTATTTGTACATATTACTGTGGAATGAACAAATAAATATGTTTATTAATAAAATTATTAGTTCACAAAACTAAACATTCAAAAATCAGAAAAGAAACCAAAACCATTGTCAAAACACAGGATAAAGAATGTTTAACACTTACATTACCCAATTCACTATGAAATAGATAAATAATAAGCCTGTGTTTTGTAATTGTTACCACCTGAGACATGTAGAAACCGTGTCATCCCTTTTTTCCTTTTATAGTGTTTAACTTATCTATTAATTAACATTTCAGCATCATTTTGATTACTAAAGTTAAACAAAATCAAATGTATTTCATTGAGTGTATATTGTCTAACTCTGTTACCTACTGTATTAGTATTTATGAATGTTTATAAACTTTTCCAAGAACACCTTATCACAGTGCAAATGCAAAAAACCTGCTCTTGGAAAGTACACTGTGTTTTATAACTCACTAGCCTCCTTGGTGTGTGACATCCTCACACTTTAAATATCACCGATCACACAAATCCAGGGTTCTAGGATTCAGAAATGAATCAGACAGAGGATGCTGAGCTAAATGTTTTTAACATACCCAAAGCTTGTGTCAGACTCCAGCTTAATCTATCCATTCATCAAAGATCCTCTGACTAAATCTGGCTCTTTCTTAAGAAAAGATCAACTAAAGCCTCATCAAACTGCATCAGGACTCTCTTTCAAACAGGTGAGGCGTGCATATATTAAACGTAGTGTTGTTGTTGATACACTGAGTGTTCTTTCAAAGCAGTCTCATTTGTAACCTGGTGTGTTTCTCCAATATCATTTTGGGCATATGTGAACATAGCAAATGCATTCACGCCAAAACAATCGATAACAAACCCTGGAGTGGTTTACTAATGGTGAGAAGGAACTCCAATCCAAGTGGCCATAACACAAGGCTACCACAATACATGATGAGTTATTATGTATGTACTGAAAGATAAATAGCAGTGTTTCTTTTGCTAATGCCTATCAAAATTAATTGTGGGTTATCCTGAAGCAAATAAGAAGTGAATTGCCACAATTACATTTGGTTGACGGAACATACATCAGAACAGCTGTCAAAAACATAATAAAATAGAAATGACGCCTTGATTTTTGCTCAAAAATGATGAAGTAATGCATCTACAAAGCCTCAATAAGCCTGCAGAGCTTTTGCCAATCTATTCTGAAAAATGACTGAATTGAATCCTGGAACTTATGTGCGATCTGACCAATGAGAGTTTACTTGCATGGGAAACATTTTGGTCCCATGGGAAATATTGCAGTGTGAAAACAAATCAACCAAACCAAAGAAGAAGTTTTTAATCCTGGTCTCGGAACTAATCAAACAACCTACAAGAATGAAAATGCCCCAAGTGTCTTTTACACATTTTCACAAAGTGTTTGAACTTTGAAATAAAAGTGGGTTTCCTTCAGACTGTAAATCTATACTTCATAACAATTCAGCTTTAATCAAAGCTGTGCATGCTAGAGCCCAGTGTTTAGTTTAAAGGGTCATAAAACCCCGATCTTTCAGTACAAGTCTACCTCAGAATTTAAAAAAAAATTGCTTCATGATGGGTGTGGAGCGCTGAGAGCAGAGGGACGACTGGGCATGGCCAGCAGAGCAAGGGAGAAAGAGGGGAGCGAACAACGGTTGTCAGTTGGCTCACAAAATGAGACACAAACCGTGAGTAGAGACATGATTTTATAGTTTACAAAGTTAAAATGCAAAAAAAAAAATAAACAGTAAGTAATTTAATGCCCTGCTACATATGTTATTTGTAATTTTATATACACATAACCACAATTTGTTATTTTATTATAAAGACAATCATGTTTATATAAACACTATAAATGAGGAGGATTTTAAACATGTGCGAAAACACAGCACAGATAGCTGATGTGTCTGAATGGTAACAAACTCAACTGATAAAAGCTATGCAAGTGCTCTCATGAATAATTAAGACGCAGGGTCTTTTCATACGATAAGAAAACTCCACAATAAATAATAATGAGAAACTGACGAATCATCGCTCCACTAGCAGTTGCGTGCTATGTCACCGGTTTTGATCCCGCCCCAAAAATTATTTTAAAACCTGGAAAATAAATTAGCTGACAAAAGCTCAAAATTATCCAGTTTTCCCCACAATTAAAGCTGACATGTGCTAACATTGTCTTAACTGATGTTCAACACACACAAATCTATTAAAATATAAAAAAAAAGTACTGAAGGGTTTCTTGAACCTTTAAAGAAAGAAAGATCTTTAAAGAATGAGAGTCATGCTTGCATCACATTTGAGTTTTGCATGTTGTTATGGTCATATCTGAATACTATGTACTACTGTACAGTAAGAAAGTGGCTTTTCACAATGAGGAAATTAACATTTCTTAGAAGTAAAAGAAAGTTAACACTGAAACCCCAAGAGGGTGCATACAGCTAATCTGAATTAATTACAACCAGCTTCATTAAAGTATTCATATTTCTCATTACCGTGTAGTTAATTTGCTACATATGATAATCTGTCATGTTTTTCACATACCTTGTAAATGTGTTTATTTTCAAGAAAAAGCACAGTTCTATCTACTGTATAACACATTGGTTTCCTTAGACAGCATGTCCCAGTGGCAAGGCACTAGGAAGTTGATGTTAAACACTATTCTTTTAGCAAGATGTAAAGAGTTAAACTACTTATAAAGAACAAAATGATTAATGCAACTACAAAAATGTATGAAAACTAACAAAATATTAACCACTAGGCAAAAACTCTACCCAAAAAAGGTATCACGACTATGATCTTAAAATGGATGAAAGCAAGATTGTTTGTACTGAAATAAATTATTCAGATAACTAATTAAAACTTAACATGACAGCAGCCAGAAAGAGTAATTACAGCCTTTATTTTTATGTCACAGGGTGACACTGGCAGTTTTACTGGCAGATGCTTCATTGAAGTGTCCTTGTCAATGCTTTTAACCAATGTCGCCTCCACAGGGGTCATCAGTCACCAGTACAGCAGGCTCACTTCTGCTGGACGCCAGGGTCAAACAAGCACACTAGAGAGGGCCATCACATCATTAATAATGCTCCACAGTAAGTCCTTGCTAAAGTAAAATCTCAACTTTGACTAAAGGACAAAAATGATGCCACTTTATTTCACAGACATAATAAATGGACACCAATCCTCATCTAAATGTGACCAGTCTGCACAGACTATGATTAAAGCTGCAGATGTGGAATAAGACTTCTTTGAATAAGACTTGACCTGTATTCATTTTAATTTGGGTATTCGGCATTTTTTAGAATAATAATTAATAGATAAATAAAACAGTTTTCAATGTTGTTTTAACTAAAAAACGAAAACTTTTTCCCCCTTTAAACACAAAATATTTTATATTTTGAGAAACATTTAGCATATTTTGGAACAGTAAACATGTCAGGCTAAATAATTCGAATGAATCATTGACTTCTGCTGTCTTCATTAGTTTCCAAAACAGATCTCATTACCATTTAAAACGGCATCTTGGATATCTTTTCTGCTGGAGATATCGTTGTCCTAAAAAACTTAAAATGTAAAAAAAAAAAAAAAAAAAAAAAAAACGAACACATACCTTAGGAACGGATTAGCAGAGCCTTTGACAGTTTTAAAACCTTGACTTTTTCAAATCGCGGTATACCTTGAAAACGGTTATCGACCCATGCCAAGTCTACAGCCAATCAGAACGTAGTACACAATGCGCTAATTAGGATGCGCTGTAAAAAAAAAAAAAAAAAAAAGGAAACCGATTGCAACAAACCATTTCAGTTAAAAAACTAATCCTAATGTCTACTGTGAACTTAATCCATCCAAAAACACAGATAAGCAGAATCAATTTTTGTACTGAATTGGTTCAGACATCGTCTCCTTCTAAATGTGAATTGCCTACATAAACCTGTTTAAATGCATCAGATGTGGGCGTGGCTTAAAACTAATCATTCTTATCTAAATCCCATCCAACATCATAATTAAAACGAGCTCAATCTGTCTATTATCCAAAGATGTTCTTCTGATAATTACTTCAATAGATAACGTGTTTCCTCTTGAGAGCGGAACCCAAACTTCTGAAACTGCGCAAATCTCTCCGCGACCTTCTAAACTCTTCTCACAAGTCGAGATTATCGGTAGTGACAGGCTTTTTGAAACGCGGGAATCAAAATAAAGTGCCCAGAATCTTGCCCGAGTCCCCTAAGGATTGCGGTGGCAGACGCCGTGAGGAGCTTCCACGGGCTCTTTTAAGCGGAGCTGACAGGAACTACAGTAATGAGAGAAGTGACTGTGCCACAGATATGCATCTCGCCGACTGACAGCGAGGCCTGAACCGTCCCATCGCTCAATGTGGGAGGAGAGGAGGTGACAGCAAGACAGCCATGCAATTTGAAGTGCCTCTCATCTGCATATTGATTGGGAACTTTATCACGCATCACTAATGAGCGAATGGCTCAGTTTTCCAAGATGATGATAATGTTGATCATCATCAAGGCTTCAGTCTCAGTTAATATTCAGCCTTCTCCGTCTACGACACTCGGCTCCATTCAATTAACATTTCACACGCCGGCTGCCAATCGACACCTCCGCTGTTTAATAAAAGAAATTCTCCAGATATGGTTGACTGTGCCGTAATTGCACCGATACGTCTCCAGTGTTGATAAAACACATGAAAGACCATATTTCATTACACTGTACTTGTGCTCCACGAATTGCCAAAAGATCTATTTAGTTACATTTTTTTGCCAGTCTCTACTGTATCATTGCCATCTTGTATAAATATTGTTTTAAAAAGACAACTGATGATCCCAAGTGGAGGGCATTAGCATGCATGATAATAAAAAGCTGATTGTTGAGCTACAGTATGAGTCATAAGTTTACACTACATAAAAAGTGGTATCTGACTCATTCTTTAAGGCTTTTAATGGAGTTCACAATTCTTTTATTTCACAGCACTGATATCAGCTGAAATGGCAATTTCGATACGGCAATGCTAGTCAAATGTTTTATTGCCTTGTGTTTTTGCAGTCAGTATGATCTACATACCCGTAGGCGGGTGGGGGGTGGGGGTGGTTCGGACGACCCACCCACCATAACCAAAAGAATTTGTCCTTTTAAATATTTTATCTATTTTTTAAAATAATTTTATAATAAAGTGTAATTTTAACAACTATGGCCAGTAATTCGAATCCCATGGAGCTTCAAAGCCACAATAATGTGACGCGAGTCACGTGACATAACCCACCGAGCGGTAATGTTTGAATCTTTGATGTGGCATCTAGGGCTGGGTGATTCATCGAAAAGAAATCGAAATCAATATTCAGAACCTTCAATCGATCAAATTTTTCCAGGTCAATTTTTTCAATTACTTTCCCTACCGCGTGTCCCCGTTCTGTTTACACTTTTGCGTTGAGCGCAACGTAAGGTCTGGCGCAGGCTTCACACAGTATGCCATTGCCATGACTGATGCAGAAGCTGACCTTAAAATTTAACTACACGTCACGACGACACATATTACAAGCTCTATGATTGGTCAGCTTGGTAGCGTTGATGAATGTAGGCGGCATGAGGAGGGCAAAAAAAAAATAAATAAATAAAAGAATCGTTTATTAATTGTAATCGAGTTAAAATGTTCAATTAATCGAGATTTAGATTTTAGGCCAAATCGCCCAGCCCTAGTGGCATCCTTATCCATACTGAATAATGGGTCGAAAAGAGCAAGAGACGGAAGAGAAACCAGGCAGCAGCATCATTGTCGCAAAATATTGAACATGTTCAAAAAGACTGCCAAACAGGGTAAAGCTAACGTTACTTACTTCTTAACAGATGAGAATATATCCCTACCATGAGGTTCTAGGGTAACTGGCCACATTAGCCGGGATGTCCTGTATATTGGGCATTATTTATTTGTCCCGTACATAATCTCCCATTCCCTATTTTTTTACATGAAATTATTTTAAAATAACGTCCAATGAAGCTGAAAAAAGACGCTAATCTTGTCATGTTCGTGTTTTAATAAAGGGAGGTCAGAGGCAGCTCCTAGTGGGTGGGACTTGAGCTTCAAGTGGGCTGTACAAACCTGGGGTTTTGATTTATTTAATGTTTTGTACATAACACGGAGTCCAATGTTGTGCTTTATGAATGTCTACACCTACCCAAACCCTAAACCCAACCTCACAGTAACTTGATGTGTTTTATTATCTGCTCCACCTACATTATATAATGAACAGTACATTACCTAATTACCTGCAGCGATACCTACTTGGAGTTTCTGAGGTCGTTTACACCTGGTCACTTCATTCGTTTTATTCTGATCAGATATAAATCTGATCACTCAAATCACTTCAGAAGGTGGTCTGGGACACATTCCAGACGAAACTGGACAGGTCTAATATATTTTTTAGACACAATTGATTTAAATAAAATAAATTATGACTCTGAGAAAGTCTGACCTGCGCCTGTTTACAGCACCTGTAGGAAGTCCCCATAAAAATGAAAAAACAACATGTGTGTTTGGACTGACAACATTTGCACATTATTTTTATTTTTGGTCATTATTTTTGTTACTGCAAAAGGCATGCTCATGATTCCAGAAGACATGATTCCAAAATATTTCATATAATGTCACCAAAATGCTGTATTTATACTTCTTAATCAAATACAAAATGAAAAAAAAAGGTCCACTTTTAGACAAAAAGAACCCCCTTTTAGTAGGCTGGCTATGGGCCTGATCTAAAATATAGAGTTATATAAAAATAAAAAAAGTAGTTTAAAATTGTATTATTTAATAAAATTATAAATCATAATAACAATACATAAAATATAAATCACTATAACAAAACATTTTTGGTTTTCAGGCAAGTGCATCCAGAAGTCTGTTTTCGGTTTTGGCCAGAATTTTCATTTCAGTGCATTTCTAATTTGGAACTAATTTCTAGCTTAGTATGAAATGTCTTTCTTGGTTTGCAAGTTAACATGTTAATATAAAAGTTCTCGATATTGTATTAGCCCTAAAATAAACACTGCACAAACAGCTTTGATAAAAAAATTAAGCCTTTTTTTATAAAAAAAATATAAACAAACCAGACGTAAAGCTACTTTGATTGAAACAAAATCATCCTGAATCAGTCTAGTATTATAATTATTCCATCATTAGTAATATTTATACCAAAACCAAGTAAATAAACCTTTTATATTTAGCACACAAGGTGTCAGTTCTTAATACAAATCTTAATATCTTGTATAATTTGTTTTCTGGAGTAAATATATATTATTGCAGTCATGTAAATATATTTTAGTGGTGAAGCAAGACAAAAATACACATAAAAGAATCAATTTTGCATTAGACTTTTCAGCCAAGCCACACAGATGGTGTGAAAATTCATCTGAACTCTCTTGAAAGCACCCAAAATTATTCCCATCCCTTTATAGTGCAGAGCATTAGATAGTTTGCCTTGATCGTGGTCGAAACAAATGGGATTTAGCATTACTGTGCAAATGTTCTGCGACCAGCCTACAACAACAGCATGAAATACAGTACCTTACAGTTTTAAAGGTTAAGCTGCACTCTGTGGAAATGCCTGAGGAATAGCAAGTGCATTCAATGCATGCATAATGATTTCCCAGTTTTGCCACTCTATAATTTACGTTGAAGTCTTGAGGGATTGCATCAGTGCAAGCAAAATTGGCCATTTAACTAATTGGGCCAAACCAAATGGGAATAGAGGTCAAAACCAAATGAACACCAATGAATATATATTGGCAGTTTTCTCAAATCTTTAACTCGACCCATTAACTTAAATGTCCACTGTTCATTTCAAAATGTTGCTGACAACAAATATATTCCTGTAATGATCATTAGAGGGACTAACTGGTTCACAGTGAACGGTGCATGTCCCCGGAAGCGAAGGGGAGTGTATTTCTTTAAGCAGGAGAAACTTAAGAGTACTTTTGCGTTCTGCTACAGTAGTTCAGCAGGCTGCAGGCGGTTTATTGATGCTTCTTCAAACCGTGAGAGGAAGGCTTGCTTTTATCTCCTGGGGAGCTGAAACGAGCGCTGGGGTTAAGTCATGCATTCACTCTTCTTCCAACACAGCGGAAATTTTCCATTCAAGCTCCCAGTACACAGGGAGTCCTGTTTATAATCTGCTGCTTTGCTTGCACAATTTGTCAATGGCATCCCATGTCCAAAGTATTGTGAAAATTATTCATTACTCAAAACGTTACTTGGCGTGAGACTTGAGCAAACGTAACATGTCCTGTTTTTGTAGAACCACATTTCAATAGCAAATAAATAAATAAAAAATGGCACAACCGCATTAAGGTGAGTGTGTTTTTCTCCATTATGTAAATGTCTCAGTTGATGTTATTTCACATCTGCTGATTCGCCTGCGCTTTCCACGCTGGATCAATTGCTGTGGAAGATTAATGCCACAATAAACGGCATACTGCACAACGTCTCTCTCCAAACGATTTCCATTGACTTCATACCAAGCTACAAATTAGTTCCAAATCTCTTTCAGCATGTCAGCGATGTCAAAAAAAGTGACTGTGAACTCCATTAAAAGCCTTAAACAATGAGTCAGAGGACATGTTTGTTTGGTTTTTTTTGTGTAGCATAAACTTGTGACTAATATTGTAGCTCGATAATCAGCATTTGCATTTTATTTGATGCATGGCTCTTCTAGTGGATTACATTTCTGGCTCCGTGGCTCCTCTTTTGTGCTCTTTTGTTACATGGTTCGAAGGACTCCACGGGATGCCTGGCACACCAAAGCTTGGTTTTCATTCCTTTAAACCTTTGTTAGCTTTGTGCATGCATCAATGTATACACATCTAGTATTGGATGAGAGAGAGGCGGTTCAGAGAGAGAATGACCCCTTTAGGATTTTATCTATGAATACTTTCCATGCAAGTACAGGATTTAAACATTTGAATAAACATACAGTTGAAGTCAAAATTATTAGCCCCCCACTGAATTATTAGCCCCGTTTATTTTTTCCCCAATTTCTGTTTAACAGAGGGAAGATTTTTTTCAACACATTTCTAATCATAATAGTTTTAATAACTCATTTCTAATAACTGACTTATTTTATCTTTGCCATGATGACAGTACATAATAATTTACTAGATATTTGTCAAGACACTTATACAGCTATAAGCTATAACTATACAGCTTAAAGTGACATTTAAAGCCTTAACTAGGTTAATTAGGTTAACTAGGCAGGTTAGGGTAATTAGGCAAGTTACTGTATAACGATGGTTTGTTCTGTAGACTATCAAAAACATATTTAGATTAAAGGGGCCAATAATTTTGACTTTAAAACAGTTTTTAAAAAAATTAAAAACTGCTTTTATTCTAGCTGAAATAAAACAAATAATAAGAAGATTTTTTTCTCCAGAAGAAAAAATATTATCAGACATATTGTGAACATTTCCTTGCTCTATTAAACATAATTTGGGAAATATTTATAAAAGAAAAAAAATTCAAAGGGGGGCTAATAATTCTGACTTCAACTGTAAATAATTGCATTCTGTCATCTGAGGCTAAATTAATATCTTAACATTTTGGGTTAATATCTAAACATTTTAGGCTAAAATTATACATTCAGAAAGGGAACAGTATAATACAGTAATTTAGACAGTTTGCACAATTCTAGTACTGCAAGGTGGATCTTGGAAATAAACGGTTAAAAAAAATCTCTATGCAAATATCATACATTTGGTCTGTTTTGTAAAGGTATGTTTACATAAGATACTATAAAACACATAAAGACAACAGTTATGTCAAAACAACCCCACATAGATTGGCAACCACTTAAAAAAGGAAGGATGTATGGATGCCAGTCCAGTAATTGGAGATGTGTTAACACTTAAGTAATGCATGACATAACAAAGTTGAATTTTTGTAATTTACACAGAGACAAAAGCTACACATTTCATTGAAAAAAGTTCAAGGTGAGATTATAGATATACAGTGAGTAACAGTTTAAAATGACCACTACTGCCGTGTGTGACACCGGCGCAAGACTAATGCCCCATTCACATGGGGCGTCAGCGGCAACGCTTCCCATTCACTTTGAATGGGTGATGTCAGGCGTTGCCGAACTGCATTGTGGATTTGTCAGATTTCTTCATGCAAATACATCAGCTCAGACAGTAGTTGATTGCGGACTAATTTCATTGGCTGATGCTGCCATGACGATCACGTCAGCCCCAACTTCAGCCACGCCCTTTGTCAAGCGTTGACGCTGAAGCCCCGAGTAAATCGGGCAAAAGGGATTACGAAAATGTGATTAGAAAAATAAATAAATAAATAAATAAAAAAGGATTTACTAATCAAACGTCCTTTTGATAGATCATATATATATATATATCAAAAGTTTGGGGTCAGTGGGATTCTTAAATGTTTTAAAATAAGCTTATTTTGCTTACCAAGGCTGCATTTATTTAATCAAAAATACAGTACAAATTGTAAAATTGTGAAATGTTATTGCACTATAAAATAACTGTTTTAATAATTTATTCCAGTGATTTTAAAGATGAATTTTCAGTCTTCAGAGTTAAATGATCCTTCAGAGATCACTCTAGTAATAATAACAACAACAACAGCAACAATAATAATAATTATGATTATTATTATTATTAATAATAATAATGGTAATAGTAATAAAAGCAATAGTGACTGGAGTAAAAATTTCATTTGAAACTACATACAATAAGTAATAAATAAATAATATTATCAAGTATTTAACAATTTACATTTTTTTTACATTTAATAAATGCCACTTTGATGAATAGAATAAATTATTAAATAAAATGTAAAATAAAAAATAAAAGCTGACCCCAAACTTTTGACAAAATGTATCATTAAATCAATTATTTAAACAAGTTTCATTACAAATGATCCATTTAAAAAGCTTAATTAAACTGAACTGAATCAAGCAAAAAAAACTGTGGTAAACAACATTTAAACTGAAGTAAATAACAAGGAATTATAATAATTATAATAATAATAATAATAACAAGGAAGTTAAATGTTGTTCTTTTTAATTCCTCGTTATTTACTTCAAAACTAATTGGAATTCAATCTTTTCTTCGCAAAGCCAATTTGGATAAAGTTGTCTGATTAAGATGACGACATTTTTGGTGAACTATCAATTTAAGAGACTTGAAAGCTCCAGTTCCCATTCCTTATAATTGACTGTAAAACCTCCATATGAGAAAGTCGCTGTACAGTAAATGATAGCAGACTTGTAATTTCCATCTGACCTAAACCCCATAAAGTATTTTTAACACACATCCGCATATATAAAACACAAACGGCCACTATTTATTAGAATGACCCAAAAGCAGAAAGCGTGCACAACCAAGCAAGTGATACAATTCTTTGAGAGAAGAGTGAGAAAGCAGCATCCGCCACATCAATAATGAATAGAGGAATGGCTACAGGGCAGGAGCAAAGCTGTTGCTCACTTCCAAAAAAAAGGGAGACAGAAGAAATGAGAGAGGAGGATCTGGAACTGCTCTCATTTTTATTAATAGAAGCTTATTAATTAACCCCAGAGGTGTTAAATATAGCCCAGACACTCAGGCAGACAACAGGCTTTTGGCACAGCGGTGAGAACTGAAACAAAACCTGTAACATCTGCTGCTGCGTCTGCACCTGAGCCCACAAAACCCACCCAGTGTCCATCAATCCAAACTGGAGGACTGCCCACCTCACCGCTGGTCAAACGGGCAGCAGGGGTGCTGACAAAGCCCAGCGCTTCCCTTTTGCCTCAGTCGCTTTGAAAAGAGGGTAAAAGAGCGGGAAAGCTGGAGATAAAGAGAGCGATGAAGGGGAAATGAAGGTGCCAGATGGAGGAAGCAACAGATTGCTCACCTTGAATCACAGGTTTTCCATTAGCATTGCATCATTAGCATCATTAAGTGGCAGCTAGATTACAGCTAAATCTCATTATGTCCTGTCGCTGATATTTGTAATCCAAAGCAATCACTAAGAAGGCATGTTAAAAGATTGAACTTGCCTTGACATCCATTCATATGTAAAATGTTCACTTTGTTAGTGACTGTTAAGTAGATTACTACAAATTGAAGTGTGTTGCTGATTATATAATCATGTCCACATAAAGCACATGACGAATTAATTGACCAAACTGTAGTTAGCAATGCATTACACAATTTAGTAAGATTCTGACTCTTATTGGATTACTTCAGAAAAGTGTTTTGTATTATTGCAGAAATAAGTAACCCCAAATTGACAAAAACTTGACAAAACATTAATAATTAATAGATATAAAAAGGTAGGAATGATGGTTGAAAAAGCAATCAAAACTAAAAAGTTAAATACTTTATCAAACATATATATTGTGTTTACCTGCATGTGACATTTAAACATTTTATTAGCAATTAATACATTTAGTAGTTTAAAATATTAGTAAAAAATTTTGTTTGATAACTATACTATAAATTTTAATAAGCACAAATCATGTTAACATTAAATTTTTACATAACTATATTTGTTATACTGAATGTCGAAGGAACACTGTAAAAACTGCTTTGTTTGGAAAACATGACGGAATAGTTGACCAATTTAAGTGGATTGAATATAAAACAATTAAGTTGCTCTAAAAAAAACACAAGAATTAAGTTGTTTTAGCTGATTTTAAATAAGCAGTTTGAAAAAAGTAAACTTCATTTTTTTAAGTGAACATTATTTCACTTTTAATTTGACATTTCAATCTCATAAACATTATTTGAAAAAGAAGACACTTTACTTGCATTAAAAATGGGTTTTATGTACAATGCTTAGCATATACACCCCTCACAAATCTCTCAATATTTTCTAGATTGCTTTACAATATTATATTTGTGCATATACATTAGTTTAGTCAGTACTGAAGCCAAATCTGGAGCTAATCTAACAAAATAACTTACAATAATGGTTCAAAAACTAGTACACCCAAATTTATGTTAGGAAAAAATATTAAATACAATTTTCAAAATAAGCAAAAATCAAGAGAAACAATAAATATATACAATTTTGTTGAAATGTTGACATGTAAAATTTTTTAAATATATTTTGCATGAATTTAATTGTATTGTCTTTCCATTTCTAAAGATGTTTTGTGACTAAAATATTATTTAAATAAATATATCTGTTAAATAAATCTGTTTTGTTCAAATGCACCAATATATATTACCAATATTCACTGAGAAATGGATAAAAATATTTATTTTCAAAATTGGGTGTACTCATATAAGCTGAGCACTTTATATAAAATGCAAACTTAATTAGATGCAGACTTCAAAATCTGACTCGGTTTTTACCCACAATCAGTTACTAACCAGCAATGCCACACTTTTATTTTCACCCTTTAGGCTCTTTGATTTCAGCACGTGTTTGGCCAGTCCTTCTTTTTTTTGCTCTGTTGCTCTGTACTAGCTGAGAATCTCTATCTATCCTGCTGTCCTGATGAAGGTTTGGGAGTTCTGTGCGCATCTTGTGCAGCCGTCGATGAGGAGCTGTGTCGATGTTGTTTGTGTTTGTTTTCGTTCTATGTTGATATATGTTATGTTTGTTTGTTTATTTAATTATTTTGATTGAATTAAAGTTGTCGTTAAGTTAATGATAAATATATATATTTTCTGTTGTCATTAGAATTCTTTTTTTGTAAAAACATGTATTTTGTCTATAAATAAATTAGACTTGTATTCCCTGACTTGCTTGTCTTTTTTAAGTTGCTGACCTCTCCTTAGACTCCCTAGCTTTATAAATTGGGGTTCGTAACATAAATGTTGCATTCTAAACGGCAAAAAAAAAAAAAAAAAACTTTTCTTACTTAGAAACAAGACAGAAACTCTAAGAAAATATTTCAAGAAAAATTTCTAGACAAGTACAAAATATTGTCTTGTTTTTAAAAATATTGCACCAAATTAGGTAAGTTTTTTTTTTGCTTTTTCAAGCAAAATAATCTGCCAATTGGGTAAACAAAATAATCTAGTATTTGTTTTGAAATCAGATTATTTAGTTTACCCCATTGGCAGATTGTTTTGCTTGTTTTAAGGACAAAAACAAACTTGATTTTGACATTTTCTTTCTAAAACTACGACAATATTTTGTACTTGTCTAGAAAATGCTGCTTGATTTAAGATTGTTTTTTGTTAATTGGACTAGAAACAAGACAAAAACTAAAAAAAAAAAATTTAGAGTACATTTTTGTATTACAAAGTTTGTTCTTTTTTTTAAAACAGACCAACTACCTAGAGGTTTTCCAGCATCTGTGTTTGAGACAAAGTGAGGTGTTTACCCTGATTCCCATTGACAAGCTCCAGCTCCAGACACAGAGTGGGCAGATGCGCTGTCAGAACCCCTGATGCCAACTCAACGCACTTCACCAGCCAGCCAACAGACGCCAGTATGTCCACTGACGCCATTCTACTGTAGCGTTATTAGCTGAGGAAACATATGCAAGCTTTCTGTATTGTTAGTTAGTGTTAATGTGGAAATGACAGCCTCGGGTGAATGTCAAATTACCCAGTGGTGTGTGGGATCTGGATTCCACATTTTTAGATTATTTGGGAAATGCTGCTTGGCATATTGAGTCATAACAACAAATGCTACATTTCAAAACCACAGAAATGCATTATTGCCATGTGTGTATGAGCTTATGTCTCTTTAGCATTTTCGAAGTTATGAGGGCCATTATAATGCCTCATTCTGAAACAACTTTTCAGAAAAAAAGATGTTTAAATAAATAAATAAACAAATAAATGATCTGGCAAAAAACCCATCATATGAAAAATCAATATAATATAATATAATATAATATAATATAATATAATATAATATAATATAATATAATATAATATAATATAATATAATATAATATAATATAATATAATATAATACATGTATTGCCTTTTCAATAAACTAGTATTATTAATACACATTTTAAAATCAGTATTTTACAGTAAACAAATAAAAAGTTACAATTGAAATCAAGTTGCATACAGCAAAAGCAATACAGCAAAAAAATTATCACGATATAAAATTTCAGATTATTATCATTAGTATAGATAAATATAAAAAAAAAAAAAAAACTTACAATCCATTTAGGAATATTAGGATTTTTTTATTTATTTAACCTCTTTATTTTAATTTACCCACATTAGGCAAATAGTTTTTTAACAAAAACAAAGAACTTAAAAAAAATATGTCGTCTCTTATGTCTTATAATAAACAAAAGTGTTAAAGAGACTTGATAAATAAAATGTTACAAAGTGTGTGCAATGGTAAAGTGTAAATGCTGAACAATCAAAGCAAACATTAAAGTAGATCAACATCTGTAAGATGTCAATAATGATGATAAAGTAAACCTCACACTCTACAAAACTAATTATGATCATCAAATCTGAGCTTTCAAAGGATCTAACCATCATTATTCAAATACATACTGCAACATTACAAATTATGAAGTTTTACACTAAAAAGTCTTTCAGATGGGTTGCTAGTGGCTGGGATACACAAGAAAAGAAACTAAAAAGCCACTCTGGCAACGTCCTTACATCCTTTTTTATTTACAATCTCCTCACTACAGACCTTCCAGCTGTAACCCATCACTGGGAAACACCCATACACTCCCACCCACACACATACACACTATGGACAATTTAGCCTACCTAATTGATCTACAGCCCATGTCTTTGGACTTGTGGGGGAAACCGGAGCACCCGGAACACTAACCCACGCGAACACGGGGAGAACATGCAAACTCCACACAGAAATGCCAATTGACTCAGTCGAGGCTCGAACCAGTGACCTTCTTTCTGTGAGGCGACAGCGCTACCAACTGCACCACTGCGCCGCCATCCGTTCACATATTACATCTAAAAGCACGTGAAAAGGGTGAGTGCTTCCTTGGCATCTCTCATAACTAGCCGACAATCAAATGTTTTCTCAGAGGAAGACAAGCGGACAAACCATTGTTGCGGTTACGATACACATTTTATTTAGCTTTAATTTATTTATTTATTTATTTAAGAGAATTAAAAAGCACTGCTGTTTTTGGATGTGCTGTCTTTGTCTGAGGCAATTAGTCTGCCATTATAACCGAAACATGTATATTCCATACTAGGGTTGGGCCGATAGACGATGCCATCATCCATCGCCGATGGCTGATAGACATCACAATGTTGAGCCGGCATCGCCGATCCTCCGCCCCGCCCCCGTCGCAAACCCGCTCGTAAAAAATACACACTCAGGCCTTGTTTACGCTAATACAGCTTAGTATTAAAATGGCATTTTAGAACAAAAATGACCCACTTCCACACTGGTGTTTTATCTAGCATTTCTGAACAGCCCTCCATCCACTGAAAATGCACATCACGTGACCACACCCACACACACAGCCACACACACTGTCATGTGCTCGTCTAAGCTCCAGAGAACAGTGTACGTCGGACAGTTTATCAAGGATGTATCGCTGGATCGTGTCTCACTATAGTTGTTAAACGTGATATTTAATTAATCTTGTCTCTATCCAGAGCTTACTTTGTGCCGGAACACGCCGGATCCGGATCCGGCACCTCATTTTACCGATCTCCCTCCTCAACCGCCCTCCTCCCCTGTTCATTTTCACTTTCTTCCGCGACTCTCCAACCCTCTTCACTTTCATCCGCGACACCCCAGAGCCGCTCACTTTCGTCCGCGAGACCCCTGCGTCGCTCACTTTCATCCGCGACACCCCTCTGTCATCCAACACACCAAACAAATGACTGACACGGATTACTCTGCCAACTCATGCCAGAGTCCCGCGGAAAAAGTGATTGACAGGTGGTCATTTGTGTGTAACTTATCTTTATTTATTTATGATTTGGTTACGGGTAAAACAAAGAACAGGTAGTTGAACTGGCAGGCTACAAATAATTAATTCGTTATGAATTAATTAACTATTCATAAATAATTAATTCAACTCCCCTATGAAGACAATGCCATCGTCCATCCTGATGTTTCACATTAGACATCGTACGATGCTAAATTGGTCAACATTGCCCAACCCTATTCCATACAAAGTCTGAAGCAGATTGGTCAGTTCTAATTACATGAATCACGGTGTGCACACAGCATTCCGGAAAGTTGAGATGTTTTCAACTTAGATGTGCGTCCTGCTTGCACAACATTGGAGCATCTTTCCCTATTTACACGTGTAAGCCGTGCACCTGTAAAATAACCCTACACAGCAAAAATTCCAGTGTTAAATATACAGTGTGATTTTTTTTGGTGTTGTTCAGTGTTAAAACCGGAGTACATTTTATTCCACGAGTGTGAAAGAGCGTATATTTAAGAGTTTTTTTTTTTGTGTTAAACTTTTAACCCAATATGCAGTGTATTTCCCACTAGTGATGGGAAGTCCAGATTTTTTACTCAAACCGGTTCTTTCAGACAAACAGTGATAAAACCAGTATGTTTTACTTAAACTTGAAACATGTCTTGCTGCATTTTAAAATGCAAAGAGTTAAATGTATTGAAAATATTCTGAAAAGATTAATGAACATTTCATAAATTAAAACTATTTTCAACATATTTGATCACTGTTATCTGTCACACACACCAATTAATAATATAGGAAAAAAAGTAATATATTACACTTTGAAGGGTAACACACACTCCAGTTTGATGTAAGAATAAACTCTTACTGTGTTAAAATGAACTCTGAGAGTAATGTACAAATTTCACACTTTAGAAAGTGTTATTTTAACTCCAAAATGGAGGGAGTCATATTTACACCCAAGGAGTGTTAAGTTAAACTGAAATTGAGTTCAATGTACACTGATTTTTTTGCTGTGTAAGCTTATTGGCATTTCTTTCAAGGCGCGCACTCAGCAGACACATTTTTATAAAACTATAGGGATTCATACTGAAACTTCATACCAAACTTTTTTTTATTGACAAGGGTGTTTGGTCATTAAATACCAATAACGTTTTATCAGCCAGCCCTATTGCATACAATAACAAGACTTCTTTAGACTTGCATTTCTGCAGATTTTCCCATAGTTGAATGATGCTTCAATAATTTCACAGCAATTAACACAAAATTACGTTCATAAAAAGAGCAACAAAACTGCCAAAGACGTTTCTATCTTGCCAACCTTTTTCCCCATCATCATAATTATACTAAAGTCTGGATCTGAAAGCCTCTTGCCAAACTGCCCTTTAAAGATCATCAATGAACTAAGAAGGATGACAATTCACCTTGTTCAGTCTTTCTTATGCTACTGCAACTTGCTCAAACAGCATCACGCTTTATTAAACAATGACTTCTCCAAGTATATCTGGCAACCCACAGCTGCGCTCATTTACTGTTTATACATACAATGTTCAAAGTTCCAGAAATATAATAAAACCCACAATGTAGAGATTCCGTCAGGATCAGCGCAACAAAGCAGACTCTGACAAGCGCTAATTATCACCCAGGTGCTTCCATATGAAAGCCTACACAAATGCACTGTGCACTACATTCAGAATAGCAGCTTCCACCTTCGTACATGTTCATAATCATAACACGAGCGTCCTCTTGGTTTCACACTCCCAATTAGAAGCCGGATGCATAAAGTGAGACATTTTACATGATGACATGTGGCTAAAGCAGAGGCACCAAGCAAAGAGAATAATCAATGGAGCTGTCAGGCTGAACAGCAGGACTCCGCTGACCTGGGATCTGCCGCACGCTGCATGAAAACCTGCCGCTAATGAGAGAGGCTCAACGGCGCCTGTGCTGGGTTCAGATGCCTGCTGTTTGGAGAGCGAGGTGAGAAACACGAGCACAGACTGACCTGCGGAGGAGAGGTGAAGGCCTGTCACTGCTCATTAGGAGAAGACGAGACCTCTACTGCAAAACAAAGAGGACTGAAGGAATCTTCTGAAGAGCATTAGCTTCTATTTGTACTGGAGAGGGGAGTGTGATATAGGTGATTTGCTGATGTTTGTGTGCGAAGAGTGGAGAAAACATGGAAAAGCTGAAGAAGTCGGGAGATGGTAAAGATGGGTGCTGATGCTGAAAGAAATACACATCAGAATTGAGATGCCGAATACAACATGCCAAGATGTTGACTTCAGACTTTTATGGACTGACTATAGAGTTAAACCTAATTATTATTCAACTAAACAAATGTACTATATTTTAGTTCAATAATGATTTTTATTAATGTTTAATTTTTTGTACTTTTAGATGTATTAGGAGATTTTATGGTACTAAATTATATTTATGCAATAAGTGTAATTCCTGCACACCGCTGGACAAGCACTAAGCATACAGTAGTCGCTTTAGGACAGGAGTGAGACCAGCAATCCTTGCATGCATGAAATATAGCACAGTATGACAAGTTTTGCTTGCTACACAACTGAAAACGTGCTAGATATGATAAATAACTATATTGGCTGTTTATTTCGCTCATATGAAAAATACATTTCTGACTTTTCAAACGCTCATACATCTTAATGCTTTGCAGCAAAGACTTAAGTTTGGTGTCATTTAAAACGGATAATTCACAAAAAAAGTTCCGTCATCATTTACTCACCTTTTACTTGTTTACAATTTCTTTAAGTTTTTTTTTTTCATCTGTTAAAAACAAAGAAAGATACTTTATAAAATTCTGATTGCTGAAACCCATTGTCTTGGAAGTCACTGTGGAAGTTGATGGGAGCTAGTGACCAGCAAGAAAGAAACACATAAAGGTTTAAAACTAGGGAGAGTAGATGGTGAGATAATTTAAGGGTGCTTACACACCTAGACATTTGTTTCGTAACCTGTCTTGTCTGCCCAGTTAGCGTGATTCAATTGGCATATGTGAATCCAGCAATCGCGCTCGGATCCGCGCCAAATCAACTGGTCTGAGTCTTGGCTCAATTGATACAAACTCTAGAGCAGATCGATTGTAGTGAGAAAGCAAAACGATCCAACTAACGAACCAGGCTATATCACAGTGTATTATGGAAATGTAAAAGACATATACTGTATTTGACTACATTATATAAAGAGAGAATGATGAGTAGGGCGGGATGCCATCATTCCTACCAGGTAAATGTGCGTTTAATGTCAATTACGAAGGTGAAAGCATGCTGAAATATTAACGAGAGCTGGTTATCTCTTAGGAGAATTCACCGAAAGTACCTTCTGATAACTTTTCCATATTTTAATCTTATAATATTTTGTATTAGGTCTATTGTTTTGTTAATTTCTGCACTGACACCTCGAAAGAAAAATTAACATTGATCTGCTTCATGACCTGAACAAAACAATCGATCTACAGGTGTGAAAGCACCCTAACAGGGTTTTCCAGTGATGGGTTGCAACTGGAAGGGCATCCGCTGCGTAAAACATGTCCTGGATAAGTTGGTGGTTCATTCCACTGTGGCGACCCCAGATTAATAAAGGGACTAAGCCGAAAAGAAAATGAATAAATGAAAATTGTACATTTATATATTGCAGTGGACTAAATAGGAGAAGAAACGCTCATGCTATTTACAAATGTATGTTCTTCTGTTACATTGGCTACTTATTTTATTTAAATTGTAATTATTATTATTAGTTGCATCATATCTCAAAAATGCCTAGTCTCAAAGTATCTAAAGCATAGCTTAAAGGGGAAAAAATATTCTTTCATCATTTTCTCACCCTCTACGCTGAAAAAATGGTTCATTGCAAATTGCAATAATCTGAATTTAAACAAACAAATTAAGTTCAACATTACTAAATTCAATTTGTTTGTATAAATTCAGCCCATATGAATTGTTTTTTTAAAGAAACAAAATTTAGTAAATCCAATGAATAAATATTTTCAGTGTACTTGTTTCAAACCTGTTTGTTTTTTCTTGTTTAACACAAAATAAGAAATATTGAAGGCTGCAGTCTATAGTATACACTTACCGGCCACAATCCCAAAGGTGCTCTACTGAATTGAGATCTGGTGACTGTTTAGGCCATTTGAGTACAGTGAACTCATTTTCATTTGCAAGAAACCAGTTTTAGATGATTCGCACTTTATGACATGGTGCATTATCCTGCTGGAAGTAGCCATCAGAAGATGGACATGGTAAGCAACATTACTGAGGTAGGCTGTGGCATTTACACAATGCCCAATTGGTACTAAAGGGCCCAAAGTGTGCCAAGAAAATATCCCCCACTTTATTACACCACCACCACCAGCCTGAACTGTTGATACAAGGCAGGATGGATCCATGCTTTCATGTTGTTAATGCCAAATTCTGACCCTGAGACTCATTAGACCAGGCAACGATTTTCCAATTTTCTATTGTCCAATTCTGATGACCCTGTGCGAATTGTAGCCTCAGTTTCCTGTTCTTACTGACAGGAGTGGCACCCGGTGTAGTCTTCTGTTGCTGTAGCCCATCTGCCTCAAGGTTGCATGTGTTGTGCATTCAGAGATGCTCTTCTGCAAACCTCGATTGTAACGAGTGGGTATTTGATTCACTATTGCCTTTCTATCAGTCTGGCCATTATCTTCTGACCTCTGGCAACAACAAGGCACAGAACTGCCGCTCACTGGATATTTTCTCTGTTTCGGACCATTCTCTGTACACCCTAGAAATAGTTGTGCGTGAAAATCCCAGTAGATCAGCAGTTTCTGAAATACTCAGACCAACCCGTCTGACACCAACAACCATGCCACATTCAAAGTCACTTAAATCACCTTTCTTCCCCATTCTGATGCTCATTTTGATCTTTTTGAACATCTTGACCATGTCTACATGCCTAAATGTATTGATTTGCTGCCATGTAATTGGCTGAGTAGAAATTTGCGTGAACGAGCAGTTGTACCTAAAAAGTGACCGGTAAATGTAGATGTCAATGTAAAAAATTTTTTTCAGCATTCTTCAAAATGTCTTCTTTAATGTGTAACAGAAAAAAAGAATCTCATCAAGGGTGAGTAGATTTTTGATCCCTTTAAATGTTGTTTCAGTGCAGAATCTCAAAGCAGAAATTTGTGGAATTAACTAAAAATAAAAAAAAAAATTAAAAAGATGTACATTTTCTATTGATTCATTAAATGTAAGAACAAAAGAAACGTGTTGGTCACTTGTTACTGTATACGACTCATGCAGACCCTTCCTGTCTGATTAAGTGGTTCTTGGCCAGAATAACCTCCACTGTGAACCACAACTTACACAGTCAGTTCAAAGGTCTGGCTAGATGAGACCTGGAGAATGAGAGACTATAAAAAAAGGCAGAAAGTGAAGGAGTAGGTGAGAGAGAGAGAGAGGGATGAAATGGAAATGGACGGAAATCCTATAGTGCTGCAGAGGAAAGATAGCGCTGAGCTGTCTCTCTCTAATTGCCTTTCTTGCCTGGCTTTCTCTGCACAGGTCTGGCATGAAGAAGCTCTCATTATACACCTGCACCTTTGGCAGCCTCATTACGGGTCCTTCGCCAGCCGTCTGTTCTGCCCGGCGTGATCACGCTATGATCCGGCTAGAAAATCACTCTCCCTTTCACCCCCCCGCCATGTCCAGCATACAGGTGACAGACATTGCAGCAGTTTGACCATGTTTTTATTCCCAACGGGGGATGATTCATTTGACATAACCGGCACATTTGGTATTGCACTGAATTTTTTTTAGGAGGCACAAATCCCATGTTTTTATACTGAGAGGACTTTTAGATGATAAACTGTTACTTAAAGTGCCCCTATTATGCTTCTTCAAATATTAGGCTTCATGCAGTGGGTAATGTAGCCGTTTGTGAATGTAAAATACTTAAAAATCAAAATGCACAACAATAAGGGTTATTGTCTCCTATAAGGATCCATTCTGAACTGCTGAAATGAGCAGCCAGAAATCAGCAGTTTCATATCTGGTAACTGATCTATGTAGATCTATAACAGCTTTGAGTGATGTCTTGCCTGTGAACAACATCTACTTTGGCTGACCCTTGAAAACCATTTCTGTTGTCAATATCATTTAGGGAAGAACATTTACTGTTGAGACAAAGCATTTATTTTAGTACAACTTACACTTTCACAAAAACTTCTGCTATAATCACTGAAGCTACAAAATGAATGTCTTATCATATCTGCACTTTCTAGTTCTGGTTTGTTGTTTTTGATGAGAGAGTCCAGAATTCAGTCAGTGAGACATTTTCATCTGTGACTAATGTAATTGCTTATGATTAGCCATTGAGTTCATAAGCTCAACAGAAACTTCTTTGATTGGTTGTTTTCCTCAGGGCTAAAAGTAATTATTTGATACAGCATGCACTGTAAAAAATATAATAATAATAATCTTGCTGCCATACATTTTTTAGTTGAATCAGATGAACTTTTCTAGTCAAACTGACTAAAAATATTAAAGGTGCAGTAGGTGATTGTCTTCAGAAATGTTTTTTGTTGTGCAGGTTGAAAGTCTTTGCATTCCAATAGTAATGATTAAAGTAAATGATCTAAATGTATTTATATGTATTTCTATATTCTGTCATAAGTCAAAAAAATGTTCATCCAATTAAATATTGTTGGGCTGACAAGTCCCATAATTCTAATAAGCAGCCCAAACTGTCTGTCAACTAATGTAGATTTTTGTGCAACTGCGCACCACGCGTGCCGTGGTCATGTGGACACGAGCGACAGTGGTAAAAACAAACGCTGAATCAAAACTTTTTAAAATCCTGAATCAATATTGGAGTTACTTCTGCATGCTGGAGGAATGATGACACCATGGCAGAAGTATTTCTTTTAGACAGGTAATGTTCTGTTTTGAAACTATTTTAGTCACGCAAAGCTTATGTAGGTTTTGTTGTTATTAATGGGTTATATGCACAGAAGTGTTGTTGAGCCACTGAAATCTTCCGCCGAAAGATTGATGTGACTATTATCAATTTGATAAGGGACCTTTTACAGCATTGATAATGTCGATTTTTTATTTACAGTAGTTTAACAACAAAACATCAGTAAACAGCGCTATTTCGCCTAGCCTGCTTTACTGAGCTGAAGTTGGTTTTATATTCACATTGGTTCATTATTGAACAATGACAACCTATGAAGCGCTCCCAATATTGTTTACCATGCTACTCTGAATATTCGGTCTTTAAGAGCATGCAAGTATGGCTTAGTAACAAGTGTAACTCCTGCACACCGCCAGTCAAGCACTAAGCATACAGTAGTCGCTTTAGGACAAGAGCGCATGACAGAGAGAGCAGTGATCCTTGCATGCTTGAAATATTGCACACTATGACGAGTTTTGCTTGCTACACAATTGAAAACATGCTAGACATAATACAGTTTTTCATTCAGAATTGTAGTATTATAAAGTACTATAAAGTTTTCTAAATGGCGAATGACATGATATAGTGGGTCTCTGTCTCTTTAATGTGCGGGTTCATGATTTCAGGAGTTGTGGCTTTGGACGGCAGGGGTGGGACTGTGTTTCAAACATATGCTAACAGGTTAGCATTTAGGCAGATCACCTACCTTTAAGTTAAACTTTCTATAAAAAATGGTTGAAAACTGATTAAGTTATTAAAATCAGAGTAACATACCAACATTTGTTGTCATGACTTACTGTAAAATATACATTAGGGCTGCACGATATTGGGAAAAGTCTGATATTGTAATATTTTATTTTCCTGCGATAAATATTGCTATATAAATACAGTTTTACAAGATGGTTTGAATAGCTCTATTTGGCAATTTTTCTGGGAATTCTAACAATATTTAGGTACAGAAATTAAATAATCACAATGCAAAAATCTTGCCTAATTTCTAGTCCAAATATCTAAAAATTCTTAATTCAAGTAAAATATTGTTTTCACCTTCCGAAGAAATAAGTCAAAATTAACAGTTTTTTCTTAAAATAAGCAAAATTATCTGTCAATAGGGTAAGTAAAATAATCTTGTTTTTGCTTTGAAATGTAGTTATTTGGACTAGAAACAAGACAAAAAAAAACATTGTAGAAAAAAGATTTTTTGGCTTAAATTGTATAAATGATGTATATCTAATTTAATAAACTAAATCTTTGTAACACCTCCAAAGACCACATTTTTGTGTGTTTAAATGTTCTAAACTCTATTGAAATGCTCATTCACAGGTCTTAAAAACATGCAAATGATGAACCTTTATTTGGTTAATCATAGCAGTGACTACAAATCACATGTGATCTGTAGCTCCTGGTCAGCTATAATTCAGACTAAACATTACATATTTTGAAATGTAGCTATCGCGGAAACGCACAATGCAATATCGATGTGAAATGATATATTGTGCAGCCCTAGTCTACATTGACACTCTTCTTTCATTTTCACTTTAATCACAACAGTGATGGATTTAGATTTGAGACAAGACAATTGTGCACCTTTGTTATGAATGTCCAGGTTATACAGTGTTTTTTAAATGTTGATCTTCATTTGACAATGAAAAATTCAAAAGAGTGAATATAAAACTTATAAAACCACTCACACTTACCATTCACTTTTTACTTTGACCTCCTGAAGTAAATAGTCTTATGATTGGTACATTGTCACTGTTTGTGAGAAAAGAAAATCCCATGGACAATTCTAAGATTCATGGAAATTCAATTCAGTTCAATTCATCTTTATTTCTATAGCGCTTTTACAATGTAGATTGTGTCAAAGCAGCTTAACATAGAAGTTCTAGTAAATTGAAACTGCGTCAGTCCAGTTTTTGTCCAGGAAATTGTCCTAATGTGACTCAGCAAGGTTGGTACTGGTAATATAGCAAAGCACATAGATGTGTGCCTTCACAAGCTACACAAGTATAATAAACTGAATTCTAGTAATGAGTGTCACAGAAAAAACTAAGCCCTTCCAGTAAGAATGTCAAATAATGTACAGTAGAGCAGCGCCAACAAACAAACAAACAAGCCTCAAAGAAAACAACAATTCACAAAAAGGAATCAGTGACAGATGGGAAACAGCAGCTGACATCAAAGTTGTCAGATCTTCTGTCATCCACTTCAAACTTTCTCAAAAGTTTACAAAGTATGTTCCATCTGAATGGCTCATTTGTGTGCTCAGACAAAAGAGAGCAGGAAATGAATACGGTATATTGAACCATAGTGATCTGAGCGTTAAGAGTCAACCGCTGTATCCATGATGATGTGACAGTTCTGGAAGCTCTGGCTTTGATTGTGATAATCATGACAATACTCTTAGTTTTGAAGCTCTCATGACAGACCACCCGAAGTCTCCTGCCAAAATTGCTTATTAGATGCAACTTCGCAGCCGCTTTCTGACTGTAGAACGATTCTCTTCTCCTTAACCTTTGTGGAATTCAAGAGGAATCGATGAAATTGCAATGCAGTGCTAAAGGCTGTAAAGCTCCTGCCTATTGATTAAAACGAGACTGTGTCTGCGATCAATCGCTCTGGGATGTAAGTTGAACCACACCAACAAAGGCCAACACACGTTTCAGCACCTTTTGAGCAATTTACAGAGTGATTGCGGGTTCTGCAAAGGACACAAGCATAACAAGGTTGAAAAAACTTAGTTGCTCCTTTTAAAGTGGGACTGTTAACTCAACAAGGTCTGAATGTTTAAGCTTACATTTTATTTTGTATGGTCCACTTCAGTGTTGGGAAAAGTTACTTTTGAAAGTATTGCAATACTGAGTTGCTCCCCCAAAAAGTAACTAGTTGCATTACTTAGTTACTTTTATGGAATGTAATGCGTTGTTACTTTGCGTTATTTTTTCTTACCTGGCATGAGGCTTGATCTCTTTCAGAACTGTTTCTTTCTTTTTTAATAGAGGAGTTCTGTATTTAACAACACACTGTTTATGTACAGTTGAAGTCAGAATTGTTAGCCCACCTTTGAATTTTTTTTCTTTTTTAAATATTTCCAAAATTATGTTTAACAGAGCAAGGAAATTTTCACAGTATGTCTGATAATATTTTTTTCTTCCGGAGAAAGTCTAGTTGTTTTATTTTGGCTAGAATAAAATGAGTTTTTAATTGTTTATGAACCATTTTAAGGTCAAAATTATTAGCCCCTTTAAGCTAATTTTTTTCTGACTGTCTACAGAACAAACCATCATTATACAATAACTTGCCTATTTCCCTAACCTGCCTAGTTAACCTAGTTAAGCCTTTTAATGTCACTAAGTTGTATAGAAGTGTCTTGATAAATATCTAGTCAAATATACTGTCATCATGGCAAAGATAAAATAAATCAGTTATTAGAGCGGAGTTATTAAAACTATTATGTTTAGAAATGTGTTTAAAAAATCTTCTCTCTGTTGAACAAAAATTGGGGAACAAAATAAACAGGGGGTTAATAATTCAGGGGGGCTAATAATTCTGACTACAACTGTATATCTTCAGAGAGCTTCCAGACCTTGGAGCTATACATGCTGTACATACAGATTATTGAAATTTTAAAGCATTGTGTTTGCTTATATACACTTTGTCTTATTAGTTAAGTAAAAGCACTGTCCGTTGAGACAATACCCTATTTCCTATTCATTGGTTCAAAATAATGAGAATACTTCCATTGCAGAAATCTAAGGCTCTGGTCTGTCATCTTAATTTCTGTCTGTTCCCATGGAAAACACATTCTCTCATTGAGTACGTGATTAAACATGACTGCATCATTTTAATTCAGCAATTTATTTTTTAAAGCTAACTAATTAAACTAAAAAGTAACTCCCATTACATTTTTTAAGAGTAACTCAAATATTATAATTTAAAGTAATGCTTTACTTTACTCGTTACTAAGAAAAGTAATATTATTAGGGGGGAGGGGGGGGGGGGGGAGACCAAATCTGACTGATGGCAATAGTTGTGGAAATGTGCAGCAATGTTAAGTAACTCTGTGTAGAAAAGCCTAAATTTTAATTTTAACTTACATTTTAACATAACATATACAGTGAATTATTATTATGAAAACAAATTAAAGAATATACATTTTTATTAAATAATGTAAAGAATTTATTAAATTTTTTTAAGAATAAAAGAACGAATTTGGATTTTACATAAGAAAGTGTAAAAAAAAAGCTAAATATCTATAAAAAAAAAAAATAAAAAAAAAGCTAAATATATTTTTTCTCTTTTCATTTGATAAAACTAATTGTTGGCAGATTTTCTCTGTCTCTCACTGTTGGTGTTTGTCTGTGTTGTTTCTGCTATTGTCTCTCTCTCAATGTTGGTGTTTGTCTGTGCTATTTCTGCTTACTGTTTGTTCTGTGACAAAGAAAGCTTACTCTTAATGTTGACCCTTGTAACATGTTAGATCAATGACGTTAATGTAATACACTCTAATGCCCATTACACACACTAATAAAATCATATTAATATCAATATTGCAGTCTAGAATAAATTATTGGTTTGAAAAGGATTTGTAATCTTGCCTTGTAATCTAAAAATTGGACTCAATAACTTGAATTAAACTGATTAAAAAAACACAAGCCATTAAATATCCATATTTGTGAAACTGGAGCACAAAACCAGTCTTATGTTGGCAAATATATCTTTAGCAATTGTCAAAAATACGATATTACACATTTATTTTTATTTTTTTGCAATATATACTACGATATACTGTATCTGTACAATTTGACCAAATGATTAAATAGCACTAGAAAGGTTTACTTCTCACTATTAGCAAACAATTAACTATGACTGCTTCAATAAACTCCAAATTTGCTCCTTATTTATAGATATTAAGGTAGTTTAGGTATTGGGTTAGGGATGTAGATTAAGATCATGAAGGATGTGTAGATTATATGTTTTACACTGTAAAAAATCCAACTTACAAATTGTTAACTCAGTTTAAAATTGTAAGTTATTTGGACATATTTTTGAGGTCAGAGTTGAATTTACTCATAAAAATGATTTAACTGCATGTTTGGAACTGTTTGTTCAATAAAAGTAAAATATTCAGTTGAGGAGACTTTAAATTTTTATTTCTCCATATGTTCAAAAAATAAAAAGTTGAGTTAACTTACAAATTTAAAGCAACCGGCTGCAAAGAAATTTTGAGTTTATTAAGCTTCAGTGTTTGAAGTTGTGCCAAATTATTCCGTAAGGTATACTTGACTTAAACCAGCCTTTTCGGTCAACTTAAAAAATTAATTTGGCACAACTTCAACCAAATCCTACCTCAAAGCTTACTGGCAGATGATTTCGCACCGTCTTCCCGTGCCGCTCCCAGCAAAATGCCGCCCTGGGTTATCGCACATATTGCCCATGCCTAAATCCACCACTGCCATTCAGTGTTCAGAGAAATTTTTGTTATAAACACTTTTTATGAGTAATTGCAAACTTAATTTTGCGCACTCACCGTGGGCTGAAAAATAACTTTTTTCGACTCTTGAGGAGAAATTATAGCATGGAGTAAAGGGGGATTTTTATCTAAAAAAAATGAACAAAAAGTGAGGGGGACATGTGCCCCCTGTCCCCCCCGGGAATTACGCCACTGTGTACATGCATAAGTAAAAAATAAGACTAAGACTTTTTATGACTTTAAATGTAAAAAAAAAAAAAATTATATATATATATATATATATATATATATATATATATATATATATATATATATACATTTTATATTTTTTAAAACTTTTTAAGAATGCAAGAAAACTGCTCTTTAGAATATCAGTAAAAATAAGTTGACCTACATGCAAAAATCCCAACACTCCAGGCTTGCTCATTGTTACGTCCCTTTTCGTGAGATATACTGTAAGTGTCAGGTTTCCACAGAATGCATCTGTAAAGTTTCAGCTCAAAATGCTTTAAGGATCACTACTGAATGTAGACTATTACTGAATGCTGCAAATTCAGTAAATTCAAAAATGTCAAATTTGCATGCAAATATAATGTGTTTTTATGTTTGTTTCTTTAAATGCAAATGGCCTGCTGCTCTCCAACCATTTTCAAGAAGATGGTGGAGCTTCTACAGTTTATGCCTTGGATACTTCATTATCAACAAGCAAAACATCAGCAAGGATTGAGCACACAAACGGTAAACCCAGTAAACAGTAAAACTGATCTCTCTTTTGCATCAACAGTCACAGAAAATGTTTGTCACACTTTATTTGAAAGTACAATTCTTGCTATTAACAAGCAATTAAGCAAGATTTTCAGCTCAAACTCAGAATTTGGAGCTTATTAATAGTTATTAGTTGGGTTTAGATATTGGGTATTGGGTTTAGGTATTGGACTAGGGATGTAAAATATGATCAGAATACTGTACAGTTCTTACTTTTTAAGAACAAATAGCCAATATCGTAATAAGAGGCAGGTAATAAGCCACTAGTTAAAGGTGAGAATTGATACTTAAACTAAAGTGTTACCAAAAAATTATACAGAATTAAACAAAAAATACACAAAATTAAATGATGTTGGCTATGTCTAAATGTAAACATTTGGGGAAGAAATCTCATGTGAATCAGTATATTAGATCTATGAAACCAAACACTCTAAAAGGGTCATGAAACCCCCCTCTTTCGGTTCAAGTCTACCTCAGAATTTTTAAAAAAAAATGCTCCAAGATGAGCGTGGAGCTCTGCGATCAGAGAAAGGAGTGGGCGTGGCTGGCAGAGCAAGGGAAAAAGAGGGGAGTGAACATCTGTTGTCAGTTGGCTCACAAAATGAGACACAAACCGCGAGGAGGCCCGTGATTTTATAGTTTACAAAGTTAAAATGCAAAGAAATAAACAGTAAGTAATTTAATGCCCTGCTACAGATGTTATTTGTAATTCCATATACACATAACCACAATTTGTTATATCATCATAAAGATAATTGTGTTTATATAAACACTATAAATGAAAAGGCCTTCTCTCCTCCTCAATCCCCGGGTCTGAATGCAGACACAGTGGATAGCAGTGCAGCAGGTCTCTTTTCCTGTCTACTTCAACCATTAACCCTGCCGGTAATACGGAGGAATTTAAACATAGGTAAACACAGCAGCACCAGCCTGATCTCACAAGGAAACGTAAGTATTTTACATTTTGTCCGTTTAGTGGCTAATTTAGTGGCGAGATCAGTCATACGAAAATGTACGATTTTAAAAAGGAGGCGTGGCACCTAACCCCAACTGTCATTGGGTGATGAGCAAATCAAACTATTTTGTACGAATTAGATCGTACGAATTCATACAAATTAGCCACTAAATTAAAAAGTTGGCAGCGTTGGCAGCATGGATATAGGCGATGTGTCTGAATGGTAACAAAGTAAGTTTGCCATTCTCCAATTCTCGTACAGATCTCCCAACAAAAATGCTTGCTGCAAACCAACAGCTTTGCTGTATCGGCCCTGACAGCATCGCATATACGACCCGTGCCATGAGCAGACTCTGTCTCACCCGGTCATTGGGTCTCACAGCTTGGCAGGTCTGTCTTGCCTTTGGAAAGTACATGGTCCCATGAATAATTAATAACCAGGGTCTTCTCATAGGATAAGAAAACGCTGCTATGAATAATAATGAGAAACCGACCCGTCATCACTCCACTAGTAGATGAGCGCTACATCGCCGATTTTGATCCCGCCCCAAAACTTATTTTAAACCCGAAAGATGAAATTAGCTGACAAAAGCTCAAAATTATCCAGTTTTCCCCACAATTAAAGCTGACAGGTGCTAACAATGTCTTCACTGGTGCTCAACACACACAAATCTGTTAACATAAAAAAAAAGGTACTCCTGGGTGTCTTGAACCTTTAACATAACCAGAAATCCTTCCAAGGTCTTGTGCAAATCTAGAAGAGAAAAAAAACTATGAAGGAGAAATGGTTCAGACATTATGTTTATAATATAGACAATAACTGTCTTTGGGGTTGACTCTGTAACTTTCAGATTTCTTTCATGCTCAAAAATCAACTTTAAGCACTAAAGGCAGTTGAAAGTCTAAAAGCATAACAGGACCCTTTTAAATAAAATGTCTTGACTGCCATGTCAAAAGTTAAGACACATCAAACTTAATCTGCCAATATGGACCCTTATAAAAAAAAAATGTCTTTCTTAGTGTTATACCCAGAGGCTATGCCATTAAGACTAGCGACTATATAATGAGCTCTCAAATGACCCAAAGCATCAGAACACAGCTCCTCGCTCTGAGCAACACTTAGTCAATAAGGTCATTCAACAAAATTTATCGTAATTAGCCATTGGCTGAGGGGCCTCAAGTGAACTTGGTCTCCACAGGGAACAAGGAGAGAAACTCGACACAGCGACATGAGCACATTACTTTCAGCCTCAAGACTTTCACATGCACACCATTATAGATCCAGAAAAAAAAAAAAAAACTTTCACCCATATCTGCCATTAAGACTTTAATCCCAACATGTAGTATGCTTCTAGAGAATCAAACCCAAACTTAAAGTTGGTTTAATGTGAGAGCAGGACTGTAAATAACTGCTGGGATTTTTGTTTTTTAATTAATTTGCTGCTAGTTGGTGTGACAGCATTAAAGGCAGTTGATTGAAGATAAGCTAGGCATAGAGATGACACCTCATCATAACTTTATTTCATAAATCAATATTGCACTTCTAAGTACATATGTACACAATTCTTATACACACAATTAAGGGGGTGTTGTGTTTGCGATACTATTGTGTCGAGATGAGTGGTTGTTATCTCGAGTGAACTTTAATTATGAGTTGACAACCAGGCACGCACAGATATTGACACTCAGTATACAACACTCGACAATGGCGATAATCATAATTAGATAATTAGACAGGACATTTTAGACTGAAAAAATTCTTACAAGTCACTAAATGTGCAAACATAAACAATACATTAATATATAATAACAGGTTGTAATTGCAAATGGGATAATTTATTGATGCTGTACTCTGGGGAACTTACAAATTGGAACCCATTACAACACTATCAGTTGCTCCAGTTGGCATATGATAAGGCCAGTTTGTTCTTTTGGAAGTTTCTTGAGTACAAGTATCACAAGAAATTGTTCAATAAGGAGTCAGATCAGTCTCAAAAATAAAACATGCACAGCACAATTCACATATACAAAATCCAATTTGTAAACACACAATTTGTGAATTCACAAGTTAAAATATTAACATAAATATTTTTCACCAAATGAATTGGATTTGCGTATTGGGTTTGGAGTTTACGAATTGGATTTGTGTATTTTTGAATTGTGTTTTGAATTCATGAACTGGATTTGCGTAATTATGAATCGTGTTTTGAATTCACGAAATGGATTAGCGGGTTTATGAATAGTGTTTTGAATTTACGAATTGGATTTGTATATTTATGAATCATATTTGAACTTATGAATTTGATTTGTTTATTTATGAATCGTGTTTTGAATTCACAAATTGCATTTGTGTATTTTTGATTCGGGTTTTGAGTACAACTTCGATTATTGAATCATGTTTTGAATTTATAAATTGGATTTTGTAAATGTGAATTGTGTTGTAGGTGTATGAATTTTATTTTTTAAATGTATTATTTTTGAGACTGATCTTGCTCCATAGTTAAAGTCTATTTCACCCCCACCACCCAAAAAATTTCACCCCCACCACCCAAAAAAAAAAAAAAAAAATAATAATAATTCAAAAAATAAATAAATAAATAAATAAATAATAATAATAATAATACAGAAAGGCATTATGGAGATGATTTCAGTGTGTTTTATGTAAGTGACCATATACTCCTGCATGCGGTTGCTCATTTACATAACTAGAAAGAATAAATGGAATAGCCATTTGTACGCACTTGTTTTAAATTAGGAAAGGTTGAGAACTTCAAACTTTTAGTGAATGAGACTCAGAGTGTGCTTCTCCAATAGAAGAAGGCATAGTGGGGACTGCATTACATAATAAAGCTCATAGCTTATTCATTTGTAAACGGATATGCAAATGCTTTGTGGGTGACTGAAGGATACAAAGGATCCACTCAATGTACCAATTGAAAAGCACCAGTCACTTGCTTAGTTCCCGAATTAATCATTGTTTTTGAACAACTTAGTTAGTTATTCATTGATTTGCTTATGTCACCAACAAGGCGATGCATACACCGGTTGATCAACATTAACTTTTTGAGACAATTGACAGTACATATACGTGTACTGTATAATGGACAGTGTACCATTCATCATGCAGAATCCTGCAGGGAAAAAAAAAAAAAAAAAAACTCAAGCAGCTTCAATTAATTATTATTTAGTAACATTTAATTTATTATCTTTTTCAAAAATCATATTCGTTTTCTTAAAAAATATATATATATATATAAAAAAAAACAAATACAACAAAAATAAATAATATTAATATATAATATATATAATATATATATATATATATATTTTTTTTTTATATAATAATATTAATATATAATATATATATTTATTTATTTATTTTTTCTAGTTAGCCCAAACTTGATCACAACTTCAAATATATTACAATATTGTGTCACGATCGCCAGCGGTCCAGCCTGTGCAGATCGCTGGTATATACACAGATTGCTACCGGACTACAAATCTGCCATTTCAAGAACTACAAGATCCAGTCATGCAACACACACACAAACCTGCTCCAAGTCTGCATTGATTACACTCTCACAGCTGAAGCTGTTCATGGACTGATTACTGGACTACTTATACAACACACAAACACATAGAAGTTGTTGAGTCTTTTTTTATGAACATTACGACACATTTTCCTTGCCCTGTCTTGCCGTGTTTTTGACCCTCGTCTTGTTTGTTTGTTTACGTTGCCTGCTGCCTGCTGTCTACCTGTACTGATCATCTACCTGTTTATTGACTAAAACTCTGGATTTGCCTACATACATCTGTTCGCCCCTGTGTTGACCGTTGCTTGCCTGACCATCTCTGTATAATAAACCCTGCGTTTCGATTCTCACCCTCTTGCCCAGCGTCACTTCACATCACAGATTGGCAGTAAATGTGTTTATTAGACCAACATTATGATATGTAGAACAAAATCTAAAATAATTCTTGATATAACATTTTGAAAAACATATGTGCAGACTTAATATAGCAGAAAAATGATTAATCACAACTTAAAAGTTCTTTTTGTTCTTTTAACATTTTAATTGACATTTTTACGTCAAGGATACTTTTGGAAAAAGAAAAAAACACCCTACATTTTTAATGTCAATAGATAATCAGATGCAATAAGCACCCGGAACACCATTAAATGTCAAGTTGAATAAAGAATTTTCCCATAGGAATATGCAAAATGCTACAGGCAAGAGTAAATATGGCTGGTAGTACATACATTTTTAGCAAACAAATGACTGTTTACTGTCATGCACAACCAAAAAAAGGTTTTGAATATTGTTATAGTCTGCTCATGTAAACAGCAGCTTGTGCTTACAATTGCTTTATTCTAAATAGCTTTATCTAACTGTAGACTTCAGTGCAGCATTTTGGAATATAAACGTCCTGTTTTGTCTACCAGAGTACTTGTAAGTTTAACTAAAATAATCCCTTCACTGACTTGATGCCTTGATGCTTCATGTTCAAATATTCATAAAACTGTCATATGATTATGATCAGAATACTGCAAACATGCTTTATAGAAAAATGCTTTCAGGAACTTAAAGTGTTCTTATTCATATACACCCACGTCAGTCCAGCTAGTATAATTTCCCTGTGTCCTTCAAGAACTGTAATTTTATAGCAGTTTCTTCTTTCCGCAGAGCCATTTAATATATTCCACCTACAGTAATTCCTGTGAATTCAAACGCAATGCGTCTCACTTTTTGGCTGTGCATCACACGCATTTGAAACTATTTCATCCTATCTTAGGTTAGCATGGAAATGCATGCCAGGCCTGCTTTGTATCATACTCTTGTAAACAAACGGCAAATGATTTGTTTCCAGACTCATCTGTCTGTGTAAATGGCTCTATCTGAAAGCGCAGCTCCATTTCGCTGTGCGGCCCTGGCAGCTGATGTTATTTATGTTACGGCGAGGGTATTCAGGCAGTGGCAGCATTATGCTTTTGTCACTGTTAATCTCCACAGTGGGTTAAACGGCTTTTGTTACAAATGACCCGACGATGGCGCACTCTGGGTAAGAGAGCATCTGGACCCAACTGAAGAAGAATGTGTTTTGACAAGAAGAGAATGTCATTCCGTAAAGCATGATGAGCAAATTTGATGCTTGCATAAATTATAAACTACTCTGAGTTTAAAACTAAATCCTGGAGATGCCATTTGAAGAACACTTGTTCAAATGAATGTTAGATTTACAGTCACATTTAGAAGTACAGTCTGCCCACACATAACGAGTGCTCAATTAATGAGCATACAAAATGTGTAACCTTTATTTATAAAGCAATCTGTCTAACCTTTGTTTCATAGGAAAAAAATTCTAGGAAGCCAGGAAGGTTTCCTCATTTAAGTTTTATATCAAGTGCACTTGACAGTAACATTACCCACACTGAAAAAAATGATTCACTGGTATTAAGAATTAATTTTTTTAACGCAAATGGTTGTAAACTATTTATATGGGCTAAATGTAAACAAACAAAATACATTTAGTAATGTTCAACATATGAAGAGTTTATATGCAAAAGCCGCTTCCGCCAAAATTGAGATAATTACATTGGGTGAATGCTTTAGGCATGTAGGACACCATCAACTAATGGATTTACTTTTAATGATCCAAATTCCAGCGTCAGCAGATTCAGAATAGTTTGCTGGCAAAAGCCGCTAAACGGCACTTGACTTTGACAGCAAAATTCGCTATTTCCAGAGAACCAATCAGAAGGCGCGAATAGAATCATATGTTTTCAATGTAGCAGCGCACTGATACACCGGCTTTTATGAGGTGACTGTTTTATTCAGCTTCCGATTTCGATTTTAAAAAACGGAGTTTGATAAACTGGATGAAGCTGTCCGACTGTCAGTGAATGGCAAATGAAAACGTCCCTTACCTCAAAACTATTGCTGCGTCCCAATCCACATACTATCCGTCCTAAAAATAGAATAAGTAAAAGTAGAATTAGTATGTCCCAAATCGTAGTATGTTGAAAAGAGTATGCCAAAGGTTCCCGGATAGTTTACTATTGTAGAAGCGTCCATACTCTAACCGCTGATACTGCCCACAGTACATTGCGCGTTGGACGTGAATTCGATTAGAACTACAAAACGCGGGTGAAAAGTGTAAACAAACTACAAACACGATGGACGCGCAAGACCAACCGTCAAGCAGAGAGACTTCCGTACTGACTGTTAATTAATATCTAACCCACTGGAGAATATTTAAATGGTGTTGTCTGTGTTATATTTCATCTGCAACAACAATACTGAACTTATATAAAGACGTGTTTGGACATTACCGTCTGAATGTAGAATTATCCAAAGACCTGAGGAGATTTCTCTGCATGAAAGACTCGTGAATGGGAGATTATCCTGCTGCTGCTTCTCCAATAAGGTAGGAAATTAAATACGACCGAAATGTGGATGATTGACAGGGCTCTTAACTAAGCAACACAACGATCTGTTTAACAAGGAAGTAGTGTCCCAAAGCTTGCATACTCTTTTGTTGCACACTCAAAAGTATATACTTTTCCTTCACAAAAAAGTACATACTTTTAGGGCGTAGTATAAGTATGTGAATTGGGACGCAGCATATGTGCATTATAAGAACAAGAAAACCCAATGTTCAATCGGAAGTGTAGCATGCATTCATAACGTTTTTTTGTGCAGTGATGCTACTTTGAATGATCCGATTTACTATACATTAAACGACAACTGTGTTTCCCGAAAGACAGAGTTAAGATGCCATTCTTTTATCCCACGTGGATGCTATGAGGATAAACAAGAGACCAAGACCTTAAGTTTGGTGAGAACGAATGAATGACAGCTTCTAAAATTGTCTGAGAGGCATGCCCTTTTTCCCCAGTAGGCCTACCTTGTGTTTTATTTGCTAATGTAAGCTATTTTTAAAAGATAAATATAATGTATAAAACTATACATTATTTATATTACTTCATATTACCTATATGCCTGATAAGCTTTTAATATTAATGGACAATCCACAGATATTGATGTTTCATAATGTTTTACACTACATTATTTGATTCTACAAAGCTTAGCTTACATTGTTTGCAATGTTTACATTGTTCTACTTGCGTTAAATCTAAATCCCAAATATCAGAAATGACAACAGATTGTTAAGATTTAATTAATGTCAATTGTAATGTTATTGATTAATGCACTTGCTTGACAGATTTCATTTATTCATTTTTCTTTCTGCTTTGTCCCTGGTTTATCAGGGGTTACCACAGCAGAATGAACTGCCACTTATTCTACAGATTTATATATTTTTAATTTTAGGTGTTTTATGTTTGGTAAAATAATTTTTTATTGCATCTATAGTGATTTTCAACTAGTTGCACTGTCTTGTCTCAATAGGTGGATTGGTTTTTGCAAAAAAAGCACTGGTGGATTTAGCTGGTTTTGACGCAAAACAAAATCTAACTTGTTAAATAAAAACCAAAGAATTGTCTAAAATGACATTTGTGAAAAAAGCTATTTTATTTACTGGCTAATAACCCTATCATTACCTATAAAATGAAACTTCTGAACCTAAGCAGAGATAGAAAATGCTCGTTTACAAAAAAAAAGGTCTGATTAATTTAGAGGGTTTTGCATCTGAACTCTTCTTATATTTTTTTGTTTATATTTAGTCCATATTAATAGTTTGCAACCACTTACCTTAAAAAAGTGAGTTAATCCAATGAATTATTTTTTCAGTGCAGGCAACGCAATATCTGCATGTCTAATTTAGTGTTGCACAATATACTGATACTAAAAGAGTATCGTGATACCCTGGCTCTCAAAACGATACGATTCCGCATTTTTTTTAGTACCGGTACTTTTGAGTGACAGCTGTAGTTGTGAATGCTTGTCAATAGGGGAGAGTGTGGGGGCCACACGCTTTTTTTATGGCAAACTGAGTGTGTGTTCAGCTGTTAAACTGAGGGTTGTTCTCTCATAGACACAACAATGCAGTGAACCCCCACAGCTTGTAGACAGAGCTGATTCACTAAGTGAAATTTGGAAATATTTTGCGCGTGTTGCTGACAGTCATGGCAAACCAACGAACATCACAAAGCCTGTGCGTACCATGACAGCCTGTGTGCAAAACACGTCCAACTGTGCTCTGCTTGAAGCTTGGAGGAAGAATGTAAAATAAACTTATGCTGCGTCCCAATTCCCATATTATCCGTCCTAAATAGTATGTGAAAGTAGAATTATTATGTCCCAAATCGTAGTATGTTGAAAAGAGTATGCCAAAAACTCCCGGATGGTTTACTATTTCCAGTCAAAATTTTAAGTGTAGAATCGTCCATACTCTAACCGCTGATATTGCCCACAGTACATTGCGCGTTGGACGTGAATTCGATTAGAACTACAAAACGCGGGTGAAAAGTGTAAACAAACTACAATCATGATGGACGTGCGAGACCAACGGTCAAGCAGAGAGGCGTCGGTAAAGATGTTTGTATGACTGTTAATTAATATCTAGCCCACTAGAGAATATTTAAATACCGTTGTCTGTGTTATATTTCATCTGCAACAACAATACTGATCTTATATAAAGACGTGTTTGGACATTACCGTCTGAATGCAGAATTATCCAAAGACCTGAGGAGATTTCTCTGCATGAAAGACTCGTGAATGAGAGATTATCCTGCTGCTGCTTCTCCAATAAGGTAGGAAATTAAATACGACAGAAATGTGGATGATTGACAGGGCTCTTAACTAAGCAACACAACGATCTGTGTAACGAGGAAGTAGTATGTCGCAAAGCTTGCATACTTTTCTGCTACTCACTCAAAAGTATATACTTTTCCTTCACAAAAAAAGTACATACTTTTAGGTCGTAGTATAGTTATGCGAAGTGGGACGCAGCATTAGTCTCTGTGTGTACGGACAGAGTATCAGTCACACCCCGAGTTGAGCGCAGTGATGGCGGAGCATCGTGCTGTGGAGCCGAAAGCAAAAATCAGCGTTGAGAATGATGGTCTGCTCTGCTGCGCGATTAAGTGAACTCCGACACGACACAAGTGCACTGAATCACGGAAATGACTCACACATATGAATTGATAAACCACATATGAATTGGTCAAACAGCGTTTATGCACTCAGTCACCCGCTTTTCCACATTACATTCATGCTAAAGGTACGCATGTGCTGCTTTGTGTTAACAGGCTGAAAATGAAACAAGTCGGCGCCAATAGCCTAGTGGTTAAGTGCACTGACATATAGCACCATGGTGCTCACGGCGACCCGAGTTCGATTCCCGGCTCGAGGTCCTATGCTGACCCTTCCCCTCTCTCTGCTCCCAATACTTTCCTGTCTGTCCTCCACTATTCTATCCCAATAAAAAGGTGAAAAACCCCTAAAAAAAAAAAAAAAATGAAACAACATTCCAGACCAAAAAACGTATGTACACTTTTGTCTATAGTTTTCTAAAACCGCAACTATTTTATTTGTGTTAAAACAGCTCGGTGGACATGCTTACAAATTTTGTTTTTATTTCTATATTTGTTTTACTTTACTTTTACTTAGGTTCTACTCTGTTTCAGCTGACAGCAAACACTGAGTGTTTAATAATAAATAATAGTTTGAAAGAAAAAACAATATGGTGTAGTAACAATTTAGTATCGGTATCATGATATTTAATTTAGTTCTCGTATAGAAGTCAACATTTTGGAATTAAGCAACACTAGTCTAATTTTCTTTGTCTTCCATTTGTATGTAGTTTGGTGAAGCAAATGTATTTGATTACAAATCATAAACAGTTTTAAGTTGTTTTATGGTATGTATTTGGTGTTGTGCAAAGAACTGCACAAAAAGAATCCTTTATTTGTCAATAATAAGTCACTGTAAATACCACTAGTGTGAAAAGGAACAAAGTTGTTGTGTCCCACTGCCCTATAGCGTTTATTTTACCTAGAAACTGCAGACAATCGTATGTTGAAGTACATTCTTAAATTTCACAAAAATGAAAACTGGAGCTCCAGTGTTGATTTTTGCAAAAGCAAAATGCTATCAAATGCAGTTTATTTAACAGCCACCGATGGTGCTAGTAACAACATTTTATGAAATCTACATATAACCTCCTTTGCACAGGCCAACTGTTTTTCTTCTATTTGTATTAAGTCCAAACTGAACTAAATGTTGTTGTGTTTATGCTCAAGAATTGTTAATGACCATGAGATATAAATGGGTACTAAATTTGCATTTAAATACGTTACAACTAAGTGTCTAATTCAAGAAAATTGATTAAGAAAGCCGGTTTCTAGGAACATATTCTCATAAAATGGTGTCTAGCCACCGGTTAGTCTGTCATAAACAGCCACCATTTAAACAGCATTTTATGCTTGTAAAGTGCCTCTATATGTATGTTCTTCAATATAAGTCTGACTCTTGGGGTTCCTGGTCCCTGAAACAGCGAGAACAGATTACACCTTTAACATCAGCCCGGAACCCTCTGTGCCCAAATCTTAAATCACCACTGTAAGTAAGGCTGACGTTTAGCCCACAGAGCTGTAAATTCTGCAGTATAGGAGGTTTCTCTCTCTTTGACATCAGCCAAGCAGGAGATTCAAATTCCCCTGTGGTTAATTTACCTACTAAACACTAAAGGCAATTTGTCAGTTTAATGATGGTGAAAGGTTGTGTTTGAGCACTGTGAAGAGAGAGAGAGAGCAGCTAAGTAATGATGAATGTTTGGAGTTTCACATCAGAGTTTGAATTGATTTATACTGTTCGTGCCTATGTAATCAGAATTACTTAAAGACATTATGTGTGTGAAAAGTATGGAGCCAAATTAGTCTAAAAAAATAATACTTTTTATTTTAAATTCATACATCTACACAGTGCTTAATTTGTGAATTGCGAGGTCCCGGAACAGATTGGGGTAACGGATCTGGCATGTTACTCGAGGATGGAGAGGTGTCACGCACGAAAGTGGAGACCGGGGGGGTGGGGAGGTTGTAGGGTTGGTGCGGTGGATGACGAAAGTGAGCGGGGCGGGGGTGTCGCGGACGACCCGTGAAGAGGGTAGGGGAGTTGCGGAAGAAAGTGAAAGTGAACAGCGGACAGGGGAGAAGGGTGGTTGAGCAGGGAGATCGGTAAAATGAGGTGCCAAATTAAATAAGCCCTGCATCTACAACTCAATTCAATTCGTAAGTTCAAAACATGAATCAAAAATTCAATTCATAAATTCAAAATATGATTCAAAAATCCAATTTGTAAACTCAAATTATAATTCATAAAGACGTAAACCCAATTTGTGAACTCAAAACACAATTCATAAATAAAATTAATAAGTTCAAAACACGATTCATAAATACACAAATTAAATTCGTGAATTCAAAACACAATTCATAAATACACAAATCTAATTTGTGAATTCAAAACACAATTCATAAACCCGTAGATCCAATTCATGAATTCAAAACACGATTCATAAATACACAAATTCAATTCGTGAATTCAAAACACAATTCATAAATACACAAATCTAATTTGTGAATTCAAAATGCAATTCATAAACCCGTAGATCCAATTCATGAATTCAAAACACGATTCATAAATACACAAATTCAATTCGTGAATTCAAAACACAATTCATAAATACACAAATCTAATTTGTGAATTCAAAAAGCAATTCATAAACCCGTAGATCCAATTCATGAATTCAAAACACGATTCATAAATACGCAAATCCAATTTGTGAAGTCAAAACACAATTCATAAACCCGCAGATCCAATTTGTGAATTCAAAACACAATTCATAAACCCACAAATCCAGTTCATGAATTTAAAACATGATTCATAAACCAGCAAATCCAATTTGTGAATTCAAAACACAATTCATAAATACACAAATCCAATTCACAAACTTAAAACCTGATTTATAAATACACAAATCTAATTCATTTGGCGAAAATATTTATTTTTACTTGTGAATTCACAAATTGTGTGCTTACAAATTGTATTTTGTATATGTGAATTGTGCTGTGCAAGTATGGATTTTATTTTGTAAATGTATTATTTTTGAGACTGATCTGGCTCCATAGAAACATCATGATGATGCAGCAGCTATGCGCAATTGTAGAAAAGATTCCTTATTAAGATGCACTGAAAGCTTGGAGCATCTTATTAGGAAAATAGATTTTCAAATATTTATAGCTTACTGGATGTCCTTCTCTTATTGGGAGCATCAGGGGGTATGGAACAATCTGCTTGTGTGACATATATAGTTCAAGGAGCGAAATCTGCTGTGTCGTGACATCTCACTCCATTGGAAAGAACAGCATGAGAGAAATACTTTGGCTTGCTTTGTACAAGGGAATGCTGGGAGTGCAGCACAGGGCAAACGGTAACACTTCTCTGTGACACACACACACCGTCCTCACAGGGGTGTCATAGACCTAATTTTTTGAGGGGTCACCAGTGGTTTTTCTGCTTCACTTATTGCCTAAGGCGAGATGTGACATGACCAGGCCTACACAGAATCAGTCCTGCAGCGAGATTCACAGACCTGCAAAACCGGAACACTAAATGCTTGCAAAAGTTCTGAAAAATAGCTACTGCTTGTATATATTTATTAAGCATTGAATGTTATAATGTTTAAGTGCATCCAGTGACATTTTGGATATTTGAAACAAATATATAGACAGTTTAAAGCCAAGATATACCTGAAAGTGAAGTTCTTTTTCGGTATTAGTTTAGGGGTAAAGGGAAGTACACTATGATTGTCCATGCTGCTGAGAGTGTCATTTATTTATTTGCTCCTTTTCTTCTAAATGATGAAATACGTTTACATTTATTTATTCAGCAAACGCATTTATCCAAAGCGACTTACAAGTGAAGATAAAAAAGTGGTTCAAATAATCAGAGAACAGCAATATATACACACCATGACAAGTCTAAGTTTGGATTATGATTTTTTTCCTCCATGCAAACGAAGAGAAGTGAGTGTGCCCTATAGGTGGTTTGTCAAGCCCACACATCAGCATGGAGCACACTTAGAATTACACAATGTTTTTCAAGAAGCATAGACAGGGCTCCTTTTTCTCTAAATGATGAAATACATTTACATTTAGCAAACGCTTTTATCCTAAGCGACTTACAAGTAAAGATAAAATAAGCACTTAAAATCATCAGAGAGCAGCAATACACGCCATGACATTTTTTTCCGCCATGTAAATGAAGAGGAGAGAGTGTGTCCTACAGGTGGTTTGTCAAGCCCACTCGCCTGCATGGAGCACATTCAGAACTGCACAATGTTTTTCAAGAAGCATAGACAGGGGAAGGTTAGGAACACATTGTGCACTAGGGCAAAACCAGGGACCACTTTTTTGCCACACCAAAGCATCTTCATCCACCAAATAGTAGTTTTCTCCTATTATTATTATTATTATTATTATTATTATTATTATTAGCTAATTAATACAAATGCAAATGTAATTCTAATTTAATTTTTAAATAAAATCTGCTATTTTAGTACAATTTTACAATTACAGTTGAAGTCAGAATTATTAGCTCCCCTGAATTTTTAGCCCCCCAGTTAATTTTTTCCCATAATTTCTGTTTAACGAAGAGAAGATTTTTTTCAACACATTTCTAAACATAATAGTTTTAATAACTCATTTCTGACTGAATTATTTTATCTTTGCCATGATGACAGTAAATAATACTTTACTAGATATTTTTCTATACAGCTTAAAGTCACATTTAAAGGCTTAACTAGGTTAATTAGGTTAACTATGCAGGTTAGAGTAATTAGGCAAGTTATTGTATAACGATGGTTTATTCTGTATTGAAAAAATATAAAGCTTACAGGGGCTAATAATTTTGACACTAAATGGTGTTTAAAAAATTAAAAACTGCTTTTATTCTAGCCGAAACAAAACAAATAAGACTTTCTCCAGAAGAAAAAATATTATCAGACCAACTGTGAAAATTTCCTTGCTCTGTTAAACATCATTTGGGAAATATTTTAAAAAAGAAGAAAAAAAAATGAAATGGGGGCTAATAAATTTGAATTTAATTGTATATCTTATTCATATTTTATAAAAATGGTTAGTCTACCTTTTATCAGGCGTTCTCACCATTATCATTAAGCTGGAATTAGCAACTTTAGATCTGATATCTAGTCACCTTATTGGTGGGCTAAACCGGAGCTATTCAAAATCATAATTAGGCTAATGGGGTTACCACTAACCCCATTTAGAGGTGAGTAGTAACGAATTACATTTACTTTGTTACATTTACTTGAGTTAAATTGTTGGCTAACGTGTACTTTTTGAGTATATTTAAATATGTGTACTCCTACTCAAGTAAATTATTAGAGAAAAATCAGTACTCTTACTTCGCTACATTCAACGGCGTTTCTCCATTACTCTCAAACGTTAATAAATATGATTTATATGACGTGAGGCAACACATTGAAGAGGTTTCGAGTTGTTGCTACAGAGACGCGACTCCGGCTTTCGGTTAGAGCATGCGCACCTATGTTGGAATGATGGTTGAAGTTGAGGAAGACATGCGAGTTTCTACTGCGGTCATGCCATGTTGCCATATGCAGTTCCGAGAAGCATGGTCACGCTGTCTGTGCAGTTTTATCAGACCAGGTCACCCACGGCCTCAAGTCCAGTATATATTTTCACTCCAAGATGCCAACAAGAATAGTTTGATAATACTAGTATTAAGTGACATTTAAAGGCTTAACTAGGTTAATTTGGCAAGTTAGGGTAATTAGGAAAATCATTAACGATGGTTTGTTCCGAAGACAATCAAAAAAAAAATTGATTGCGAGGGTTAATAATATTGACCTTAAAATGGTTTTAGAAACATTAAAAACTGCTTTTATTTTAGCTGATATAAAACAAGTAAGACTTTCACCAGAAGAAAAAAATCTTATAGGAAATACTGTGAAAAATTCCTTGCTCTGTTGAACATCATTTGTGAAATATTTGAAAATAAAAAAGAAATTCACAGGAGGATGAATAATTTTGACTATATATATACAGTATATATACAGTATATATACAGTATATATATATATATATATATATATATATATATATATATATATATATATATATATATATATATATATATATATATATATGGCTGATTCCATGAAAATGTCAACCTTATCATGAAAAAATAAACTTTTGACCAAAATAACAAAACCAATTTAAATTTGCTCATAAAGGTCTGTATTTTATTGTTATGATGTGCTCTTGTCGAATTTTTAAGGAAATTGCTTTGTTTATCCATGAAATATGAGGATTGTGCCAATTGGAAATTTCTGTTTCATCAAACCACATTGCATGCTTTCAAAAAAGAGGTTAAAGACAGACTTTTTCCATGTTTTATTTTAACAGTAAGCATTCTGCAGAAGGATTGGGGTCTGTAGTATAAATAATTACCCTCACTTTTTCATAACATCGCTGTCTTTTTAATATATGAGCTACATATTTAAGACATCACGCAGCTTAGATCACGTGTCACGTCCGTAACGATTTAATGAAAAAGTTTATATTGTGTAATAAATATTAGCACAAATAAAATGAAACTATACATACAAAGCCAAAATATGTCCATGCTAATTATGATTAACAATTCATCTCAGGTCTTTGTTCTAAACAACCATAATTTTGCGTTACGGACGTGATCATTTGAACTCCCTATTATAAGCAAATGACTATAGCCCGTATTTGTTCATTATGATGCTGCATTACAATTACTGACTTACATTACATAATATCCATAATATGTTATATCAAGAACTGAACATTTCAGTTAAACAAACCACTTTAGTAACATTTCATAAATAAATGTTTAATAAAGAGAACAAAACGATTTATAAATATGTTACATATTGCCATAATCTTGGCGCATAATCTTGGTGTTTTGGCGATGCAGCATAGCGGACCTTGTGTTGAAGCACTTCTTGTTTATTTGGTAGATAACTGACTATCAAATAATACATCCAATAATTAAGATACAATTTATAGCAAACGAAATTCATTTCAAGAAGATATTTTTTCCAAGAGAAATATGTGAAATGTATATAAATAATATATAAACTCTGCGGTTTTTTCCCGTTCCGTATAAAATAAGGTTTCGTTTGCCTGGCAGGGAAATATACATTTTAAATACATTAAATATAAAGGCTGGTTATTTTATATGTATGTAGCTGTGATTTTGTTCGATATTATTTTCTTGAGAAATTGCAAAGACAGCATTTATCCTGTCAAAAAGTGTTTCATCGGCTCTATCATGATCGCGGCTACATTGTACGAAATCTTTACAAGGGGAAATCTGATGCATAACTAAAAAATATAATTAAAAAAAACAGGGGGTTCAACACAAATCATGTCGCGGATAAGTGCGAAAAAGCAAATGCAAACATTAAATAAAAGATTTCGTACCTGAACACTTCACGCAGAAGCGACCTGCGTAAGCCCAACGCAATCTCCCATACTGTTAAATCTGCTAATTATTTCTGCACACTTGCACGAGGCTCTCTCAGATTTGAGGCTCGCTTAATATCCTCTTAATATATCTTCACTCCAGTGCTCATGCTACAATAACCTCCATGCATTTGGTCTTTTTTCCACTACTCAAAATGCGCACGACACACACACACACACACACACACATTTAAAAGAGCGGTGTTTGTGGTTCATGCGCGGGTCACGCTGCAGGCACATGCACAGGCTCCAGCGGAGTTTTCGTTTCATGCAAAGCATAATATGTTTTTATTTTATTTATTAAATAACTATTTATAAACATAAATTATTAAAGCGACACTTCATTTTCCAAGCACTTTATCCAAAATCTTCAGCACTTTTCAAACTTTGAAAATAGTCTACCTCCTCCTTTAAAATTAAAACATTTTCAAAGATTTCCAGCACCCGGCAATTGCGCTTGAGTGCTTATTAAAATCATATTACAGACGGCAAAATAAAAATAAAATCTTGATATTGATCTAAGCTTTAACTACATAGGAGTATATTTGTTAGAAAATCGATAGGATCAGCTGTAAATATTTCATTCAATATTTTTACACAATCGGTTATAAACTATAGCCTATAAAAGATAAACATTATATATCGTACACGCCAATAACCAATGGCTCTTTTTTCTATTCTTGTTTAACATAGCCTACGCAAAACTTTTCTTCCTTTTCTTCTGTGGACTCTTTGCAACCTGACATGACTGCCGACGAGAAAACGAAAGCAAGCACATAGAGTGGACAAATTAAACTTTATTCCATCGAATAACACATTAACTAGAATTAACTTTGTAATCAAATATAATATTGCTATAATTGTAACACAACTAGATGTTGATACTATTCTCCACGCAGCACGGTCTTGCGCACTTACAATCCAGCAATGATTCAAGTTCGTCTGGAAACACTGACATCAGGAGCTCGATAAACATAGTATAGCTGAATAGGTTTATTAGCAATTCTATATCATTCATAATAATAAATAAGCAGCATGTTAGCATGCAACATTGTTTCCGAATTGAGTTTTGAACATTTGAAATCGCGTTAACCTTTAACAACACATGCCCTAATGAATTAAATATAACAAGGTGATATCTATTTAAGTTTGATTAATTGTGCAACCTTACCATTCAGAAGTCTCAGAGGTCAAAGTTTGTTGGTTTACATGACCAACAGATATCCACAAATAGGTCTTTGTTAAAGTTTTGAAAGCATTTGTCTGATTTTCAGAACGTGTCAAGTGTCAATTTTAGAGCAGTCACGCCCGTAACAAAGAGCGGTCATGTCCGTAACGAAGAGAAGTCACGTCCGTAACGACAGTCTTTCCTCATTAAGACAAAAATGAAAAACTAAATGAAACAAATTATATATGTTCCATGCAGAGCCAACCCTTGTCCTTTTGACTGTTATAATATTTTTTGGCTTCTGCATTTTTATTCACAGAATTTCCACAAAGTATGTCAACACACAAAAACGCATGTCTTTTTTTTGTCACGTCCGTAACGCATTCATTTTGCCGTCATTTTAAATATAAAACACATGAATAGACTGATATTTTTTGATGCCTGAACTCCATGGTTAAGGGGTAAGAAAAATATAAACAGATATTTCAATATTCTGGTAACATATACTTTCTCTGAGTATATATGTTTCATTTTTTTACTCCAAATGTCACATCCATAACGCTGGAATCAGTAGTGTATATATATATATATATATATATATATATATATATATATATATATATATATATATATATATATATATATATATATATATATATAAATAATGAAAAGTAACTAGTAACTATTTACTTGAGTAATTCTTTTATTAGATACTTTTTTTTTTACTCTTACTCGAGTAACTTTTAAGATTGTTACTATTACTTGAGTAAAAATTTCCACATGTACTTGAACTTTTACTTGAGTATAGATTTTGATACTCTACCCACCTCTGGCCTCATTGTAGCACACTGAGCCGAATTGTATATGCCCTATTATGAACATGCAAAAGTGTAATGTGAAGAGGCATTTTCTGGTGCAAAAGAGTGTGTCTCCTGCATGTGGTTTGTTAAGCCCACTCACCTGTGTGAGACACACTCAGAACTGCAGGATGTTTTCCTTCAAAACGAGCTTCATTACAGTACATCCTTTCTACAGTGCTGCTTTTAATTACTTACATTTACATTTTTTACTATAAATCAGCTGTCTAGTCTTTAGTCCATTTTTACAAACATCTGTCCTCAATGGAACAAAAGAAACTGACTTCCACATCAAAAAGTTGGAGTTTATGTAATCACCACTGACCAATAATAATTCAAAGGTGTTTACCAGCTAAATGTGCCAAGCTGTTCCATACTTCATTCTGTTGTGGCACAATGACCCTTGAGATCCAATTTCCTGCAGAGTTTAGCTTCAATATTGATCTCTATTCCCTGTAACATACAATAGTCATCCTGAAGACCTTGATTAGCTTATTTGGGTGTGCTTGATTGCGGTTGGAGCTAAACTCTACAAGAAAGTGGATTTTGTGGACCAGAATTGAGAACGCCTGATCTATTTATTCATTTACTTACTGTAAGTTAAATTCACAGTCCAGTTGGTTTGGCAATGTTTCTAATGCTAATGTGGTCAATGCCCTTGTCATGTTAGGCTTCTTCTTCATGAAATTACACAGACATGACTGAGAATGACCTTTTATATGCTATGTGATGCAGAAAATGAAGGACATTTGTTCATATTAGGCTGACCAGACTGTAGTGAACCATAGCAAGAAAAGCAGAGTCATTAGAAAACTGCTGTTTCTCAATACACTTTGGCCCAATCCCAATTCTACCTCTTACCCCTCGTTTTGCGCTTTCAAGTGAAGGGGTAGGGGTGTCCCAATTCTCTTTAGTTTGAAGGCTTATGGCTAAGGGGAAGGGCTAGATAATAGATTTTTCAGAACCACACTCGAAACCATGGGGTAAGAAAATTTCTCAGAATACATCATCTACAACAGCAGCATAGCTGTACATGGAGGAAAGGAGATACACAAATTTGTATTTTTTTGTCATTATTACGATTTTTTGTTGTTGTTTTAATACATTAATAACCATGTTCCTGTTTTACCGTCAAGCTTAAAAAAATGCTAAAATAAAACTGCTCAATTTCGCTATCTATAATTCCTAATAATAACTTCTGTATAGAAGTCCCACAACATTCTGTCACTCGATGACACTGGAATACCCTGTCAGAAAAATCTAGTGGCGGGGAATGAGCTATTTACAATGTCTGGTATAATGTTAGGCCCAATCCCAATTCTACCCCTTAGCCCTTCCCCTTACTACTACCCCTCGTTTTGTGCGTTCCCGTCAAGGGGTAGTGGTGTCCCAATTCTCTTTAGCTTGAAGGCGTAGGGCTAAGGGCAAGGGGTATACACCCCTTCGAACAAAGATTTTTCAGGAGCACATTCGAAACGGAGAGGTAAGAAAATTTCCCAGAATACACCTGCCACAACGGCAGTTTCACTGCACCCGGAAGTAAGGAGATCCACAAATTATTATTTTTTGTCATTATTACGAATTTTTACGACAAACAAACAAGATTTAATATGTTCATAACCGCGTTCATGTTTTACCATCATGCTTAAAAAAAAAAAAAAAAAAAAAAAAAAAAAAACGGTAAGTTTTGCGATCTATAATCCATAATCATAACTCTTGTACAGCAGTCCCACAACATTCTGTCACTCGATGACACTCGAACACCCTGTCAGAGCAGTCTAGTGGCTGAAAATGAGCTTTTTACAGTGTCTGGGATAATGTTAATGTTGTTTCGTGTGTTTACATAAATGAATACGTATAGTTACGTATAGATGAATATGTATAGTTACGATCTTATTGCCACATTAGATCGTTATGATAACATAATATATCCCTTCAGTGATTTCCTCATGATAAACACCAAAAAATAACACAACTAGAATAACTACAGCAGTCGTGATCGTCTGATCTTATGTGAAGCAAGAGATCACGATGACATATGATGACGTGTGCAGGTGTTGAAGTGCTGTCCCAATTCTTAGGGGTAAGTTTTGAAGCCCTTCCCCTTAACCCTCGGTTGTAAGGGCCAAGGGGAAGGGGACGAGGTAGGGGTACAAAAATAGAATTGGGATTGGGCCTTAGTGTTGTTTTCTTTCTCTTCATTGTTTACATTGATGAATATGGCCACAGTGTAAATGCACAGTATAGAATTTATACAGTTACTAGCTTATTGCCACTTTATATCGTTATGATAACATGATATATTTGCCTTCTGTGATTTCCTAGAGATAATTACCAAAAAAATAACACAATTGGAATAACTACAGCAGTCGCGATCGTCTGATCTCATATGAAGTAAAAGCTTGCGATGACATATGATGACGTGTGCAGGTGCTGTAGTGGTGTCCCCTTTTTAGGGGTAAATTTTGAAGCCCTTCCCCTCCACACTCTGCTTCAAGAGCCAGGGGATAGGAGAAGGGGTACAAAAATGGAATTTGGATTGGGCCTTTATCACTTCTATTAAAGACACAAGATTACTTGGCACTGTTCTACTACAATAATGCCATTTTCTAAAGGTAGGATTGAACTAGGTACTGTATTGTGGTCCAAAATCAAAATATTGGACAGGGTGTTTTTCACCCGGGCACTCCATCTCCCCTCCAACATGACGCACATGCAGTTTGCACCAACAGATCACAAGCATGCTTGAAGATTGGGTCTTACAACATAAGCTGATCAGCTAATGTTTACATTTGTAATATTTTAACAGTTTAAAACAGTGGATTTTTATAACTCTAATAAATCTATGTCTCATTTCAGAGGCTGTTACTGTCCTCTGAAGGTCACATTATTTTGACCGGCCTTATATTGAGGCTGCCTTCAAGACTGAAATGAGTGTACACTAAATACAGTGTGTTTTCTAACAAGACAACCCTATATAAAAATATATATTTGGGTAAACTGGCTGTGGGCCAGTTTACAAATATGTAAATTCTGACAAGGAAAGCTAATTTTCAAAGAAGAAATATTGACTTTAGCAATGATTTTGAGATAAACAAGTATATTGAATTAACATGTTTCTTGAATATCACCAAAAATGGATGGTATTTTCATGATTTTGAAGAGTCAAAAACATGCAGCACCGTAACACTGACAAGTACCTAAACTCCAGTTAAGAGCTACGTTTAAAAAACTCCCAAGGTTCTGACAGCAGTTCACAATGATGCGGTGCACTCCTGATAAATCAGGCAGCTCACTCAGTTCGTCAGTGTAAATGGGGTTGAGACTGAGAATAGAGCTCTTTCATCTTGGCTGATAAGAATGTCCTGATTACATCTAAATGTAGAGCAACATTTCCAGCATTATCAATCAACGCCATGTTCTCAGACCTCCACAAAAATTAGCTCCAAAATGCTCCCCGCCCATTTTAATTTTCCATGACAGAGCACATTAGTTCTTCCACCTTCCTCAATTAGTTCAGCAAATGATTACAGTTTCCGTGGTTGCGGAGCATCAAAAGAGAGATGATGTTGCGGGATGTGCTTTTTTTCCTAGAATGTGCGCCATCTCTGGGGAAACCTTTTGCATCAGCGACTGCCGTAGACATATGAATCTTTGCATTTGTTCCATGCTGGTGAGTCTCATTCATTTCAGCCCAGGCCTTCTGCTGTGGGTCTCCTGAGGCGTTGTCCCGCTGAAAAGCTGTGGACCTTCCTTCGAACCTTTATCTCTTTTTCTTTTTTCCCCACCCCCTCTCTCTTGTTTAACACTAACTGGGGCAGTCAAGCTGAAAACGAATTATGTGTAGAAGTTTCCATTGACAAAAGAAGGGAAGATTGGCTTGCTCTTGCTGCTCCTTGAGAAGATGGATTTGCCCTCAGATGAGGATGACGGAGATGCGCTGTGATATAAATCACATTACTGATGCTTGACTTAATTGATGATGAATTTGTTGGTGGAGTCCCAAAGGGTTTGGTAATTATGACATGCAGCTGTAAAACACTGTCACTCTGGACCAATCGCATCGCTTCAACTCTGTTAACAAAGCAACATAACCATGCATCTCATTTACTGGGGTTTCCTTGTAATTAATCATGTACATTTGACGCTGTAAAACTGTCAGAATTTTTACATACTTTATGACTATGATGTATCTTTCATTTCTCACCCCTGGTCATCTTTCTGGAAACATATCCTTGGGGAGGCTTCAGTTATGCTTCCTTTATTTTTTTTATATCACATAGATTTGTTTTACCTCATATATATATATATATATATATATATATATATATATATATATATATATATATATATATATATATATATATATATATATATATAGGCGTGAGGTTTAGGGAGGTTTTATAGCTGACAGGTCACTGTGGTTGCTCAATGGGTGTTTCTGCAGCTAGATGCTTTAAATTTATTTTATTTTATTGGCTGCTTAACGGACCATAGCTTTTTTTAAGATCTGATCACAAATTACATGTACTGCTTGTGACGAAGGATGACATTCGGTTTTAGCAATGAGGCAGTTTTTACCTACTCAAAATATTCTGATGAATGCTTTTTTACATCAACTGCATAAACATTGCATTATATCACACACTATATTATATCAAAGTCCCTTTTTCATTTCACTCGGCAGCCATCTTTGAAACGCCTCTCGGGCAGTATGTTCGGGCATTCTGTCTGAAAGGAGAAACATCAAATTCTTCAAAACTGTTTGCCAAGAACGACTGAGCGCATGGCTGAGTAACGTGAGAGCCCACGAGACCTAGTGCGGGATCCAAAATGGCGGCGTCCGTCTGCTAGACAACAAACAAACTTCAGTGTTTTTTCCCCCCGTTTTTTTCTTGTTTTTCCACTTTTCTCCGTCCACTTCCATCCATCTACAACCGGACTATACCAGTACAACTGGATTATATATATATTTTTTTCTCTTCTCCGTCGTTCACCCTGGATCAACTCGAAGAATATATCGACACGCACTACAACACAATCTGCTGCAACATGAACACGCCAGATCACAAAGGTAAAGGTAATCCCACTCCAAACTGCAAGAGACCTCGGTCTGATTCTCCTTCAACTATGAACTCATCGCACCCCTCTCCATCCTGTTGCACAGAGGTAAGCGATATATTACACTCAATAGAGAAACTTTCTGGACTCGACTCAAGAATCGCACTCATAGAAGTCATTCACAAGGAATTTCAAGAGCTCTGTCACAGTTTAGAATTTAGTCAAGAACAGATAGACACTCTCACTAAAGAAAACTATTTCCTAAAGGACTCAGTTCACGCACTTTCCACTCAACTCACTTCCGTTGTCACAGAAAACAAATCAATGAAAGAAAACATCTTGGACTTACAAGCACGCAGTATGAGAGACAATCTAGTTTTCACAGGCATCCCGGATCAAACTCCAGACGACCCCGAAAAATTAATCAAGGACTTTATGACAAAACAACTCAAACTACCAGCCGAAACCGTACAAAGCATCACTTTTCACCGTGTCCACCGCATCCATTCGCAACAAAACAACAACCGACCGCGTCCTATCATTGCAAAATTTGAACACTATAAACACAAAGAAATGGTTTAAAAACAAGGCAGACAACTTAAAGGTACAGTTTACGGTCTCAACGAACAATATCCAAAGGTCATTCTCGAACGTCGAAAACAACTCTTCCCAATCCGAAAACAGAAAATTAATGAAGGAAAACGTGCAGTCATAACAGTGGACCAATTATACATAGATGGACAGTTATTTCGTGATAAGGACATTACCCCCTGGCTTTTTTGAACACATCACTTCCATAATAATCCTCCATCTATCTACATATCCTCCTAATATAACTGAGTTATGTTTTTGATATTGCACTTAGGTCTCATCCTCCTCCCACTTTAAACGTTATGTTGGTCTTTCACTTTTTTTTTGTCTGGTCATTACTCTATTGTGTATGTTATGTTATGTCCATGTCTAAAGTATATGTTTATCAATATATCAGTAACATTGTATTGTCATACACACACACATAGGTACAATACCACACCCTGTCAAATGCATATACTCACATTTATATATACGCAGTACTAACAAACCCACATATTAATATACATCGCTATTATTTACTACTTTATTATTTTTCTGAGAAATGTCACCAATCACTTTTTTATCCTGGAACGTCCGTGGACTAGGCTCCCAGGCAAAGAGGATCAAAGTGTTTAACCATTTAAGTAAATTACAAGCAGATATATGCCTTCTACAAGAAACTCATTTATTAGAATCCGATCAAAACAAAATTAAATCATCACAGTACAATCATTTATACTCCGCCCACTACAACACAAAACAGAGAGGAGTGTGTATCCTAATAAATAAAAAAAACTGTTTTCCAAGCTTCCGATTACAATAGGTACATGTATTTGGAATCACCAATAAAGTTAAACAACAACAGTCTCATGAGTTTCGTTTCTAAACATTTGAATCAAACAAAATCGGCATATTTTCAGGTTGCCCAAGCTAATGAGCACTCGAAAAGAACGAAATCACGTTACCAAGCTCATTTATGGTCGTTCTACACATTATCACTCTCTGGATAATGATCGTCCGATCATGCTAGTCTTCTGAAGTAATCCTCAACTTGATCTTGATGGTGATTCTCCTCCAGAAATGACAGCGACTCTTTGTTTACAAGTTTGTGGGTGTTTGAGTAGTTGTTGTCATGTGATGTGCATTTGACTGGACGGACTGTACCTCGCGTTTATTTCATACAGATTACAAAACCAAAAAAATTTTGTTTTCAAGTGCACTTGGTTCATTTAAAAGCACACATTTTAAGCTTTATTTGGATATATTTCTTATGTCTGTGATGCAAGTATTCGCTGAGATTCAGTACGTCTGTTGACCACAAAACAAGCTTTCCTCCCTGAAAAAAGTCAGTCTATATCGATCGATGATTGGCCCTGTACTAGTAGACGGGGCTTCATTCGCCATATTGGCTGTTACACTTTTCCCCATTCAAAACTATACGAGCGACATGTTTTATGTATTATATAGTCTTTGATTATATATACTATTTCTAAAATGCAGTAAAACCCTGATGCAATGAGGGATGTACTGTGCCTTTTAAAAGTTTGGAAACATAGACATAAAGGGGTTTTAGACACATCAGCATACATTTTATTATTTAAGGGCTTTATAATTTAATTATTCAAATTAATTCCAATCAAAATAATATATTAAATATATATATTTTTATATTGAATATCTGTAGCACTTTTTGAGTTCTAAAATGATTATTGATTTTTTTTCACGATTTGCATTTAGTTCAGGTTTATCACAGTTTAAGATATACTGTATGATGTCCAAAACTCCACTGTATAATGCTGGTCATTCTAGACTAGGGTCACACTGCATTTCTTTGCACACTGTAGATGCTGTCTTTAGACTTTTTCTATCATCTGAATTTATTATAATTTAATTCTATAATGTTTTATAGCTTGCCTTTATTGCAAATTAAACACAAAACGGATAGGTTTGATGTTGAAATAGTTTAAAATCACCTTATCCAAAGGCCTTTCCACACTTTTTTTGGAAGATTCTGAATGTGGTCAATCAATAAAAGACTTTTGACTCAATGTTCAATCACAAGTAAGATGCATTTAAAATTTTTAAATAATAATTATAAGAATATGAAGAAGAAGTAAAAGAAATAAAGTGTTACAGCAGTGAGAAATAACAGAAAGATGGAGAAAGAGTGATAATCGCAATAATCAAAGGATAGAAACTAACATCGTAATATCTGGTTTCTCAGCTTATAATATAACTGCTTTTCTTTCCAATTACCATGGCCAGCTTTACCCAGGAGGCCCAAAGCTGTGGACAGACAAATTTACTTCAGAATAATCAGCTTGTTATTTCTCCAGCCAGAACAATGGGATACCCAGATCAGATTTAAACCTGGATTCCCCCACTTTAATTCCCAGAAGGAAGAGCTAAATGGATGCTAGGTGCTGATTGAGCTGATGGGAGTGATTAAAGTGTGAATTTCTGCTGCGTCAGCAGGATCACACACTTGCTTTCTCATGCTGATGAGCTAGAAACACATGCAAGCATGCAGTATGCTGACCATTACCATGAATGCTCAACATCAATGCTGCACATCTCATTGAAATAATAAAAGAGGTCATGAACTACTTTTTATTATTTTTTTACTGTTACTTACTGTGCTCAGCATATACAAGTACATATATAAGCCTTTTAAATTCATATTTTTAATAGGAAGCTATGCAATATTTTATTTGTGCATAAGCATTAAATTAGTCAGTACGGAAGCCAAATCTGGAGCTTATCTAACAAAATAACTTACGATAACGATCCAAAAACTAGTACACCCAAATGTATGTTATAAAAAATATAAAATACAAATTTAAAAAAAGAGGAAAATTCAAGAGAAGCAAAAAAAATAATTTTTTTAATTTAGTTGAAATTTTGTAGGTTGTATTTTGTTTTTTTGCAATATTTTGCTTGAATTTAATTGTTTTAATAAATCAGTTTTGTTTAAATGCACCAACATGCATTGCCTATATTCACTGAGAAATGGATAAAAATATTAATTTCTAAAATGGGCTGTACTCAATTATGCTGATCACTGTACAATGTCAATATTAATGTTATTAATTAGAAATTCTAGACTATTTAATTTCATGTTGTGTTGTGGCAGATTGCAGACTAGTATTACTGGCTGACAGTTTGCATATTAAAACATTTTTAATGCTTTGCTTTAAGATTAAGTCCCAAAGCTCGAAAGGACAGCTGTGTGTTCACAAATGTTCACAAAAAAGTTCTGCATGTATGTTTGAAAGTCTACATCCTTCATTTGTAGATTACGTTTAAAAATACATCAACCCAAATTGAACCGTAATAACAGGCGAAGCAATATTAAACATGTTTCCTTCCTTTTAGTTGAGTCTTTCGAAAAATCCAGTTCCATACCGTGCCTTGTTTGTAAACAAATCCACAGTAAAATTAGGTGAACAAAAGTTCGAAGTTCTTACTGGCTTGGTTTATTCACATCCTAATGTTTGGATGAGAATGAAAGCAAAGTGAAGTGTGTTTTTCCACAACTTGGCACCACACAACATCTTCTTGTGTTCAGAGCCCCTTTATTCTTAAGTTGCTAAAAATACCTGTGTTTGCATCTCTTGTTATTTACTATATTTGTGAATCAGTGGGCGAAGTTAAACAGGCAGTGATCTGGAAATAGGCATCGATCTTCTGTGGAGGTGGAGTTTAACCTTAATATTACATAATAAAGTGTCTCATTCTATAATTTAGGATGATGTGTTTCAATATAAGTTGTTTTCAGACTAACAAGACAGTTTCTAAATTTAAAAATGACAGAATGTTTTTATGGTTAAACAAACATTCATATTTCAAAAGATTAAGAGAATTTTGATTTCTTCGTTCATGAGCTCTTTAAAAAACAAACAAGGGAAAAGGCCATTCATCAACAGCATGTTCTTTATTCCAAAACTCATGCATTGGACACTTTTAATGCCGGTTTTGAACTGTGACCACCCCGGTCTTGATTTCACAGATCTGTCAACCTGCATTACAGCATTTCTAATAATTCTCTTGCTTGGCTGGGCTGAGACGACAGCTCGCCACAGCCAGCATCAATTACTGTGAGAATGAAGGACCTGGAGTCAAGCCAGACCAGATCAGACCCCGGCACCGCACGCATACACACATGGAGAGACACACACCTGGCCAGCTCTATTCTACATGCAAATAACGTTATAGCCACAGCACAGTAAAATAATCTTATTAGACCAGTTTACTCACACGCTTTAAAGGAAATGATTGCTTTGACTCAAGTGGGCCTTCTTAATTGATTTATTTGTGCATCTTTGCCAAGCGTGAGATACTTAGGGAAAGCTTGGGACATTTTTGAATGGAATCCAAGATGCGGACTTATCTTTGTTTGCAAAGCATATTCCAGAGCTCTTGAGGCTCTTCAATCATTGATTTAAAAAAAAGAGGCCAGAACTGTCATGTACACTTATGTAATCCATCAAAAAAACGTTTCCTAACGCAGCCCATTCTGTTCGTTTACAGCGATGTGTCGCATTTGTGCTGATGCGATTGCAGGATGAATTTACTGCAAGTCACTTTGCGTTTGACTTTGTCTTGTTGTGTTGTGTCAAGGCGGCTGCATTTCCCGGGTCTAAGGCTCGTTCATCAATGTGTCAGCCACATGCCGGATGTCAGTTTCTTTAGTGGGATGCTCATAATGATCTAAATAGTGGCCCACCTCAGGCAGACAGCCGATCAGTACATCCGCATTGTAGATTTGCTCTGAGATGAATCATATTTCATTGATATTTTGTGCAGAGGTTAAAGAATGAAGGTTGTGGTTTCAGATACACTAAGGAGTGAAGAGTGAACACAAGATCAGATTGAGCAGTTGGAAAATGTGGTTCCTTCTAAATAAATACTCAATTTAATTAAGTTATGCACTCATGTTAACATATCCTCACCTTGGAATTATAAGGTTCTTTCTGCGTTCTGAATGATTTTGAGATATTGAGCTTCAAAGTTTTTGCATTCCATATAGCAAACAGTATGTGTGTAACATTTGTTATTTAAATAAAAAGTCTTAAAATGTAAACAACTCATAAAAAAAACATCCCATAATGTAAATAAGTTGTCATTTAATAAGAATAGGTCAAGAACTCGTGTTAGATAGAACCTTATAATTCTGAGGTGACAATATCGCAGAGATTTTAATAATTGTATTAAATAAGTAAGGTGTATTTATTTAGCACATGTATTTGTATTTGACCCAACGTGTATAGGTGACCATCGTCAAGTGGTTGTACATGACCATCCTATTACTCAGTCAGAGACCTATAAGAAAAGTACTTGGGCATTTACATTGACAGTTCTTTTACATGGAAAACACACATAGAGTGGGTTTGCTCTTGTTTACACCAGAGATTGTATTTTTTACGGAGGTTACGTCTTTTTGGAGTTAACAAGAAGCTTATGATGTTGTTTTATAAAGCTGTTCTTGAAAGCATTGTCAGGTCTGATATCACAGTGTGGTTGGCAACCTATCTGTACAGTGTAAATCTAAGCTGATGCACCTCTTAAAGACAGAATAGAAAATTCTCAAGTTTTATATGAGAATTGTGTCCTTAATCAGGTGGACATGATTCTGAATGATCCAACTTTTGTTTCCACATTATGAACTGCTTCCCTCTGGTAGGAGATATACAGTCCCTAAGTATAGGTTGAACTGATATATAATAAATCCTTTGTACCAGTTTCAGTGGGTTTATTTAACAAGAGTTTATCTTAATTAGCATTATCATTATTGTAACTACTGTATTTTGTATTGTTTTTATTGTTTGTTTTTATGGATTGTCTGCAGCAATATGGTGATGCCCATAACAAATTTTCTGTCAAGGACAATAAGGTTTTACTACTATTTATTGTGTATGCCCATACAACCAAAGAGGTTCACAAATCATGACGGGGGTCTCTCCACACCACCACCAGTGTGCAGCATCCACTTGGATGATGCCACAGCAGCCACAGGACAACGACTCCAGTGTGCTCACCACACACCAGCTATAGATGGAGTGGAGAGACAGTGATACAGCCAATTTGATGGATGGGGATGGGAATGCCATGAGGGGTAAGTGCCATGGGATTTTTAATGACCACAGAGAGTGAGGAAAGAAGTGAAAGAAGGTGCTCACTAAATGCATTGTGTCCCCTTCACTTTACTGAGGTATTAGGACCCACGCACACCACATGTTGAGCGCCCCCTGATGACCTCGCTGACACTACTTCCAACAGCAACCTAGTTTTCCCATGTGGTCTCCAATCCAAGTACTGACAAGGCTCAGCCCTTCTTAGCTTCAGTGAGTAACCGGTCTTAGGCTGCAGGGCAATATTGGGTCTATTGCTGGAAAGCTTCAGAAAAAAATAATATTACAATTACAATAATAGTTTTCAGTCAACCCCTTTATACATTCAGTAATAAAACAACCTTATGGTTGATTCATTAAAATAATTATATTTAAATAAATGTTTCATAGAAGACTATTCATTGTTTTATATCTTTGCATGTATTCATATCTTTGCTTTTATTACAACTATTCAATTGGAAAAAAAATGCATTCTTTTAAAAGTTGTAATTGTAACCCACCGGTTCTACTGTACCCATCCTGTTCTGAGCTGGGATCGAAACAGTGATTCTTTGTATGGGAGTCGGTTGCTCTAACAAGGAGGCTAACGATCATGTCCTCTAGCGTCTGTCGCTAGAGCACCTTTAGAGGTCAGAGGAGTGAGGTTTACCTGCTTAGAACTTAGCTAGCTGGCCTCCGTTACACTCACCCCCCTAAACCTCACTCCCATCCCAGATGAGCCCCCACATGTAACCCTCCGGTACTACTGCACCCATCCTGTTTTGAGCTGGAATCAAACCGGTGATTCTTTGTATAGGAGTCGGCTGCTCTAAGGAGGAGGCTAAAGACCATGGCCTCTAGTGTCTGTCGCTAGAGCACCTTTAGAGGTGTACATAAAGGTGTTTTAAAGCAACACTTTATTTTGATGGTTCAGTACTGTAAGTACACACTTACTGTAACTTAAATAGTTAATAGTAGACTGTCATCTTTGATATAAAATGTTGAAACATTTTACCAAAACAAAAACTGAATATCTTCAGCCAAAATATCATGTTATAAAAGATGACATGCTGCTATGCAAATGTGATTTTAGACAATACTGGCTGATTACACAGCAATGCCAAGCTAAACTACAAACTGTTTGTCTACTCTCTCTTCTCTGTTCCCTACTTTTAGACCTCAACACATAACAAATTACCCTTTATAGACAAAGTGAAAAATAAAGAAAATAGTGCAAATCTCATAGGTGAACTGAATTTTTACTGAAAAGTGAGAACAATGCATCTATGAATAATCCTGACTATGGAGTAACTGAATCTTAATTTCTCCACGTGTTTGCATACTTAAATATTCATTGTCAGAGTCAGTTAACTGTATTAGTAGTGTGCAGTACAGGCAGAGCAATGCTACCAATTTCTCCATACAGTATCCCTTGTCTGCGTGAATTAACCTGCAGTGACAACTGACATACCTGTAAACCTCACATCCCCTTAGTTGATAACTTAGACAAATCAACAGAGTTGCTAACTGTCTTAAAATGACAGTTGTCAGTATGAAAGCCATGTTCCAAGATAGTTTTCATACATTTTAGACAGAAGGACCAGCTCAGTTTAAAGAGCGTTCAAGTAGCGCTTAAATACTGCTTGCAATTGAGGGATATATACAGATTTTAAAATAAGTATGGTGGATAACAAGATTAATCTGGAAGTGAGGGATTATAGATCACAATGCAAGCAGAAGAAGCTTCATGTTACACAGATGACAAAATCCAGGATCAACATTGTTCATGTACCGCAGGGGAAGATTAAATTAATGTATATTTAACCAGTTTAATATGAAGAGGCACAGATAGGCATGAGCTGCATGCTAATGCTAGTGCTACTTATCTAACTTCTCCGAGGCAGAAGATGTGTTAGTACATAATGATTGCAATCAAATTACTTTAGATGTCGTTAGCAGAATTAAAAGCATTGTTTTTTAAGTTCCTTAGAATGTAAACATCTTTGTTGACTATCTGAATGTCAAGAATAAAAATGTATTTCATTGTGCCCACTCTCTTGGCACACATGGAATAAGGATTGAATTGAATTTTTATTTGACAGATTTTAGACAAACTGTACAAAAATACAAGTATTCCATACATTTTTAAATAAAACTGTCGAGGATAAAAACAAAATAATGCCCTGGGTTTATTTCCATTGTGGTCCTCGCTGTTAAAAAAAACAAATTATGGCTGCAAAATACAGTTAAAACAAACAACACCTCCACATTTTACAACAAGAACAAAATTGTTCACAATACAATAACATATTAAAAAAACATCATCCACCATGCAAACTAACTATCCTCATCAAACAACCATCTTTGATCGCTTTTTTGAATCTCCTTAAGTCTTTTAATTTCTTGATCGATTTTGGTCATTTGTTCCACATGATTGCACTTGCATATAAAAACTTTTTTTTTTCTCTACTAGACTTATAAATTTAAATAAACAAATATTAAAATCCCAACCCCTACTATATGAATGCTGTTGCCTCACCATTAGAAAACAGTTCACCAAATAACTAGGAACCACTTTATTAAACATTTCACGCATCATTTCCAGGTTTAATAAACATACTCTTTTATTGACAGTTAACATGCCCAACTCTTTAAAAAACTCTTTGTGCAAATGTGCTCTAGGATGATTTTTTTAATTATTTATACTAATTTATTTTGTGCCTTTTGCAATTTTTCCTTCATACACTGTGAGCAGCTACTATACAAAAATTAGGTAGCGTAATCAAATTGGAGTTGAATCAAAGCTCCTGCCAATAATTTTAAAGAATGAACATCCAACAGATCAGCTTGCCTTGCTAAGAACTTCATTTTTCCACATATCTTCATTAAAACCTTTTTTTGCCATAACATCTACTGATAATGTATTATCTATTAAACATCGCAAATAATTTACAACATTTTTTGACTCAATTATCAAGTCAATCCTAACCACAAAAAAATCATCTTTCTTTAAATTTCACTCAAAGCAAATAAAATAGAATTCTGTTGTACCTATGTGTAAAGAAAGTTTATTATCCAAAAGCAGTGGTACAAATTTCTTAACTGTAAACTCATGATTTCTTCCAGGGCCCTTTGTCTTGATGAAACACTAAAATTGCAGCATCATCAGCATAAAGATATAGTTCCTCTGAACATGATACTTTTAAATCATTTATATATAAAAGAAAAAATAATGGACCTAAAATACTTCCTTAAGGGACTGAACCCACTTTATCAAAAACCAATTGCCCTTAAATTATAAAATAAATTTTGGTGGTCTACAGTGTCAAATGCCTTCTGAAGGTCAAGCAGCACTATCCCACAATATTTGCCACCATCTACAGCTCTCCTTATTCTATCAGTCATATGTGATATGCATGTCTCAGTGGAATGAGATTAGATGGATTACTTAGTGGATTACAAATGGTAATGGACTAATGGTAGCTTCAGATTTGCCAATATTTCTCTATGGTGCCGAAAGATTTACTGTAGGCCTTATTTAGATTTATGTCTACACTAATATGTTTTTCATTTAAGAATGCATATTTTTCTCTATTTCTTCCATTGCCTTTCAATCACACTGAGATGGCATTTTTAGAAAAAAAAAACGTATATTTTTGAAAACCCTGTCCAAAGGAGATATATCCAGCTGCAGGCCCGCAGAACCACACACGTTTCAGGCACACACAATCCACCACACACGTTCTAGGCAAACCATATATGGTTACGGCGGAAGTTAATGTTATTAACGTCTTCTCGGACATCGTCACCAATATATTGTTGATAAATATTGTACACATTAAACAGTAGTGTTTACTGTTTCACAAATATTGCGATCGAGGCGGGCAAATGGTGAACATTGTTTCTGATCGCTATTCAATATAATAGACTGAATAGTTATCTATCCGTCATCATAGATGATCAGTCATTATTATCTGACAGAGACATTATAGCAGATACTCATTTGCTGGCCTTGCTGAACTATCTAAATTGGACAGTTTTATTTATATTATGGTTGAAGGAAATAATAGCAAGTTAATATGTATAGGCAATAACATCTTTATATGTAATAAAAAATCTTTTTACATTTAATAAATGTGAACACTATATTTTACTCAAGCGATTTAATAGTATTTATTTGCTTAACTTTTTTTATTAATGATTTCCCACATTAAATACTACAGTAATTTATAGTAAGTAATATATTGTTTTTAAACCATAAAGTACTGGTAATTTGTGGTAATTGTAGTTGCAACAAATTTAGCAATACAAACAAATTACTATTAATAATGAATTAAAATAAATTAAGATCCTGAATTAGTTTATTACACTTAATACAATTAGACGGTCTGTTATGTTTTTTTGTGTATGTGGATTCGTGAATAAAGTCTTAAGTGTTTAACCAATTATTTTTATTTACATAATTTGAGTTCAGAAACTGTAGCGATTTTAAAATGATCTTTACAATAATGAAATAATGACTGAAATGGGAAGCCATAAACTGTTGACAGTCTAATGAATGGCAATCGTAGCACGGGCTTTCTCGATCGCCGTACTTGTGAAATACACTAGGTGGCGATAACGCTCCTAAGGAGTTAGTTAGTTACCATATATGGCTTGCCTAGAACGTGTGTGCTGGATTGTGTGTGCCTGAAACGTGTGTGCTGCGGGCCTGCAGCTGGATATTATTGGTCCAAAGTGGATAGATTTGAAAATGCTATTTTCATGTTGCAGTGTGAACAGTAAAAATGAAGGCTTTTGAAAACGATCACGCATTTTAGCCATGTGACTAATTCAGTCAGCTTTGTCTTTAATTAAAGATTTAATAAACTATTATGGCTCAGGGCGACACGGTGGCGCAGTAGGTAGTGCTGTCGCCTCACTGCAAGAAGGTCGCTGGTTCGATTATGGCTCAGAACTATATTTTGTGTCTAATTTTTATATTGTGCGGCAAGTAGTAGAGCTGTGCGATTAATTGAAATTGTATCTAAATCACGATTTGTACATGCGCCTTACAGTACAGCACAATTTTTCTGCAGTATGCTGTTTGAACCTATCATAACGCAGCACGCCTAAACAGAGCATGAGAACAGGAGATTGAGCTTAGTGACAAATAGCCTGCATAAACAGGGATGATGAGTTCATGAGAGGACTTGGTGGCCAAAAAAAAGTCAACATCTCTGGTGTGGGAGATTTCTTTGGATACAAGAAGGCTGATGTACAGTATACCAGGCAATTTGTAATACCTGTCAGTCACATATCAGGCCTAAAAGCGTATGGAAAGCGTGAGGAGAGTCGTTACCATCAGCATTTTAAACACACTCCTTTGTCGTTGCTCGGTGACTATCAAACGTTTTCTCAGATTACAAACTAACAAAACATTGCTGCTGCACTGACACAAGTATTATTTATGGAGAAAACTAAAACGCACTGGGTGTTTGGGTGTTCTGTGTTCATCTGAGGTAATTAGTCTAAATCAAGATCAAACCGTATATTATATTGCCCTCATCCCACCCTACCCCTAAACCCAACCATCACAGGAGACAGTGTACAGCTTTACTCCCTGAAAAAACTCATCCTGTGTGATTTATAAGCTTTTTGAGAAGTGAGGATGTCCCCAATGTCCTCATATTTCACCTCCTTTTTGTAATACCTGTGTCATACCTATGTCATTATACAGATTTGTGTCCTGACATGTCACAAAAACACGTACACACACACACACACACACACACACACACACACACACACACAGTCTATTTATTTGTTTTGCAATAGGTCTGTTCTAGAGACAATTTGTTACACATTTACTAGGTGATTTATTTTTTTTATGGACTTGTCATGTCTTTGATGAAGATCTGTGTGTGTGTGCGATCGTGATTAAAAACGAAATTACAATATTGTTCATGAAAATTGTGATCGGTTTCTTTTGCCCATATGGCACAGCCCTAGCAAGTAGCAGTGTAATAAGCAGGATAAAGTAGATCCAGGTGGTTTCTTTTGCAGAATAAACCCTTCAGTCTTGTCTACCTGCCCTTGACTTTGCATCAGCCTGTTGATAAGCCTGTCTGGCTTTATTCATAACAACCACCTGGACTTTATCCCTTACATAACATACCTTGGAATGTTGTGATTGACCAATCAGAATCATCTATCCAGAGAGCCGTGTGATAATAAAGGCTAATCGCATACAGCTGATCTGCTGCACAGCAGGTCAGTTTGGGTCAATGTGTCTGCTTGTCAGTCATTTGATGCCCTCTGCTGGAATCCAAACACTCAAACTATTTCTGTGTAATCGGCCCCTAACACGTTACTAAAAACAAAGCTGACGTTGATGATGAATGGCCACCATCTGTATGATGAATGGGAGAAAGTATATAGGACATATGGTCGACTTGTTGGTGACTAGCAGCACTCTGAAGAGTAATCAAGCATAATATTTATTTTATTAGAGACTGACATTGTTCTAGGCAATGTTGTAGTTTAATATACCACCATTGTCTCGATAACAGTCCTGATGGTGTGCTTTATCAGAGAGCCTGCTGCAGTTTGGCTGAAAGCTAAAAAATTAAAAATAAAATTGAGAGAGATGGCTTGAGGCATGATTGGTGAGTGTGTTTTAGTGAGTGATTGTGAGGGGTGTGAGAAGAGTAAACCAAGATGAGATCTTACATAGATCTCTACTATATAGAGTCAAATCCATCCTGAGTGAGAAAACAATAGTGAATTCAACAACAACAAAGAGTTTTTCTTTAATATATTGTTCTTACAGACTGTACAAGACATGTTTACCCTTCACACTTTACATCTGACTGAAGAATCTGCTGAAAATAAATAGTCAATTTTAAGAATACATTACACATGCACGCTTCATAGGTAACACACTAACTAAATAAACCGTTTCTCTTTCTTTTGCAGAACACACAAGAAGATAATTTAATGAATACGTGATTGGATGAATTTAATACAGTGGCGGTACATTGTGACTCACTTTATCGCTAAATAAATTACCCAAGAGTGTCAGCAAAAAGAAAAAACACCATTTTGATTCCATTTTACTGCAAAATTGCTTAAAAATTGAACTCCTGCTTGGTAAAACAATTCAGCACACTTAGAAAATGATTAGCATGTGATGCAGGCTTACTTTTCTGCTGATACTGTCAGGTACTTTATTAAGCATCTAAGTGAGTTATAACAATAATAGTGGGAATATACCGTACGATATTGATTTTAAACAAGGTTAAGCTGCAGCAAATAAATAATAATAATAATAATAATAATAATAATAAAAACAGCATGCCTGTACTGTACATATAAATGATGATGTATCCAGTATCCAGGCTATTGTTTTGACAGAATAGACCTTGACAGCAAAATCAAGACACATTGTGAAACAATAAAGTAAATAACTGGATAAAAAAAATATTTATTTGAGTCTAAATATTATATTAGCCCAATTAGCCTAGCGATACAGTCATACCACTTGTTAGAGCGCTTTTTCACAATATAGCTAATTGGACAAGAGATTTGTTTTAAAACCTTTACAGTTTTTCATCTTATCATCCAATACAGTGCAGAACAATCAACAATATTACTGTACTTAATACTGAAGTCATCCAAAATCATTCTTTCATTCATTTTCCAGTCTCTTTATTCATCAGGGGTCGCCACAGTGAAATGAACTGCCAACTTATCCAGCATATGTTTTACACAGTGGATGCCCTTCCAGCTGTAACCCAGTACTGGGAAACATCCATACACTCTTATTCACACACATACACTACGGACAATTAAGCTCATTCAATTCATTTATAGTGCATGTCTTTGGACTGCTGGGAAAACCGGAGCAAGTGGAGAAAACCCACACAAACACGAGGAGAACATGCACACAGAAATGCCAACTGACCCAGCCGGCACTCGAACCAGCGACCTTCTCGCTGTCAGGCGACAGTGCTAACCATCACCATGTTGCCCATGTGAAAATTTCTATATAATCAATAAATATTACAGAGAAAGTTATATGAAGTAAACGAGAGTGTGTCTGTGATGCCTAAATCATGTAATTAAGAATTTGTTCACAAAATATTGATTTAAGTTTTTGATTAAAATTTTTTTTTATTAGTTGAGTATGTGTGTGAATGAGAGTGTATGGGTGTTTCCCAGTGAAAGGTTGCAGCTGGAAGGGCATCCACAGCGTAAAACAAAGCATACTGGATAAGTTGGTGGTTCATTCCGCTGTGGCGACCCTGGATTAATAAAGGGACTAAGTCGACAATAAAATAAATGAATGTATTAGTTGATCAAACACACTGCTTCTATTACATAAATTAACTCCTAGCAAGTGTATAACTCTGAATTCAGTTAAGCCCATATTATCAGATTTCACAAGTTGTTAGCAGGAGATAACAAACCTCTGGGTGTCATAATTGACTAATCAGAATGCATTTCTCCTATAGATGTATGAGAGAAATTGAGCAGATCTTTGATAGTGTTATATGTCATCCTACATCACAGGTGACTGAATAGAGGAAGATATTTCATGTCTGTTTAAGGGAGAATTCAGACTGAAATAACCTCAGATAAACTCTCAGTAAACATGTAGAAATCTCACATAATCACAGATTTTTTTAAAGTGCTGACAGCAGAGTAAATAGATTTTTCTAGGGGCTAAGAAGAAAGACAGCGGTTGAAGTTTTCCTAAATACAGCTTAGCAGGGAGAAGAAGTGAGAGAGATATTTAAAGAAGAGAAAAAAGCATCTTGAAACACACCACTTTTGTAGTGGGGCTGCTGCCAAAAAACACAAAAGGGTTGGACTGATGTCCAAATTCTGGCTCCAGTTTGATCCCCAAACCTTACTGCATGCTCTTGATCAAGGGAGCCTGTGACACTGGTGAACAGAACCTCGACGTCTCAGGCAAACCTATATTGTCAATAACATTGTTTAAATGAAAAATCCAAAGTATCACACATAATTGAAGATAAGGATGTAAAGACTAAGATACGTGAGACTAGACTACAGAAGACTACCAGAAAAAAGTTGTTGCCTATCCAAGTCTTAGGAACGGGGGGAAAAAAAATTACTCTAAGTTGATCATTTGGTCTCAGAAGAGGCAAAAGCTGTAGATTAGAGACCTGTAGATTACGCTTATTTTACCAAAATAAAATATGATCAAGCCTTTATTTTAAATTATTTAATTAGGACAGTAAGGTCTGACTTTGCTTAGATAAAAGTCTTGTCACTTAACAGAAATAATGTACAGTATAGAATATAAAGTCATGGTGCAGTGGAAAAAAGAATTAATATTGTGTTTGACTCCATGGGCTTTGAGGACTGCATCCATACATCTCTGCAATGACTCAAATAACTTATTAATAAAGTCATCTGGAATGGCAAAGAAAGTGTTCTTGCTGGACTCCCAGAGTTCATTAAGATTATTTGGAGCTCTATCCTGCTGAAGAATTTGCCCTCTGCTGTGGTTTGTAATGTAATGGGCAGCAAAAATGTCCTGATACCTCAAGCTTTTGATGTTGACATCCACTCTGCAGATCTCTCACACGTCCCCATACTGAATGCTTTGTGTGTAAACCGCCATTTAAGCTTTCCTTATAGGCTTGTTATACTACTAGAGGGCATTTTCATGAAGAAACAGTATGCTGTCATGAAAATAATATGTATTTTTATATACAAGTAGTGTGACAATGGATTAGAAAGTAGTAGTCTTGTTTACAAACAACGTAACATGTCCCCTTTAATAACAACAGTTTTTTTTTTTTAAATATGCTTACAAAACTAAATTTGTACTGGATTAAGGTAATTCTGTATGTCTATTTTAGATAAAACTGAATAAGTGAATGCTGAGGTATAATAATGTACAATAATACATTTGAATGGATTGTTTGTAAATACTGTTTTTACTGTTTTAGGGTTTTGTTAAACTAGGCGATCAGTTGATTATATTATTCACATTAAAAGTTATTGGGGGTAAGTCAGCTATTTTCAAAGGACTGAATGTGTTTAGGGAGTGCATTATAACATATTCACTTTTTTTATTTTATTTTTTTATTGCATTATTTTTCACATTTTACCTTTTTTCTACGAAGGTGATTCTGTTCTCCTGTTTGTTGGCTTCCCCATGCAGGCCCTCACTCAGAAATACACGAAACACCCTCAGACTGCTTAATTTGGCCCAGTGTGTTTTGATTCTCTCACCGTCTAGAGCATGTTGAAAGAACAGTGACACCCGGGGGTCCAGTTTATGTAAATGGAAGGGTGAAGCTCATTGTAGCTCCTACCATACAATTGCTGAAGGCCTTAAAAAGCTAATTTTGCAAAAGAAAAAATTGCACTGAACTGAGCACTGTTACTTTGCAGATTTTGTTTAAGCACAAACTGCAGCATTTCACACTAAGTCAAATGAAGAACGTGAAATCATAATCAAGAACCTCATTAAAGAAAAGTCATAAAGGCAAACGTCTAGTCATGGTGTTCAGAATGTTCATCTTACAGGTCCTGAAGGTGTGAAATCAAAAATGAAGGATGTTTATTTTTGCTAGTGCACATTGGTATTCTTTTGGTGAAAAATTATTAAAAATAAAAAGTTTTGGTAATCTTCAATCAAATTCTAACCATTTACTTTTGCGTTTGGTGTGTTGTTCCCTCTGTGGATGGCAGTTTATATTCTTAACCACTCCCCTCTTACCGTTAGTTTGCTATGAGGGAATGATGCACAAAAAGAAATCCTCGCCCCCCCCCCCCCTCAATAATCTATTTTAGTTGGAAGTTGTGGTGTCTGGTTGGTTTAATGACATTAATTGTAAAAGACACAAAACTTACATATTTGGATGTTGCTATGCTTACTAAATCAGCTGTTAGCAATGAGACGAAGTGTAAGAAACGAGAAAGGCGCCTCCGACAGAGAGTTCGAAGAGATCAAAGACGGCGTACTGAAGTGGGTCAGCCATCTGCTGGCGCTAAAGGAGGATAAGGTCCAGATAACAGTTCTAACCAATTGCTACAATCGCAACCTGGAGGAGGTATGGGTATGACATTGGCTTAATTTGCAGAACCCATCAAGACACCCTGTGTGGTAAGGTATACTGTAAATGTAGTTATTTCTTGAACAATGTAACATACAGTCCGGAGGTTAAACTCCATTGTTACCCCTAAAAGGATCTGGATTTATTTTATTTATTCTATTCTAGTTTATGACACCTGGTGCCAGCAAATCTGCCGGTGAAAGTCACTCGATGACATCTTATCTACCAAGATGCTGGCCAGAACCAGGCTTCATCTTCCAAGCCTGTCCCATCTTCAAAGACATTCCAAAGAAAAAAACCCTCCATCCTGGGACCCCCACACACAGACCCAAATACTGTACACACACTATAATACACTATAATACAAACTATAAATACACTTATAGAAATCTCAAAATTCAGCCTAAAGTACATGTAATGTGCTTGTAACTTTTGTATTATCTTCCTTGATTTCTCTCTCAATTCTTACACCAGTATATGCCCTTTTCAAGACATTCGACAAACTAAGACTGCACAAGTTATGTTTTATGTATTTCTAAAAGTGTCATGTTTGGTGTCATTTTTTTCCATACATACTGTAATTCTACAGCTCATGACCTAGGACACAGGATGATAACTTGCACGCTTTGTGCAATTTTAAACCATAAGTTAAAGTTTTGTCTGTCAGCGAGGAGGATTGGTCCGTCAGGAGAGTCTAGGAGTTACCTGACCAATACCTTTAAATACCTTACACCCCCAAACCCTCGCAGAAGGTTGCCGATAAAAAGGAAGGCCTGTTTCTGTATCTCATGACTCGCCGGAGTCCACGTTTCTTATTTTCCGACAAATTATAACTTAGTTTTATGTGTGCCCCGCGTATCCTCCGATCTGCACAGGAAACTCCACACTTCATCTTCCAAGCATCAGAGAAAGATCATGGAAAAGAGAGAAAGGCCCAGAAAAACAGGCATTAGCCATGCGTTTACGCTGTGCCTTTTTAAGGTATACTTGGTGGTTCTTAATAGTTGTGTGGGACTGAGTTTTGATTTACCTTCTTTTATCTAAACTCTCGATTTTCCTCGCTTTTCTGTTTTTGCTGTTATGTTGTGTACGTTTGTTCGTTATATGTTAGTCTAGTCAATAAATCAATTTATAACCACGTTGGATTGTCTTTGTCTTGCCTCACAGAAAAGATCACTTTAACGGTAAAAACCCTTGCTACCAGCTTATTAAGGCCCCGTTTACACTAGTAAGTTTTAGTTTTAAAACGGCGTTTTAGAATGAAAACGATCTGCGTCCACATTAGCGTTTCACCCAGCATTTCTGAACAACTCTGCGTCTACATTAAACCTCTGAAAACGCACATCATGTGACCACACACACACACACACACACACACACTGGCATGCGAGAGAGGGTATGTTTCGTATTTTTAATAAGAATAAAAGGAGGCAGTGATGTTATAGGCTCCGTTTTGTTATAAATATGCATGAAGATGACGGTCTTATTATGCAGCTACACGACGCCTCAACATATTTGATGTCTGTTATGTTGCTAATATCAAAATGAAAATAGGTCGTTCCTTAAATCATGTTTTCATTTTATTGTTAAGAAAGTGAAACAGCGTAGCCAGGGTGATGTGAATGAGGTTATACAGTACACTGTTCCCTTTGAAGATTTACCCGACGTGTCCTTGACAGTGTTTTCCATATCAAACTTGCGAAGTCTGAACTTACAAGAAGAGGATGCAGGACTGAACTGTGTGTAGGCTACTTATGAGGGAAAAGCCCCAATCAGATAGGATCTCCGTTTCCCCCCCATCCACACTGAGATGAAGCAGCATTTTAGAATGAAAAACGACCTCTCCAGCCTTTCCAAAACGCTCCGATTTCAGGGCTCAAAAACTCCGGCGTAGTGCGGACAGATGGCGTAACCGTAGCAAAAGTTATGCGTTTTAAAACTAAAATGTATTAGTGTAAACGGGGCCTAAATTTATTAAAACTTCTAAACTATTTATCTACTTTACAAGAAGTAGCTATAATTCCCTTTCTAAATAAATAAATAATTACTGAGTCCACTCAGACGAGCGGGCAAAGTCATTGTTATATTTATTTTGTTTAATTAACTACGTATAAGTTAATTCTGAATATTCATAATTAATAATAACTTGTTATTATTGATCATTAATAATCATAAATTGAGCTAAATTCGCTACAACCAACATTACAAAAGATGGTACTAAACAAACCTCTAGCTAAGCAATACAGCCAAGAGAGGATTCTGGTTTCTTTATTTAATTAAGGTATTAATAAAAGGCATATAGCACAAAGTACATCAACATACTGGAATAAAAGTCTCAACAATTCCTAGTTCATGCAGAGTTTAAAAAGCTAATTTTGTTTAAGAAAATATCTTCATTTGCTTGAACTGAGCGCCGTGACTTTGCAGATATTGTTTATGCTCAAACTGCAGCATCACACGCTTGCTAAAATTAAAAAGCGTGAAATAATCAAAGACTCCTTTAAAGAAAAGACATGAAGACGCACATCTCTAGTAATGACTTTGAGGATATCTCTCTCTTCCAGGTCCTGAAGGTGAGCCACCAGCCATTTCCAAAAGGTCTTCACTTGTTTCTGTTTGAAACTAATGTGACACGTCGGCTCGAGTAGGCGTTTGCATCCAGGAAAGCAGAGGAGGAACAATCAAAGGAGGGCAAAGGTGCACACAAAGAGACACATCAAAGCACGCCGGCAACAAAAAACACATCTGAATTCTCGAGAAGACGCTTTTGCCTTTGAGTACATTTACTCTTTCAACCCATCCAAGCTACAGGAGCATGAGAGGCAAGAGAAAACAGCAAAAAGCTAGACGAGACGACAACTTTAGCTCTTTTGCCAACAATGTGGTTCAGGTGAGCTCTGAAACCAGCGGCGATGATCCGTGAGGAACACTGCAGATTTTTCCCTCAACCTTTAGTTAAAGTGAATACCGGAGCGGGTTAATGCGCTGTGACCCCCGTGAGCACCTGACGCAGACCCACTGCAGACATTTATTCCATTAAAGCCAACTTTTCACCTCATTTCCTTCTAAAGCATTTCTAGAGAGTGAGGCTGAGAAAGAAACAAAGCTGGGGGGAAAGTGGGACAGAGATGGAGAAGTGCAGGTAGGTTTGAATTGAATTATAAAAGTAAGCTAGATGTTGCCTTGAGTGCGACCCCCAGACTGTGAAATAAGGATTTGTATGCATTGGAAAACTATTGCATCAAATGCTCCAGGGCTAACATAAATGTTTAATGCCTGATTGATTACAAATAAAAACATAATAAAATGCATTAAAAAATATGCAAAGGAAAGTTTGAAACTGATCTATTTCATGTTTTTGATGAAAAATTCTAATTATTTTAAGTATTACACAAAACAGCACTTACTTAGGCTCCGTTTACACTGCCAGTTAAATGTGACCCAATTCTGATTTTTTGCTCATATGTGACAGATCGGATCTGTTCTATGACCGTGTAAACACACAAAAAAAAACCCATACATTCAGATATTCAGATATTGGTTTCAGAGACGCCGACGTGGTAAACTTCAACAGAGGAAACATGGAGGAGGTATGTGGACAAGCTTTGACACAGCATATCAAAAGTTGGTTAGCTCATCCTAAAATTTCACACTCCCCTGCATTAAAGCCCACCACATTTTGCTCCCACCAGACCTGAGATCTCTCTCGTACCCACAAATTCCTCTGAATGGTGGAGGACACCATAAACCATAGGCGCAAGCTGCAAGATGGCCCTTTCCCCCCTCCTCCTCCTCAAAATCATTCAAAGTTGGGCAAACTTTGCATATTTAACTGAGCTAAAAGCAAGACAATTTCTTCCATTGTGGCTAGTGTGGCACAGATGCTAGAGCCTGCCATTACGCATGCACGACATCGTAAATTGTATGGCAAATGTAAATACATGAATCGCATATGGGTCCCAAATAAAAGAACGTTTAAACCGACAGGCAAAAAAAATATAGATATAGGCAACAAATGGAAATTGGGCATCAAGACCTGACAGTGTAAACGTGACCTTAGATTAACATACAGTACTGTACTTTGTAACATTATAATTGTACTGTCACTTTTAATCAATTTGATCTGTTCTGAATTAATGAAAGTACTAAAAGAAAGTTTGTCAAAAATGAAAATTTACTCACTTTCAAATGGTTACAAACCTTGGTTAAAAATGAAGAACGATGGAAACCTCTGACTTGTTAATGGTAACTAGTGTCCAATATTTTTAAAAATATTTTCATTCACGTTCAACAGAAGAAAAAAAATATTTCAAACAGGCTTTAAACTAATGATGATTTTGACAAACTATTTCAGAACAAAGCTTGAAATATTGTATTAGCCCAATTTTGGGGGAATTTTTTTTAAAAATTAATTTCATTAATGATCAGATGTTTCTTGAGCACCAAATCAGCAAATTAGTTTAAAAAGCAAAATATTCTAAAGAATCATGTGACACTAATCTGTTGATGATAACGTCACAATCACCAGCGATCTAATCCTTGTAGATCGCTGGTAAACACGCAGATTGCTAAAGAACTACAAATCTGCTGTTATATGGACTACATATCCTGTCATGCACCGCTCACACACACATGTTCCGAGTTTTCTTTAATTACACACAGAGCTGGGAGCTGCTCATAGACTGATTACAAGGACTATTTAAAAAGCACACACACACGCATCAGGGCTGAGTCTTGTTTATCTGTACTGTGAACATTACGACACGTTTCCTCTGCCTTGCCGTGTTTTGACCCTCACTCTGTTTTGTTTGTTTACGTTCCTTTCTGCCTGTACTGACTATTTGCCTGTTTATTGACCATGTCTCTGGATTGCCCGTAAGTTTTGAAATTTTTGTTTTGAGTAACAATGTGTGGGGTCACTGTTAGGCATGAGATGATGACCGTTTTCAAGGCATTATACCTTTCCTAAGGTATGTGTAAGACTTTTTTTTTTCTTTAAATTCTATGAATTCGGACATACTATTCGCTTGCATGCTGTTTTTAGCGTACTATATGGCATGGAAGTATGCAATTTTGGACGCAGCCATTATGTTCAAAGCAGAATTTTTTTTTTGTTTTTTTACCCAGACATTTAAAATATATTTTAGAGCAGTAATCACAATACCGTAAAACTATTGAATTTTTTTCCAAAGTTATAATATCATTAAGATTCTTATACCGACCCATGCCTAGTTACTGTGAAGTTTAACCTTACTAGAGTAAAAGTTTTTAATTTGCTTTTACATCAACAGGAGGTGGTGTACGGATGTAACTGTGTTAAAGAAATTGTGCTGTCTTGATGTGGAAGTACTTTTCATTAACTGCAAGCCGTTTTACGCACCAAGGGAGTTTTCCTCGTTCATTCTTATCTGTGTTTACATTCCATCGCAAGCACACGTGAGTACTGCATTACAACAGCTGTCTGATCTGATCACAGAGACTGAACAACGACACCCGGACTCTGTTTTTATCATTCTCTGTGACTTTAATCAGGCAAAACTCACACATGAGCTGCCTAAATTCAAACAGCACATTACATGCCCCACCAGAGACAATAACATTTTGGACCATTGCTACACCACAATAAAGGATGAATATCGCTCCGTCGCCAGAGCAGCTCTGGGACTCTCTGACCACTGCCTGGTTCATCTTATACCAACTTACAGGCAAAAACTTAAAACTATTAAGCCAGTATTAAGGACTGTTTAGAGATGTACCAACGACTCAGAGCAGGTCTTACAAGCCTGTTTTGAATGCACGTACTGGAGTGTTTTTGAAGCTGCAGCCACCGACCTGGACGAGCTTACAGACACTGTAACATCATACATCAGTTTCTGTGAGAAGTTATGCATCCCTACCAGGACCTATTTATCATTTAACAATGATAAACCATGGTTCACACCAAAACTTAAGACAGCTTCGTCAGGCAAAAGAGGATGCCTACAGGAGTGGGGACAGGTTTTTGTACAATCAAGCCAGGAACACACTGACAAAGGAGATTGGTGTGGCTAAGAAGAGCTATGCCAAAAAGCTGCAAAACCAGTTTTCTGCCAACGACCCTGCATCTGCGTGGAAAGGCCTGAAAGACATTACCAACTTTAAAACACCACCCCCCAGCATCGACAGCAACAAACATCTTGCAAACGAGCTGAATATGTTTTACTGTAGATTTGACACCTCTGACCAGACACCCCACACCCGCCCGGTCAATGGATGATGCAGTCAACATGGGACTGCATTATACCCTACAACATCTGGACAAACCAGGAAACTACGCAAGGATACTGTTTGTGGACTACAGTTCTGCCTTTAACACCATCGTCCCATCACTGCTCGAGAACAAACTGACCCAGTTGTCTGTCCCTAGCTCTGTCTGTCAATGGATCACCAGCTTTCTGACAGATAGACAACAGCTAGTCAGAATGGGCAAAATCACATCCGACAACCGCACCATCAGCACTGGTGCCCCCCAGGGATGTGTTCTCTTCTCCCTGTACACCAATGACTGCACCGCAAAAGACCCCTCCATTAAGCTCTTGAAGTTTGCGGATGACACTACTGTTATCGGCCTCATCCGCAACGGTGACGAGTCTGCATACAGACAGGAGGTGGAGCGGCTGGCTTTATGGTGCAGATACAACAACCTGGAGCTGAACATGCTCAAAACAGTGGAGATGATAGTGGACTTTAGGAGAAACCCCCCTGCAATCCCCCCACTCACCATCATGTACAGCACTGTGGCTGCAGTAGAGTCATTCAGGTTCCTGGGCACCACCATCTCTCAGGATCTGAAGTGGGACATTCACATAGACTCTATTGTGAAGAAAGCCCAGCAGAGACTGTACTTCCTTCGTCAGCTGAGGAAGTTCAACCTGCCACAGGAGCTGCTTGTACAGTTCTACTCAGCTATCATCCAATCCATCCTCTGCACTTCAATCACCGTCTGGTTCAGCTCAGCTGCCAAAACTGACCTCCGTAGACTACAGCGAATAGTCCGGACTGCTGAACGAATCACTGGCACTGCCCTTCCTACACTTCAAGAACTGTACTCTTCCAGAGTGAGTAAAAGGGCTCGCATAATCACTCTGGATGCCTCGAACCCAGCACATTACCTGTTCGAACTGTTACCGTCTGGTCGGCGCTACAGAGCACCGAGCACAAAAACAGCCAGACACAGGAAAAGTTTCTTTCCACAGGCCATCTACCTCATGAACAGTTAAATATTCCCCTATTGTGCAATAAACGTGCAATACTTTCTCCATTCGCATTGGTACACAGCACCTTACAACCTGTATATTTACAACATATCTGTACATACAATTCAACATCCAGATATTTTTTATTTTTTTACTTACTGCATCTCTGTTTAATATTTATCGCCTTTTCTTTTTCTCATATTTAATTTTGTGTTGTCACTTGTCACTATGTATACTGGAAGCTTCTGTTGCCAAAACAAATTCCTTGTGTGTGTGAAGCACACTAGGCAATAAAACTGATTCTGATTCTGATTGTTTGCTTTGTTTTTAAGGTCTATGACTGGCCTATGAGATTTCACATGTATTTTTAAACCACTTGTATTTAAGAATTTATAACATTTGCTGTAATATCAAAGATTATTAGTTATTTTTGTAAAATGAATACTATGCAGTGTCATATATTTACATTTGATAAATTTCCCTACTCTCCAGAAGACACTATCTCTTTGAATCATGCAGATTATCTGTTCTACAAAATCAATATAATATTATGAATTCCTTCCAAATTAATCTATTCAAGTCATCTGGTGAAATTATATTCATCTCGCAATACATATCGCAGAAAAAACAAAACATCACAATGTTGTTTTTTTCCAATATCATGCAGCCCTACTTCAGTCTATTGCATACAAACACAATATGTAACACATTAACATACACAAATTCACACGTGTGCACATACAGTATGCACACACTCACACACACATGCATCGGCACACACACACACACACACACACACGCAAGGATGTACGAAATCATACGCTGAGTGAAAGTGTCTGCACTTTTAAAAGCTTATTTTGAGCGAATGCGCAGGCAGTTCTTTAATTAGCACTCAGAACTTAAAGCCATTTAAAATCCATTTATTGCTTAAAACCACAAGTCTGTCACACTTTAAAAGAGCCAACAGCACTTAGTGGAGTTTTACTATGACAACTCGTCTCAGACAAGAGGCCATTTCTAAACAGATAAGATTAAATTTGATCCAGTCTGCTGAGGAAAGATTTACATCACTTTTTTGAATGTCACATAATTTCAGCATAATTCAAACACTGCGAAAGTCTAACCTGAGCTTCAACGCCTTTTTAATCATGTTAAAAAAAGATCACAATATTTCTCTAAACCAATTTAAGAGATGAAAGACAACACTGTATGAATCATGCTGAACTATCTCTGATTAAAGAAATGATGTAAAACATGATTAAAATCACTACTTTTTTTTTTCTTTCATCCACTGTAGTTCAAACTTCTCTTGCTGGTTCATTATTTTTAGTGTCAGGCCTGCAAGAGTCTGTCGAGGGAAGGCTGTAATAAAACAATTGAAGCGGAGGATCTTCACTAGGACTGTTGCTATGCCAGAAAGAGCCTATTGAAACTGCCATGTGAAGTAGACGAGTGGTAATGCTGCCTACATATGCCTTTGTGAGAATACGAGATTGGTAACAAAGATGCTGTGAGATCTAGGAGAGGATGTTTCAATTTCAAAATGTGTTTGTGTATGTGAGATTGATGGCTTTTATATAGTGATGTTGTCTGGCCTTGAGCAGTTGAGACTCTTGGTCCATTTTGAGTGTGACTGTGCGTGCGTACATGTGTGTGTGCATTAGAGGAGCTTTAATTGGATGCTCTGAATGTGAAAGGGAAAATAGTACTGCTTCCTGGAGAGGATGAAAGTCAAAGAGCATGACATGAAAGGCTAGCACAAAATGGGTGATTACCGCTAGTGCTACTCGTAGTGATTTAATAGTTTTTTAATATATATAAATGTATAAGCTGGGAATTTTTTCACATTCAGATAGGTTTGGGCAGTAATACGGTAATATGGTATACCGCAGGATCTAAAAATAGCAACGGTATCAGTTTACCGTCATAAAAAACAATGCACTTATATAGGAGACAAGTATTAAATATTAAATATAATTTATTTATTGCCTAAAAATGCGTATGCGTGATTGTCATCAATGGACAGTGTGGAGGAGAGAGAGAGAGAGAGAGAGAGAGAGAGAGAGAGAGAGAGGTGAGGTAAGATGGCGAATCGCGCACCAAGTGACCTGGTCTCAAAAAAGAACACAACCTCTGCAGTTTGGCAGTATTTCGGGTTTCGACCGAATGAGAAGTAAGACGTGGTATATACGAAGTAGGTCTGCATTCCGCTGCTGTACTGCAGGAGCCGTGGAACCCGACCAGATTTCTTGCTGTGCGGGAATAAATTTCCAAATAAAACGTGGAAGCGATCTGTAACTCTGGTGTAATTTGAACGGGAGCGGGCGGTCTAACAATATCGCTCCCGAGCGATGCTGTTTTTGTGTGTGTGAGTATGTGTGTGAAAGTGAGAGCGAGCGTAATGCTGTGCGTCGGTGACTTGGTGCTGTCTTTGCTGTGTGTCTATGTGTGTGTGTATTTATACAGACAGCTTGTTATAGGTAGCTGTATCATCTAGCTGGGTGGTTTTTGGTTTTGCTCTTCTGTTCGCAAACACATCACATCCCCCATTCCTCTTGACACAACAAAGATGGCAAAGAAAAAAACAAAGTTAGCATTTAGATAAATTTACAGTTTATTTATACATTTATTTTTAACAGGGTATAGGAGGTGGCATGATAGCAATGACATGAATAATAAAAATGTCATGAGATTTGAAAATAAAACCGCCAGTAGGTGGAGTCAAGTGTTCGTCTTTGTCACTGAAAGATTCATTGAATTGAGTTGTTCAAACAGCCGCTTCATTCACAAATGTCTTTCCGAATGGACGACTGAATCATTGTCCCATATCAAAGCTCAACATTCCTTCATAAACAAAACATGGTATGGAGATTTTTGAAAAAACGAAGCAACATTTGGACAACAGTGATTCTAAAAATACATCACATCATTTGCGTTTTAATTTTAGGGATAATAATAACAGTTGATTTTAGAAACATCAGGGAACCTAAAATCTGCTGTAACTTAGATATTAACGACAAAATTTGGGTGGCTAAAGTAAGTGTCAGCAAGCCCTGTTAACTGTGTTTTACAGTGAATATAGAAGAGTTTCAGTTACACTCGCGTGAAGCCGCCTACACTGTTCTGAAATGCAGTTATGCACGGCAGGTACAGCAGACATATATACTGTATTAAACAACTAAACATCATACCTTTTGTTCTCTTTTTTTAAGAATGCAAGAGTTGCATCTGAACTGCTTTCAGACATTTTGAAAATCGTGCGAAATAATGCAAAAAACTATTGCACTTGTGAATGGCGCCTTATTACAATACTGAGTTCTGATTGGTCAATCATCATTGTTTATAAGTCATAAATAACCATAAATAGAGAATTTTAATATTTAATTTGCATGATAAGTTTTACATTACACACACTGTTGTTAATCTAAAGGGGATGGTAAGGGGGGATGGTGGTTTTACAAAGGGGATGCTTTATGTCATTTTTTTACCATAAGGGGATCCCAGACATCTCAGACATTTGCTCGCATTAAATGGGTGTAAAACTCTTACAACCCCATCTGATGTTGAATGTGGGAGCGAGTATTGTACTGTATGGTCACATTCTAATGCAGATTCATGTTACTGTGCATAAGAAAAAAAAAAGAGCACAATAGTGGGAAAGAGTGTGGGTGTGCAGGAAGCGTTCCCTTACCATGTCATTTATCACAAAAAATGTATTTTAAAATTAATATTTGTTGGAATACAATTTCAGCCTCAGATGGCACGTTTACACAGGAAGAATGATTTAAGGATGCCTATTACATCACCTCATATCATTACTCCCCTTCACGAGCTTTCCTTTGTTTCAACACGTCTGTCTCTTTATAGTAGGGTTTTGTTTTCATAACAAGAATCAAGTTGATTCATTTCCATAATGTGCCCCAGCAGAGTCAATACAATATCTCCGCATCCTTCTTTTATTTGCCCTGCTTTCCTCTGTTCTTCTCCTTTCTCTGATATCCCTCCTTTGGGAGTCATAAAATGAAATAGCAAATACTTATGTATACCAAACTCGCCTCCCACCTCCATCGTGCTCAATTGGCCTGGAGCAAAGTTCTCCGGTTTGTGCATATGCCTCAAATCGCTCCATCACCAGGAAATTGCGTTTATGGATCTGTGGGATATTGTTTTAGAATCAGGCCGAATACCAGCATAGCGCACACAGGTGATTGCATGAGATTAATCTGAAATAAAAAAAAGTTGAATAGACAAAACTGTAATAAAGGCAGTGTTGCATAACTTGTTTGTTTCTTTTTCTTCCAACCAATCATCCTGCCTGGATTTTGCATTCGTATTTCGGTTAGCAGAAAATCTCAGGTGGTAAAATACAACAAATAAAAATATTTGCTATGCAGGTCAGCTTGACAAACAACAGCAAAATTGAAAAATACTACACAAGCAAGGATATTTACATTTTATATAACAGATGTTTATATAAAACTTGTGACGATCTCTAATTTAGACGGGTCAGTATGATGGGTCAGTATGACCAGTATGACCAATTTCAACAGTTACACACACCAACATAAAACATACAAATCAATTATTTTAAATGCTTTTAGTTGGACCTACAGTTAAAAGAATGTGTATTCTTTATACATTACCTGACAAAAGTCTTGTCGTCGATCCCAGTTGTAAGAGCAACAAATAATAACTTGACTTCTAGTTGATCATTTGGAAGACAGAAGGTAAATTTTTCAAGATTGGCCAGCCCAGTCACCAGTTTCATGTGTGCGCCATCTTTGTAGTTTAACACTTTTAACTAGCATTTGAAGTTCGAATCGAATTCACATGAGACATGGTTAAAGTACACGTGGTTCTGCTCTTTAAATTTTATTCAGAAATTGTAGACCATCAGGGTAACTTTGGAATATAAATTTCAACATGCTTTTGGAATGTGCTAATTCTATTTTCGAATAGAAGTAGTAAGAGCAACAAATAATGACTTCTAGTTTTTTTTTTAGTTTTAAATTAGTTTTTTAGAAGATTTTTTTTGTTGAACTGCATTCCAACCATCACAAATACTGCAAAAGACCTTTTGGACCCTACATGGACCCAAGATTCTCACAGAAATCAGCTTGGTGAAGAAAAAAAATAATGGTTTGGGGTTACATTCAGTATGGGGGCTTACGAGAGATCTGCAGAGTGGATGGCAACATTAACAGTCTGAGGTATCAAGACATTTGTGCTGCCCATTACATTACAAACCACAGGAGAGGGCAAATTCTTCAGCAGTATAGTGCTCCTTCTCATACTTTAGCTCCACATCAAAGTTTCAGAAAGCAAAGAAGGTCAAGGTACTCCTGGATTGACCAGCCCAGTCATCAGACATGAACATTATTGAGCATGTCTGGGGTAAGTTGAAAGAGGAGTCGTTGAAGATAAATCCAAAAAAATCTTGATGAACTCTGGGAGTCCTGCAAGAACGCTTTCTTTGCCATTCCAGATGACTTTATTAATAAGTTATTTGAGTCATAGCAGAGATGTATGGATGCAGTCCTCCAAGCTCATGGAGTCAAACACAATATTAATTCTTTTTCCACTGCACCATGACTTTATATTCTGTACTGTACATTATTTCTGTTAAGTGACAAGACTTTTGACTTAAAGTCAGACCTTACTGTCCTAATTAAAAATCAAGGTATGATCATATTTATTTTGGTAAAATAAGCGTAATCTAGAGGCCTTTGCCTTTCATACTGTATAAGCCATTTTGGTCACACTTTATTTTGATGGTCAGTTTGTCGAATTTAAGTTACATTGCAGCTAATTCTCATTAGATTATAAGTAGACAGTTAGGTTGGGGTTAGGGCAAAATTTCTTATAGTCAGTTACAGTAAATGTCTGTTGAAGGAGCAGTATCAACAGATATTAAGTAGACAGTCTACTAATACTCAAATGGACCATCAAAATAAAGTGTTACCGCCACTTTTGATACCAATTGATCAACTAGAAGTCAAGTTATTATTTGTTGTTCCTAAAACTTGGATAGGCGACAATACTTTTGTCAGGCAGAGTATTGAATTCACAAAAATCAATCAATCAATAAATAAATAAAAAAAGAAAAACAAAATGTGAATTGAATTAGTTGATTTGACCTATAATTTAACTATAATAAAAAAGTTAAGTTGGGCTCATTTGGCCAGAATACGAACCAATGCCCCAACGATCTCCTAGCAACAACCCAGAAAACCTTAGCAACCACTATTAGCAGTAGCAGCTCAGTTTTGTATGTGTGAGCATTACTCTTCATAAAACAATTTCTCTTTATATTCATACTTTCTCATTATTTTGAGTAATGATCCTTCATTAACCTCTGTTACAGGGAAAGAAAGGTTCTGTTGTATTTTTGTAAAACCACGTGTGATTATATACCTTACCTAAGGGAGATTTTGAGCATTCATTTGGTCTCTGTATTTAACTTTCATGGAGATAAAGAAGCAATTAAAATAATTAATTAAATAATTTTTTTAGCACTTTTGTCTTTTCTTTTAATGTTTCTTACTAAATATCAACATATTTTGTCACATTTTATAACATATGATTTAATATTTTATTTATATTGAATTTAATTTCCCCTAACTCCCTGAGTTTGTGCATTTATGTGTGCACTTACAGTGTAATTACCCAAGAAAGTACTTCCTCACATAAGGTAGAGTAACTATATGGGTTAAGGTCAGAGGTAGGTTCAGTTCATTGAATATAATTAGTTTATATGTACATGTGATACAAAACTGTAAAATTGTGTTACCCTACTGTTTTCCACTCACTAGATTCTAGCTTTGTGAAACGGTGCTGACTTTCTTAACAACAGTCCAATTGGAAGGCTTTCCAATCAACAAATCACCAGTACGTACCAAAGATTTACTGTAATACTAACTGCAACCAAGGTATTATGGCAGAAATGTTCATTTTAAAGTGTATTTTATTATGAATGTAGACACTGATTATATTCTACTATGCCTTTAATGTGTACAGTATTTTGGTGCATTTCCCACTATGACATTTGTATTATACTAATTTGCATTATTCTAATTATTGTCATTAGACAGTGCTGTTTTTGGTATTAAACATAAATTTACATCTATACTCTCAAATGGGCATTTCTATGAGATACAACATATTTTAAATGTGTCATGTTCTAATGATAAAGACTAGTCTAATAATAAAACCATGATTAACTAGCTTTCTATAAATGTCATTCAGGAAAAAGATTTGAGAATAATATCGACTGATGATTATTTATTTTACAATTTTTTTTATGTTGGACCATGATGACCAGCCCTATAAGGTATATCACTAAAAGAAAAAAATTATATATAATACTCTATAATTGTATATCTTGGTGATACTGTACTAAATTTATCCTGTCAATGTCCTACTATTGTTTTTCAAACACACACACAAACACACACACACACACACACACACACACACACACACACACACACACACACACACACACACACTGAAGCATGGGGACTCTGGATGTTTGCCACTGTCCTAATTACTGGCCTTTGCAGAGTTTCCTTCACACGCGCCTGGAGTCCCATTTCTGCTTTCAACGCAACGACCATTAGAGTGACTGTAGTTGTAGAAATTCCCAGAAGTTCCGTAGGAAGCAAAATTGTAAAGAAATGTTTACAGTGGTGCAAACCATTTACTGCACGAAACTGAGGGTTAAAATTGTTTAAATTCACATTTCTTTCCATAACCATCTACCATGTTCTACACATTTGCAATTGTTAGATAATAAATGTATTTATTGTTCAATTACATGTCATGCATTAGAACTATTTGTGATTAATTATGTGATTTAAAAGGTTAAACAAGCCGCTTGTGGTTTCAGGGATCATATGATTGTGTGTGTGATCTGCCAAAACTAGTGTTTCAAATAAGACGCATGGGATGCTCCAAATTTTCATCCAACAAAAAAAATCCGAAATTTTAAATGCATTTATTTAAATGTTGACAACAGCCGCTGAGTTCATTAATTGTTCCTGATAATAATAATTATTTGAAAATTGCTAAAATACTGTATTGTTTTCCATTCCATTGCTTGTTTGAAAAACAAGTTACATTTGATTTTGTTCAACACAACCTAATGAAGAATAATATATTAACGTTTGTTCTAAAATATATACCACAATTTACTCTAATACAATTCTATATTTAATTTTTATTGAATTATTTTATATTAACTATAATATTAAATTTTATGAAATAAAAATATATATGAATAAACAAATAAACAATCAATTATAAAAAATAAATAAAAAAACTAATTAAAAAATTATTTATAAAAAGGCATTTTTGGTTTTGGTTTTCAACCAAGTGCATCTTGAATTTACAGTTTCTGCCTGATAATTTTAATTTCAGTGCATCACTATTAGAAAAGGCTTTTTACAGGAATAGATCACCCAAAATGGAAATTATGTTAGTATATTACTGTTTTTTAGACCAATATGCATGACGATAAGACACTGCATGATGTGGCATAATACACTATATAACATTATTCAGTAATGCCAAGCCAACTAGCCGTATATTGCATCATGTCAAGTCAGAGGTCAGTCAAAGGTTTTGGTGAACACTCATTCGGCGGCTGCCAAAAATCAGTGATTTAAATTCAGAATGTAAAGCTAAGAAACATTTTTGTAACAAAAATCCATCTATGCCTTTCATAAGACATGTATCACCCCCTGGCAGTGTATGGCTTGGCTTAAAGATGGATTTGGTTTTGGAAGCTTAAAAAAGCGGTCACTGTCCAACACCATTATTCAGCATGGAAGAGCCTGGATAAAATTAAAAAACTACTCCGGCTGTGTTCATCTGAAAGAAGAAAGTCATAAACAGCAAGGATGGCTTAATGGTGAGTAAATTATTGGGTACTTTGCATTCTTAAGTGAACTATTCCTTTAAAGCATTCTCAAATTATTTAAAGAAGCCCAAATCTCAATCAAAAGTTTGGAAAAGTGGCGTTTTAACACTTTTGGTCATTTTCAGCTCAATGTGAATGAAGTGCTCATCTAAAACATCTCTTTTCCAGCTGCCTCAAGAACTCTGAAGTGTTTGTGCTGAGCATATGTTTGTAAACAATAATTTTAACTGAACGCACGTCCATATCATTAAAGAGAACGAGAGAGCAGATGAGACGAAAAAGAGAGAGAGAGAAAAACCTCGCAAGTCAGCAATGGATATTGAAGAAAAACTGATCCTACATGTAGCCTGTGGCGGGCTGGCAGATGACTGGAGTGAGTGTCAATATGTCCCGAGCAGCATCCTGTGTCTCTAAAGAAGGCTGTCAGTCGCTATACATCTGGGGACAGAGGACAAGCAGGCCTGAGGCTTTCTATCAGCCAGACCTGTGACAACCGCCTTTTCATCCACCTCCCATTCAGCCTTTTTTCTAGGTTTTTTCTCTAGCTTTTCTCTTCATCTGCTCCCCAAAACACCTAGTACGGTCAATAGGGGATTCTCTGCTCCCTTCTGATTGTGGAGCACATGCAGTGGTGTGGCATGGGACAGACTGCATGAATGTGGGACAATTTTCACGCCCGGAGCAGCTTTGTTTTGACAGTCAGTGTGACGGCTCCTCCTGTGCTGAAGCCCTGTCTGCTGTGAACAAGAAACTTGTTATTGCGTTTTTATGTTTAATGCTTAACTGCACACTAGTTAGGAGAAGAACAGTCAGCTGTAACTGCAAAATCGCATTTATTTGTTCATATGATTTATGAAGACTGGCGTCCAATTTAAATAGATTATTTGAAAACAGCAAATAATACAGAAATTCACTGTGAAAGCTGAAAGGTGACAACAGATTTAACTACTATGCAAATAAACATGGGTTTGGTCACACAAGCAATTTCTGGATCGTTAGCAACACTAAATAGAATGACAAAATGTTTTTGTTTCTTAGACATTCCTTTTTGCTCACCCCTTTCTGTGTTACTCTCCATCAAACACGTTCAGCCCTACCTTCAAATTCATGTCAAAGGCTCTCAGAAATTAATATTTCAGAATGCTGAAACAAAGCAAAAGTAGCTGTTTTGACAGTACCAAAAAGACATTTCTGAAAGTCACAGAAGGAAGCAGCACATCATGTTTTTCTGTGCTTCATGATTGTTGCATGTTAGAATGTGTGAATTGCTTCAGTGAGCTTCGGAAAGTATTCAGACCCCCTTAATTTTTTCACTCTCTGTTATATTGTAGCCATTTACTAAAATTATTTAAGTTAATTTTTTACTCAATGTATACACAGCACCCCATATTGACAGAAAAAGACAGAATTGTTGAATATTTTGCAGATTTATTAAAAAAGATAAACTGAAATATCACATTGTCCTAAGCATTCTATTCAGAGCCTTTGCTGTGACAATCAAATATTTAACTCAGGTGCTGTAAATTTCCTCTGATCATCCTTGGGATGGTTCTACACCTTCATTTAAGTCTAGCTGTGTTTGATTATACTGATTGGACTTGATTAGGAAAGCCAGACAGCTGTCTATATAAGGCCTTATAGCTCACAATGCATGTCAGAGCAATTGAGGATCATGAGGTCAAAAGGAACTGTCTGAAGAGCCCAGAGACAGAATTGTGGCAAGACACAGATCTGGCCAAGGTTACAAAAAATTCTGTTGCACTTAAGGTTCCTAAGAGCACAGTGGCCTCCATAATCCTTAAATGGAAGGCAAGAAGCCTTCCTAGAGCTGAGCTATCCGGGGAGAAGAGCTTTGGTGAAAGAGGTAAAGATGAACCCAAAGATCACTGTGGCTGAGCTCCAGATATGCAGTCAGGAGTTGGGAGAAAGTTGTAGAAAGTAAACCATCACTGCAGGCCTTCACCAGTCGGGACTTTGTGGCAGAGTGGCCTGACACATAAAAGCCTGCATGGAGTTTGCGAAAAAACACCAAGATGGTGAGAAATAAGATTCTCTGGCCTGATGAGATTTTTGGCCTTTTTGGCCTGGGAAAGATGAATGCGGCAAGTACAGGAATATCCTGGACAAAAACCTTATTCAGAGTGCTCAGATTGGGCCGAAGGTTTACCTTCCAACAAGACAATGGCCCCAAGCACACAGCTAAAATAACGAAAGAGCAGTTTTACAACAACTCTGTGACTGTTCTTGAATGGCCCAGCCAGAGCCCTCTCTTAAACCCAATAGAGCATGAAAATGGCTTTCCACCAACATTTACCATCAAACCTGACAGAACTGGGGAGGATCTGCAAAGAGGAATAGCAAAGAATCCCCAAATCCAGGTGTGAAAAACTTGTTGATTCTTTCCCAAAAAGACACATGGCTCGGTTCAAAAGGGTGCTTCTACTAAATACTAAGCAAAGGGTCGGTCTGAATACTTAGCATCATGTGTTATTTTAGCTTTTCTTTTGAATAAATCTGCAAAAATGTCAACTATTCAACTTTTTCTGTCAATATGGGGTGCTGTGTGTGTACATTAATGAGGATAAAATGAACTTAAAGTATGAAAAATGTAAGGGGGTCTAAATACTTTCCAAACCCACTGTATAATTCAGTTAGTCTTCAACTGACAGTATTGACTAGACATAAAGCAACATATTTGATAAAAAACTAAGCAATAAATAAATAAATAACTTAAGTATATACATGAATAAACACATACATGCATACATACATGCATACATCCATACAGACAGACATACAGACAGACATACAGAGAGATAAATAAAATAAGATTTTAATATTGTCAGTACATGCATTTGAATAAGTGTACCTTGTTCTTAAAAAGCTTTTTTTTCTTCTAATGATGCTGGAAATATTTGTGCTGCTTAATATTTTAAATGAAAACCATGACAGTTTTCATCATCAGATTAATCATTTCACATATTAAGACCTCAATGTATCATTAGGGGCCATGATTATTAATTTAGTTTTTTCTGTACCAGTAGCTGTTGATTCACATTTTATGACCTGACCCTTCAGCTAAAAAAAAAACGTTAGAGTTCTATTGAAGAAAGGAAAAATTCCCATACATGCCAAATGAATAAATTGTCATTTGGGGGTAAACTCGCCATCTAAATATCTACAGAAAACTATTTGAAACATTATATACGTTTTCCCCACATTTTGATCAATTTAGTGAGACCTTGCTATATACGTTTTTTGTTGTTTGTTATTTTGCTTTTCAATTTTAGGGATCTTAAACTTTTCAAAGTTTGTTTAGACAAGTTAGTACACAACATGTCAATCTTGTCTGTCAGTGATCACAGACTCACAAATGTTACTCTACAACAAAACAGTGTAAAGCCCTGTGAGCTGTGATGCAAAGACTAAGCACATAAATAAATAAAACAAACTCTCCTGAATATTGTGTGAATGTGTGCCTCCCCCACAGTGACCTGAATACGTCCATAGAACAGACACCTTTAATATTCCAGAAACGAAAAAAAAAAATAACCAACAACAACCACAACAAAGCCGCCTTTAGAAGTTTACTAACTGGACTTCACTCTAAGTGTTACTGTACATCCAACATTTAGACCCCTTTTTCCCTCACATTTCTGATGTCTAATACAAGCAGGAATGCTTCCAATGATGTAGAATTAGCATGGACGGCAATGTCCCCAGCAATATCCACGAATAATTGAAATGTCCCCACCAATAATTTAATCCCCTCCAAAACAATAATGCTTTGTCAACTCTCATTAACCTAGACGTGCAGAAAGGGTTAAATCATGCTCTCTACTTAAGTCCTTCCTTCCCCACATATGAACTCTGTGATTAGCTGTGCCTTTCCCTGCTGTAACATGAGAGAATGTAGCTGTGTTTAGGTGTTTAAAAACCACAATGAAATGTTCCAGTTATATGGGGCTATGTGTCATATGTAAGGTATGAAACATGGAGTGCGGTGATCACTTGATGATGAAGTATAAATCAGGCTTTACTGCTCAAGACTCAACAGGTACAACAATGTGAAACGAGTGGTAAACGTGTGTGAGAATGGTGGCAAAAAAACGGACATAAGCAGCTAGTGTAAATACCTGCTCACACTGCAATTTCAGCCACTATTTGGTCATCAGATTCACTTTTTTAAAAATATATATTTTATTATCATTATTATTAACAAAGCATACAGGCTGAAAAAACAATATAACGACATACAGTATATCAATTCAACTACCCCCACCCCTTCCCCTGTGGTCTTTTTAAACTGGAGTATGCAATGAATAGAAGCAAATAGAAATACAAACAAAAAGTAAAGTATCAAGATAGAGACTAATAGAATACTATTATACAAAATAAGGCAATCATTCTGGGTGCTGATTATTGCTTTGTGCAATAAACACAGAGATTTTGTGAGCAGCTGAAGTCCAGACCTTTAACGTACACATTTGTACCATGTTCACTTGAGTTGTGGATAATTCCAACATTATAATGTCCTGAAGTTGCACCAACCACTTGTACATGTCCAAGTTATGTGGAGGAAAGTCAATGTTGTGCTAATAGTTCTTTGCAGAAGTTAAGCCAGCCGGCCAAACAGCTTTTTGTAGCTTGGTAATATTCAACATAGAGTCATCACTCAGTAATAATATGGAATGATTCACCAGTGCAGGACATTCAATGATTTTAGATAACACATACCACATTCCAAAATGTTTGTACTTTTCCACATTTAATTTGGGAAATACGAAAATATTCCAGTAATCCTATTCTAAAATCTGTGGTCTTGTTGCTTTGACATGTTTACTGACAGCTGCTCAATGGCCGTTGCAATCATATTTTTCCTCAGATTAAGTTTTGCCAATAGCTATGCTTCCATCCAAAGATGCAAATTAAATTTATGCGCAAAACTGGAATATCATGTAAAAGATGTGCGAATAAAGCAGCGATTCGATCCAAGGAGTCAAAGAGAAAAAAAATCATCACTTCCTGATTAACTGGCGCCAAATATCCAAAGTAAAAACAGAATATTCTGCGGTAGGAGAAGCTGCGTGAATCTTTTCTTTATTTAATAAATGACTTGCGCCTCAGAAGACATTGCCAACATGCAATGAACGTGTGGTGGCGTTTAAAGGGGTGAGACGGGAAGCACAGATGCTCTTGATTCTGGATGTAATTAATAATATAATAACCATAGACTGTAAAAGATATGGACGTAGTATCCGTGACGTCACCCATAGGTTTCTGATGAACGCAAAAGAAGCTACAAGTAGGCGTGGCCAACCATTGCCATTTTGTTAGCGCATCATCGCACTGACCGGGGGATACAAAACAAGGGCAAAGAGGCAGAGTGTGAGAGAAGCTACAGACGCCTGCTAGCATTTTGCTTAGACGGGCTTTTCTTTGGGAGAAACGCTTAATACTTTATTACCTGCGACTCATTTGTGTTCTCACCACATGTGCTTGGTTGTACACTAAATCAATAAAGTGTTTAGTCTTACAACACTGTTGTAAAACATTGAGCCACTAAGCATTGTTCTTATGACGTTTTTCAACTGAAGGAAAACTTGAATTACTTCCAAACACTTCAAATATAGTCTGTGTTAGTAAATACAAGGCTATTTATGAAATCCAGGCATAACACTGCATGACAACATTTCAGATGACTGTTCTAGAGCCTACAGCTAATCAATCTGTCAGATTCTGGAGTGCATTCAAGTCCTAAAGAGAAACATAAATGATAAATCATCTTAAATAAAACAAATACATTTATAGAGATGGTATATACCATTTCACTAACCAAAATGCGCATGAAAATAGGTGGATGGAAACATAGCTAATGTCAGAAGTTTTCAGACTCTTTCCTGCAGTGTGACTTCAGCTACGACGAGCATCAAACTAAGAACCAGTAGGAGCACCGAATCTGATGATGCAATTGGTGCAACAACTTCAAACCAGCAAAATGTCAAAACCGTTTTTTTTCTGATTTTATTATTGAGGCACGCTGTGACCAAAATTATTGCTAGTTTGTTTATGTTGGCTGTGAATTGTCATCATGTCAGAATGCGAGATGGTGAGTTTTTTTCCATGTCCATATTCGGTGCATCTTGATTGTCGTTCAGTATGACATGGGAATCATTTTCATGCAGTCTGACACGCTAAAATCGTTTAGGATTATGAAAAAAAAACAAAAAACAAAAAACATTGCAGTGTGAGTCTTTAATCACCAAAAGCAGTGTTTCTCAACCACGTTTCTGGAGGATGACCAACACTGCATATTTTGGATGTCTCCTTTGTCTGTCACACCCATTATGGTGATACGCTGACGATATGAATCAGGTGTGTTGGGCTAAGGAGACCAGGAAAATGTGCAGAGCTGGTGGCCATCCTGGAACGTGGTTGAGAAACACTGACCTAAAGTCAAGTTTACAACTGAATTAATCCATCAAACTCAGGCTGTGCATTTTATTGAAATTCAGTTCTGATTTAGGCCTCCAAAGATTACAAAAAAACACCAATGTCAAGAACAAATCGATGCCCTTGCACACTTCTGTCACCAACTCAGACTAAAAGTAACAGCTCTGAGGGTAAATTCTCTTCAGGAATATTTTTGTATGTGTGTGTCCCAGTAGATGCCACTCTCCAAGGTCTTCACCCCCTCACTCACTCTATTTCCCCCAAGGAGATATACTCAATAAAGAAGGGATACACTCGTCCAATGGAGCATGTTCTAGCACTCGCTCTTCATTACAGTCCCACTGTGACATCTCACCCTCTCTCATTTCTCCGAGGATTTAAGGACGAATAAAAGTGTTTTATCTCCCTCCTACTCTCCCTTCTTTCTTCCATCAGCTGCCTTTCACGATTCCACGGAACCGATAAGAGCAAATCAAAGACAGAGACGAGTCGGGAGAGAAGTCATTCTCTGTTTTGTGTGGCAAAATATTGAGGAGATTTGAAAGGGGATTGCTATTGAGTACTATGCACAGAGTCGAGTCGCTCAGAATGAATGCTAAGAGCGGAGGGCATTAAACTCCCTTACCGTCACTTTAACACTGCCTCAAGTGCTCTATTGCTTTTATAAAATGGCAGCAACATTAAAATTATACAGGATATCAATGATTAATGATATATTGATGTATTGGAGTGAATAATAATATTCGTCATTGAACTTCTATACAGAAAAGTAACAATAACTATAGTGATAAGATTTTAAACGTGGATCCACAAGATTTGCACACTAAATATGGCAATAGCGACTCAGTGGACAAATCACTCCAGCTCTATTTTTTCAGCTGATGAGGGATAAAAACAGCGAAAGTCGACCTGGGGTGCGTTTCCCAAACAACGACGTAACTCGCGGCTGAACTATCATAGTGCAATGCATCGTTTGGCAAAAGAACGATGTAGCGACGAGTGTTTCCTAAAACCCGTAGTTTCTCTGTCGCAGATCCATCGCTTGAACCACGTTAGTTATAACGTAAAACGTCCATAATGATGCTCTAAACTGGGGGGAGTAACTTCTTTAGAGAACAACCCCATCATTTTTTTGTGCAAATTATATTGTTTTACACAAACACGCATTTAAAATAAAATCCAATATTAGTTTTGGTAAAGACATGCACTCGTTTTCCATAGGCCTATTAATTAAAATATATGTAAATGGCACATATAGGGCCAATGTTTGCTTTACTAATATTATTGAGAAGTTGAACATTATTCTATTCTAAAACATAAAATCATTTACAAAAGCTAACAATATTCTAATATCATATATAAATCATATAAATAAATAAGTAATGAGGCTATTTATTATAAATATATTTACTTTAATGATAATATTAATAATATTAATGATGATTATTATTATTATTATTATTATTATTATTATTAGGATATTGTTTATTTATAAAAGAAAAATACAATTTGACACATGCAAACCACAGCACAAAGTTCTAACCAACAGGCCCATGTCATATACAGCAGAGAAACGTAATAAATAACCCACTATAAAATAAAAGAATTAACGTATGCTATGTTTTTTATTTTCACAAGCTTTGGAGACATAACATAATTTCTGCTTTTAAATATACCTATAGCTTTCGCCATGAGGCTGTGTTCAAAATGATATCAATGTTTTCAAAGTGCACTGCGAAGGGAGCACAATTGTAAACATGAAGATCGCCAAAACTGAACTGTAAAAATACTTTGAAAGCAAATTACACCTAAGAAAGATTAACTTAATGCTTTTTTATTTTTAATAATTCCAACTTTGAATGTTAGAATGTTCTAAATGAATAGGGCATAGGGGGGATAAGTGGGAATAGAACACAGCCAGGAACTATGCTTCTAACTACAGCTCCAGAGGTGTCGTTTCAAGTGCTTAAGTTTGCGACGCAGTTTGCGAATGTTCGTTGGAGCGATGGATTTGGGAAACAGCAAATCAACGAAACTATGTTTGTAACGACGGAACTTGCGACCTTAGTTGGCTAACGATGGTTTTGGGAAACGCACCCCTGACTGTGTTGGTATGCTAATGTTCTCAGTTTTTACTTGTTATCCCACGTACCTGGAGAACAAAACAAGGCTTTCCTCTATTGACCGCCATTCATTTTAACCAGGTATCTACTAAGCATCAAATGATTAGAAAAAAAAAAACATATTAAAGGCTTAGTTCACACACACACAAAAAAAAACATAAATACTAATAATAATAATAATTATCACCTTCATGTCCTTCCAATATACTGAAACCTTCGTTCATCTTTGGAACACAATTTAAGATATTTTAGATCAAATTTGCATAGACTGCAATAAGTGAACAAAGGTTTGAGAGTATTGGAACAGGATGAGGGTAAGTAATGTGTCTATCTTTAAATGCAAATTAGCTGCTGGTCCAATCTAGAAGCTGTGCTTTTACAGCGTGAGCCTCGGTTACTCATGCAAAAACAAACAAAACATCTGTATGTGTTTTAATGGCTTGTCAGTTTAAACTCCTTACATATGGATTTCTGAACACCTGATGCAAAGATCACTTCACACTAACTGTCAAATTTGGCAAGAAGTTTATTGTGTTTGTTTTAATGTATTTTTGTGTTTTGTTTTTTCAAAATTATACGATATGAGTAAATAACATTTATGTGAAAAAGAGAAACTGAATAATCCAATTAGTCCCTAAAAATGAGCCCTGCTTTATATCAAGGGCTTTAAATAAATTAAATGCTCTGACAGGCACATGTGCACTTGTGGCGTGTAATGTGACTGAGATATGATGTTTTCCTCATGTCCTCAATTCCTGTATAACTCACAATTTCCAACTGTAAATGTTAGAAATTCATTTAAAAAATGCATTTAGGTGTTAGGGGTCCAACCCTTTGGCATGTACTGTAAGGCCCAATCCCTATTCTTTTTTTGTACCCCTACCCCTTTCCCTTGGCCCTTGAAAAAGAGTGTGAAGGGAAAGGGTTTCAAAATTTACCCCTAAGAAATGGGACAGCACTACAACACCTGCACAAGTCATCATATGTCATCGCGATCCCTTGCTTCATATGAGATCGATGATCATGACTGCTGTAGTTATTCCAGTTGCATTATTTTTGGGTAATTATCTTTAGAAAATCACTGAAGGCAAAGATATAATTTTATCATAACGATATATTGTGGCAATACGATCGTAACTGTACTGTGTATTTACACTGTGGCTATATCTACATGTATGTAAACAGAAAATAACATTAGCATTACATCAAACATTGTAAAAAGGTCATTCCCAGCCACTAGACTTTTCTGACAGGAGATTCCAGTGTCAACAAGTGACAGTATGTTGTGGGACTGCTATACAGGAGTTATTATTAGGGATTATTGATAGCGAAATTTAGTATTTTTTATTTTAATGGTTTTTAAACATTGAACATGAGGGTAAAACACGAGCGCCATTATTAGTACATTAAAACATATGCTTGTTTAATGAAAAAGTTCGTAATAATGACAAAATAATACTAATGTGTGCATCTCCTTACTTCCATGTGCAGCCATGCTGCCATAGTAGATGATGTAATCTACCCCCTGGTTTCGAGTGTGGTCCTGAAAAATCTTAATTTCAAGGGCTATCTAGTCCTTTCCCTTAGTCCTACGCCTTCAAGCTAAAGAGAATTGGGACATCCCTACCCCTTCACGTGAACATGCAAAACGAGGGATAGGGGTAAAGGGAAGGGCTAATGAGTAGAATTGGGATTGGGCCTAAGTTTCTGGTTAACTTCATAAACTTTAGTGAATGCCTGTGTGACATGCATGTTCAGTGTGAGACTCAGAGTTCACAACAACTATTGACTTTGTTGTTGAACAGTAAATATTCAATATAGAGAATTATGAACAAGTAAGTGTTTATTATATGACAACTCTAAAGTGATTATTGTAATTGTGTGATCAAAACAGAAAATTTGTGCAATTTACTTCTGCCGTTTTTCTTTTTTAAGTAATGTTACAATTTTAGAATGTCATGTGCTAAACATGCAGGTATAAAACATCTCTGGTCCACTGATCTGCAATGCACATATTATATAGCACAAAAAAGCTAATCTTTCCAACATACTCCTAGTAAAGTGGATTTATTCACATACATGCCACTTTTTTTCTGGAAACATGTCGTAAACAGTTTTTTTAATTAAACTTCCTTTTGCCTCATGGACTTCCTGACCTCTCCAGGCTACATGCCTCCGTTAAGGCTCCGGGTTTGAGTTTAATATACGCTGAAAGAAAATCTGACCTTTTCCATTGTGAATAAAAGCGCCAGCAGCTGGCAGCACAGATGACAGCGACGAGGTAAAGCTTTCACCATCACAAAATTAAAACCTCTAATCTATAGTTTTGTGGGCGCTTTTCCATTCGCACACTACGTCGGTCAGGTTGAAGTGCGACCCGTGTCCCAAGAGAAGGACGGATACTAATTTAGTTTTGCACTGTGTACCTGACCTGAGGTCTTGTGGGAACCCTGCGCTCTAATTACAGTTTCGTCTGCTGCGCGTAACCCACATGACCTTCTTGAGCTCAACCTGATGCGTGATTAAGAGATTGGGATGCAAAGAGAGATCTTGACCAACTGAGAGTTGACGACAGGAAGGCCCTCGAGGCTGAAAACACCTTTATCTGAGATGTAAAACAATAAAATTGAAAAATTAGTCATTGGATTTACTTAAAAATGTAGTTACACTTTTCACATGCATTCTAAGCAGCATTAATTTATTATTTTTTTGCTGGAGATACCCTTTTTTTGAGGTTTCTTGACAACATTTTACTTCAAACACTAAGACACAACCACTAATACATTTAAAGAGCCCCTATTATGGGTTTATGAAGATGACCTTCCATTCAGTGTGCAACACAGCTCTTAGTGAATAAAAAACATCCAGCTGAATGAATCGCTGAACAAATCATATGGGAGTCGTTGGGATAATTAGGTAAAAATAAATCATATTATAAGTCAATGAAAGTTTTTTTTGACCATGCATGAATATCAGCCTGGTGTTGGAGACCCCCAAAACCAAAATATGACATTTTTAATGCATAATAGGGGCTCTTTAAGTTTCCAGCATACATTAAAACTCTTTAAGTTTTCTACGGTTTGCAATAGTGAGTTTACTGATATTTGCATTATTAACACACAAATAAACATGTCTTATGTAATTTTCCGCATGCTGTTAAGATTACACGCACCTTATCATCACATGCTTTATTTGTTTGCAACCCAATTTGTGTTGGTTTATGCATGGCATTACAGATTATGAAAATGAACTTCTGCGACTGTATGTTGGTGTAGATTTTCCCCATTTCCTGCCCGGTTCCTGTCCTGTTTAGTAAATCTGAGCATGAATGTCTAATTTTATGCATTTTTAAATTGCTTTCAAGAGTTCACACTTAGATATTGCTTGGTAATATTGGCAGGTTTGGCATGCTTCAAGGCATGCTTCAAGTCAAGTCCTTCTTTTGACCCATTTTGCCAAAGGAAAGGAAGTTGCCTAATAATTATGCACACCTGATATAGGGTGTTGATGTCATTAGACCACACCCCTTCTCATTACAGAGATGCAAATCACCTAATATGCTTAATTGGTAGTAGGCTTTCGAGCTTATACAGCTTGGAGTAAGACAACATGCGAAAATGATGATGGATGATGTGGTCAAATACTCATTTGCCTAATATTCTCTGCACTCCCTGTATATATATATATATATATATATATATATATATATATATATAATATATATATATATATATATATATATATATATATATATATATATAATATATATACACATATACCTATTTATATATATATATGTATATATATATATATGTATATATATATATATATAAAAATATGTATATATATGTACAATTTGCTAAGGCCAAGAATGATTCTGACTGTGGAGTGATAAGTGCCCATCTGATCCATACAGATATAAAAAACAGAAGCCATTTTATCTTCATTTGAAAATACATTTAAATATATACATTTTTTTAAATCTGTAAGGACAAAACTGCAAGCCTAAAAATGTACTTACATTTACAAAATGAATCCATATGTCTGTTTGAGTAATGCAACTCATCAGAGACACAAAGACACTGTTCTTCAGAGGCTTCATCAAAGTGAATTCACTGAAGCCTTTCATAACATCTCACAGCTGTTGTATAATATGCTTTGAATATTACTGCTTGAAACGAGGAAAAAAGGCCTCTTTTTATGTGACATGACTTTAATAGAGGCCAGAGTGCTAAGAAAACAGTGCGATACATTAGCAGTTTGTCTGAACAAAGCAAAAATACACTTAATGATACTGAACAAGCACCAGCAAATTACACTCCGCAAATATATACCCATGAAACCAACAAACACACATAAGCAACCACCAGTTTACTGAAAAACAATGCAAAGAGAGCGATAAAGCATTGCAAAAAAAGGTGTCTTAGCGTGCTATTTTTTATAACAGAGGGAAAAGTTTTACATTTCCGGCCAACCTTTTGCTTAAAGTACATGACAATTAAAACATTTGATAAATGTTTTTTAACACTCGTGCCAGATTTGCTAAAAGCTTACACCAGTACAAAACCATTTTGTTGTTAAAAAAAAAAAAAAAAAAAAAACATGATCTAAATTTACTATAAACACACAGTAAAAATGCATGGACAGTGCAAAATTTATGGATGGATTGTATTTAAATACAAAATTTACTAATGTTTCCGGTAGTCAGTTAACTTGTATTTAATGACTAAAAAGCATGTCTTTAAACTAAAATTTCTACTTGTGTTGTTGGTAGATAACAAGCATCTTATCGTCATTGTGTAAATTTACATGCTCGCTCTTAACCTAATTATGTTTCATAAGCTGACAATCCATATACTGTAGTCATGTAAATGCATTTACCCATTATCCTTTATCACAGTATTGTCATAATTACCTTAAGCACCATTTAGTTGGCACCATTTCTGACAAGGTTTTCTTGATGTAATGAGTCATAAACAACAAATGACATGCGTCGGGACACAATTTAATTGTTTTTTTTCTCGTGTAGTGACAACCGATACCATGTCTTCAATGTTTTACGATGGCCCAGAAAGTCTAGCATGTTTAATTTTTGTTCCCTGTCATCGGCGATGGGTTTTGTCAGATGGGTGACGATGACCAATTGGAGCACAGAATCTCTTCTGTATACAACTTTGCAAAATGAAAGAAAAATTGTTGTGAGGCAAGGTGGACATGAAATAGAAGAACTTTTTATGGAGTTATGACAACAGTACACTTAAAGTACGTGTATGATGTGCCATAGAGGAACTACAGTGACAGAATAAAAAGATACATTTTGGAGATCAATAGGTGAGGCTATAGCAGCCCGGTTAGTTCTGGAATTAGCATGTAATCTAACAAATCAATCATTCACAATGCAGTGTTGGACATGAATGTATCTTTGATGATAAACGGCTGCCTACTCCAGGTTATATTGTCATTTTAATTTAAAAAAATGTTTGCATTTGCAAGCACAGGGCTGCTTTCTTTACAGCTCTTGCTGGGAAATTGATTCTGCAGCTCCAAAAGCTTCATTGCAACCACAGAATGAAGCTACACTTATCTACTATTTTTTTACTGTATAAAAAGGCACATAACTATTTAAAAAAAAGTCAGATGTTAATGTGACTAAACTTTTTCTCTTTTAGGTAAGTCAGGATTATCTTCTGTTTGTTTCTGTTATGCTTAATATCAGAATAATGAGAGAGATATTTTTTTGAGAAATTGTTATAACTTTTCTTGAAAGTCAAGTTTATATACAATAAGATTATCATGCCTCTGAAAAAGCTCAGATGATGGTGTCAAGGTTTTGGAATGTTCTGAGTTTGGAAGCACAACTGTAGAATAGTATTTAAGGAAAACCTCAAACACACTGCTTCCTTGTGTGACAGCATGGGAAAATCAACAAGCCAGAATCAACAAAAAAGCCAGATTACAATTTGCTAAATTACACTGCGAAAAAGAATAAATAAGAATGAACTGTTTGGCCATAATGACCAGTGTTACATTTGGAGGACAAAGGGGAAAGCTTGCAAGCCTAGGAACACCATCCCAACTGTGAAGTATGGGGACGGCAGCATCATGTTGTGGGGCTGTTTTGTTGTAGGAGGGACTGGTCCATTTTACAGCATATAAAGCATCATGAAGAAAGAACATTATGTAGAAATGCTGAAGCAACATCTCAAGACATCAGTAGGCCCACACGGAATCTGCGCGCGCAGAATTTTCCGCAGAATTCTGCAGATTTCCGCAGATTTTAGCCCATCATTAATTCTGTTTATTTACCTAAGTAAATGTGTGTAAATCTGAATTTATTCAGTTTTTAAATTACACATATTTCACATATTAAGGTTTTAGTTATGAGACTCCCAAAATAATTCCGCAGAAATCCGCAGATTTTTACCAAAATTCTCAGCAGAAATTGCAAAACGTCCGCAGATTCCATCTGGCCCTAGACATCAGCCAGGAAATTAAATCTTAATTTCCACAAATGGGTCTTCCAAACAGACCATGACCCTAAGCATACTGCCAAATTAGTTCAAATGTGCTTTAAGGACAACAGAGTGAATGTTTTGGAGTGGCCATCACAAAGCCCTGTACTCAATCCTATAGAAAATTTGTGGGCAGAGTTGAAAAAGCTTGTGCGAGCAAGACAGCCAACGAATCTGACTCAGTTACACCAATTCTGTCAGGAGGAATGGGCCAAAATTCCTTCAAACTATTGTGAGAAGCTTGTGGAAAGATACCCAAAACATTTGACCAAAGTTATACAGTTTAAAAGCAAAGCTAAAAAACTTTTGACTGTCTAATAATTGATAAAAAAAAATTCTCAAAAATTCTCTTATTATTCTGGCATTTAGCAAATGTAAATCATTTAGGTAATCCTAACGGACCTAAAATAGTAAACGTTTAGTATGATTTACCATTAGACATTTTTTTTTACATTTTTTTAAAAGTTATGTTCCTTTTTTTTTAGAGTGTATGTAAACTTCTGGTTTTAACTGTATATACAGTGCTTAGAATATACAAGTACACCCCTCACAAATCTATCTTTTAAATTCATATTTTGGATAGGAAGCTATACATTAGATTAGTCAGAACTGAAGCCAAACCTGAAGCTTATCTAACAAAATAACTAACGATAATGGTCCAAAAACTAGTACACCCAAATTTATGTTATAGAAGGCAAGGCAAAAAAAAAAAAAAAAAAAGCAAAAAAATCAAGAGAAGCAAAAAAAAAAATTTAAATAAAATTGTTGAAATTTTGTAAATTGTAATTTTTTTGCAATTCTTTGCTTGAATTTAATTGTAAAATCTTATTTTAATAAATATATCGGTTTAGTAAATCTGTTTTGTTTAAATGCACTAAAATACTGTACATTGACTATATTCACTGAGAAATGAATAAAAAAAATAAAAAAATGGGTGTGCTCAATTATGCTGAGTACTGTATATGGGGGAGACTGCAGTCTATAGGAAACAAACCTTAGACAATTACAGAAACATTTGTAATGTATGTAGCATCTTCATGACAGAATGTGCATTGTAGACATCATGCCATTATTGATCGTGTATTGAACGTTTATTGATTGGTCTGGCATATTTGGTGCACACGACACCTCAAGATTCTATTTAGACAATATTGCATAACCTGACAGAGTGACCGTCTTAACCGACAATAAAAAAACTTTTAATCTGAACGGGACTTTAAGTTTATACCAGTCGTTACAGCTAGATTTTTGCAGCTCATGGTGAATGGCCATAATGTAAATGCATTAACCAGCTTTATGACGATTTATTAAAGGGCACCTATGGTGAAAAATCTACTTTTCAAGCTGTTTAGACAGACATATATGTAGGTATAGTGTATAGACTGTCATATTGTGGTGATATTAGCACACTCAGTCCTTTTTTTTCAATTTAACAACATAAAAACGATGGACTAATCGGAGCGGTTTTGAGATCGACCGCAACTTTACGTAGGAGTGCGGTCCCCCCACCCACCAATATTGACTGACAGGTGCGCATTACCATATGCTCAGTTTGTTTTCACGTCCGCCATTTTCAGCGTGTGAGTCAAAGCGACGTCACCAAAGAAACACCCTTGCTCTATTTTTAGATGTAAGGCTCATTGGGCTCAACATTCACCACGTTATCACTCTCCTCGCCGCCAGTGTTTGTGAGTTTTGGTGGGTTTGTATACATGTGTACTTTTCATTGCGTCTTCCTTAAACTTTAGCGGTTTGCATTTCCCGCGGTCACAGAAGCTCCCTGTCATCTTAACTAGGTGCAGCTGGAAAGTGCGAGCACGTTGCCTCATGTGCGCGTCCCTCCATTGGAAATGACGAACTAACGACGCGCAGCGCCATGCATTCCGCTGTGTCGCGGATGAAGGTGAGTACCGGGAGAGGGGGGGTGCGTGTCGCGGATGAAAGTGAGGATCGGGGGGGTTTGCTCACTATTCTGCCTTACTATTCATTTTAAATAACATGCGAATGTGCGCGTCTGGTGTGCCGTGTCGTGGCTCTGAGCGGCGCATCCGGTGTATGACGCCCTTTAGTTATAGCCTCAAGCAGGTCGTACACCAGAAGCGCCGCTCGGCGACACGCAATGACATGCATTTCTGAATTCTAAACATAAGTTTCTATCGGGACACACACCGGCGCCGCAAGTCTCGGTGCACAAGCTCGGAGCTTTAAACTAGCACACAATTGGCTGTAAAACTATACAAAGACACAAATTATTTTGTAGTCTCTGCTTGGTCTGTGCCCGAGTTATACATGTACAGCTGAATGCTGGTCCTCTCACTCATGTTGCTTCTCTCTGTCTGTTGCCATAGGGAGCTCTTGGCTCCGCCCCCTTGTTAAGTTGGGCGGGAAGTCGAAACTAATTTTCATGTGAAGCAACACGCCCCTAAAACAGCGAACTGTGTACACGCCCCCAAAATGGCACTTTTTAACACATCATAATACAAAAATCTGAATTGTGTTTTGAACTGAACCTGAACTGGCACACTCAGAAGAACCATAATATTAATATTACATCTTAAAAAAGGGTTAAAATAGGTGCCCTTTAAAGTGTGCATGTGTGATATGTGACAGGAAAATGACCTTATGGTGAATTTAAGCACATCCAGAGAGAGCAAACATTTTGCTGGAAGGAAGGAGGAAATACAATGCAAGATGCTTAGATGTTTTCTTGACCCAAAGATTTTTAAAAATGAGTTCTCATTTCCTACAGCAGAAGCAGAAGTGTGAACTGCTGAATCTTGAAAGGATAATATGAGCCACAAGTTTCATGTTCAGTAGCAGTACTCTTGTTTAGTTTTTTAATAATTTATTGGACATGACAACTAATGTATTAAATGATCAAGTAGATGCGCAAATGATTATGCTTTGACGTCACTGCCAATATAGATAAACTGATTTATCAATATAGTCTTGTAAACATGGGTCGCTTGCAATGCTGGATTATTGGTTTGCATGTAAACTGGGACAGCGGATCATTTCAATAATTTGATTTCTGTGAGTTATCAGCATATTGGTGTGCATGTGCATGGTGTGCTCAATGGCTCTGCTTGTTTGTGACCTAAATTTAGCTGGTTTATGTGCAGTGTTGGACGTGCAAATGAGCTGCTGCATCTACACATCGCTTTTATGCTTTTGAAGGATTGTGCAAATTTACCCTGTTTAGTAAATCTTTCCATAAAAGTCTAGATTTATATATTCGAATATCATTTAAATGATGAGTGGTTCGGCAGTGCGAGTGGTATTAAGATTCAGCGGGAGAGGTTATGACTGTCAGTCAAGCCTGTGAAGTCCTGAGAGAAGACAGTCCTGACTCAGCTCAGCTCTTTCTGCTCCCCTGCTGCAAAATAGCGCTCTGACCTGCCAATCACACTCAATCTGCCCTCGGAGACGAGAATATCAATGACTCAGGGCTTTCAAACATCACATCTTTCATGTACAGAGAAGCCGAGTTGCCATGTAAGAAAAACTGTGGCCCTGGTTTACTCAAAAGTTATCAAAACATTAAAATTGATAGCAAGGTCAATAATGAAGTCATTTAGATGAATAAATCAAAAGTAGGACTGAACATCTAATCAAATCACGATATGGACATGAACGTCAACTTCATCTCCAGAGGTGCTCTGATACATCGTAGGTTACTTCACAAGCATTTTGCCATTTTATTTGTCCTTTTTTCCCTCAAAACAAATATGTGCACACTGAAATGCAAGTGTGTTGTTGGGTAAATTACTTTAAAAAGGTAATTAATTACTAACTACATAATTAAAACTGTATTAACATTACTTTGTTATTACTAATTTAATTACTCAAATGAATTCAATTACTTAATGCTAATTAAAATCCCCCCAAAAAAAACTCAGCACATCAGTTGACAATAGGACTTAGTCTTTTAATTCTTTAAATTGAGTCAAACATGGATTTTAGCTTTTTTTTTTTAAAATGTCATATTTACGAAAAGTTAAACATTATATTTATCAAAACACAAAACATTTCAAAGCAATGACATCATATTTCATACTTGCTATGCTATTGACATTGTTTCCTAATGTGACTGTTACGGTTGTAGGTATGTACACACTTCTGGTATTGCCTGTGTTGTTGTCACGTTCTTATGTTTTGCCTACTCCATGCTTTTGCTGTGGTGTGTCAGTGTTGTTGTGGTCACGTGGTTTACGTCGACGCCGATCAGCTGTTCTGATCAGCCGCCCAGTTGTGGCTAATTACCAAGGCTATATCTCAAGCGTGTAGAATTGGCATGGACGGAGGGGACATGTCCCCAACAATATCCACCAATTACTGAAATGTCCCCACCCATTATTTAATCGTCTTCAAAATAAAACAATGTTCTGTCAACCCTTAGTAACCTAGATGTGCTCAAAGGGTTAAATCCATAGACATATTTAATGTAGACAATAGGGATAAAACCATTAAATTGCGTTACATAACTCTCTACATTTCTGTACATTCATACCTCCTCAAATACAGATTACAGTTTTTTGGGCTCTTTTTGCTCTATTATTTTTGGCCATTGGTCAATAAAGAAATACACTTGCATCTTGGATTCGTCTCATTATTATTATTATTATTATTATTATTTTTTACGTGAGCATGAAAGTGACCTAATTTAGTTCAAATATTTAAAATAATTCAGCAAAATATATTTGTATTTGTTAAATTTATTTACATGTTATATAAGGCAAGTACATTATAAGTAATCACAATAAAATTACAGACATGTAAAGTAATTACATTGTGGATAAGTCATTTAAATACAGAAACTATTTACTTTGTAACTACACTGGTCTTCAGAACAACCCATCCAAATAAAAGTTATTTTTAACTTAAAGAAACTGTGACCGAAATATAGGCCTCTTACTATTGAAGCAGAATGCACTTTATAATTTATTTATAAAATAAAATAAAAATAGTCACACTTTACAATAAGGCTTATTAGTTAATGCATTTACTAATATAAACTACGTATAAAGAATACTTGTACGACATTTATTAATAATAATTCAACATTTACTAATGCATTATTAACATCCAAATTCATGCTTGTTAACATTAGTTAATGCACCGTGAGTTATGATGAACTAACAATGACCAACCGTGTATTTTCATTAACCAATTACCAATTTTCCTTTAATTACAAATAAAAAGAATAAATGAATAAATAAAATATATATATTTATATTTAAGTGTGTGTGTATGTATGTATGTATGTATGTATGTACGTGTATATATATATATATATATATATATATATATATATATATATATATATATATATATACTGTATATCTTTATGCATGTTGTCTTACTCCAAGCTGTATAGGCTCGAAAGCCTACTACCAATTAAGCATATTAGGTGATGTGCATCTCTGTAATGAGAAGGGGTGTGGTCTAATGACATCAACACCCTATATCAGGTGTGCATAATTATTAGGCAACTTCCTTTCCTTCGGCAAAATGGATCAAAAGAAGGACTTGACAGGCTCCGAAAACTCAAAAATAGTAAGATATCTTGCAGAGGGATGCAGCACTCTTAAAATTGCCAAGCTTCTGAAGCTTGATCATCGAACAATCAAGCATTTCATTCAAAATAATCAACAGGATCGCAAGAAGTGTGTAGAAAAACGTGCAAAATAGTGCAAAAAGTGCAAAATAACTGCCCATGAACTGAGAAAAGTCAAGCGTGCAGCTGCCAAGATGCCACTTGCCACCAGTTTTGCCATTTTTCAGAGCTTCAACATCACTGGAGTGCCCAAAAGCACAACGTGTGCAATACTCAGAGACATGGCCAAGATAAGAAAGGCTGAAAAACGACCACCACTCAACAAGACACACAAGCTGAAACGTCAAGACTGGGCCAAGAAATATCTCAAGACTGATTTTTCTAAGGTTTTTTGGACTGATGAAATGAGAGTGAGTCTTGATGGATGGGCCCGTGGCTGGATTGGTAAAGGGCAGAGAGCTCCAGTCCGACTCAGACGCCAGCAAGATGGAGGTGGAGTACTGGTTTGGGCTGGTATCATCAAAGATGAGCTTGTGGGGCCTTTTCGGGTTGAGGATGGAGTCAAGCTCAACTCCCAGTCCTACTGCCAGTTTCTGGAAGACACCTTCTTCAAGCAGTGGTACAGGAAGAAGTCTGCATCCTTCAAGAAAAACATGATTTTCATGCAGGACAATGCTCCATCACACCAAGTACTCCACAGCGTGGCTGGCAAGAAAGGGTCTAAAAGAAAAAAACTAACGACATGGCCTCCTTGTTCACCTGATCTGAACCCCATAGAGAACCTGTGGTCCATCATCAAATGTGAGATTTACAAGGAGGGGAAACAGTACACCTCTCTGAACAGTGTCTGGGAGGCTGTGGTTGCTGCTGCATGCAATGTTGATGATGAACAGATCAAAACACTGACAGAATCCATGGATGGCAGGCTTTTGAGTGTCCTTGCAAAGAAAGGTGGCTATATTGGTCACTGATTTGTTTTTGTTTTGTTTTTGAATGTCAGAAATGTATATTTGTGAATGTTGAGATGTTATATTGGTTTCACTGGTGAAAATAAATAATTGAAATGGGTATATATTTGTTTTTTTGTTAAGTTGCCTAATAATTATGCACAGTAATAGTCACCTGCACACACAGATATCCTCCTAAAATAGCTAAAACTAAAACAAACTAAAAACTACTTCCAAAAATATTCAGCTTTGATATTAATGAGTTTTTTTGGGTTCATTGAGAACATGGTTGTTGTTCAATAATAAAATTATTCCTCAAAAATACAACTTGCCTTATAATTCTGCACTCCCTGTATGTATGTGTGTGTATATATATATATATATATATATATATATATATATATATATATATATATATATATATATATATATATATATATATATTAGTGGTGGGGCCGTTATCGGCGTTAACGTGCTGCGTTAACGCGAGACTCTTATCGCGCGATAAAAAAAAAATATCGCCGTTAATCTATTCTCAAAGTTGGGTGAGAGCTGGGTCTTTTCTACGCAAGCTATGGTGACTTTCACCTTGATAGTTTAGCGCGGATGTATACCTGACCGGTGAGCTGTCTGGGAAAGAAGTGCCCTTCTGAATCAAATCAGCAGGATGCCTGACTCTAACTGCAGTTGAGCAGTTTCACTTTAACACACGAACATTTAATTCATGCCTTCGTGACAAACTGGGGTATTAGACGCAAATAAATGAGTAAGGACTGGTGAGATTGTTATGGAATTTAAAAAAAGATTTTTCGCGATGTGTGTGTGTGTGTGTGTGTGTGTGTGTGTGTGTGTGTGTGTGTGTGTGCGTCTGTGTGTCTGTGCAGTCCTTTACTGACAGCCGCCTGTGTGGACCTTGTCAGAAAATATGGCGAAAAGTCCTACATGACGGGAATAGTTTGTCAGTATTGCCACTAATATCTGCATACTCCACATCTCAATTCCATTTCTGTTTAGTTCAGTTATGACTTTAGTCGCATTAAGTAATCAAAAATTGCTGTTTACATTGTAGACTCTTAATCAGAGTGTTGTTTTAATCATATTAAAATCGTATTAATGTATTGTTGCCCATGTAAACATACTCAATGTTTGACACACCGTCAGGGCTCTGTGAACTTGTCTTTGCGAAGCAGCATTTTCTGCATGTACGTACATAAAAAGCAAGTATGAAATCATTGTTTGGAGCTTATGTAGGCCTACAGTTCAACATTCATGTTTAACTGAATAAATAGTTAGTAAACAAGTACATCTTATTGAACATCATTTATTTTCATCACCAATTATCACAGTAGAACAGTTTCTCAAGCAGTTTGTGATGCATTTTGGAAACAGAAGATGAGCCCCTGGTCTAAAGCGTCACCTGGCTTGAGAAACCTGTTCTCAAAGACTTATTATTTGGGTAGCACACATATTCTGAATGCCTTCGGCAGAATTCAAATGAGCCATTTTAATCTAGATTAATTTTGAAATTAATCTAGATTAAAAAAAATTATCTATGCCCACCTATAATATATATAAATATATATATTTTTTTTTTATCTACCTTTACTTATATTACTTTTTGGCCCAGTTTCACAAACAGGGCTTAGCTTAAGCCAGGACTAGACCTTAGTTAAATTAGGCTATTTAAGCCACATTTTTAAAAACGGCCTTAGAAAAATGCATTACTAGTGTGCGCATGTAGACAAAAAATGACACTGACATATTTTAAGACCTCTCACTGCAAGTTATTTTCAGTTGAGACAGCTCAAACATTTTATTTAATCCATGAGTAGCCTTAAACCTTTTTTGTGAAACCGGGGGTTAGTGTTTTAATTTCTGAGAAAATACTCACCGTTTTTTTTGACTGCACAATTTAGCAATCTTTGAAAATCAGAGCCAGAGACACTTAAAGAGCGGGAGGAGGAGTGACATTGACTCAGAGAACACTGAGTCACAAGAAGTTGTTCACAAATTATCGCTTGAATATGCACAATCTGCTCTCAAAATCCTCCAGTAGCTCAGAATTATCACTTCACACAGTTTGATGTGCATTTTTTGTTTTATGAGAGTCCTTATTGTAAAGCCTGTCAGATTTTCCTTTTGGAGGACTCTAAAAGAGATCTTAAACTGATTAGTTAAGTTCAAATCTGCCGGCGTGTCATAATGTGCTCTTATATCTTCTGAGTCATTTAGCCGTTGTGATATATTTGGCTTTGCTTAAAGGTGCTGTATGTAAGTTTTTGACTCTTCTAAAGCATAAAAATACCATAATATGTGTGCAGATATTTAAGAAACATCCCAAGTGAACATACTTGTTTAACTGAAAAACAATGCTGAAGTCAGATATTCTGCTTTGAAAATGGGTTTTCCGTGCCGGAACGCTCTCTTTGTTTAGATCAATTTCATATGCACGATGCCAGTTTAGCCAATTATATGTCAGCACTCCGGGTTGCCTTGTTGGAAAACAGCGTATTTCATTCATTCATTCAGAAAGACTCTGAAAGCATGCGTCCGTGACCAAAAAGAACAGTATGGGAGACAGATGCAGTTCCACATGAGGTTATTAATTAGCAAATTACATAAATATTACGAACGTAAACATTAGGTGAGCAGGTTACATTGTAACCGCGTGTCCTAACAACACGCTGTGACGAGAGAGGCAGTGATCAGATATTTGGCTGTTTGCACCAGACGAGACACGGCAGAAATGTAAATACAGCCTTTCAGAAGCACAGAATATGCACTCGCTCACGAAACGGTAAGGTTTAGAATCTATTTAATACATGTTAACCCACTTTAACATCAATGTAGATGCTGAATCACTCATATGTGTTTAGTTCTAAAGTTCAATTTCAGACGCTTTATTGTATTTTCAAGATCTGAGGTGAACTTTCTGCTTTCAGTATATGGCAACAAATGCCATGTAAAATGCATTCAAACTCGCATTGTTAGCATTTAGCTCAGAATAAAGCACACAAGGCTTACCTGAGGTGATCTAGCTGTCATAGGTTTCTGTTGTTCAGCTGTGAGAAATAGAAGCCATTTCTAATATATCAATTCGAGGTGTTGGTTAGGACAAAAACTCCTTTTAATATGGAAAATATTCCCTCTATCGCGTGTCGTTGCTTTTATTTAGAACACAGTTTAAATCGCTCGCTCCTGTACACAATCTGGCATCCTAGCGTACTTTTATTATGATCCAGGAGTGCAATACCTAGTTCAACCACTGGGTGTCAAACTTACATACTGCACCTTTAATCTTGTCTGTATTTGAATTGCATGGTACGAACATTCCCTTTGGCTAAACGACAACTCAAAAACCTCTTTTCCCCTTAGGATTAGGCCTGTTGAGATAATTACTTTGCACAATGTCTGAAAATAACCTTGATAATTTTGGTGGCGACATAAATTGCCTGCAGTCTTAATGATTCTGCATCGATGCATAACCAAAAGAATGATTTATGCTAAATGCTGTTAAACAGGCCGGTATCATACATGTATGTGTGTAATGTTTAATTGCAAACAAAGTACCCTTATTATAGTTGAATCTTTCTTTATTAAGTGATATAAAAGGGTTAGTTCATTCAAAAATGAAAATTCTGTTAATAATTACTCACCCTCATGTTTTTCCAATTCTCTTCGTTCATCTTTGGAACACAAATTGAGATATTTTAGATGAAATCTGAAAGCTCCTTCATACATATCAAAGTCCAGAAGAATAAAAAGACTTTGTCAAAACATTCCATGTGACTTCAGTGATTTAACTGTAACTGTATCAAAGCTCTGAGAACCATTTTTTTTCACCAAAAAAAATTTCTTAAATTTCATGGATTTTGAGCTTTTGTGGATTAAAAAGTTCTATTTGATGTTTTTATCCAAGTGTGACCAATTGGATTCATCTCCCAGTTGTTGTTCAATTATGAAGGCATGAAGTCTGTTTTGATTCTACATGTTTTCATGTTGTACTTGAGACAAAAGTGACTTATCAAAACATACTTTACATGTATTAATGGTAAAATGGAGATACTGATGGTAAACTCATAGAGGTGACATTTGTGGACAGTTGCTTCTATAGTGATAGTAAACCAGGCATGTCCAAACTCGGTCCTGGAGGGCCAGTGTCCTGCATATTTTAGTTCCGACCCCAATTAAACACACTCGAACCAGCTAATCAAGCTGTTTCTAGGTATACTACAAACTTCCAGGGAGGTGTGTTGAAAGAAGTTAGAACTAAACTATGCAGGACACCGGCCCTTCAGGACAGAGTTTGGACACCCCTGCAGTAAAAAAAGGTAAACAAAGTGACAGTTTCACATGTGAGGATCAGTCTACCAACGAGATACTGTGGTATAAATCACAATTATTTCTGCGACAATACCAAAGGCTCTGGTCTCACCTGGTATTAAGCTGCATTTTCATCGATCTGATGAATCGACCTGAAGTGGACAAAGGAGACACATACTGTTCACACCTGATGTCCACTTCCAAGCACTTCTTTATGAGAGAGGTTTCTTTATGTGGGTCGGGGTTTGCCTTTTATGTTCTTTTAATCTAATACTGAAAAAGCTAGCAAAATTTTTATTAATTACAAGAACAACTCTTACTAAAAATACCAGATCAATTTAACATGCTTTAGTATTGTGCATTGACTAATGAAATTATAGATAATTGATTTATTTTATTTCTGATCAATTTCAGCCTTTTTTATTTCTGTATTACAGTTTTAATGTGCATATACTGCATGTTCATGTAACAAATATTTTAGTGCAAAGAAAATAATTACATTAGGTGTCTTTGAATAAAAACATAATGCAAAGGATCAGGAATTGATTACGTGAAAGACCAATCATCCAACACATGCAACGTCATAATTGTAAAGTGAGGGCGCTGACAACAGAGTTGAGGATCCAAATGCAGGTTTATTATGAAAATAGTCAGGCAAGCAATGGTCAAAACAGGGGCAAACAGATGCATGCAGGGAATCTAGAGTCATGGCCAAAAACATGCGAACGGTCAGTACAGATGGCAAGCAACGTAAACAAACAGAACAAAGCAAGGGTCAAACACGGCAAGGCAATGGAAATGCATCATAATGTCACAGTACAATTAAACAAGACTCAGCCAAGATGTGTGTGTGTGTGCGCTGTATTTAAAATTTGTAATCAAAGTGAAACAGGAACCGGTGTGTACGAAGTGCATGAAGGAATTTGTAGTTCGTTAAGTGAAAGAATTGTAGTCCAGATGAAGGTGCGTGTATATAACAATCTGCAGCCGCTAGTTCGCTGGTGATCATAACAATAATTCGAGGTTTGAGGCTTGGACTTTATACACAATGAAATACTATACAGATTAAATAAAATATTCACAAAGCTGTATCTAATGAAAAGCATTACATTAGTTCTCAAGTGCTGCATGAGATTTGCTGTTTGAAGAAAGTGAAGCAGTCATATTTTTAAAAAATCTAATTCGCAGTTTATTGGGACTGGCAAGAAAACATTTTATTATTAGTATTATTTATTACTCAAAACCTAAGATCATCAGCAACAAAGTTTAAAGCTTAAGCAGTGTGTCCCTCTGTTTTATGAATGAGCTTAGCAGTGAAGAGTAGGCTGTGTTTAGCGGCTGTTCAACCACATGTGCATTCACACTAGAGCAATCCAGTCAAATACGCTTTCAACTACCTCTGAATGCGGTCGAAAGTGGACAAGATCAAAATGTTTCACACCCCATTCACACCTGTCCACTTGTGATCGGATCACCGAAAACGCATCTTAATACCAGGTGCAAACAGGGACAAAAAAGCAATAATCGTGCCAAGCCTATTTAGGATTACCCACAACGAAGCAACAGGAAATACTCCTCTTGATGAACAGCCACAAAGCCAAAAAGAACAAAATCTGCTGTGCCCAGATGTTGTTTTACGAGCACGGCTAAAAGTGTGAGCGGTTTCACTTTGTCCAGAGAGCTCGCGATCTTGTCTAAATTTGAAATAAACTTTTTGAGCTCATATTAATAACGTGCGCGTGATTATTGAATCACTTTGATATCCGGTCCTGTCAGAAAGGAACAAACGCGAGAGTGACGAGCGAAAAAACTAAGGTAAAGCCAGAAATGATGGGTCTGTAACCTAAAACATGAACAAACTGCCATGTTTAACTATAATCATTGGACTATTATGAACTCAGAAGGATGGAATTACTTTCTAACAAGAGGTTACATGTGCTGGTGAAGATTAAAGACACATATGAGAGGTTTGCATTGACTGTGGGCTATGTTACGTATTGTTTTTGAACCTAAATAAGGACTAAATGTATGCTGTGTTTAGTTTTTCTTTAAGTGGTAACATATCAGAGACTGTAAGGATCTGTATGTGTTCATATATGTTGCATTTATTTATTTATTTATTTTATACAATTGCTGACGTTACAGTAGGCTATTTCGCACTGATCTGCAGTTATAATCAAATCATGTTCATAGAAAGGTTAGTCATGAACATTTATACATAAGTATTTATGTGTATAAAGCATCTGTTTTGTGAGAAGTTCTACACATTATCATCCTCTGGTAAATGCTCGCCTGATGGTCTTCTGAAGCAATTCAAAACTTGGTCTTGCTGGCGAATATCCTTCAAAAATGACAGCGACCCTTTGTTTACAAGTTTGTGGGTGTTTAAGTAGTTGCTGTCATGTGATGTGCGTTGGACAGGACGGACTGTACCTTGCATTCATTTCATACAGATTACAAAACCAAAAACTCTTGTTTTCAAGTGCACTTGGTTCATTTAAAAGCACAGATTCCAAGCTTTATGTGGATATATTTCTAATGTCTGTGAAGTATTCGCTAAGACTTCAGTGTGTTTGTTGACCACCAAACTGTTGTAAAAGCACACGTCTGGTACATGCTTTTCCACTGGAGAAACGATCGACGATTGGCTCCTGTACTAGTAGGCGGGGCTTCATTTGCCATATTGACCGTTACACTTTTCCCCATTCAAAACTATACGAGTGACATTTCTTGCGTATTCTATAGTCTTTGTTACAGGTGACGTAAAAAAAACATTGATCCATTTGGCAGAAGTGACAACCTACAAGCTATACATGTTTATATTTATTTTATATCTTCTAAATGCGAGTTTTGTCACTGTTTTGGAGCACACTAGCTTATAGATATCCTAAAAACAAATAATACTGACACTAACATCTAAAAAAAAAAAACAAAAAAAAAAAATACTTTATTTTAGCTTCATGGGACCTTTAAAGATGCACTAAGCAATATTTGAAAAATGTTTTGACCACAGTGTCATACAGAGTTCCAAAACACTTGCAGCCAATCAGCCATAAGGGGCGTGTCTAGTAATGATAAGGGAGATCTCAAAAAGGGGCAGGGTCCAATGGGAAACGGGCATGTTTGTTTTGGTGCTTACAAATATCAACATTGTTTTGCAAAAATTGCTTCATCCACCTTTAAAACAGTTTGACCACATTTAACTGTGAACTGAGCATGAGGAGACTTTTCACTTAAAGAAACTACCATCACCCCTAGACTGGAATACCTATGAAACTAATGTTCCCACTGAGACTGCAAATAGGTTTCTAACTTTTAATCTTCAATTATTGCCTGAGGCGTCGACTGGCTATAACATTCGTCATGTTTATCTGACCCAAAATGGTAATTCTACAAATGGCTGGACATCATTCACACAACAGCCAGCAGCTTTCACAGATCTGCATTCTGATGCATTGAATTTCCAGATTTCAGTCTCCAGAGTTGCTTTGTAATGACACAAACAGGAAGCAGATGTGCAAGGCTTCCTCTCATTGCTGCCAAACACCATCGGTGCTGGAACAAGGAGAGGTTCGTTTGGTTAAATGTGCAGTTTTCTCCTCTCAGCTGCAAATTAAATTTATTATAACAGTGTTTATGCTTTTCAAATGTGCCGTTTCAAAATAAATGGAGGGAAATGTCAGGGCTTTTATATCCCCACAGAATTGAACAAAAGATGGTGAAAGCGTTTCAGCAGTGACACATATTTATTGAGTTAATAGCTGTATCTCTAGGATGACATGTGACCCACACATCACCCGCTGATGACAATTGCACAATTTTAGTGTCACAGCATCCTCACAATTACCCAGGCAAAAGATAGAGCACAAACAGAAGCTCTCAAAAACTTTACTTATTAGAAACGGTTAATAAAAGTAATATGGACTACACTCCAATGGAGTAAAGAAAATGTTTTAATAAAGCATGAATGTGACTTTTTTTTCCCACTTTTTCATATACATACATCACTTAAATTACATGCTTACAATTTCAAAAAGAAGGTAAAGTTAAATGCAATTAAAGGCTTATGAATCTTTTAAAAGGAAAGTTCCAGTCACGGTTACTTACAGACCCATCACAGCTATATGGCATATCATATGCGCAAGTGAGCCTGAAGCACATACGTTCATTTAAAGCATGCACAATTCCCTGCCGTCTTTCGCAGTACATATATAGCATTTTGTATTGGTATGTTTCTTTATTTATCCAGAACATGCAGCTCTGATTAAAATAGTAATTGTTTCAAAAGAACAGCCATAAGATATTTTCAAGTTAAATGTTACATGAAAATGCTTATTAACCTCTCTGTTTACAGATATTCTTTTTTCTGTTGCCATGCCAATGCAGTTAAAATCAACTGAATAAATTAAGTAAACATTTCCACCATTAAAGGCCCAGTCACACAAAGCACAAAAAATAATGATAAAGATTCTAAAAATTGTTCTAAATGGAAAACAACAGCAGAGTTCATACCACAACTATAACGATGTAGAGAAACAATAATGTTGGGATCACTCTCAGAACATTTTTTCCAGCTAAAAAAAAAAAACAATAAAGAAATCCTTAAGTCAGAATCCTTTGAAATAAAAAAAGGTTCACACAATTTAAAGCTACAGACAAAAACTGGAGAAGCACTGCTTGATGTTAAGCCCCTTTTCTAAAGATTTTTAAAGATAATGACTATTTGGAAAACAATTGGTTATACTATGGGAAATAATGACAAGGAAGTTATACAAGCCAGACTGGCAAATTGAAGTATAAAAAAATATAACTAGGCTACCTCAGGTATCCAGTGCTGTTTTCGGAATTGTTGTGCTTTATCAACTCAATACATCTTAATTTCTATAGATAAATATAGATAAATTTAGAATGTAGAGTGTGTCAAAGCAGCCTAACATAGATTAAGTTCTAGTGATTTGAAACTGCTTCAGTCCAGTTTTCACAGTTGAAGTTCATTTTACTTCAGTTCAGGTAGCGTAACGTAAATGTCACTGCTGAAAGCCAAAACATAAAGAGCAAATCTAACAATGCACACCTCCACAAGTCCCAAACCAAGTAAGCCAGTGGTGACAATGGCGAGAAACAAACTTCACCAATTGTCGCCCTTTGAAAATGCTGGGGAAAATAGTTTGTTGTTTTATTTTACTACACTGACAATGATAGCTAAATTCGTTTGATTGGACTAATAAACATGTAATTAAAGATTCACTGGTCAGATGTGCTTGTTACAAAGGGGTAATGACAAATAAAAATTCTAATCTAAAAGTAAAGAGATTAGTTACTATAGATTAGCGACTAATTACCTCAGACAAACACAGCGCATCCAAACACTGCAGTGCTTTTTACTTTTCTGCATAAACTTGCATCGGAGCTGCATCAATGCTTTGTCCCTCTGTCATAGTTACGAGAGACGCTAAGGGAGCGCGAGCGCAAAGTCCATTGTAAATGGTCAAGGAATCCACATGCACGCGCTTGTCACTTCAGGTCAGAATAGCAAAACATGCAAAAATGAGTGCTGCATAGCAGCAGTGAGGAGATTGTAAATAAAAAGATATGTAAGGATGTCGCCAGAGTGGCTTTTTGGTTTCTTTTCTTGTGCATCCCAGCCGCTAGCTCCCCATCTAAAAGATTTTTAGCATAATATAGTCATTCATAGCATAATCAACTTCACAATTTGTAATGTTGCAATATGTATTTGAATAATGATGGTTGGTTCCTTTACTTGAAAGCTCAGATTTGATGATCATAATTTGTGTTGTTGACAGAGTTTGAAGTTTACTATATCATTATTATTCACACCTTAAAGATGTTAAATCTACCTTCACCACTGCACACACTTTGTATCATTTTATTTTTCAAGTTTAAGAGACTCTTTAACACTTATGTTTATTTTATTATAAAGAGATCAGGTATTTTGTTTAAATATTTTTGTTTTTTACTATTAAAACTATTTGCTTTAGTAATGTTGGTAAATTAAAATAAAGTGGTTAAATAAAAACAAATTCTAATATTCCTAAATGTATTGTTAAAAAATATTTAATAATTATCAATATCGAATGATATGAAACATGATATCATGATTTTTTTGCAATATCGCCCAGCCCTATGTTATATTTATACTGTAGTTATTATGCTTGGTTTGTAGTTATCATACTGTAGTTATCACGCCTTAACATGTACTAAAACCACAATGTCCTACAATCTCCACAAATGTATTTTTCGAAATATCTGAATTACATAAACACCTTACAGGGCATTAGTTTGCTTTGTGCGCAGGCACTTTCTTTTCTGTTTCTAAAGGCTGCAGACTGAGAGTGGGAGCTGAATGTGAACCAGCCCAAAGGGCAGCAGAGAGAACCGCGGCGCTCCAAAGAGACCCAGAAAAGCCATAATGGAGGACAAATTGAGCATGTAAGTAGCAGTGAGCTCTGTGGTCAACTAAGGATCAGAGCAGCCGACTCTTAAACCCTGTGCTCTCAGTATATCTGCTCAGAATCTGTGCTCTTTCGCTCTCTGATAAACTATTCAGCTGATCTGCGGTTTCGGTTTGCCATGTTGTGAAATTGTAAGGGGAGATCCGTGTTTTTTTAACCAGGTGTTTGGAACAAACTGCACCCATTAGGTTGGACACAGATAACTTATGATGAAGGGCAAGGGGCTGAAAACTACAACCTGCTATCTGAACACACACTTCAACTGTATAACACGATACAATTATTCCAGTTTCCTAGCAACAAGTGCCTCGCGATAATCAACATACAGTACAATAGTCTTCACCTGGTTTGGCATTTGGACTGTTTATGGGATATTGCATAAGCCTCAGCATGAGTCTCATTAAGTGTAAGTCAATAACAGTTTGAGAAGGGAAAGCTGAACAGTTTGACATCTGTGTGTTTATACCTGCTTTGAAACACTGTAGATTCCCCTGCAGGAGACTCAGCAGGTCGGGTGGAGGCAAGGCGGCTTTCGCTCGCTCTGCTTAAAGATTATATGCTCAATGTTTGTGCCCAGGAGAAACAGGCTTGGCCTCATGGAGGGATGAAGCCAAAATAGATTAGAAATGGTTAATAAGCACACACATAAAAAAGACAGTTACACAAAGAGGGAAAATAGAGGCTGCAAAAAAAGAAGTATTTGATGTGCTGTCTTCAAAAACAGAAGAATAGCGTGTTGGTTTGTTTTCAAAGACTTTTCCACTTTAATTTGTGCTACTGTCAGGATCAAACTAACAAGGTTGGACTTACTATTGTTTCGAAGGTATGGTGAAAAGTGTCAAAATAAAGGGCTGAGTTGTGGAAACCTCACTTGGACATGTTGAGAAACTTTTAAACAGGCTCCGTGTCAAAGAAATCAAAGTTTTGAGGTGCACTAAACTGAAACTGCGGCCACTGGGCAAACAAAGCACAGAGAACATCTTTTTACAGATGTCTTACTTGCGTAAAGCCGAGAGTTTTGACCTGGCGAGTAGTGTCTACAATGCCTGACATAAATACTCAGCTCTAAATAGTAGGTCAATGATGTTCTATCAAAACAAAAGCTGCACAGTTTAATGTTTGAAAGCCTAATAAATGAAAAAAAATAAAATAAAATAAATGAAAAATATCTAAATACAAAATGTATTTGTGTATTTATGCCCTGGATGCCTACGTATATATATAATAAATTTTTATGACTAAATATAATTACAAATAGTTTCTTCAAAGAGTTCAGCTTTCTGTTTTTAAATGTGACCTCTTTTGCATGCTTCAGATAAAACAAATAAAAACCCCAAAAGATATTTTCACTGAAAACAGCCAAATGCTTTTGTAAGTGTGCGTCAGAAATATTCATGAGTGCAATTAAAAGCCACTGTAGGGGGAAAAAATATAACACAAGTACAAATTGAGAGTATTTTTAAACCGTGCAAATCCTCTGCATAATTGCAGCGATAGATGAATTTAACCATAGCCTTGTGAATCCAGGGCAGAACTTGGATGCTGGATCCTAGATAGCTGAGAATATTATAGGATTGGAGCCTGTAAAGTAACAAAAATATGGGTCTGTCATGTTAGTAAACTCATCTGAAAGCCGGCGGTAATAATCTCCAAGTGTGCATTGCTCTCTCATAGAGGTAATACAGTTTGCAAACTCTCAGCAGGTTGAGTTCAAGCAGATTTTGAGCAAAATACATTGTTTTGAGGTGAAAGAAGTACATTTTTGTAATTTATATTAAATGTTTATTTTATAAGTTATATTATACAAAAATAAAAATTATAATCATTATTTGAAAACCACCACACAATACTTTGTCTTTACCATGATAATAGTGCATTTTACTAATTATTTTGTAAGCTTAAAGTTCAATTAAAAGGCTCAACTAGGTTATTAGGTTAACTAGGCAATTTAAGTTAATTAGGCAAGTCATTGGAGAACAGTCACTTGTTCTGTACAGTCAGGGAAAAAATAATATTAATAATTTTGATCTTAAAGTAAACATGAAATCAAAATGAACAATATTGATTTTGTTAGCTCACATTGATAATTGTGTGGTAAGCAATTCATCTGTGCATGTCGTTAAAACAATAGCTTGCCCTTGTAATCTTTATTTGAAATCTGAAAATGTACTTCCTGTTTGTTTTCAGTTAAATTCTCGGATTACATCTCTGAGATATTGTACCTCCAATTGTAAGTATTGACAGCACTATGACAGCAAACAGAAATGGTGAAGAGGGGGTGTCTGTTAGGTTGGAATTACTCTTCTGAAATCCTTTTCCTGATTGCCTACTTTACTACATCCAATCAGCTCACAGTAGATAAAACAAGCCATGCCCACTGTGTTCTCATTTAATATTCCATTTCTCTAGAAACTGTCACCATGTGTTAGGGTAAGACGTTACAAGTAACGCATGTTACGTAATAATATTACTATGCTAAGCAACAAGTAACGCATTACTTTAAAAAAATAAGTAATAATATTTGAGTTATATTTTAAAAAATGTAAAGTTACTTTTTAGATTAATACGTTTTTAAAAATAGTTTCAAACTATTATACCTATTATTTAAACTACAGTATATTAGTTTAAAACTATTATAACTATTTTTAAAGTTAAATGAAGGTGTAGGTTACACAGTGTGTCGGTAAATGCAGAGCTCCTCTATTTAAAAAAAGAAAAATACCCTGCAAGTTCTGAAAGAGATCAAAGAGATCAATGCAACTACACTGTAAAAAATTGCATGATCAATTAGTCCTGACAGCATATGTTTTTAGGTCATTGTAATTTATAAAACTAAGTTAATCATGTTCTAACTTAATTTCAGAAGTTATGCAAGCAGTTTTAAGTCAATGGACTCATAAGGTTAATTTGATTTAGCTAAAAAATTTAAGGCAATCAGGATTTTTTACAGTGTAGTTATTTTTGGGGGAGTAACTCAATATTTTAATGCACTATATTCAAAAGTAACTTTCCCCAACACTGTGTGTCACAATACGAAAAAGGGGTAGCAGCTTCCAGTTCATGCAGACTTTAAAAATAGTTGTAAAAACATTAAAAACTACCAAACTAAAAGAGAGTTTTTTTTTTTTTACAAAAGAACTAAATATTATAGGAAATAGTGTGAACATTTTCACCTTCAGTACATCATGAAACAGCTCACATAAAATGTTCCAATATTTTTGGTTTAATAAACTGGTTTAATAATTTTGCCTTCAAATGTGTATATACACATAAGGTACACATACAGAACCGTCTATCTAGTATGGTGAAAAGGCAAAGCTGAAAATCTGTGGTTAAATCGCCACCCACCTGGCACAGCAAATACCGCCACCGCAGCAGTATAAATGGCGGCAAAGGGAACAAATTGAAGTAGTGACATCTGTATACTGTATTAATTATGAAATAGGATACAATTTTAATACTACATTTATTCATTTTGTTAGTAATGTTGTTCATAATGTTGTTCAAAATATGTTATAGTTATTATATTTTTTATTATAACTACATTAATTACTACTTTATTACTATTGTTATACAGTATATTCTTTTTACTTTTACTTCTACTACTACTATTATTATTATTATTATTGTTGTTGTTGTTTTTGTTGTTGTTGTTGTTGTTGTTATTATTATTATTATTATCCCAATTAAATTTACTTCAAGAAACCTATCAGCTAAAATACCTGAAAAACTATGCATGTGCAAGTGCACTTAAGAAAAAAAGCAAAGGGTGCCATCACTAAATGTTGGCAAAACTGATATTCCCAACAGACACACTACACCAAACAATAAATACCAGTGGCCTAAGACTTCTGCAGAGTACTATAGATTTGTTATAAAACTCTCAGCAGGTTCAGTTGAAAAAGAGTTTGAGTCAAGCACACTGTTTTGTGATGGCAAAAAAAATTGAGAGATAGAAGAACATGGAGCAGGGAGGGTATTTACATTCTTCATTTTCTCTCTACAGACGGCGAGATTATTGCCTGCCATTATGACTGCGTTCCAACTGGGAGCAATTTATTTAGATTAAACTTCGCTGTTGTTTCCTTAATGCATTTCAGAAAATATTAAATTGTGTGAGGAAGAGCATGAGCACAAATAGAAGACAGAGAGAGAGAGAGAGAGAGAGAGAGAGAGAGAGAGAGAGAGAGAGAAAGAGAGAGAGAGAGAGAGAGAGAGAGAGAGAGAGAGAGAGAGAGAGAGAGAGAGAAACCGAGTCGGAATAAGAAAAAAGGTGTGGAACGACGGAGATGGAAAAGAATTATTGGCGCAAATTTGTTTTATGGACTCACAGAGAAATGAAACAATTGTGTGATGATTTCGTCAGTTCAAGATGGAGAGCTTTGACATGCTCTTCTTTCCCTGCACGAAAATCATAATGATCTCAATTACACGGTCATCCGTCAACACAAACTGCTTCATTTTCCTGCCGGTGTCGCAGTCTCTGATGAAAATGTCAACAACCCCTGTGTAGATTTGAAGAAAACCTTCGCTTTGAAATGAAGGAGCAACAAACATGGAGATGATGGAGCTGCTCGACTGCAGTTGTTTCCACTGTGAATAAACGTTCATAAGCGAGAGTCCATTACTCTGCTCACTCCTCTGCACGTCACCAGGAGTCCTGTTGCTTAAAGCGTTCAGTTTAATGAAACTCATGATGGGACTCTCATCGTAATGGGAATTACATCGTATGTATCATGGCTATAGATATATTATGGTTTATTGAATTTACTTTCTGAACTGTCAGACTGATCTCATTAGCATTTGTGTGTAAAGATCACATATAGTTTTGCATTATTCAATACAAGATATATCGTGTGGCTTTACTGTAATTGACAACATCTAAATCTGCCTAAATATAGGCATACAGTAGGTGTATCGACTGTAAATAGCACATTTCATACTCAATGGCAATTCCAAGTGCTTTACATAAACAAGAAAATTAAAGGTATAATAAAATAATAATCACAATAAGCAAAATAAATAAAAACAACAAAGAATTAAAATGTTCAAAAGACTAAAATCTGAATAATAATTGTGTTAAAACAAAGTTATTTATAAAAGAAAGAAAGATACTGTGATCTGTTGGACATAGCACAGTGCTAATTCAGTAAAATAAATATTAAACACTAAAATATGAAATGCTACATTTATATTTTGATACTAACAATCTAGATATTTATTACTATATAGAGATTATATGGGTATTTTAAACTTTTAACCACATTAACACAAACCACTTCACAATTTAATAAAAAATGAGTCAAATGTAGAGTAACAACTTTAATTTAGAACAATTATTAAACTGTTAAACTAAAATAAAAACATATGTATTTAATAGTTAATGGGTATTTTTTGCATTAATCTGTTATTTTTTTAATGTGTATAAATATCTAATGATCAGTTTTATTATTTCATACACATATTATTGCATTTATTTCATATAAATGAATTGAATAATCTATCTAACTAGGTTAGAGATATATTACATTGTAGTTTTTTTTTTTTTTTGCCTATTTGTAACAATTGTAGATCTGTAAAGTTGTTCACAAACTAATGTTTAGTTTAAATATTAAAAAAAAAAAACTTTTGTTAACAGTTATTTACCGTTTTTAGTTAATTTTACTTAAAGTAATTTTGCTGGACATTTATTTATTTACTTTCATGTCTACTTTAAATAGTCTTAATATATTCTTCTAGTTAAGATTTCTCTCATATTTTATTGCTCCAGGTTTCAGTGTCATACAGTGTCTCACATATAACCACTCAAACATTTTGTACAGAATAGAAGGTTCAAAAGTAATCATGCATTAGTATGAACTCCCTATGGTCATCTACAATTACATGTGGTTACAGAAAGTGGAAGTTAAACAGTCAGTCCTAAATGTAGAGAGGTCTCCTGCACATATGCTCAGTTAAGGCCTCAGCACTGTCAAGGGGGATATTATTTTACTATATCTCAGTGTGACCTCATTAAAGCACATTGGCCAGATCACCTCATGCCAGCTTCTCCTGCGCCTGAGGCTGAGCTTATGCCAGTCTGCCCACTGCGCCTGCTCACTGACAGGAAAGACTTTCAAATCCACATCATTCAGATATGTCAGCATAACAGTAAAAATGAGTTAATAACTGATTATATGTTTCATTCAAACAACTAACTACCATTTTTATTGCATTTAACACACTGATAAAGTACATTCAAATCGAGAACCTGTTGTTTGTGTGAACAGAGATATTCTCTCACTTCTGAGCATTTGAAGGTTTTGTTTATTGTAAGATTTTAAAAAGAGATCTACCATTTTATAAACAAATAAATAAAACAACGAACGAATGAACGAATGAATGAATGAATGAATGAATGAATGAATGAATGAATGAATGAATGAGAAAGGTGATAAAAAATTGTAAATAAATATTTTTTTTCATACAAACATGTTAGTTGCTGGATTAGGTGGTACAATCTGATGACTACTGGTGCATTCAAGTCAATTTAGTAAACCATATTTATGAGATGAATGCACATGAAACCCACCACAGTCTTTATAAGTGGGAAACATATTAATTGACAGTCATATGACTTAATAAAAATATATTTTATCATTTTTTTTATTTTTATTTTAAAGCCTTTATTAATACAATAATTTAAACAGAAAATGTGAATAAATAAATACACGAATGAATGAGTGAAAGAAAGAATGAAAAACAACAATTAAAAAATATAAACAAAACAATGAATATAAACATAAAATATAAATAAACAATAAGTAAATAAGTAACAATGAATGAATGAAAAACAACAACAATTACAGAAATATAAAATATAAATAAACAAACAAATTATACAATAAATATAAATAAAACAATGTTTGAATGATTGAATGAAAAACAACAACAACAACTACAGAAATATAAAATATAAATAAACAATAAACAAATAATACAATAAATGAAAAAAACAATGATTGGATGATTGATTGAATGAATGAAATCAACAACAATAACAACAACTACAGAAATATAAAATATAAATAAACAATAAACAAATGATAACATAAAATATAAACAAACAAGTAAATAAAACAATGAAAGAAAGAAAGAAAGAAAGAAAGAAAAAGAAAGAAAAAGAAAGAAAAAGAAAGAAAGAAAGAAAGAAAGAAAGAAAGAAAGAAAGAAAGAAAAGACCACAATTACAAAAATATAAAATATAGACAATAAACAAATAATACAATAAATATAAAATATAAATAAACAACAAAACTATAAATAAACAAAAAACAATAAATATAAACATAAAATATAAATAAACAATAAGTAAATACAATAAATTTAAAAAACAATGATTGAATGAAAAACAACAACAACAGAAATATAAAATATAAATAAACGATAAACAAATGATATAATATAAAATATAAACAAAATATAAACAAACAAGTAAACAAAAACAATGAATGAATGAATAAAAGAAAAACAACAATTACAGAAATATAAAATATAAATAAACAATAAACAAACAAAACAATACAAACATAAAATATAAATAAACAATAAGTAAATAAAACAATGAATGAATGAATGAATGAATGAATGAATGAATGAATGAAAAATGACAACAACAACTACAGAAATAATGTAAATGTAATGTAAAGTAAATAAAACAATGAATGAATGAATGAATGAAAAACAACAATTACAGAAATATAAAATTTAAATAAACAAATAAAACAATACAAACATAACATAAACAAACAAGTAAATAAAAACAATGAATGAATGAATGAATGAATGAATAAATGAATGAAAGAAAAACAACAATTACAGAAATATAAAATATAAATGAACAATAAACAAATAAAACAATACAAACATAACATAACATATCAACAAACAAGTAAATAAAAACAATGAATGAATGAATGAAAAACAACAATTACAGAAATATAAAATATAAATGAACAATAAACAAATAAAACAATACAAACATAACATATCAACAAACAAGTAAATAAAAACAATGAATGAATGAATTAATTAATTAATGAATGAATGAAAGAAAACAACAATTACAGAAATATAAAATATAAATAAACAATAAACAAATAAAACAATACAAACATAAAATATGAATAAACAATAAGTAAATAAAACAATGAATTCATTAATGAATGAAAACTACAACAATTGCAGAAATATAAAATATAAATAAAACAACAAACAAATAATATAATAAATTTAAAATATTAATAAAACAATGATTGAAAAATTGAATAAATGAATGAATGAAAGTAAAACAATAACAATTACAGAAATATAAAATATAAATTCACAATAAACAAATACAATAAATAAAAAATATAAATAAAACAATGAATGAATGAAAGAAAAACAACAACAGAAATATAAAATATAAATAAACAATAAACTAATAAAACAATGAAAATAAATATACATAAATAAAACAATAAATGAAAAACAACAACTACTATAGAAATATAAAATTTAAATAAACAAATAGAACAACGAATGAATGTATGTATAGTACATAAATTTACACAAGCAAATAAATAACTATATCTTTTTTCAAAATAAATAAAAAAGAACTCATAACAACTCTGGCTCTAGGCATGTAATACTTGTGGGGAATTTAGTTTCCACGGCAACAGAGCATTCCAGGAGAGCTGAAGGGAGGGGTTTATGAGTTGAAATATATATTTTTATGAGATTATATAAATGAAAGGTGGATGAAGAACAGGGGTGTCAGGCTGATTATGTAAAATCTAGCAGGGAGGGTGGTGGGTCATGCTTTCGGAAACATCTGAATTCCCTGGCTGCAATGCTGTGAGCATGTTTGTCTGCGTCAGGAAGTACTTCTCTCGATATATGAATGTTATATCAGAGCTGAAATACTATTTCAGTATTAAAACACACAGCAGCATTATTACAGATGGAGCAACATTTCAGGTGTCAGTGTGTCTTAACTAACTGTATGTTTGTTTTCCTCACTAAAGATGTGTCTCACTCTTTTGCAGGAACTCTTGTTCAATAATACAATAATTCACTGCACTTTAAAATTTAGATATTATGCTGATGCCTTCTTAAAATTCTAAATAACTATAGGAAAATAAAGAATGGATTGACTGAAATCATGTTACTGGATTTGGATGATTCGTTGATGATCATGCACTATCAAAACCATTTTTAACTTATTCATATAGGGGGAAAGCAAAAACAAACAATTCTGGATGAGAGAAAATGACCATAGCTCATGATTCTTTAAATTTATTCGCTTTACAGTTGAGTCACAATTCACGCTATTAACTACTGATGTATTGCCTGTCTATTATTAATATATATGAATATATTATTAATATATATTAACTGTTTAATAGAGCTTAAAGTACAATCTTATTCTACATCACTAGTCCTACCCAATCCCTAAACCCATCTACTGCCTTACTAGCTATTAATAAGCAGCTAATTAGTAGATTATTGAGCTAATAGTCTAAGTTAATGGTTTGTCAATGGTGTGAACTGTGGTTTAAATTAAAGTGTTACTGTTTATTCAGACTTTTAAATAGAAATACTGTTAAAATGGCAAGAAATAAAATGTTATAAAAAGCAAAACTATTCAAGTTGATATGAAATATTCTTGAATACTTTTGCTTGGGCTTAGTCAAGAAGAAATTACATTAAAGCAATAAATTTATACTTTATAAATGTTACAAGGGTTGTTTTCAAATTCAGTGAACACTCAGAATGGCTAATGTTGACAAGGCTTTTGAACAAAATCTAGAGACCATTATGAACTTGATAATAGCCAGGTCATATTTGGGCCAAAAGTGTCATGTTCATTTTATTTTAGGATTCAAGAAAAAGAGAAAAAAAAGGAACAAAGTTGAACTAGTTACTAAAAATAATTAGTTGAAGCCGAATGAAAACATTTTAACAGTGTGGGATCCTGATGTCAACAACATTTGTAGAGATTATACCATTTTTAGTAGCTTGAAACTATATAATGTATTGTTTGGTCCAATAAAATATGGTTTAAAAAAAAAACAGGTGATAAACTGCCAATATGTTTTCTGTTATTTTATGGATTCATTTTGTAGAGGGAAAACCATTTTTTAATCAAATCTACAGAGAAAACTAATATTGCAAAACATCATTACAATTTTAAGTATGTTTTCTATTTACCAACAACAATAATAATAATAATAATATTATACACTTACCAACCACTTTATTAGGTACAGCTTACTAGTACTGGGTTGGACCCCCCTTTGCCTTCAGAACTACCTTAATCCTTTGTGGCATAGATTCAACAAAGTACTGGAAATATTTCTCAGAGATTTTGGTCCACATTGACATATTGACATTGACATATGCTCTATTGGATTAGGATCTGGTGACTGTGGAGGCCATTTGAGTACAGTGAACTCATTGTCATGTTCAAGAAACCAGTCTCCATGCTTTCATGTTGTTGATGCCAAATTCTGACCCTACCATCCAAATGTTGCAGCAGAAATCCAAACTCATCAGACCAGGCAACATTTTTCCAATCTTCTATTGTCCAATTTTGGTGAGCCGGTGCGAATTGTTTCTTAGCTGACAGGAGTGATGCCTGGTGTGGTCTTCTGCAGCTGTAGCCCATCCGCCTCAAGGTTGGATGCGTTGTGCATTCAAAGATGCTCTTCTGCATACCTCGATTGTAACAAGTGGTTTTTTGAGTTACTGTTGTCTTTCTATCAGCTCGAACCAAGCCTGGCCATTCTCCTCGAACCTCTGGCATCAACAAGGCATTTGTGCCCACAGAACTGCCGCTCACTGGATATTTTCTTTTTCAGACCATTCTCTTTAAACCCTAGAGATGGTTGTGCATGAAAATCCCCGTAGATCAGCAGTTTCTGAAATACTCAGACCAGCCCATCTGGCACCAACAACCATGCCACGTTCAAAGTCACTTAAATCACCTTTCTTCCCCATTCAGATGCTTAGTTTGGACTGCAGCAGATCGTCTTGACCATGTCTACATGCCTAAATGCATTGAGTTGCTGCCATGTGATTGGCTGATTGGAAATATGCGTTAACAAGCAGTTGGACAGGTGTATCTAATAAAGTGGCGAGTGGTGAGTGTGAGTGTATTCTGATGTTTTTTAATCTTTCTTCTATAAATATAAATGACATGTTTACTAACAACATATTTTTTTCCAAATTTGTCTTTTATCAAACAAAAAAGGCATGTTGATGTGGTTTTAGATAGATAGATACTTTATTTCAAGCACTGTGGATTATTCTGTATTCCATTTCACTTTAGTTTGTGTCGAACCAGATATATAATTAATGCTGTAAACTAAACAGTACTTGCATCACATGTACAGTATGCTTTTGAACATTATGCATATATAGAGCGAAAGTGTGTTTACGTTCACTTCAGAACGGTTCTAATTTACATAATGTGTCTTTCATCTTTCTCATGCTGTGAGAAACAAAGTTGTCACCAGGATCCCAGAAATAAAAAGCGGGAAGACGCATTAACATCAGAGACAGACACAGCCAAACCACTTCTTTCTGATCTCAAGTTAAGTGGCCAGAAACAGACACGACTTCAGGACTCAATTCTAACCGCCGGCATCTTCAATTAAATGCAAATTATCCACAACACATCACCATATCATTAAAAGTGCTCTCTTTCTTACACCTATTATGAGTTAGTTTCCATTAAAGTCTTCTAAATGCGACCTACGGTCTAAAAAAGATATCACCCAATTATGGGTCAAATGTGAATTAGCCCGACTGTTGATGTTCATTTTTCAATTGCATTTTTAACCTAAAAGTTATTGGGTAAACTGGGTTAGAACCACCTAGGATTTGTTTTTCCTCTAATCAAGAGGAGTTAGTTAATAAATTTATTTGCTGCAGTATTGGTCATTTCCCATCCAAATGTTCAACTGTGAGTCTGTATCCAAGTCTTCAGATAGTGCTGTAGGTCTCTTCCCAGTGGCAGATTCATCCTAAAAGCTGTATTTGTCCTGTACTAGATGAATCTCAGGGCATTTAGGTTGCAATGTCTATGAATACAGCAGCCATTAGTAACCGTCAGAGCTCAGTGTGTGCTTCGGTGTAAAAACAGATCTGAGAGTAAATGGATCCAGTCTGAGTTGAAACCGCATAGAAATGAACAGCAGCTCCTGTAAGGTCAAACTTAGGATTTGGATGCACTTTCCTGTTCACTAGACTTCTATAATGAGATAATATCATCATTCCACGTCCTGGACATGAGTTCCTCCTGATCTTGGCCTCTCTCTGGACCATCTGCTCTACATCTCCAGGCTTGAATGTCACTTGCTTTCATTTTAGTGGGCTGAGAATGACTGAGCTGTCGGACCAGCCAGAAGCCCCTCGTTCTCTCTCTGGACTTCCTCCTTTTCAGGCTACGATGCTAATTAAATACAGTGGCTTTGGCACAGATGCCCACTTTCATTTTCCTGCTCTTCATTGTGGCTTTCATAGTTCTCCTGCCACTGACCTACATACAGTATTCAGCTCACCACTATAGGGGACATATTCATTTCTCAATTTTAATCAATTCTCATTTTGACGTTGGAATGAAATGGAAGTTGCAATAGTTTTATCTTCTTTGTAATGGTGTATATTAAACCGCTTCTTGAACAGGACAAAAATGTTAGACAGGGCTGGATTTTGTCCATGGGACACTGACAGGACCTTTGGACTGCTGTCGTTTGCTTCTATAGTGTAATGACATCAAAATTAACATCAAATTAACATTGAAAAAGCCATTCAACGACTAAAAAAAGTGATTTGCTATAGTGTATATGCATTATATTTCATGCACTTTTTAGTCCTCTTTGATCTCCTTTATATATTTTCAAATGAGTTAATGTTGACATCAAATCAATCAAGGTCAGCAATTAATCAAATGTATGCTGAGATATACTCTATATTGTCAAATGTTTTGGAACACCCTTCCAAATCATTGATTTTAGGTGTTCCAATCACTTCCCATTTGTGAAAGAATAGGTTGCTTTCAGGAGCTCAAGTGTGATACAGTGATAGGTTGCCACCTGTGCAATAAGTCCATTCATGAAAATTCCTCATTACTTAATATTCTAGAAGCAACTTTTAATGTATTGTAACAAAATGAAAGCAATTTGAACAACAGCCACATAAAATTACAGAGCAGGTCCAGTGCATGCTGAGCTGCAAAGTGAGCAGAAGTAGCCAACTTTCTGCAGTCAATAGCTACAGAACTCCAAATGTTGTGAGCCAAATGTCAGATTCTATTAAGAAAGGCAAGTAGAGAGTTTATGGAATGAGTTTTCATAGCATAGCTGCCGAACGGTAGCAGAAACAAACAACCTAGACTTGGCTCATTAAAAAATATGTTGTACATTGCTACAGGTACATTTTATTGCGCGTTTCAGATAACAGGTACACTAGAGGGCACTGTATACATTTTTGTAAATCTGAAATACTGTACATTCTGTAGTGTGAGTTTTAATGTACACTACCTGACAAAAGTCTTGTTGCCTAGCCAAGTTTCAGGAACAACAAATAATAACTTCTAGTTGATCATTTGGTATCAGAAGTGGCTTATATGAAAGGCAAAGGCGTCTAGATTACGCTTATTTTACTAAAATAAAATATGATCATGCCTTAATTTTTAATTATTAAGGACAGTAATATCCGATTTTGCTTATACAAAGTCTTGTCACTTAACAGAAATAATGTACAGAATATAAAGTCAATATAAAAAAAATAATAGTGCATGACTCCCATGAGCTTAGACGACTGCATCCATACATATCTGCAATGACTTATTAACTTAATAATAAAGTCATACTAAAGTTTCTTCAATGCCCCATCAAATCCCCTTCAAATCTTACCCCAAACATACTCAATAATGTTCATGTCTGGTGACTGGGCTGGCCAATCCTGGTGCACCTTGAACTTCTTTGCTTTCAGGAACGTTGATGTGGAGGCTGAAGTATGAGAATAAGCACTATCCTGCTGACGAATTTGCTGCCCTCTCCTGTGGTTTGTAATGTAATGGGCAGCACAAATGTCTTGATACCTCAGGCTGTTGATGTTGCCATCCACTCTGCAGATCTCTTGCATACCCCATAATTAATGTAACCCCAAAACATGATTTTTCCTTCACCAAACTTGACTGATTTCTGGGTGAATCTTGGGTCCATGAGTTGCAATGGGTCTTCTGCAGTATTTGTGACGATTGGGATGGCGTTCAACAGATGATTCATCTGAAAAATCTACCTTCTGCCACTTTTCCAAATGATCAACTAGAAGTCAAGTTATCATTTGTTGCTCTTACAACTGGGATTGATGACAAGACTTTTGACAGGTAGTGTACATATCAGAAACACATCCTTATGCACATTCACTAGAAAGATTTAGTAAGGGGCTCTGACCTAAAGCCTTGCCTAAACCCAACCAATAGTGCATTCAAAAGCAAGCAATACAGAAAAGTGCAACGCAACCATGTAGTTTTACCTTGCTTTTACATAGTTTTATCTTTTGTGAAGCTGTGCTTCTCTGAACTGAAACCAGAATGATCTGTTTGTTTTACTTAGAAACTGCAGTCAAATGTACATTCAAATACACTTTATGGTATCACAAAATGTAGACTGAGCCATGAATTTCCAATAAGCCTCTGTTAGAATCATAATTTTAAAAAGTACTTGTTGTAAGTCCGATTTAAATCCTTTAAAAAAGTTAAGAAAAATAAATATAATATGCTAAAACAGTTTATTACTGTTAAAAACAGTTAATTTAGTAAACTAAGCTTACTCATTTCTTAAATATTACAGTATTTCACACAATGTTTTTCATCATCATCATCATAATCATCAAATATCCCATTCCCATATATTGGCTTGTCTAATCCAATCAATGAAAGCTAATCCTAATTAATATCAAATTTAAAGCATATAAAACTAAAATGTTTGTCAGTTTCCATCCATACCCTCTACACAACAACAGCAGGATTCTCATACGTGGCTTTCTTTTCATTTCTTTTTTAACACACAAGCTTTCTCCTCAAACTTTTCTCACAAAAAGCACAAACCTGTGTAAATTTTGAGGTAAAAATCACATTTATTTACTGATACGATTGAGCACAAGAACAATGGTGCGCAGTGTAAAAGTACAGTGCGTCTGACATGAGAGCTGAACTACATGGATATAAGAATTCTAATGGATCCTCTCACCAGCTCTGTTATGGCACTCTAGTGCACTCTTAACAGCACGCTCTCCATTCCTCCCTCGCGTTCACTCGTTCGTTCACTCGCTCTCCCTCCATCCTCTCAGGTCTGTGCGGTTTAATTGAGGTCTTGGCAATTAAATTGTGCCCTGGAAGCCACATTCGGCTCACTCGATAGATAGTGGCAGCACATCCTGAGGAAATAAGGGCTTTAACCTGTCCTGTCCCCAACCCTCCTTCTCCCTCAGGAAATTCGGATGTGTCACGAAAAATTTACGCTCTCTCAGTCTGAACCAACAACACTACGACACCAGTCCTTTATCTCAGACTTATCTGGAGATGTAGAGCGATCTTTCACTTGGCTGCAGAAACTCGCCGCTCGGCTGTAATTAGCTGGCAATTCCATTAACGCAAATGAAAGGGTCTATGAGGCTTAATGGCTTCCATATCAATGGCTGGAATAAATATCATCCATCAGAGGCAGGCTTAAGTTTAACAAGCGCATGAACTCAACATCACCTTTGTGGTGAGCAACAGATAAGACCATGGATTGAATGTATTTATGTGTTTCTGAATGGTCTGATGGTTTATGTAAATGATACTGTATGTATTCTTATCATTTACTCATCCTCATACAATATTTTGTGATAATGAACATTGGTGATATTTTTTGCTTGGGCAAACTTATTTAACTTTTAGAATATTTAGACAGTTGTATTGGCTATGGTTTTCACCACAGCACCAAATGCTTAAAGACTTAATAGGTTAATTAATTTCAAAATAAACTTTGTCAGTATTAATTGAAATTAGATATGGATTGAAAATGTTCAGATTTTTAATAGGCCTATTGTTCACTTTTGTAGGCAAGGCAAGTTTATTTATATGCATTACATAAACAGGAATAAAAGAGACAATTATAAGAAAAAACAAATAATAAAAGTGACAGATTACAACAGATTAAAATGTGAAAAACATAACAGTGAGATCTGTCAGATGTAGCACAGTGCTCATTCAGTAAAAGCACAGCTAAACAGATGTGTTTTCAGTCTTGATTTGAATGTGCCTAATGTTGGAGCACATCTGATCACTTCTGAAAGCTGATTCCAGCAGCAGGGGGCGCAGTAGCTGAAGGTTGATTCGCCCTGCTTAGACTGAACTCTTGGAATTTCTAGTTTATTTGATCCCAATAATCTGAGTGACCTGTTAGGTTTGTATTCAGCAAGCATAGCTGCAATGTATTGAGGTCCTAGGCCATTTAGTGATTTATAGACAAGTAATAATACTTTTAAATCTATTTGGAATGTAACTGGGAGCCAGTGTAAAGACCTGAGGACAGGTGTGATGTGCTCTGATTTTGTGGTTCTGGTCAGAATCCTGGCAGCAGCGTTCTGGATGAGCTGCAACTGTTTGACTGTCTTTTTGGGAAGGCCAGTGAGGAGTACATTACAGTAATCCACCCTACTGCTGATAAAAGCATGAACAAATTTCTCTAAGTCCTCACTGGAAACAAAGCATCTAATTCTTGCAATGTTTTTGAGATGATAGTATGCTGATTTACTAACTGCTTTGACATGACTATTGAAACTTAGATCTGACTCCAGAATAATACCAAGTATCTTGACCTTATTTTGTTTGTACAATACTTTATAATAAGAATACTTATTAGGGCTGCAGAATACTGGAAAAAAACTTGCATTGCGATATTTTCACTTTCTGCGATAATTAACTTGGGATGATTTTGTAGGGGAGTGCATTTGCATAAAATATAACATACAATCTACAAGCAGAGAAAGTAGAGCAAAAATATAAACTATAAACTAAACTATAAAATTATACAGGTACAGAAATAACAATAAAAAGTACAAAAAAACTGTATATTCTTCATTGTGTAAATAATGGCCTGTTTCCACTGAGTGGTACAGTACAGTACAGTACACTTTTATGGCTGTTTCCACTGTCAAAAGGTACCAAAAAGCGAACCGTACCCAACCACTTTTTGGGCAGCCTTTCGAAATGTACTTAGCACAACAAAAGGGTACCAAAAGATGCAGCTGAACGCTATTGGTTTACAGAGATACGTCACTAGCTCATGCAAAAGCAGGAAAATAAAAACAAAGGAAGCGCCATTAAATACACAGCCGAGACATTACACTGTAATAATATATACATAGCAGTGTTTCCCCTACCATTATATAAGAGGGGCGCCCCGCCCTCCCAACGGCTTTCCCCGCCCCCCTTGGAGCCAAGTTAATTGTATTTTGTATATAGCACCAGATCACAACTTATTTTATTAAACAAGCTAAATAGCCGTATGCAATATCTTATTGATACAACAGCATGTCATTTCTGTCTCTACATGGTTGTGCGATTACAAATTTCTGCTCTCTGAATAGTGTATGTTGGAGTTTCATTCTCTGCTGTATGGGAATGAGTGTGCGCGCGCCACACCTGACAGGATCGGAGATGCACGTGCGCTTCCATATATTATGCAGGGCTCGAAATTTCGACCATTGTGGTCGCATATGCACCCGAAATTTAATTATGAAACCTCATAATATATTTGGGAGCATTTGTGCGACTGCATATACAGGGAGTGCAGAATTATTAGGCAAATGAGAAATTTTGACCACATCATCCTCTTTATGCATGTTGTCTTACTTCAAGATGTATAGGTTTGAAAGCCTACTACCAATTAAGCATATTAGGTGATGTGCATCTCTGTAATGAGAAGAGGTGTGATCTAATGACATCAACACCCTATATCAGGTGTGCATAATTATTAGGCAACTTCCTTTCCTTTGGCAAAATGGGTCAAAAGAAGGACTTGACAGGCTCCGAAAAGTCAAAAATAGTGAGATATCTTGCAGAGGGGAGCAACACTCTTAAAATTGCCAAGCTTCTGAAGCGTGATCATCGAACAATCAAGCGTTTCATTCAAAATAGTCAACAGGGTCGCAAGAAGCGTGTGGAAAAACCAAGGCGCAAAATAAACTGAGAACTGAACCATGAACTGAGAAAAGTCAAGCGTGCAGCTGCCAAGATGCCACTTGCCACCAGTTTTGCCATGTTTCAGAGCTGCAACATCACTGGAGTGCCCAAAAGCACAAGGTGTGCAATACTCAGAGACATGGCCAAGGTAAGAAAGGCTGAAAAACGACCACCACTGAACAAGACACACAAGCTGAAACGTCAAGTCTGGGCCAAGAAATATCTCAAGACTGATTTTTCTAAGGTTTTATGGACTGATGAAATGACAGTGAGTCTTGATGGGCCTGTGGTTGGATCGGTAAAGGGCAGAGAGCTCCAGTCAGATTCAGACGCCAGCAAGATGGAGGTGGAGTAGTGGTTTGGGCTGGTATCATCAAAGATGAGCTTGTGGGGCCTTTTCGGGTTGAGGATGGAGTCAAGCTCAACTCCCAGTCCTACTGCCAGTTTCTGGAAGACACATTCAAGCAGTGGTACAGGAAGAAGTCTGCATCCTTCAAGAAAAACATGAATTTCATGCAGGACAATGCTCCATCACAAGCGTCCAAGTACTCCACAGCGTGGCTGGCAAGAAAGGGTCTAAAAGAAGAAAAACTAATGACATGGCCTCCTTGTTCACCTAATCTGAACCCCATATATAACTTGTGGTCCATCATCAAATGTGAGATTTACAAGGAGGGAAAACAGTACACCTCTCTGAACAGTGTCTGGGAGGCTGTGGTTGCTGCTGCACGCAATGTTGATGGTGAACAGATCAAAACACTGACAGAATCCATGAACGGCAGGCTTTTGAGTGTTTTTGCAAAAAAAGGTGGCTATATTAGTCACTGATTTGTTTTTGTTTTGTTTTTGAATGTCAGAAATGTATATTTGTGAATGTTGAGATGTTATATTGGTTTCACTGGTGAAAATAAATAATTGAAATGGGTAAATATTTGTTTTTTGTTAAGTTGCCTAATAATTATGCACAGTAATAGTCACCTGCACACACAGATATCCTCCTAAAATAGCTAAAACTAAAAACAAACTAAAAACTACTTCCAAAAATATTCAGCTTTGATATTAAGTTTTTTGGGTTCATTGAGAACATGGTTGTTGTTCAATAATAAAATTAATTCTCAAAAATACAACCTGGCTAATAATTCTGCACTCCCTGTAATGGTTGTATTGCGACTTGTTTCGATTTTTTCTAAAAACGTGCTGAATCGGACTTCTCTGCTGCTATATTGGTTCATATTAGCTGTCAATCACTCAAGGCTTTCCGCTGTCAGATAACAGGGAGCTTATAAGGGCGCCAGCCGAGATCAATCGAGGGTTTTTGGAGAAGGTGCCCGAATCTCGATGCGTTGCATTCACTGTGTGTTCAGCGCAAATGTCCGCTAAATGTAAAATCTAACACTGTACACATCATCGCCAAAGAAGCTCGCTTTAAGTTTAAACTAAATCTCCGACTCATAACAAAGAACGGTATTGCGCCGGTGGTCATCATGAGAATCCTGCTCTGTCTGCTCTTATATTGGGTCGGCTGACTCGCCTGCTTTTTTCCACAAACACAGAAAAATTAAAATCAGCTCATAACGAGACCGAGCATTTAAAATGACACAAACCGGTGCTACCAAGTAAAAAAGTTAATTTCGAGCCCTGATATAAAATGTTGATTTTTTTTTATCATGTATGATTATACAGTTCAAATAATTGTTCAGTTTTTACTGCTGTCATTAAAAGAAACAAATTAACACCATAAGTTCGTGTGTCGGTGTCAGTCTGAACAGCCACGCTGCGCCACGCTGCGCCACACTGCGCCACACCGCACCCTCAATCCCCCCTCAGCACCAGCATCTATATTTGAAATAACGAACTTCTTGAGCTGATGATAATAACGTGCGCGTGATTGAAGTGCTTCTGACATCCTTTCAGAATCAGACAATTGCGAGAGTGAAGCACAAAAAAACAAAGGAGCAAATGATTCTTTCAGCAACCTAAAACATGAACAAACTGATATGTTTAATTATTATCATCACCTTTTGGACTATTATAAACTCGGAATGATGGAATTACTTTCTAACAAGAGGTTGGTTACATGTGCTGGTGAAGATTAAAGATACAGATGAGAGGTTTGCACTGACTGGGCTATATACTGTATCGTGTTGTTTTTTAACCCAAATAAGGACTAAATGTATGCTGTGTGAAGTTTTTCTGTAATTGGTAACATACCGGAGACAGTAAGGCACTCTATGTGTTCATATATGTTGCATTTATTTATTTATTTTATATAATTGCAGACATTACAGTAGGTTATTTCGCACTGTCATTGATCTGCAGTTATAATCAAATCATGTTTATAGAAAGGTTAGTCATAAACATTTATACACAAGTATTTATGTGTATAAAGCATCTGTTTTGTGAGAAGTGCTTCTTATATAATAAGTGAACGACACGTACAGCTTTACTTTGACATTTCCTCGAGCAAAAATGACATCAACTGAAACTTTCTGTCATACACCATGCCAACATTGGTACCCTTTTGGCAGTGGAAACGAAAGCCTGAAGGTGACCTGTGCCAACCTGTACCGTATGTACTGTACCACTCGGTGGTAACAGGCCATAATTTAGTACAATTAATCTTTGTTAAAGCTACTGTAGGAACATAATAGTTAATTTGTTTAAAAAATGCTTTAAACTCATTTGAAATGTTTACAGAGGCCTTAAAATAACAACTGATGAACTTTCACTTTTTAATTTATGTTAAACTTAAATGACTCCAAAATATCATGTCTTCTAAACGGTTGTACTACATCTAGTCAACTACAATCCTGACTCCACATTGCACACCCTGCGATGTAACTATAGGGAATTCACACATTGCAATATCGGTGCTAAAACAATATACAGTATTGTGCAGCCCTAATACTTATTGTACATGTTACTGCTGATGTTAATGCATTCGTGTTTATTGATAATACCTTATTGTAGAGTATTATCTATAATACTTTTGCAATTAAATTTGATTGAAACCTTTCCCTACTCTGAAATGTAGAGTTGTTGATTTTTCTACAAAAATGTAGAGTTGTTTTTTGTTATTCTACTTGTTAAAGACACCCTTTTTGCAGATTATAATATTATATTGTTTACTGAGGTAAAAGATTCAGCAATACAATGGCTTTAGCTGATTACATTTTAAACCTTTAAAATACATTTGTTTCTGCTCTTTTAGCCAGTAAAAGTTATAAAAAGTTATAGGGTCTAACCCCCATTCCATTTTTTATAATATCAAGCTTGGAATGACTTGAACGTGAGTAAATTCATTTTCATTTTTCAGGTGAGATATTTCTTAAACATGATGAATTGATGCACTGAACTGACAGCTTAACTCTACAGTGTTTCATGAAGAATGATGTCGGTTTTTCATCCTAAAGACATGAGTTAGATGAAACTGAACATGTATTCTCCCTCTTTTGAAGTCAACATTAAACGGATTCACTGCAAAAGAAGAACATATCGTTTTTCAGTCATGTGTCTAAAACACAAAAACATCTGTTCTGAAGAAAGACTGAATGTTTTGAAGAATTCCTGGGTACATGCAATGACAACCAGTCTTTGTATATTTCAAGAGTACGCAGGCCTACAATCAAACAGCTCAAATGTTTGGCAGTAATAAGATATTTTAAAAGTCTCTTATTTTGACCAACATATAAACTACATATATTTGATCAATTTTTAAATGATATTTTTAAAATTGTAAGTGTTTTTAAAATTTTAGGTGTCAATTTGAAAATGTTATTACAGTGGTGGCAAGATCAACATTAAAATGTATGAATTCAGCAGACACTTCATGAATGACATTACATTGAAGACAGGTTTATCTTTCCTTCAATGGGAATTGAAACCACAACCTTTGTATTGTCAGTGCTGTTGAAGGGGAAGTGTTCAAAGATAGCTTTTAGAAAATAATTTTAATTAATAATGCTAGTTACTTTGTACACTCTAAAAAATGAACAATGTTGGATCAGCAATGGACAAAACCCAACCCTTGGGTTAAAAAGTTGAATTTAAATTTAACTGAAAATAAAAATGAAACCAGTGTTGAGTTTGTCCATATTTTACCCAATATTTGGTTATGATTGTCCAGCATTTATTAGAGTGTATAGTCAATTCTGATAATTTCAACTAACGTTTTAGTATTTTTGTTTTATGTTTTAGTTATATTCATTTATTTATTTATTTATTTTTAATATGACTATTTAAATATGTCAAGCACCCCAATTTGGCAAAGGGGGAGCAATTTACATATCCAAAATAAAATATATTCTGCTCATAAGCCATTCTGAATAGACACAACATTCGAAGTGAATCAAAAATGATTTTCAAAATTGTCCTTGGTCAAGAATGGGCAAAGTTCAATAGTATTAGGACAACTTTGATAAAAGAGAACTCACTTCAAATGTTGACTACTGTATATTTACAGAGAAAAACCTTTAACGAAAAAGTTTAACAACTACTTAAACTGTCACTCAAAAAAAAAAAAATAAATAAATAAATAAATAAAAATTTAAGCATATGTTTGAACATAAGCTGCCAGAAATATGCATTGAACTAAGCAGCTATTGGTCCACTTCAAGTATGATTAACGGATTTACTGCTGGGTAGATCGATGGGTTATGTTTGTTTGAGTTGTTTGAGATCTGAGTAGATCTGTGCTGGCTTAAGCTGCAAACCTTTAGGCTGCTCAGTTCAGTTTAGTGAACTACAATTCATTCAGTTTTCAAAAATATGATCATGTTGTAGTTAAAGTTCACCTTCTTCCACAAGCTAGACATAAACAGTGGGATATTGAGCCGAATTCTGACAGTGCTACTCTTTATTGTTTGTTGTGCTTTTCATGCTGTGTACACGGTGAACAGAGAGGGGATTAACTTTTCCAATCGGCAATCAGATGGTGGGATGATTTTCTGACATTTCAGAAATTTTGGTCACCCCTCGAGAGGAAATCGCACAGTTGAATCAGAGCTATGAACCAGTTGAGTTGAACTCAGTGTTTGTGACAAAACACAAAACAGAAACAGACAGACAGACAGACACACACACACACACACACACACACACACACACACACACACACACACACACACACACACACACACACACACACACACACACACACACACACACACACACACACACACACTTCCAGGTTCACAGGGGTGTGATGATGCAATATTATAAGAATATATTCCCGAATGCACAGAAACAATTAAAAATGTATGACAATCTGTTCATATATTTGACAGATACAGATCTGGTTAGAAAAAAGTAATTGTAGTGGTTTTAAATTTCACACTCCTTCCCATTAGATGTTGGTTTGCATAGCACCATTAAACGAAAAAAAGAAAGGGTGTAAAGTCAAGTCTCTGCTGAACAATTGGGCCATATACTGTAGTGTGAGCACACAAATTGTGAACTTTGGCTTTACTTTGCATACAGTGAAATCCTCCCATACAGTGCGAGTTGGTACCTTCCAGAAATGGAAATCGCATTTTGTTTAGTGTATGTTTCTTTTACTCTGAGAAGAACAGTAACCAATATATTTCACTTTATGGATCACAAAGAACCACTGTATCAGCTAAAGACTTTCTTTTAAATTCTACCAAAGAAAACAAAGTCATATATCTTGGATGGCGTAAATATTTATTGAACTGTCTCTTTAAGTGTCACTTAAAAATGTCTAAAGTGCCATCTGCAAATAAATGACACCAGGGCTCTCTTCTCAGAACTACATTCTCTTTTATGAGGCATTTCGCTATGACTTTGAACCAGCTGGTGTCAGGGTTTAAAGGAACGAAGCAGAGCATCTCTGATGGTCTCTGCGAGTGTATTACCAATTCAAACGGCCCTGAAGTAATTGTTATTCTCCCTCTGTTTTCCATAGTGTTGTAGTCAATGCCCTCTAGACTATCAGTCAGCCCAGCTCTCGGTTCTCCATGCTTTCCTCCACATTTTTACTGCCACTTCGAATAAGAGTCAATATTACACCCATACCCTTTATGAGGTTCTGTCTGCACTGAGAAAAATGTGTCCTATTAAGACCAAACAAGACCAGGTTGTTTAGACTTAAATCATTTCCTTTGGGCAAAACATTGGTGCCCATAGAAAAGCCAGTCTTCCTTTGAAACAACTTTCCGCTCTATTACAGGCTTGCTAAATTATAACACAGCGATGTTTCTGAGCCCTCAGAAATCGCTAAACTTCTCCAAGATACTCTCAACGGAGATCTGCAGGACTTTAGCCCAAGAGAATGAAACAAAGAGATGGATGAATCCTGCCTGGGTGTGAAAACAGCCCTGTGGTCTTACAGCTTCACTGATGATTAATCATCCAGACATGGACAAAAGAACTACAACTGAACTCATACAACTTCTGCAAACTGATAAACAAATTTGCATACATTACTCCCTGCTGATAACACTGTCTGGAAAAGGGCAAGTTGATTATCATGTATTTAACACTGTTAGGCTGTGTGCTGTGTGATGAAGTATTAATATGACTGAACTCGCTGTGATCATCTTCACATTCCCCATCACTTCAAACACTCTTATATAAAAACGACACAGTTTCAAGGGATTTCATCTTCAGAATACAAATGACTATTATACTACCGATAGTTTTACTAAAATTTGATAGATTTACGTTTCGTCATTAGCTATGTTTCCATCCAACTATTTATGTGCATTTTGGTTATGCGCATAAAAAAAAAGATTAATGGAAAGACCCTGATGCGCATAAGCTTTGAAAATGCGCATTTACTTGCGCATAACTGAGTAGGATAAACTTTTTATTTGATAAGAAACAAATGCACATAAACTACGATGAAAACACCTTTACCGAACAAATTCCAGTATGCGCATTAAAAAAAAGTTATGTGATTTTGTTATAACAGATCATGTGATGATAAAAATGTGTGTGAATGGACAAACCAGCCGGCTGACTGCATTGTAAAACATCTGAAATGTTGTTTTGGTCATACTAAACCGCCTTAAACATTCTAGTACTGGTGTTACTATAAAAATTATAATTACCTCCAGAACTGTCAAGAGCGTCTGTGCTCCACGTCTCATGCCTTCAAACGCCACCACATGTTCATTGTGTGTCTGCATACTGTCCGAGGCGCGAGTCATTTATTAAATAAAGAAAATATTGACGCAGCTCCTCCCACTGCAGAAAATTCAGCTTTTACTTTTGATATTTGGCGCCAGTTAATCAGAAAGTGACGATTTTGTTCTCTTTCACTCATTGGATGGAAACGCTGCTTTATTCGCACGTCTTTTATGTGATATCACAGTTTTGCGCATTAATTAAATTTTAATGAAAATTTTTATTGTAATTTTTGAATGGAAACAGCTATTGAACGTTTGTTTACTCAAATCAATGTTTAAAAGTGAATAAAAACCAAAAAGTAAATATTTTCATTACATAAAATGATTATGTCAGTCCAGAGCACTTGCGTTAAACCACTGGATTAAATCCAACTCATATAAATTCATCTATTGATCTTTTAAGAACATTTTAATGTGCCAGAGAGTTTTGCGTGAATAAACGTTTAATGGAGGGATATAAATCTCTCAAATTTCATTACAATACATCTGTGTTCTGAATAAAACATTAATAAAAGTATTGTTTTTTTTTTTCTTCGGGTTAATTACCCTTTAAAAATGTTAATCAAATTTAAAATAGTATTTCATTTAAACCTTTAAACATAGCAAAATACACTGTTGTCTGGCTGAACATTTCAGTTGAATATCTGAATAAAAACTGAATCACCAATGCTGCTCAACTTAATGTGAATTGACTGTTTTGCATTTAACAATTGCTCAAACAGAGGCAAAGGCAAAACTTACCGTGTACGTGTTCTGAGACGAGCTCCTTGATAAAGTTTGGACTTTGATGCATCTGTTTCCATGCAATTTCATTTTCTGCTCTGTTATATGAAACAATGTATCTGAAGAAAAAAGCTGAGGAGGAGGAATTCCAGCATTAAGTAAGCTAGATTAAGTTAGAAATATCTTGTTGGATGTTCTTTGCAGTTTGTCTCTCCCCTCTTCTTATCTCTATTTCCTCCTACCTTGCGCCATAGGCAAAGATTTATTTATTTTTGTTGTTAATTTTTCTTTTTTTAATGTTGAAAAGAATGCAGTATGACATGCTGGTAAATTAAGCATTGACCGCTAAAGGGTTCTTGTTAGAGAACTCATGACTCATGAATGTGATGTTGAACTTTCAGTGACTGCTAATCAAGGGTTAATGGTGGCGGCCAAATGAGAGGTTTACAATACAAATAGTGGGCCTGTAATAAGTCATTATTCCATTAAATAAAAATGTTCCTTTATGAACAAAAGAAATTATTAATTAAGCAATAGAAATGACTAATAGATTGTAAATGCTATATGTGATCATAAATTACCATAAAACCATGTCTACTGAAATGTCAAAACATCCAATAATAATCAGAAATTAGTGCGTTCATACACTGTAGATGGTTAATGAGGGGCTAATGAACAGAATTTCAATGGAAGTCACTCAATTGGCTGTGTCCTACAGACTTTACGATATAGTATATATAGGACTCAATACTGTAGCAATTAGTAATTAGCTTTACACACACACACACACACACACGCAAACACACACGCAAACACACACACACTCTCTCTCTCTGTTTAAACAATTCATTGTCATACAACAGAACTGCATCTGGTTTCTCACTCAAACATCAATGTCACATTAAATTACGAGATTACTCGTTGACCTATTTTGATGTTTATATATTTTTATAGATATATATGAACATATTTTGCCAGCACATATGTGTACATAATTTTTTATATAAATATGAACATATTTAACTGGCATAGATGTGTATATATATTTTTATACATATAAGAAAATACATTTTTTAATAAATATACTGTATGAACATATGTTTTAATGCCATTTATGTGTACACACATTAATCTATACATATATGAACATATAGTTTACTTGTATATATGTGTACATATATTTTTCTACAAATATGAACATAATTTACTGGCATATGTGTGTACATATACTTTATACTGTACATTAGAGCTGCACGATTAATCGAAAAAAGATCGCGATCTCGATTCGACCCCTAGACGATCTTAATCCAGCATTTCTACGATTCTGCCAATCATATTTTCAAGTTCAGGAGAAAACCAAAGGCGGCTGCACAAGTCTTCTCATTGTTTTCCATACGTTGCTCAGTGACATGCACATCTCCAAATGACGTTGAAAGAGTGACATACTGTATTTATAAGTTATAGTTCACCCCAAAATGTCATTTCTGTCTTCATGTAATGATGTATTCGCGGCCGTGAAATCACACGTGACGTGAGCTGCTGACCGCAGAGCTGTTACCACAGAGAGGGCGGGCGCGCGCCCTGCTTAATGATAGACGTGCGCGCGTCTACTTTGGTGAACAGAACTTGCATAGGCTGTGAATAACAGATAATAAAGTTGTAAATAACATTCAGTTTGTGGCACAGAGTGATCATTTGAGAGCCGCGCGGGAAGTATGGACAGCACTTAGCAGTGAAAATGAAACCGAAAGCGCGCGCACATCATCTAAATAATCATTTCGCATTTTAGAGTTATGATTACGACAAGCATTCAATATGTTTTTCTTCCATAGCGTCCATGATATTCCATAAGTCTGCATCCTTCAAGAAAAACATGATTTTTATGCAGGACAATGCTCCATCACACCAAGTACTCCACAGCTTGGCTGGTAAGAAAGGGTGTAAAAGAAGAAAAACTAATGACATGGCCTCCTTGTTCACCTGACTGAACCCCATAGAGAACCTGTGGTCCATCATCAAATGTGAGATTTACAAGGAGGGAAAACAGTACACCTCTCTGAACAGTGTCTGGGAGGCTGTGGTTGCTGCTGCACGCAATGTTGATGGTGAACAGATCAAAACACTGACAGAATCCATGGATGGCAGGCTTTTGAGTGCTTCTGAGTTTCAGAAATGTATATTTGTGAATGCTGAGATGTTATATTGGTTTCACTGGTGAAAATAAATAATTGAAATGGGTATATTTTTGTTTTTTGTTAAGTTGCCTAATAATTATGCACAGTAATAGTCACCTGCACACAGGTCGCATTCGCAATACTGGAGTGGAGACGGTTATTACCTGCTCTTCACACACAAAGTAGGCCGACCTGAAATGTTTAATTAGAAAAGCCTCAATAATGCATTGGACAGATCCTCAACGCACTTATTTCTTCCATTTGAGCTGCTGTTTTGCAAATGTCTGCAGATACCGGAGCGATGCGCGCTTTGTCTCCGATGCATCAAGTGCTTTCATTCACGTGCCGGCTGCATGCGCAGAGGCGAAGTGCGGCGCTCCGTAAGATTATTCTTACAATGAGTTTGTTCTCCCATCCTTCAGATTGAGTTTATTTTTCTAAGGTGAATTTAAGTGCTGCGAATAGTTTTAAAGTCTGGCCCATTGTGGTCAAAGTAGTTTATTAAATAAATTAAAGGTGAAACTGACAAGCGCAATATGGTTTGTTATTAACAGAAAATGATTTAGCCTAATATAGGCTATTCTGAAACGGTGAATATTTCACTGTAATTTTATATATTAATATTTTATTTAACAGACCAGTTTGTGTTTTGGCGCTGAAGCATATAAGCAGACCTTGTTTTAAACTTTCTCCTTCTCACTCACGGCGAGATTTGGAGAGGGATTAAGTAAAACTGGCATCAGACAGTTTAGTTTAATCTGCATCAAACTGCTGGAAAATATCAGGCTTTAATTTAATATAATTAATACATTTTATAAAAGGCTGATTATTTTACCAACGATGTCAATAGCCTATTGCAGATTTCAAAAAAAAATCTTAATATTAAAAAGGAAAGGACAATCTCACAACGAAAGCTCAAATAATGTAGCCTAGTTCACAGCAAGCATGTTGTAGATTGTGCCGTCTGTCATGTATACCTATAGGTCTGTTATTTTTTACTTAAGAAGATATATGATTTCAGTTTAGCACCAGAGCTATAGAAACTGCTCATTTCGGTTAATTTTGGCTCATTAACCGAATGTTAACCGATAACAGATCAATATTAAAATATTTATTAAAAAAAATATTTGACGTGCCTATATTTTGTGACACATTAAATATTGCAGTTTAAAATACTTATTTATTTAACATGTAAACAGCATACAGAACATAATATAGCATCTTCACCTGCTGTGTTTTTAGCAGCATAGAAAAACAGAATAAACTTAACAAAAAGAATAAAATAAATCTGCTCTAGATCTTTCCCTTAAATGACAAATGTAAATTACAAAAGGAAAACACTTTTTAAGAACCGGCAGGCTGTTTGCCCAATCATGTTTTTTTTCTTCCATCAAATAAAAATATCAGTCTACCTCAAATAGATCGCTCTACGGAAAATATGCATTTAATTAATGTTAATTAATTAATGTTAAATATTACAAATCCCCTGTCAACATGTTTAATAGAATTCATTAGTTTAAAGATTATGTCTTTAATTATGATTATGACTTATTTCCTCTGTCTCATTCGCGGTTCATGTGCGCGCGCTGCGTGTAATGAAAGACAATGAACCTGTTGACTTTTTGTAAAGTACTGGCTACTACGTACATAGCATATAACAATTTTGTTGTTTACATATGATATTGCATTATTTGCATACATGTTTTTTTAAGCTGTAAAATGAAAGCCTCAGTTTGGTGAGAGGTCCATTATGCAAAAAAAAAAAAAAAAACTTTAGATTTGTTTGATTGGTAGATTAGGCTATGTAGGCTATTTAAAAAATTATATTATATAAGAACTAATAATAACTGTAATTTTCCAAATGGAAAAAAGGTTGGTTTGTTAGTTGAACACTAAATCACCAATAGCCTATTTATTGAGTTTATGACACGGCTCTGGCAGCACAGAGGCGATTTCATTTGATTGAAGAATGAAAAAGACGAGACTGACGTAACACGCTTTTTCCGCTCGAGAGCACATAGCACGCAATGGCAAACTGTTAGTAAACCATGCAAAAGATGCACCTATCAGTCTCAACGCAAAAAGCGTTGGTGACAAAAAAAACGGCACAGTCTCGGGATCGGAATCGATCGATATTCAGAAGTTTGGTATCGAGATCGGATTGGTTCGAAAAAAATGGTATCGGTGCATCCCTAAAACTGGAGCACCCGGAGGAAACCTACGCGAATGCGGGGAGAACATGGAAACTCGGAATTGTATTAATATCGTAATATATTTTTCTGGCATATATGTGTATATTTACTATATATAAATATATGAACACATATATGAATTTCTTTACTGGTTTTTGTAGATTCAGTGAACTATTGTCCTTTAAAGTAAATGTTGCTAATGTTAAACATTAAAACACATGCAAAACAACATATAATGATGTTTTTACTCAAAACTCATTTCATAGCTTTAGTCGAGTGTTTGAAATAAGTCCTTCTTTGAAATTATGTGTCAACAGGAAAACAATGTTTACTTGTGAATGTACCACAAATTATGTTGTACTACTTGTTTTTATCAACCCTAAATACCTCCTTTCCACAATAATGTTCAGTCTTCTGTAAAAGTACTTGTATAGTCTGTCTTAGGATATCTGTATGTATAGCATATGTACAGTTGCAATCAGAATTATTGAACCCCTTTGAATTTTTTATTTTTTTAAATATTTCCCAACTTATGTTTAACAGAACAAGGAAATTTTCACAGTATGTCTGATAATATTTTCTCTATTATATCTTCTGGAGAAAGTCTTATTTGTTCTATTTTGGCTAGAATAAAAGCAGTTTTTAATTTTTTAAAACCCATTTTAAGGTCAAAATTATTAGCCCCTTTACGCTATATATTTTTTCAATAGTATACAGAACAAACCATCAATATCAATATTACCCTAACCTGCCTAGTTAACCTAATTAACCTAGTTAAGCCTTTAAATGTCATTTTAAGCTATATAGAAGTGTCTTGAAAAATATCTAGTAAAATATTATTTACGGTCATCATGGCAAAGATAAAATAAATCAGTTATTAGAGATGAGTTATTAAAACTATTATGTGTTGAAAAACATTTCTCTCCGTTAAACAGAAATTGGGGAAAAAAATAAACAGGGGGGCTAATAAATCTGGGGGTTGAATAATTCTGATTACAACTGTAGTATACTTAGATTACCGCTCTGATATGCTCAAAAATGGTTAAAAAAAAATAGCTTTTACATCTAGTGTTGTGTTCTTATTTATGACTATGTTTATTTATTCTTATTTATGACTGTCACGGAATGACAATAAAGCTCAACTTGACTTGACTATACTGTATGTTACAACAGCATTACAGAAACAAGGAACAGGATTTCTACTTTCCATAGTAAAAATGACCATGAAACAGAGACAAACACCTAATATTATGTCATTAAAAAAAACATTGTATTTGTCTTGTTTCTTTGAAGGCATATCCAAATAAATGTCATAATTTCAGATGTATTTGTATTTGTTTAACAGTTTAAATGCTGGAATTGAGAATTCTGGAATTTTACTTGTATTTAAAATTGTGGTGGGTTATTTATTAGAATATAATATAATGATTAACTGATTTGGGACAGTGAACTGTACTGAAAATAGTATTGAGTGTCAGTATATTATACTAATATATCATGTTAATGTCGGAAATTCCATTATAATGGTAACCAGCAAAAAAAAAAAAAAAAAAAAGTCAATTTATTTTTTAGTATTTAAGTATTTAAGATATTTCCAGTGTGTGGAATCACTGGGCAAAACTAAATCAAATTCAGCCAGAGTCTTTTATGAAGTGATATTACTGCAACAGACATCCAAACTCACTTTACAAGAAAAATAACAACATTTATCCAAAACAAAAAACCAGAGCACTTACAATGTATTTACTCATTTATCATCCACATGCAAAGCTGTCACTGAAATTGAAAATATTATGGTCCCTCTATCCCCCCAGCCAAAAATCTGCAGATTATCACATTCAGTATTTGCAGCCCATACTACCATTGTATTGAATATTGTGAAATGTTGCAAAATATCTAAAGAATTCAGAATAAAGAGTTCCGACTTTCCTTTTGTTTTAATGCACTCAATGTTTAAATAAAACCTGTAACCCACCCTCACACTCCATCTCTCAGCTTTCGGCCTTCTTTACACATCACCTTCTCTCACACACATACTGTATGTTAAAAGAGGTAGAGTGAAGGGAAATAATGCTAAATGCAGGCCTTTGATCAAGAGGCTGCAACAGAATGTGAAATGGCACCACAGAGCAGCACGTAAAGCAGAAGGCTCTGTCTCCACATAATGTTTCAAACCCACAATTATGATGCAAATCATTGGTGTATATAATTCCCCCATTGCATTTAAAACACTATGGGTCCTATCATACACCCAGCGCAATAAGGCGCAAGACATGTATGGTGCGATTTGTTGCTATTTTCAGAACAGGGCAATCCTAATTTTCACACTTTGCCCCATGTTGTTTAAATAGCAAATCCATTTGCGCCATTTTTTGGACTCATGGGTGTTCCAGTCTAAAAAGGAGGTGTGTTAAGGCGCAGTGTTGGCACGTTGCTATTTTGAGGAACTATAATAGACAGCGCCATAGACCAACAAAGTGCAGAGCACTTATGCGCCTATAAGAGAGTTATGCGTCTATATGGTCCAAACACTTACACATCGCTTAATACACACAGGATGTACAGCAATACACAAATATCTTTACATATTAAAAAAAAAAAGATTAAAATTTTACAAAAATGTATATTTTCTACATAAATATAAAAACCACTGCCTCCATGCCTTCATGTCGGAGGGCTTTTTTTAGTTTATGACAATTAGCATTTGTATAATGTTACTGTTAGTAGTAGTAGTTAGGGCTGGGCGATATTACAACAACATGACTGAAGTATCAATCTCTTTATAAGTAACTTGAAAAACCATCTGGTTAAGGAACATGTATTTTTAATGGCAATACATACATAAATTGGTCAACAAGGTGTAGCCTATTACATTCCTATAGACAAATTCCTGCTTGATGTTTTAGAAAATATTTGTGCATAGCTACACCACCCAGTATATATTAAAGATCACCGTGAACAACAAAAAACCCCACAGAAACCTGTTACATATCTATCTATATTTAAATGTCTATCTTATATTTAACTGAATCGTATAACAGCCTATAGCTGAAATGTTGGAAATTGCTCAATTTATTTTTATAAAACATTTGTCAAAACGAATTGATAATTTTTTGGAGTAAAAACAATACCGACATTTAAGAATCCATATTTATTTTATTTATTCATTCATTTTACTTGTTTATTGGTGCATATATGGGTTATGATTTAATTCATAGCTACAGTACCTTGGACGGCTACTGTGCCACTCCGTAAAGCTTTCAAGCAAAAGTCCAAATTAAAGAAAGATTTGACTTACTGCGGTGACAGCCGACATTCACAGCACGCCGTTTCCGGCCTTCAGGTGGTGCGCAGGTATAAAATACAAAACCAGACGTTTGGGCTTTGAATTAGGTGCAATTATTTCCTCGTTGTTGAAAGAGTCTGCAAGTTCGTGTTCCATGGATATATGTTGTTGTTGATTCGATGCGCAGCAGGAAAAAAAAGGCTTTCAGCAGTGCATGTAGTCACTGGTAAAGTTCTCACCCAGATCAGAGCGATCTGTGCTACCGAATACAGCGCAGCATGCAATAAACTCACGCTCAGTCAGGCGAAGTAAAGGTCTCATTGCCTATATGTCAATGAAATTAATTAACTATTAATTAACTAACTTTTAGCCTATTTTATTATTTTGTGTAATGTATATAGTGTAATCAGGGCCGGAGCAAGCTGAACTGGCGCACTAGGCGAACAGCAATCACACAGCCCTCAAACCGAAAGTGAAATAGAAACTTACCGGTTTGCGAATGAAAGTGACCAGGAGGGGGTAGGTGTCACGGATGAAAGTGAGGACCGGGGGGGGTTCTAGCTCACACTATTCTGCCTAGGTCGCCTCTATGGACGCGCTGGCCCTGAGTGTTAAGCTGGATTTATACTTACACCCGGCGCCACATTGCGTGCCTCCGATGACTGCGCGCACACCTCGCGACAATGGGCTAGCGCGCTTGCGCTGAGCCAGCTGTTGTAGCTCATCAACAGAGCCGTGACGTCAACACACACAATCTGTCAGGACAATTCAGCACGGTTATCTAACAGTTTAGAACGGTTTGGCACGATAGTGGAAAAGCTGCTTTAATATTTTTATAAAAAAAAAAAAAAAAAAATCGCGATAACTCCATTTTATAAAAAATTAAATCGTCTTAAAACGTACACTTCGTCCTAATCGTCTTAAATTCGAATTAATCGAAAAAAATTGAAAAAAATTAAAATTCGCCCAGCCCTAGTAGTAGTATTTATAATATATTTACATTATTTTTAATAGAAACAAGTTTAGATTTGTCCACCTGTCGGGTTTTAGAGAAGTATGCATCACCATATGGGGCATAAGAATAGGACATGTGTTTGGATATTACTCAGTTTTTGGACCACACTTTGTTATTATTGTTCATTTATTCGTTTGTTGGAAATTAGAACTGAATTTAGAAATAGTTTTGAAACAAATCTTTGCACTTAACAAACAAAATTAAATATGTAGGCTAATGGATGTATTCAGTGGAGTGAGTTTTCACTGTTTCCTTCCTCCACAAAAGTAAAGGAGTAAAGTTAAAAGTAGGGATGCACCGATACCGATACCAGTATCGGGTATCGGGTCGATACTTGGTTAAAATACTCGTACTCGTATTGGACATGAAAGGCCGATACCACGCACCGATACCGCTGAACAGTAATTCACTATGGATGTGATTTGTTGCCCTACCTGATTTCAGTGCCTTAATGTATTAATTAGCCTAATGTATTATATATTAATAGCTTAGTCCTTTTAAACAATCTGTTTATAAAATACATTATTAACGAATCTATAGCCTAGGCTACTGAAGAATAAACCGAATATGAAATATGATCCTTGCATAATGATCACAGCTAAGCACTCAAACAAGCTAGCACTCATTTTATATATAAACTATAAATAAAAAAATGAAATAAATTTTAAGAAATGGAACATTATGTAAAAAAAAAAAATCTAAAGACTACAGGCTAAATAAAAGCGCATGAGTTTAAACATCACTGCTGTCACCGCGCGCGTGTCAGTTTACAGCTTCTGTAAAGATCAGACAGCTTTTACAGACCACACAATCTCAAACACCATGTAAATGTATAAATATTTCGATAAGTATCGTTAATGTAATATTTATAATGATATGATCTTGCTTGTGGTTAAATCGATACCGGCAGCTGTTGACACGGACTGCGGCGCTATACACACAAGACAGACAGCAGCATACACTGGCAAGACAAGTGCTGAACTTCACGGCCCGTATATTTTATTTAGAGGGGATTGTGTTGATGTTGCAGATGAAAGTCAGTACGTTGGGGGCGCGTTTGCCGCCCTCACTATTATAGGTCGCCTCTATATGGACGCGCCGGCACTGGGTGCGCAGTATGAAAATACCCGTACGTTTACACACTGCATACACAGGCCTACAGCTCTGGGGTGTTATGAATTGCATGTTTTAAATGACAGCGAGGCATGCTACATTTAGTTTTTATTGTAAAATATACATTATAACTCAGTACACAGTAAAATAATATTTTTGAATGGCTTGCCTATTGGCAGCGCATATAACCGCTAAGCTTTAACAGGTTAAGCATATTTTTATTCATATTAAAACAAATTAATACAAACTAGTCACCATTTGACTTTTTTCGTTTCCGTATATTTTTTATCAAACGAAAAATGCAATGAATTGTTGATTTTGGTTTTCATTTTATTAGAATTAATATAATTATTAGGCTACACAAACTGTACATACCATCGGCTCTGATTGCGTCAGATATCCTACAGATAGCCTAGACTTTTTGGCTCAAAGACATTTATGCCTATACATTTCAGTGCTGAATTTTGACAGATTTCGCAAAGGCTTCAGCTATTCTGTAAACTGGTACCAGCCTCCGTTTTGCGGCTTGACTTGTGAGGCGTCTCCGTATCATTGTCTGGATGACAGCGAGAGAGAGATTAGATCAGACCTCAGTTTCGATGTGTGGCCGCACGTCACAGTTACTTTACTGCATTTTTTAAATATTGGCTTATTTAAATTAACTTTTCATTCGATTAAAAGCCGAAATATTGCCTGACATAAACAACTTTCGGTTTTAGAAGCGAGAGGCTTCAGTGAAGATGCACACACACACACAGGATACACTTTTGAGGTCTACTCATTCATGATTTTTTAAAATTAAACGCATAATAATCAAGTGCAAAAAAGAACAGCTGAACTTCGGAAAAAGAGATCACTGCGGTTGCCACAATGGTTGCTTTGTTTTTCTGCAGTTGGCTTTGTCAGTGGCTCGGCATTGCGAAATCACTTTTATTTTAATAAAACAAGATTATCTATTAATAAACATTGTGAGATGATGGTTGCGTGATTTTTAAAATGAGCTATTAACCGCAACCCAGCCATAAACATCTAGTACTTTTTGATTAATTGACCGCGGATCAAAGGCAGGACTCATGAATATGAAAGAATGGTGCAAAACAGGGTTTAATGCGTCCCCAATATGCAATGACAGTGACTCTATAAGGTAACGTACACTGCACACACCTTGTGTAATGTGTGAAGTCGTGCACACATGTAAGCCGCAAGAATATCTCATCCTTTAAATGTCCAAGCTTAATCGTTAATAGACAAGGTCTGGGTTAGCAGGGTTTTCAACAATGTGTATATTTTTGGCTTGGAACAGCCTCCTGTTAAAGATTTTGGTGTTCATCCTTGCTACAGGCAAAAAACAAAGCAAAAAAAACGAACAAATAAACTTAGTTGAAACCAAATCTATGAAGTATCGGTATCGGCGAGTACACAAATCAAAACACTCGTACTCGTATCGGTTTGTAAAAAAGTGGTATCGGTGCATCCCTAGTTAAAAGTAAAGTAAAGAGAAAGTAATAAGGCTGAATGGAGGAGGCTCGTTCTTTATCCTCACACTGCAGATGGTTTGTTTAACTGTTTTCTCGCTAGTGAAAGCGTTCAGTTTTTACACTTACAAAGTCTGACATAGCAAATGGCGCAACACAACAGACTCTAAAGGGAATGCGAGATGAGACTCTGATTGGTTTAATGTACGTTATGCCTAAAAAATACCAATAACTCATTAAGAGAATGAGCACAACACGGTTAGACCATGCGCCGGGGCGCAAAGCATATTTTGTCCTTAAAATAGCAGAAGTGGAGTCGGACATGCCCTTAATGCTTTTGCATCATGCGCTTTAGATTTTACGCCTAGATCGTTAAAATAGAGCCCCATGTGTGATTTAAATACGGATATATTTATGTGTTACAGTTTTTTTTCCTAATTTCTGTTTAACTGAGAGAATATTTTTTCAACACTTTTCTAAACATAATAGTTTTAATAACTAAACTCTAATAACAGATTTCTTTTATCTCCGCCATGATGACAGTACATAATATTTTACTAGATATTTTTCAAGATACTAGTATTCAGCTTAGACAATAGAAAAAACGCAGACAATTGAAAAAAATATATTGCTTAAGTGGGCTAATAATATTGACCTTACATTGGTTTAAAAAAAAACATTTGTTAAACATAATTTGGGGAATACTTGAAAAAAAATTGTAATTGAAAAAAAATGTAATTGTGAAAATAAAACATGTTTATTTCATGCATTCACAATCCCAGCTCACAATAATAAAAGAGTCTGATAATAAGCAGCGCTGTCATAATTGCAGTGGAAATTCACTAGCAATTATCCACAACCTGTGAAAATTATGCAGGGCAATGTAGGGCATTTGAGTTAAAAAGGTTGAGATGAGATCCACTGCTTCGGTGGATATTAATAGCCACTTTTCATTTTGTTTTGTTTTTTTCTATACCAACATAACAATTCTAATAAAAAACAACACACAGAGCCTTGACGGTTGGTTGGTCCTGCTGTGTTTTACCTATAGTTTCGCATTGTGACTGACAGCTCAATGACACTCTGTTAAATCACTTTGTTGTGTGCTTATTCAGACCAGAACATATCATTTGTTCTCGTTTGATTGCACGTGATTGAATCACACAGACAATTCCACCGACTGCACCGCAAACTTCAATCAGCTTTCACAAACCTATACAGCTCCTTCCCTTGCATGTGTGTGTGATCTGACTGTGATATCTGAATCATTATCTATGGCCTCTAATGTCCCAAAAAAGAAAAAGAAAATAATAATCATACACTTCCCATGTTTTTATGATTCACATAAACCAACCCAAATGCAAGAACACCTTAGAGCAAAACCCCAGTTCAAATAATTATACGCTCAAAAAACACGTTCGCTGTCAGTCACCCTAATGTTTTTTTATACGTTCATTGTTATTTAGGCCTAATTCTGTTTTGTGTTTTTTATCTGTAAGCTTTCTTCCCTGCCCTATTTTTCCAAACAGTTGCTATAGAAACATAGCAGAAGGAAAGACTTATTGAAGACTTTTCTGCGATGCCAGAGTGTTCCTGAAGCAAAGCTCGTCTCAGAGAAGAGAAACAATCCAGGCGGTTTTAATAAGTCGTCCCAACAACCCTTCACCTAAAGCCCCAGCGGTCCTGCATCACGGCCTCTTCAGCACAGCCTCTTTCTCCAAAACACTCGTCCTGCACTCCTGAGCGGCTCGGTGAATGTCAAGCCGTAATTGTATGATAATCCGGAAGGCACATTGGCTGTTGGTATAGTGCCGTTCCTGCTTGTTTTATTTAAAACTGTACACGGGCCATGAACGAGACAGATTGTTCGGCCTGGTGGCTCCTGTTGCTGAATCATTAGCCGAGTCTAATTGGTTATTAATGACCGTGGCTTTCCATCACAGCAATCGGCACACCTGACGACATTAATATTGTGGGGAGGTAAGAGGAAATGGCCAAACCATCCTCTGCCATTCCAAACAGAGACCTGCTTAATGAACTAGAGGACGGATGAGGAAAAGGCGGAACTAACAAAACAAGGATATGTGCCAATGATGAGTAATGTTTTATTCTTATTTTAATTCTTTTATTACTCTCTTTACTAACTACCAAACTAACTAAATATATAGTTGTTTAAAAATTCAAACAAATAAAATGTTGTGCATGCAATAATAAATACTTATTTTTAACATCATAAAATAAAATAAAAATGAGAAAATACTATAAAAAATAAATACTTATTTTAATACTCATTACATCATAAAATAAAATAACTATTAGAAAATATTAAATAAAAAAAAATTAAATGAAAAACAAATTAAACATTTCATTTTTATTTATTTCATTTCCTTTGGCTTCCTTTTATTTATCAGGGGTTGCCACAGCAGAATGAACCGCAAACTTATCCAGCATATGTTTTACACAGCGGATGCCCTTCCAGCTGCAACCCAGTACTGGGAAACACCCATACACTCTCTAATTCACACACATATACTAGTGTGTTTATTAAATTCACCTATAGCGCAGGTCTTTGGACTGTGGGGGAAACCGGAGCACCGGGGGAAACTGGAGCACACTACACTAATATAATGCAATAACAAAACAAACAAAATACAAAACAAAATAATTATAAAGAAAAATAGAAAACTTTTGTGAATACTTTTTGTTCTGTGCTCAAAATATTTCAATACATTTTAGTTAACCTTTAGTCTGATTAACTGTGCAATATATGAACTACGGTCTTTCTAGGATACATATTTTTAATATTAAGCAAATCAACTAAATAACTACAATACATGCATAACTACATACATCCCATAGACTGTAAAAAATATGGACGTAGTATTCGTAAAGTCACCCATAGGTTTCTGAAGAGCGCAAAAGAAGCTACAAGTGGGTGTGGCCAATCGTCGCCATTTTGTTAGCGCATCATCGCACCAACCAGGGGTGACCAAAAAAGGGCAAAAGGGAACAGTGTGAGCAGAGCTACAGAAGCCTGCTAGCATTTTGCTTAGAAAGTGTTTAGTCTTTTAAAAACACTGTTGTAAAACATTGAGCCACTAAGCATTGTCCTTATGACGTTTTTCTACAGGAGGAAAACGCAAATTACTTCCAAATACTTCAATATCCACAGCATACCATATTACCTGATAATTGTAAGAAATAATTCCAAAAGGCAATTGACTGTGTAAAGCCACATAAAACAAAACAAAAATATGATTTATATGCCGAGTTCAGTGGCTAATTAGCTGGAATGACGTGACGGTGACCAGCGAGACATAGCTGTCATTCAAGCGGCCACGCCCTGAATTATGCGGACTTAATATAAGTGTAACAGACGAGATATAAAAAATAATAATAATTCACCCCCTCAAAGATGTCATGAAGTGTAATATTAGCTATATACACCAAAATAATTTTTTTGTACCAGGCTGTAAACATCTTTATTTCTGCTGTAAAGTTGGCCATTTTAACAATAGTCAATAGAAATGTGCTCTATTATGTAGCCAGGCCTAGCAGAATTTCAAAGATTTGCAGTTTCAGTTACTTGCGTATTAGCTTCACGAGGGAGAGTGATGTTGCCGCTTGGTACATACAGTACACAAAATAAAATAATGCAATCTGATAAATATTTTCTAGTCATGTGCATGAAACACTAAAACAACTTCATGAAGTATCATTAAAGGGATAGTTCACTAAACACTCAAAATGTAAATTATATAACCATTTACTCACCCTCCACTTGTTCCAAACACACAAGAATAATGTTGGAAAGAAAAAAAATCTGCCTTATTATTGGAAAGAAACTCTTCCATAGAATGTATTTGTTCCAACAATGGATGCCAATGGCTGCTGCTTTCCAACATGCTTCAGTTTTTCAGAACATCTAGTTGTGTTCAACAGAGCAAAGAACTTCATAAAAATTTAGAATAAATCTAAGTAAGATTAATTGTGAGGAAATTTTTGGGGAACTACCCCATTTAGTTATGCCTTTATCCCCAGATTACAATTTAAACATGACTCACATGACAAACGTTTTATGATCAATTTATTTTATAAGACTGACTGAATTATTAACTTTATTCCAAACTGTTTCCATTTACAATACCAACATGCATTCCAAGCAAGTGAAATGAGTTTTCTTAACAGTACTTTGCCTTTTAAATGCCTACTTGTTATATCTTCATTTCAAAACCGGGCAAGTTCACAGCTGAAAGACAAAAACCTGGACAATTTGGATGCCCTCATACCTCCACACTTGCTTAGAAAGGAATACACACAGTATAATTGGCAATTAATGGAAGGTAGGTGCAAAAGGGGAAATGAGAAAAAAGAGAGATGTTAAAAGCGATCCCAACACATTAGACAGTTCCTCTTAGATCTGCAGTAAACAAATTCCCTTTAAATGAAAGCCAGCCCCTCTGAGGCCAATCACACCAAAAGAATGAAGAGAATAACTTCGCCGAGGTTTAGCAAGCTCGCTAATTGCATTTTTAACTGAAGGTGAATGTTATTTTTGTGCTAAGAGGTGAAATCTAATGAATCGGCCTTGAGATCAAAGAATAGCTGAAGCGAGGTTATGGTTCGGCTGCATGCATATGATATGCTGGCATATTAGGAAGACTAAACACTAGGTGATTATAAGAACAATCTAAATATATTTAGAAGTATTTAACTCAACAGTTTTCCTCATGAATATGTTAAAAATTAAGATGTTTCAATGTCAAATATCTCATTTCAATCTGTTATGTTGGTGGTTCAGTGCATGTGAATGAAATTTATGCAATCTGTAAATTAGCTCAAAACTAATTATTTAAACTATAACAAATGTATTTGATTCACAAATGAATTGTTCTCAAGAACAATGTATATATACACACATACACACACACATACACACAAATAGAGATCAAAATAATTTAGAGCAACAATACGGAGGTTCTAGGGTATACATGTATGCAGAAGAACTTTAAAATTTCAGTAACCCAGTTGTTACAAAGTCAACACGTTTAAGGTCTGTTTTCTTTAAAAATCAATGCCTGTTTGATATATGATATAAAGTGATCTCAGAACGGACAAAAATCACTGCATTAAATTCCATTGTTTCGTGCCATGCCTTTAAAATACAAACATGTATTTGACCCCATTATTTTCAATGGAGTTTCTGTGCTTGCCTGCTGATCCTGGCGATGCTTGCATTTACACATTTCTTTCATCTCATTTTCAGCTTCAACAACTAAATGAATGCTTAAGTCTATTTAACGAATTATATTTTTATTACATAACGTGATTGATGCTGTTAAAAGAACTGTATAAAATTGAAAAGCGATATTAACCTTTCACCAAAAGCTTATTGGTAGGGGAAAAACACTAGCTGTGTATTAACCCTTTTAGTTCCTAAGTTAGTAAATAAAAAAAGGGCAAAAGATAATATTCTTTAGCATAATTCACAAGTTACATTCTGATACCCAGTCATTGGTATTAATCTGCCACCTGTTGGTAAATGCGCTATTTATATGACAATGCTAATGTGACGAACAGGCTAATTTTATAGTTTGTACTGTCTTGCTAATATTATGAGCATTTCTAAAGTGACTAAAACCCTCTGACAGCATGTCGTCCAGATGAAGGCCAAGAGGCCTGAGCTTTTAGTAGGTAGTTATAAATCTGCATCTTTTCTATGTCACCAAGTCTTTCAAGGCCCCTAAAAAGGCTGGTCACCCACAAAAGGCAAATGCACAAGAGGACAGGACAATATTATGGAGGATCTCAATGGATGGCACAATGGCTAAGTGGTTATCACCGTCACCTCACAGCAAGAAGGTCACTGGTTTGAGTTTGAGTTGAGTTGGTTGAGTTTGCATGTTCTCCCTGTGTTCGGGTGGGTTTCCTCTGGGTGCTCCGGTTTCCCCCACAGTCCAAAGACATGCGCTATAGGTGAATTGGATTAACTAAACTGGCCATAGTGTATGAGTGTGTGTGACAGAGCGTGTATGGGTGTTTCCCAGTACTGGGTTGCAGCTGGAAGGGCATCCGCTGCATAAAACATGTGCCGGAATAGTTGGTGGTTCATTCCGTTGTGGCGACCCCTGATAATCAAGGACTAAGCCGAAGGAAAATTAATAGATTAATGAATCAATGGACAATTCTGCAGCTTTAATTACTCATCATTTCTGCACATTTGCTAAGCAGTCCCTCCAGGATTTTACAGGGGCTTTTTTATATCTGTGGCATAAGATGATATTATTTGTTGTGAATATACACGGAATCTTGCAATTTTGGTTTGTTTTCTGCAACAGGAGTTGCAAATGTTCATCAGAAGCTCCTTCTGAAACATGTGGTTCCTTCCCTGTGTTTATCACTCAATTGACCTTTAGTTTTCATACAGAACAATAAGACTCATCACAGAGCAAAATGGGCAGAGCAGTTGCTTAATGCTAAAAACACTAAAATGTCCAGACTAGGCTCAAATATGATTAAAACTGTCTAAGAACTGAAGAAGAGTTGTTAAAAATCACTTTAGAGTAGCATGAGACACTAATGATGGCCTGTGGCTATGTATGAACTCAAGTCTTCTATGCGTAAATCAACTTAGCAAAGATGAATGGTTCTTGTGATTTGCATTTACTTTGTATACAATAAATTTTGAGCTGCATTGTAGTATATGTTTATTTTAAGTTCTATGATTTTAGTTTTGGTTAAAGTGACAGTTCACCCCAAAAAATGTAATTCTGTCACCATTTATTCACCCTTTACTTGTTTCAAACCTTTGTGAAAAGAAAGTTGAAAACTCATACCCACTGACTTCCATAGTATTTGTTTTTCCTACTATGGAAGTCAATGGTTACAGGTTTTCAGCTTTATTCAAAATATCATCTTTAGTGTTCAACTGTAAAAAAAAAATGCTTTGGAACTACTTAAGGGTAAGCATATAATTAGTACATTTTCATTTTTGGGTCAATTATCCTTTTAACTATAGTTATTAAAGTCATTAAGGTTATTTAAAACAAGGAATAGACGTTTGTAAATTATTGTAAACTAGGCAAACTGCCCACTAGTGTTTAAAGAATGCAATAAAGTAAAAAGAAATCAAATATTCATGCTAACGATTTGAGAATGTTCTATTACATTATTGAAAGAATGTTAAAAGCTGAAAATCTGGGAACATTTGCAGTTGGCTGGAAAAATCCCAACCAGAGCAGCCTGGTTCCAAGAGGGAATTTAATCGACTTCCAACTGACCACAGATCCTTCTGAATATTAGATATGAAGACTGAGCTTTTGCTGGTGCAGACTCATTCTTGGGATCTATACAGGTCAAAGACTTTCAGCCATGAACACAAATCTATGATAGAAATATTAGGCAAGATTCACAGTGGAGAAATCCACCTGACTCATTTCTTAACAGTCTTGTGCCATAGGATATGCCAGCCAATTAAGTCAGGGAACTCTAATGAGTCCAGGCAATCATTTGTTATGAATCACTTTGTAAACTAAACAGATGGTTAATAGAGTGTTTTGGAGTGCATGCATCCACACTGTCATTACAGCCGTGCCAGCTCTCTCCCCATCACCATTTGTCATCCAGTGACTGTAAAGATGCCATTTCTCCAAAATGACTCTGGCGGCGCACATACACAGCGCTTATCAGTGAGATAAGATGATTATGATAACCTTGGCCAATGACTGTTTTTCCTCAAGATGGAATCGAATAGTATTCAAAGTACTGTGCATATTATTCATTGATCAAATGCTGCTGATAATAATGTCTAGATAGTGTACGATAAGGCACTGTGACAGTGAAATGTTAGCAAGTCCTCTGAACTGTAGTGTTTGTATGGTTTCAGGACACTGTAGTCTCAGACTCTGCAGGGAGAGAGGTCAGGATTCTCAGAGAAGGTCACCTGCTTTCCCAATAATTATGCCATCAGTTCATGCATTACAAAAAGCTTGTACTAATCAGATAACAGTGGGAAGCATGAAGCCTCCTCCTTCCTCGTGCATTGTTTTTAATGTTCATCTATTAAAATGCAAATGATAACAATGGTCTGAATATTGTTAGCTTGTACATAACAGGTGCTGTTGAGCAGTTCTGTTTTTCCCAGAGTTCATTACAATGCACTACCATTCCGATGTAAGACAGTAAAACTTCAAGTGTTTTATAAACAGTTTAAAAACTATTAAATACTTTTTGTGAAAGACACTACACTTTCTCTGCCGGCTGAAAAGGTCCCCCTCCATCCATCCTCACTACATTCTACAGGAGAACCATTGACAGCATGCTGACCAGCTGCATAACTGTTTGGTACGGTAGCTGCAGTGCTGCCGATCGCAAGAACCTCCAGCCCACAGTGAACACAGCCGACAAGATCGTCGCTGCCCCTCTATCCTCCATTCAGGACATTTTCCTCTCATGGTGCTCCAGCAAAGCTAAAGTATTGTGTAAGACTCTACTCATCCCTTCCACATTCTCTTCCAGCTGCTGCCATCAAGAACTATTAGAGCCTGCTCGGCTAGACTACTCAACACCTTCACCCCACAGGCTGTTTGAGCCCTCAACTCCAGTCAATTTACCCCCTCTGAAATCTCATCCATCCCCACCTCCCCCCAAATACCTAAATACTTCTTGCACAATATTCACCTTTAATACCTCTCGTGCACAGTATCCTGCACAACATTGTTCAGTCTCATGTAAAAGTGCTAGTATGGTCTGTCTTATGTGTACACTTAAGTATCTTAAGTCTTATACTACAGTATAAGATACTTACAGTAACTATACATACTTGTTAGTTATGCATAGGTTGTTTTTAATAGCTCTTATGTCCAGTGTTGTGTTGTGTATTTATGACTAATTTATGTAGCACCGTTGTCCTGCGAGACACGACATTTCGTTCCTCTCTATGTCTACACATGTAGCGGAACGAAAATAAAGCTCGACTTGACTTGAGACTTAACTTTATTAAAAGTCCCAGAGTACTTTGACAACAAGTCAGGAGTAGTAGCCACATCCTGATCGAGGTTTTGAATGTATTTGTTCCGAATTATTCATTCATTCATTTTCCTTCGGTTTAGTCTCTTATTCATCAGGGGTTGCCACAGCGGAATGAACCGACAACTATTACGACATATGTTTTACACAGCGGATGCCCTTCCAGCTGCAACCCAGTACTGGGAAACACCCATACACTCTTGCATTCACACTCATACACTATGGCCAATTTACTTTCTCCAATATATCTATAGCGCATGTCTTTGGACTGTGGAGATAACAGGCGCACCCGGAGGAAACCCACGCGAACACGGGAAGAACATGCAAACTCCACACAGAAATGCCAACTGGTCTAGTCGGACTCAATCCAGCGACGAGATGATCCCAAGGTTTTCTGGACCAGGCCGTATCCTGCTGTGGTGGTCATCGTGGAGTGAGAGCATGAGACTGATTCCTGTGATGCTCCAAGGACAGACGAGTCTTCGCCGAGGTCCACCGTGCTGCACCTAGACTGCAGCTCTGCACAAGACGTTTGGCCATAGGGGAAATGGTCGTGCCCAACTGAGCCTGGTTTCTCTCGAGGTTTTTTAAATCTTCGCTTTCGCCAATTGGTGAAGTTTTTTCCTCGCCGCTGTCGCCACTGGCTTGCATGGTTCGGGATCTGTAGAGCTGCGCATCGATGGGTTGCTCTTCAGTGTTTGGACTCTCAGTAGTGATTATTAACCCACACTGAACTGAGCTAAACTGAACTGAACTTAATCTCTGAAAATTGAACTGACACTGTTTCAATTCACTATAATCTTCCATGTGAAGCTGCTTTGACACAATCTACATTGTATAAGCGCTATACAAATAAAGATGAATTGAATTGAATTAATTGCTGTAAGGCGACAGTGCTAACCACTGAGCTACTATGTCACCATGCAAAAAAAGAGAAGAAAACAGCAGCTAGACGAAATGTCTTCTTAAGGTTCTCTGAATCCAGCCAATAGCCAATAGTTGAGCACTGAAGCCAATCATGGTTTTTAAAGTATTTTTTGTTGCAGGTTTACAATGAATTAAATTAACTTTGGATGAACACAAAAGCAAACATTTTGAAGATTGGTGAAAAACAAGTTAATTACTACCAGTTTCAAACATTTACCAAAATTTCTTCTATTGTGCTCAACACAATACAAACAGTTTTGGAACAAGTTGATGGTGAGTGAATGATAACAGAACTTTAATTTTTTTGATGCATAATACTTTTAAAGGTGCAGTAGGTGATTGTCTTCAGAAACATTTTTTGTTGTGCTGGCTGAAAGTCTCTTCACATTCCAATAGTAATGATTAAATTAAATAATCTAAATGTATTCATATGTATTTTTATATTCTGGGTGAGGCATAAGACTAAAAAAATGTTCATCCAATTAAAAATTGTTGGGCCGAAAATTCCTATAATTCTGATAAGTAGCCCAAATGTTGAGAAGCCTTTAAGCTTAAGCATCCAAATGTTTTCACCAGCTCACTTAATGTCAAGTGCCTCATGCTGTATTGATCAGATGCACGTCACTTCATAACTATAGCACACTATTTGGAGGGCCAGAACAAATTGGCTCGCGGGCAGCCAATTGAATAGCCCTGCTCTATGGTTTCGCTACATGTGGAGAGCGTCACATCACCTTCCCGCGTTTGTCGCAAATTACTTGACATCACCCGGACAGAGGAGCTTGGCCGGACGCACCCGGCCTGAACCAATCGAGGAAAATAAATATATTTATGCTGTTTTGGAGTCAAACACTTGCTTGAACAATGCTTGAACAAAATTTAAGACCTTGTAAAAACGGGGTTAAGACTTTTTAATACCTATTAAGGGCCTTAATTTTTTCAAAATTGATTTATCAATTTAACACTTTTTAAGACCCCGCGGACACCCTGATGTAGGTTTTGTTGTTTAACAAATGGCACAGAAGTGTTGTTCAGCCACTAAAATCTTTAGACGAAAGATTGATGTGACCATTCTCAATTTCATAAGGGACTTTTTACAGCATTGATAATGTAGATATTTATTTATTTTAACAACAAAACATAAATAAATAGTGCTGTTCCACCTAGCCTGTTTTACTGAGGTGAAGTTGGTTTTATATTGACATTGTTTCATTTTTGAACAATGACAACTTGTGACGTGCTCCCTATATTGCTTACCATGCTACTTTGAATATTCGGTCTTTAAGAGCATGCAAGTATGGCTTAGTAATAAGTGTAACTCCTGCACACTGCCAGCCAACCACTAAGCATACAATAGTCGCTTTAGGACTAAGTTTTGCTAACTACACAACTGAAAAAGTACTAGATATAATTTAGTTTTTTATTCAGAATTGTAGCATTATAAAGTACTATAAAGTTTACTAACTGGCGAATGACATGATTAGTGGATTGTCTACTGGCATCTTTAATGTGCGCGTTCGTGTTATCAGGAGGCATGGCTTTGGAGGGCAGACAATATTCGGTTTCAAAGGTATTATGCCAACCGGTTATCATTGTGGCAGATAACCTACTGCACCTTTAAACTGTAGATTTAAACTGTCATCAACACAAAGAGCACAGCAAAGATCAAGGTACTATAATGCAATTCAAGTCACAGATCAGTGTCAAGTCAGTTGTTGCTTTCCAAACAAGATATAAAATCACGGGCATCATATTGAAGTGTCATTTTAAACTGAAGTGCTCAAATCTGGCCACTTCGAATGGTCCTTTGGAATGAAGGATTTTGAAAATACAACTGATGAACACTTCAGGCCATCATCCTTTGAGCAGGGAAGATGTTTGGTGTCACACACTGCACTGAATTCGGAAGGGCTCATCCCTATGCTCTAATCCCTTCAGAGGGACCCTCCGATGGGATTAGGGCATACTGAGCCCTTCCCAATGGAACCCAGTGATCGTCACATGATATTTCAGAAATCACTGTAATATGCTAAAGTCGCTGATAAAGAATTCTTTGTTAAATAGAAAACTTAAAAGGACATTATTTATTTGAAATAGAAACCTCCTGAGTGTAAAAGTCTAAATTCATTTGATCAATTTAATACATTCTTGGAGTACAAAGGTGTTCATTTCTGAAAAGAAAGAAAAAAACAACTGCTTTTGAACAGTACTGTACAAAAAGACAAATCTTGACCGGTATGCTCCCAATAGTTGGTGTTGTCAGACAAGAGACGGGTGTGGAGGAGGAAGGGAATGATAGTGAACAGCGTTTGAAGTGTTTGTTGGTTTGTATACAGCGGGTACTACTCAGCCTGCCTGTCAGCGGTGTGAGGAATGAGGCTTTATCCAGCAGGAAAGTAAGGCAGATTCAGACACTCTCAGTGGAGCTCGCCAATCTGCACAAGCACCATTTCTTCCACTGTGACATTAATATTTTATGGGTACGTTTGCTGTTCGATCTCTTGCCAGAGTGTGATCTGAATGCAAGGCACTGAAAATGGCTGACACTTTCATTCTGTTCCCTGTGCAAACACTTTGGGACTAAGCTGAGAAGCTTTGTGGACTCCACTATACCCCATCACTTAGTACAAGGAACCGTCCTGTGTCAACACATTTTGTCACAATGTGGATTTGCAGCAGTTACGGTTCCCCACGGTGACGTTTTCCTTCAGTCCTGATTGAATGCCGTGGACAGATACGCCACTACAATCCTAGATGAGAATCTGGTCATTACAATAACCGTGCAAATTGCAATTACTGGCTCAAACGTTTCAGCTGTATTTTATTCTTATTTAATCAGAGATTATTAACATGATTTGAAGGATCTCGAATGGGGGTGACCCTGAAAGTAAAGTTAAATTAAGATCACAGACCTGCTCTGTCACCAGGGTGCCCTTAATCAAGACTCCAAACCCCAGGTTGCAATTAGAAACACAAATTGCTTTGGATTAAAAAAAAAAACAACAACAAAAAAAAAACATATCCTGAATAATAAATAAGACCCCTCAGACCAGAGCAATCAGATCACAAAAGGCCAGTGATAAATGGAGGAGTACATAAGGAAAAACTGGGGGGAAAAGCTAAATCTAAAGGGGAAAAAAGATTTTATTAGCCTTTTCATAAATACATTATTAGCATTATCAAATAAATTACAACATAAATATAATATATAATATAAATATAATATAGTTTGCATGTTCTCCCTGTGTTTGTGTGGGTTTCCTTCGGGTGCTCCGATTTCCCTCACAGTCCAAAGACATGTGCTATAGGTGAATTCAATAAGCTAAATTGGCCGTAGTGTATCTGTGTGAATGCAGGAGTGTATGGGTGTTTCCCAGTGTTGGGTTGTGGCTGGAAGGGCATCCGCTGCGTAAAACATATGCTGGATAAGTTGGCGGTTCATTCTGCTGTGCCGAAAATGAATGAATATAATATACATATTCATATTACAGATCTATTAAATGTAAAAGTTTACCAATAGTATTATTATTAGTAATAATGGTAGTAGTAGTATTTTAAAAGTTTATCTAGATTAATGTAACTGTTGTGTCGAAAAATATCTCTTACTGTTTGTAGCGAGTGGGGCAGAGCCGAGAGCTATGGGAACAGAACGAGGCCAGTAGTGCAAGTGATACCTAGCAGCACCTGTTTCACACACCAGTCTCGAGTCCCACAGAGGAGCTCATAAAAAAAGGAGAGACAGCAGTGGAAGATGAGAGAGGACCAGGCCTGGGCACTTTAAGTTTTGCTATTGGTTTCAGTTTGGCGGCAGCCTCTGTGAGGAGCTGCCCTTTGTGTATTTAGTTTTCTTCATTATTAAAACCATTTAAAAATTAGTTGGTTCTTCGTCTCCTCCTTCCTGATGGCAAGCAACTTTATTACACTGTTCATTTGTCATTTAATTTTTTTTGGCATCACACACAATAATTGTCTGCAGAGCGAGTTTTCTCCTTCGCGTCTATCAGGGATCAGCTGTGACTGCCACTGCAGTTTATCAGTGTCACTCGGTGATCGGTGAATAGCGCCAGACCGTCAGAGCCAGTCGCAGCTCTTTCTGTAGAGCACTTGACCAATCATAGGGGCGTAAGAACTTGCTTGACAAGGCTCAAAAAGTGAGCAGGATGTTTATATTTGTTTATTTGTTATAAATGCTCATGTTGTTCTGTGCATGTACTTGAGTTTTTAAAGGTACAGTTCATTTTGTCTGACTGTTTGTATTAAAAGACAAAATTGTATTTCAAATAGTATATAAATAGATTTATAAATTTTAATACAAGAATTGTTGTGCTGTGACGTAAAATGTAAAAGTGTTTATGGAAAGCATCGTCAATGCACCAAGATATGGAAATGAACCGAATCGGTGGCATAATAACTGGAACCGATTTGTAAATTCCATACAAAGTTTAAAGCAGATTGGTTAGTTGAGTAGTTTCCATTTAAATGAATCGCAGTGTGCTCGCAGCTTTCAGAAAAGCTGACATGTTTTCAACTAGGTGTACCTGGAAAATGCACCCGCATTGCCGATTGCTCAAGTCGTGCAAGTCGAGCGTGCACCTTGGAAATTACAAACCTGCACCCTAAGCTTATTGCCATTGCTTCCAAGGCACAAGCTCAGCAGCCACATTTTAATATAGCTATAGCGCTTCATACAAAAATTTCAAACCAATTTTTTTTTTTTTTTTAAATCGATATTGACAATGGTGTTTGGTTAATAAATACCAATTTTATTGCCCAGCCCAACTTGAACCACTAATATTTTTTAAACAAATGCATAACTATTAATATTTAAGTCTTAGTTCTTCATTTTTAAACATGAAACTGCCTCCTTTTTGGCACACGAGAGAGAGAGAGAGAGAGAGAGAGAGAGAGAGAGAGAGAGAGAGAGAGAGAGAGAGAGAGAGAGAGAGAGAGAGAGAGAGAGAGAGAGAGAGAGAGAGAGAGAGAGAGAGAGAGAGAGAGAGAGAGAGAGAGAGAGAGAGAGAGAGAGAGAGAGAGAGAGAGAGAGAGAGAGAGAGAGAGAGAGAGAGAGAGAGAGAGAGAGAGAGAGAGAGAGAGAGAGAGAGAGAGAGAGAGAGTAGAGAGAGAGAGAGAGAGAGAGAGAGAGAGAGAGAGAGAGAGAGAGAGAGAGAGAGAGAGAGAGAGAGAGAGAGAGAGAGAGAGAGAGAGAGAGAGAGAGAGAGAGAGAGAGAGAGAGAGAGAGAGAGAGAGAGAGAGAGAGAGAGAGAGAGAGAGAGAGAGAGAGAGAGAGAGAGAGAGAGAGAGAGAGAGAGAGAGAGAGAGAGAGAGAGAGAGAGAGAGAGAGAGAGAGAGAGAGACGTGTGCATGATGCTTTTCCAAATGTCCCAAATCAAGCAGATACAGATTCAATGTGAATCGAGACCCCAAAGACTATGAAAGCAGCAACTCATGAGCTGCTGGAGAGTTAAACAACAGAGTACTCTCCTTCAAGGCTCCCTAGAATCTGGAATAAGAAAGTTTCTATATTGAAGAGTTTTTGGAGCACATTGGATTCAGCAGGAGACTTCTCCACAGTGGAAAGGGAATAATTGCACTCAGAATAACATGCAGCACATATATTAAAATACTTACATCATAGCAATTTGATACTGAGCCTTAACATCCAGTTCAGAAATAAACCCACATCCTCAGCTAGCTGAAAACACATTTGCTCAAATTGCTACATTGCTGATTTGTCCTGTTGCGTCATTGAAATTTCACAACAATAAAGACGGACATTAAGACCAGAAGTCAACAGAGCCTTAATCTGGACTTTTGTTTCAGTTCACAATTGGAATTGGAAATCTTTCTGAATGTTTTGGCCAACGACAACTGCTCAACAGAGTTAATTTTTACTTCAACAAAAGCTTTTACCCCAGGATATGCCGATGACAAACACAAATCAGAATCTTTTCTTCTTCTTTGATAACAAGCAATTATTCCCTTTCCACTGTGGAGAAGTCTCCTGCTGAATCCAATGTGCTCCAAAAACTCTTCAATATAGAAACTTTCTCATCCCGGATTCTCGGGAGATGTAATTATTGTTCAGCTGACTTGTAAGACTTCCAGAGCTGGAGGAAAAATCCCTCCCCAGTCGACAAAGCCCCGTGTTTATTTTTAACTGCCCAGAGAGTGCTAGGGTTCATGGTCTTTGGACAGTGTTTAACTCAGAAAGGCCAGCATGTGTGAGGGAGTTTGAGCAGGAACATTCAGTCTAACTTTATTTTCAATAAACACCTGCAGGCATCCAGAACAGATTGGATATAGATTGCTTTAGATTTGCTTATCTTCTAGAAGTCAAGAGTGCAGAACTACAGTATTTGCAGTGTAAGCGGCAATAAAAGAAGAATCTCCTCCTGAACTTTAGAACACTTTAAACATGTGTAGTTTCTGTAGTAGTAATAGTGTGTTTATTACGGTAGCAGCTTCTTGGCTATTACATGGCAGATACATATTAAACATTTAACAACAATTACAAAAAAACTAAAATCATAAAAATCAACAAAGATAAAATTTCAAGTCTGGATGAACCGGAAGTTGCTGAGGCTTTTACTTCAGTATGTTGATGCACGTCCAACTGAAATGGGATACTGAGTAGGGGGCGGAGTTTTCGTTTTGTGCAACGTTCCCTCATGGTAAACTAACGGTAAGAGGGGTGTGGTTCAGAATATTGAGCCTGAAGCTGCAAACTAATGTCAACCGAGAAGGATTACGACTCCAAATACGGAAGCAAATGGTCAGACTTCAAAGATTACCAAAACAAGACAAATTTTAAAAAATAGTGGATTAACTTGCACTGATTAATTGTTCACCTGAAGAAAAATTATATACGCTAGGTTTTAATTTCACATGGGATTTAACCACAAAATAAATACAATTTTACAAATACATTCTTAAAATAAACTTATAATAAAAAAAATATATGTTTTTAAGGGTAAATAAATACATCTTTAAATGTTTGTCCTGATATAATTTGTAATATATATATATATATATATAATAGGTGGGCATAGATAAATTTTTCTAATCTAGATTAATCTCAAAATTACTGTAGATTAATCTAGATTAAAATGGCTCATTTGAATTCTGCCGAAGGCATTCAGAATGTGTGTGCTATCAAAATAATAAGTCTTTGAGAACAGGTTTCTCAAGCCAGGTGACGCATTAGACCAGGGGCTCATCTTCTGTTTCCAAAATGCATCACAAACTGCTTGAGAAACTGTTCTACTATGATAATTGGTGATGAAAATAAATGATGTTTAATAGGATGTACTTGTGTTTACTAAATGTTTATGCAGTTAAACATGAATTTTGAACTGTAGGCCTACATAAGCACCAAACAGTGATTTCATACTTGCTTTTGATGTACGTACATACAGAAAATGCTGCTTCGCAAAGACAAGTTCACAGAGCCCTGACGGTGTGTCAAACATTGAGTATGTTTACATGGGCAATAATACTTTAATACGATTTTAATATGATTAAAACAATACTCTGATTAAGAGTCTACCATGTAAACAGCGATTTTTGATTACCTTAAAGCAACTAAAGTCATAACTGAACTAAACAGAAATGGAATTAAGACGGGGAGTATGCAGATATTAGTGGCAATACTGACAAACTGTTACCGTCATGTAGGACTTTTCGCCATATTTTCTGACAATATCCACACAGGCGGCTGTCAGTAAAGGACCGCGCACACACACACAGAAGCACACACACAAACACACACACACACACACACACACACACACACACATCGCGAAATGCAGAAGTTTTTTTTTTCTTTCCAGTTGGCGTTGTTATTAAATTCCATAACACACTCACCAGTCCTTACTCATTTATTTGGGTCTAATACCCCAGTTTGTCACAAAGGCAGGAATTAAATGTTCATGAGTTAAAGTAAAACTGCCAAACTGCAGTTAAAGTCAGGCATCCTGTTGATTTGATTCAGAAGGGCACTTTTTTCTCAGACGGCTCACCGGTCAGGTATACATCCGCGCTAAAATATCAAGGTGAAAGTCACCATAGCTTGCGCAGAATAGACCCAGCTCCCAACCCAACTTTGAAAATAGATTAACGGCGATATTTGTTTAATCGCATGATAAGAGTCTCGTGTTAACGCAGCACGTTAACGCCGATAACGGCCCACCACTAATATATATATATATATATATATATATATATATATATATATATATATATATATATATATATATATATATATATATATATATATATATATATACACATACACACATGTGTATATATATATATATATATATATATATATATATATATATATATATATATATATATATATATATATATATATATATATATATATATATATATATATATATATATATATATATATATATATATATATAGGGAGTGCAGAATTATTAGGCAAGTTGTATTTTTGAGGATTAATTTTATTATTGAACAACAACCATGTTCTCAATGAACCCAAAAAACTCATTAATATCAAAGCTGAAAATTTTTGGAAGTAGTTTTCAGTTTGTTTTTAGTTTTAGCTATTTTAGGAGGATATCTGTGTGTGCAGGTGACTATTACTGTGCATAATTATTAGGCAATTTAACAAAAAACTAATATATACCCATTTCATTTATTTATTTTCACCAGTGAAACCAATATAACATCTCAACATTCACAAATATACATTTCTGACAATCAAAAACAAAACAAAAACAAATCAGTGACCAATATAGCCACCTTTCTTTGCAAGGACACTCAAAATTCTTATTCTGTCAGTGTTTTGATCTGTTCACCATCAACATTGTGTGCAGCAGCAACCACAGCCTCCCAGACACTGTTCAGAGAGGTGTACTGTTTTCCCTCTTTGTAAATCTCACATTTGATGATGGACCACAGGTTCTCTATGGGGTTCAGTCAGGTGAACAAGGAGGCCATGTCAATTGTTTTTCTTCTTTTAGACCCTTTCTTGCCAGCCACGCTGTGGAGTACTTGGTGTGATGGAGCATTGTCCTGCATGAAAATCATGTTTTTCTTGAAGGATGCAGACTTCTTCCTGTACCAGTGCTTGAAGGTGTCTCCCAGAAACTGGCAGTAGGACTGGGAGTTGAGCTTGACTCCATCCTCAACCCGAAAAGCCCCCACAAGCTCATCTTTGATGATACCAGCCCAAACCAGTACTCCACCTCCACCTTGCTGGCGTCTGAGTCGGACTGGAGCTCTATGCCCTTTACCGATCCAGCCACGGGCCCATCAAGACTCACTCTCATTTCATCAGTCCAAAAACTTTAGAAAATCAGTCTTGAGATATTTCTTGGCCCAGTCTTGACGTTTCAGCTTGTGTGTCTTGTTCAGTGGTGGTCGTTTTTCAGCCTTTCTTACCTTGGCCATGTCTCGGAGTATTGCACACCTTGTGCTTTTGGGCACTCCAGTGATGTTGCAGCTCTGATATATGGCAAAACTGGTGGCAACTGGCATCTTGGCAGCTTATAATAATAATTCTAATAATTATGCACTCCCTGTATATATATATATATATATATATATATATATATATATATATATATATATATATATATATATATATATATATATATATATACACACACATATATACACACACACATACATATACACATTTTTTTTTCTTTCTTTTTTTACAGAGAAGTTACAGATACAAAATTTTGGTCCTTCTTCACCATTTAATAAATGTCCATACAGTAAATCAAAATCTAGTATGACCTATCCTACCAAACATGTTAAATTTACGTATGTATGTATGTATGTATGTATGTATGTATGTATGTATGTATGTATGTATGTATGTATGCATTACTGTACTAAAACTGCACAATATATCATTTCAGCATTCATATCGCATTGTGCATGTCCGCAATAGTCACATCACAGGATCTGCAATGTTGAACATTCAGCCACACAAAGTTTGTAACTTTAAGAAACTGCAATTTTATTTATGTATAAATACGACAAAGACTATAATGGGTCATTTTACATTTGATTATACGTTTTGCACAGTATACTGCTAGACTTACAGAAATCCATAAAATACTGTTTATTTAGATTGTATCTTTGCTGTACTACATTTGATTGGTTTCGTATACATTAAGCAGATGCATTTCCCTATAAAATCATACTGATTAATCTAAAATTATTCATTCTTACCATGTTAAGCCATTTATTTAATATGGTAACAATATACTCAATATCGCAATGTATCACCGAAAAATGTAATATTGCAATGTCATTTTTTCCCAATATCATGCAGCCCCATATTCTACTGTATTTACTTGTATGTAAAGTCTATTCATCCTGCTATACATTTATAATCAAAGGACAAATTTAGAATGCAACAAAGCATATAAAAAGTATTTACAGTTTGAATCCAGTTCATCTAAATTATGCAAACAAACAGACCAGATGGTATTCAAAGTATTGGATTATTTACTTTGCCGTCCAACCTTGCAGCCAGATGACCGCAGACGAACTTTAACTTCCTCTTCCTTTCTTTTGTGATGCAAATGAGCTTGTATTTATAATTAACGTGATCAATATTGTTTTTTATGCTGTTCAAAGCTCGATTCGTCCTCACTGGGTTCCCGCCAGTCATCTATAAAATCAGCACTCACAAACCAGACACCTTTGTTTACCAGACTTCAATGCCCGACTCTCCCTAAACATTGACATTCTGATCTGAATCCAGTCAGATTGAAGACATAGTGTTTGGGCCTGGAGGACAGAGAAAGGTTTGTTGGCTTTTAAAACATTTAGATGTAGCATAAATATTTCTACAGAATGTGTGTAGTGGGTGGTTTAACCAGTACTTGGCTGTTCAAAGTTAGATTAAGTTACATTTTAGATCAACAACACCTAGTTTGACTTTAGCACGTGTTCTAGAACATTCCCAGGGTGTTGCTACAAAATGTGGAGATGAAAACACAATACAAAACAAGAATTTTTGCAAAGAATACGTTTAATTTTTACTATTGAATAATTGTTTTTGCACTATAACTAAATAAGTTACATTACATAATAAATATGCTGTTTATATAAAGTTTTATTTTTATAATTGTATATAGAATTTTGCACTATACTCCTGATATTTAATTGTTTTTTTTTTTTTTTACAGTTTAACCCAGTGGTTCTCAACTCCAGTCCTCGGGCCCCCCTGCCCTGCACATTTTGTATGTCTTCCTTACTTAACACACCTGATTCAGATCATCAGCTCATTAACAGCGAGATCCATGAACTGATCCTTGTGTGTCAAATAAGAGAGACACAAAATGTGCAGGGCGGGGGGGCCCGAGGACTGGAGTTGAGAACCACTGGTTTAACCAATTAAACAGTGCTGATTGGTTCAATTTTTCTAATCAGGAGTTAAAAGTGAAGTGTGTAAGACTGAAACCCAGTGGTTAAACTAGGTATTGCAGTCTTAATTCAAAACACTTTTTCACCTGGCCCCTCCGCTGCCAACTCCACACCAAGTTGCCAGATTGACGACATTAACAGGAGCAAGCATCCTAACTACACATGACGACATGCAATACAATTTGTTATTCCCATGTTAAAAGGAGATTTTGTCCTAACCATCACCTGAAGTTTCCATTTCCCTGCAAGGCTGAACAACAATGATTACCCCAGGTACTGATTATGTGCTTTCTTTCAGTGTTAAATGCTACCAATATGCATTTTAATACAATTTTATATTACATTTATTGAGCCTTACTCAAAGTAGCAGCAGATAGTTACCTCAGCTCTTAAAAATAAAATAAACATAGTTTGAGATTGAACATTAGAACTGTGACTCGGTGCAAACCAATAAATATAAGTCACTCTGCATGTACTTTTAATTATGTTAATGAAGTTCAATATGTATTAATTGGATTCTAAGGCTTACCATTTTGTCGGAGTGCAGTGAACTATTCTGTGTTGCTGAATGGCTGGTTAGGACATAGTGTTACAATGTAACCTGTTTAGCTGAATGTTTAGGTTTGTAATATATTATTTCCTCATTAAAAATGATCTAATGTGAATTTTTATGACTCTTAAATCTCATTTCGAAGGCTGCTGATGTCCTCTAAAGTTTACATTTCAACCGCGGACACATATATTGACACAGGCTTCATGACTGAAACTAAATACACAGTTTTTTTTACACCAAGCCAACCCAGGGTGCTGAAATATAATTGGGTCAACTGGCAGTGGGCAGGTTATAGAGACCAAAACAAAAACAGACATTCCGACACAAACCACACATTAGACTCAGAACACTTAGAATAACTGACTTTGTCATGTTTTTCAGATAAAGAAGTATGTTCACTTAGCATGTTTCTTAAGTATCTGCAAACATATTATGGTATTTTTATGCTTTAAAATGGCCAAAAACAAACATACAGCACTTTTAAAAAATGTCCGTCATCAGGCAGGCATGGCCTATTTAAGACTTTGCATAGGTCAACAATCATACTCCGTCTGTTCTGAATAGCCAACTGACAAGTTTTGTACAGTAAACATGATCACAAATTAAAAGAAATTTTAGAATGAAGAGTGCATTAACTGATATTAAAACAGTTGAAGGAAACACACGATCTACTATCTATGATTATTTATTGAACCTCAACGTTGAACAACTGATATTAAAGCACACATTGCCTGAATAACTTGCACTTTTGGAAACAAAATAAATTATTTTCAATGTGTTTCATATTAAAAGAAGAAAATAAGCTGAATCTCTTCTAAATACAGTAACTCTTGTATATCCAGTAAATAATATTTTAAACAGTGCATTTCTTGCATCTTTCTTCTGTAACCAAATATTTTAATGTAAATAATAATTTTAATGTAATGGAAAATATGCCATCTCAAGGCATCTCTGGCGCAGCTTTCAATCATCAGCAATGCAGTACAAAGTAAGGCTAAAGAATGGGCCCATCATCCTACTTGACCAGAGATCAGGTGTGGCTACAACGTGGCTGCAGAAGTAAAAATCAGCCTCAGCCTTTAACAGAGTGAGGTCACGTGACTCCACACGCGATAGTAGGCATGGGACAATATCCGTTTTCAAGGTATACCGTGGTTTGGAAAAATCAAAGTTTTAAAACCGCCAAAATTTTCTGCTATACCGTTTCTAAGGTATAAGTAAGATTTTTTTTATTTATGTTTTTTATTTAGTTTTTTTAGGACAACAGTATCTCCAGCATAAAAGATATCCAAAGATGCCATTTTAAATTGTAACAAAATCAGTGTTTTAAAAACTAATAAAGACAGCAGAAGTCAATGATTGATTAAATTATTCAGCCTGACATGTTTACTGCTCCAAAATATTTTACGTTTCACAAAAAAAAAAAATTATTGTGTTCAAAAATTGAATATATTGTGGGGAAAAATGTTGTTGTTTTTTTTACCCAGACATTTAAAAAGAACATATTTTAGAGCAGTAATCACAATACCATGAAACTATGATATTTTTATCCAAGGTTATCATACCGTCAGAATCTTATTCTAACCTACGCGGTAGGTAAAGTAAGTAAAAAAAAATTTCTGGAAAAATTGAATTGATTATAGGTTCTAAATGTTGATTTTGATTACTTTTCGATTAATCGCCAAGCCCTAGTCACAGGAATTTTATATCAAATGCCTTTAGCATTCATTTACTGCAGCAGATACTATATGATGTCAAGAATTCCTGTCTGGGACAAAGTCCCCTTAAGGCAAGTCATTTAACTTGGCGGTCACCTTTGAAATGACCCTCGGGCAGTATGCTTGGGCATTCTGTCTGAATGGGAAAACATTAAATTCTCTAAAACTGTTAGCCAACTTACGATTTTTGCGCTGCTCTTTTGAAGTAGTTTACAACATAGTCTTGATAGCGATTTCTTCCAGAAATGAAAGTGACTTTGTTTACAAGTTTGTGGGTGTTTGTAGTAGTTGCTGCTATCATGTAATGTGCATTTGATAGGACGGACTGTACCTCGGGTTCTTTTCATACAGATTGCAAAACTAGAAAACTTTTGTTTTTAAGTATAGTTGGTTCATTTAAAAGTAGAGAATTCAAGCATTATGTGGATATATTTCTTATGTCTGTAAAGCAATTATTCGCTGAGATTCCAGTGTGTTTGTTGACCACATAAAAAAAGCACATCGTAAAAGCACACATCTGGTCTGAGCTTCTCCCCTGGAGAATCATCAGTCTATAGCAGGGGTGCTCAACCCTGCTCCTGGGGGTCGACCTTCCTGCTGAGTTCAGCTCCTACCCAGATCAAACACACCTGAACCAATTAATTAGGACCTGAACAGCACTAGATAATTACAGGCAGGTGTGTTTGATATGGGTTGCAACTGAAATCTGCAGGACGGTAGATCTCCAGGAGCAGGGTTGGTCACCCCTGGTCTATAGTGATCGATGATTGGCTCCTGTACTAGCAAGCGGGGCTTCATTCGCTTAAAGTCTTTGACTTGGAGCAGGAAAATTTTATTTTTAAAATAAAAAATAAAAAAACCACCTTACATTGAATATTAGGGTGCTATAATCAAATTGGAAACTATGAGAAAAACCTGTATGGCAGACCTACAGTCAGGGCTTAACATTAACTTTTTTGATCACCAGCCACTGTGGCTAGTAGATTTCCAACATTTCTAGCCACTCGCCATTTTCACTAGCCACAATTTTCTTGTTGGGAAAATATATTTTATATGCATAAATTTGACTATGACATGCTAAAATGACTTGATTTAGATGTTGTGTTACAGTATGTCCATGTGTATTAGCTTGCTCAGTGTGCATGAGCAAATGGGTTGTGTCGCAATGCAATCAGTTTTTATTTCACAGGACTTTTCAGGGCTCAAAATTAAGGCTTTACCTAATTTATCTCTGACCACACCAAATAAGTATTTCTTAGCCACAATTTTTTATTGTGTCAAAACAAGGAAAAGATAGCTGTATAGGTGCACTTTTTAAATTCAACAAAACTTTTCTCTAAAAAAAACATTACTTTTAAAAAAAGAATTATTGTCATGTATCTAAAAACTGCACAGTAACCTGTCCTGGCTAAAAGTCCCAGATCACCAGTTAACATAAACGGGGAGTAATCTCCCATTAAAGCAATGTTATTATAAAGAAATATTAAAATATAACCATATTAACAAAAATAACTGTAAGCAAAAGAAAGCAGGTGAAACATACCGTGTTTGTTAATGAAAGGATAATCACACGCACGGATAATATAGGCCTGTAAATGAAAGCAGTGACCGCTGCTGCTTAAAAAAGAATATGTGTATTTTTGTTTTAATCTTGAGCTCTTGAAAGCAGCAGGACTGTGGGTGTACGATCATCGCTCTTTGTCCAGTCTATTTCAAAGGGAACCGATCGCACAAGTTGTGCTTCCTCTAGGCACGGTGACGGTTGCTTCGCGCAAGTAAACGGGAGCGCGCGCACTTTTTAACAGTCGCGCGCATCACATCATCTGTGTGTGCGAGTAATCATCCTCTCGTTTGGTATTTACTTGCTTTCTGCTCGCGCGAACACAGTTATTATTGTCAGTCGTGCTGCTCCTCGATTCTAAGATCACATTTGCAAGAATATTGGGCCACGCTTATTTTTAAACCCTGCTTTTAAGAAAACTACAATTTAAAAATGATTTCCAACCAGCCAAAGTGGCTAGTGGAGGTGTCTGTTTAACCCGCCAGAGCTGAAATCTACCCGCATTTGGCGGGTTGGCGGGTGTTAATGTAAAGCCCTGCCTACAGTATAATATTTCATTCATAAGGCAGCTTGACCCTAAGCTCACATGCCATAAGAGCATAAAAAAGTCAAGTTGCATATAGAGCCTGAGCAAGGATGTCAGAATGTAGAGAGATCTGATTGAACATGACACAGAGCGTTGAGTGCAGTAATTCAGCCGTTTGCAGATCAATGACTCTTGTAAGCTGACTGTGTATCTGGGGTTTGACTGACACATGCTCATCTGGAGGTGGAAGACACGAACGCAGGAATAAAGCGAGCTAGCGTTCATGATGGAGGGCTGAGAACGAGAGCTCCAAAATCCCCCCACACAAAGTGATGTGCTCTAGAGGACACTCTCAATACGCTTCCTTGATCTTTTGGCTTATATAATATAATTAAAGACTTTAAGCAGGCTTTACGGAGAGAGGCAGAGCCCGCGCAGTCAGGGGAGGGAAAAGGAAAATCCCTTAAGAAGGCCCATATGCGGCTGCAGACCCGTATTGCTTCCTCTGAGTCTCTCTCTCTCAGCGGAAATCGCTTCGTTCTGGTTCTTGTGCGCCCTCACATAGGCATGAGATGATACATACGCGTGCACGCTCTCACCCACACTCCGTAAGCTGTAAAACTGTGACAGCAGAAGAGGAAATCTAAACGCAATTTGGTTTTGAGCGTTCCAATACACCCTTTACTGCGGATCAGATATCTAACATTTCAATTTCAGCTGCTATTTGTGTGTGGCGCTCGTGATATTAAAGTGTTTTATATTGAACAGACACAGTCATTGGCATGGCATCCCTTGTGTAACAGTAGTAAACGGCTGAGACTTGTGTGTGCAGTGATTGGAAAACTTGGCAGGCAAAGACGCAGATGTGATAATCAAGTCTTATGTAACGCTGACACACAGTAATGCAACCTCCGAGACTTCATTTCCCTCAACTGAACTTGGAGTTTACAGCACTGTATTCAATCTCCACAGGCTGTCAGCCTCCGAGCGCTGCTGAATCAGTATCCGTAGCATTTCAGAGAGTGTGGACTCGCTCGTGATAACACAAGTTCTCTCACACTGCCTGTGACTGACATGAAGTGACAAACGAAAGATGAAAGCGCAAACGTTCTCTAATTTTAACCGTGAAACAAAGGCACCATTTGAAGACTTTTCTGCCATGGGTGATTTGGTCCTAATCGCTTCATGATATAGCTTGGAATCTATGCAATTCAAAATATGTTCAAATTATTAGCCCTCCTGTGAAATCGATTACTTTTTACATTTTTCCCAAGTGCAATTTAAAGTATAGAGAAGATCTTTTCAACATTTTTAGACCTAGTTTTAATAACTTATTTCTAATTTATTTTGTCATGCCATGGTGACAGTATATATTCTATTCGTTATGTTGTAGATAAAAAAAAAAAAAAAACTTAAGAGAGCTAATAACACTGAAAAAAAATTGTTTGAATAAATGTATAAAAAAAAATTTATTCTAGCCAAACTAAAAGAAATATGACGTTCTTCAGAAGAAAAAAATATTACAAGGAAAACTATGAAAATGTCCTTGCTCTGTTAAACATCATTAGGAAAATATTTGAAAAAGCAATTTGAAACAGATCTAATAATTTTGGTTTTAACATATAGTCATGGTTTGCTTAGCATGTGCACTCAGTTTTAAGACAGAATCAGAAAAAAACGTATTTAAAGGGTCACGCAACACCAAAACACATTTTTTTAAATGTTGACAAATATACAGTATGTCCCACATTGCTAAAACCCTATTAGGACACATCTATTTTACTGAAAAGTGAAAATTGGTTGTTTTTGTGTTATTTCGAGCAAATTCGTTCTTCCGGCTTGAAAAGAAATCTACGTCACGGCCATAAGATCCTTGTGTAAATTCCAGCGTGGAGACTGGATGTCTGTACAACGTGACGTCTTTGAGTTTTCAGCATTAATCCATGAGAAGGACTTGGTTCGAACCAATCAGCGCACTCTATTGTGAATGAGGTGCAATTTCATTAATATGCATGATAAAGCTTTGAAGACTTGTTTTATCTGTTACAGTGTTCAGACGGCAGAGAGACGCCATGTTGTGTTGCCAACCGTAATTAAAACATGTGGATGAAGAAGAATTGTTCTGAGACATGGGTTGTCAGTGTTGCGTTTATAAATGTACCGCAACGAAGGTTTTGTTTCCATTTCCTTGCGATGAGCACAGCTACAAAAATATATTTGTAAGGAACATTTTTTACCTGTGAGCTTTTCGCATCTGGAAATAGTAAAATCTGGATTTTCCGCTCGTCTCCTTTTAAAAAAAGACGCAGCTCCAGTTGTCCTGTCTCTACGGATTTGGTAAGTGTGCGGTCAATGTTCTTTATGTTTATTCAGATGACAAAGTTAGTATCGTCAGCAGTACTCTCAGTTTTTTAAGACATACCTTAGCACTTGCACCTACCTAGTCTCTGCATGTACCGTGGAATGCGGTGGGGGGGGGGGGGGGGGGGGGTTTCTCCCATTCGGTGTATGATATCTAATTTCATTAAAACAACACTCTTCCAGCAGTTCCTCGCATCCAATATTTCGTTTGTCTCAGAGGGCATGCATGAAATGTTCCTGAATAAAAGTGAAAGTGCCAAACTGCAGTTAAAGTCAACAAATTAAGAATGAAACACCCAAAATTACACGAAACACCGGAGGAAATGTGGATAGCGTGGTGACACAATGACATTAATCGAATTATGTGCTTTAACATGTAAAACGGGATCATGAAAGGAACATTTAAAAAGCAACTCATGTAAACAATTTATTCATGTTATTGTCTTATTCAGATTAAGACAAATAATCTGATTACTGAGGTCCATGTAAATGTAGTCAGTGTCTATCTCCCCTGCGTCTGTGTTTGTGTTGCCAGTGTGAAAAGCGTGTGCATGTAATGAAACTCTCCTTTTCATGCAAACCCTTCCCTCTTTCGCCATTCGACACTCCTACCTAAACAAAGCTGGACTCACCGACTTTTCTGACTTTTTTCAAACTAAAGGTGTGAAAACACCCTGCTGAGACGGGGGGGGGGGGGGGGGGTTCATGGCCCTTTAATGACACTTAGTTTGCAACAACTTATCAAACATCCAAAATAATGCTGTGTGCTGGGTAAAACATGGTATTCTAATCTACTCTGATATCATGATGAACTTCATAAATTGTGTGAAGGGGTCAAAAAAGACAGCAGGTGTTTATCCATCACACACAAATGAAGATCTGCTGCAAGGACACACATTTCTGATGCTGAAAGAGCAGAAACCCTTAAGTGTTTTGTCCTATTTATGGTCTCATCTTATAATAAAATGTTGTTTTTGGTTGGTTTCGATATCTTTGTTCTGGGATGTTCATATTTTAGTCAAACTCTTTCTCAGTCTGCTTCTTTGTTGTACAGACACACTGAAGGTCTGTGCGGCAGCATTTACACATACCCAAATGAAGCAAACTATCATAGCTATAGACTAAAATGCAAACTGTGAATCCACCTCTAGTGTGCGTTAAGGGAAGTACTTTGCCATTTTTGCTGCATATAACAAACATTAAAATGACAAAACTGCGATATCAAGTGAGAAGCATTTAAGATATCCATAAGTTTTTCTAAACAAACCACAATTGTTTCATGCTTTAAACTGAGATCACAAGGAAAAGAACAGCGGGATATGGGAAAACAATGTGCCACAACAATCCAGTTAGAAGGATTTTCAGTTCATAAAGCTCCAACATTAAGCATGAATTTACTAGTAACACTAACTATTGTATAACCATGAAATTGTGGCAGAAATGTGGGATAATCATATAAAATTGCATTAGATTATCAATGAAGACATGTCATAAAGGAGTAATAGAATATAATTAAAATATTACGCAATATCAGTTTTAGTTTTATTATATTTCTTTAGTTGAGCTAAGTTTATTTTAAAAGTTTTACTTGTTTTTTTTATTTTTTTTTATTTTAAATATTGTTTTTACATACTAGTCATTATCTAGAATTATATTTCAAAATGTGTGTGTAGCTTTTACGATTTTTATTTTAGCGTAAGTTATCAAAGATTCAAGTTGAATTGAAGGAAATGAAAAAGGGTTGTTGGTAACTATACCAGAAACTAAAGTTTATTTACTTTTTCAGTTCATTTAATTTTAATTTACACAATATGTTTTGAGTATTTTAGTAGTGTTAGCTTAATTTAATAACCCTCATGTTTTTAATATGATAAAATGATAAATTCCACAGAAACTAGGCTGTTTTTACCATGAATTGCAATACCTGGTGTTATCTGTATCTATGAAAGTACAAACATTTTTTGCAGATGTTACTGTTAATGAACAATCTGCTGAGTCTTTACATCAGCATCTCCCAACCCAAACTAAAAACACTGCTAGTGCCAACTCAATCTGTCAAATGTGCATTGTTTAAAGACAAAACATGGAATATTATCAATATCACATTTCCACATTAAATCAACCCCATCTGTACCGCCACTGCTTTCAAATGCTAGTAGTCTGTTATCTGGAGTCCTTGACAATCTGACCCAATTACACACACTATCAAGTGGCCAAGGTCCCAACTCATTGAATGAACTAGTACAACACAAGTATTCTATAGAACTGATTATGCCTAATTTACTTCACACTGATCAAACCTCATACCTGATTTTAAATACCTGCTTTGATTGTATAACGAGCTAAATAAAAGTCATTTAATTTGACAAAGACGTGACATAAAATTAATTAAAAGTTTCAACAAAATATACGAACACTCTAGATCAGCTCATTATTATTTATTAATAACATCATACCTGATATTTTTCATGACATCACAATATACGCTTACTCCGCCCAACACCCTTCAGTCCTTTTTTGTTTTGTTTACTGACCACTAAACGACACTTAAGCTTTAAACTGAACAGCTTTTAACTTAAAAGGTAAGCATCTGTTTCCATCTTTTACTGGCAAACAAGGGTTAAATAATTCAGCTGTATTCCCTTGTAAACTTTTAATCGCCTTGAGAGGCCAGACAGTGGGCACCCTAACCGAAGCCGGTATGGCTGATGCGAGCGTTAGTTAGCTAGTGCCTGACACGACTGTGTAGATGAATGTTCAGTGCAGGGAGAGAGGAAGAGGCTGGCTCTGTCCCAGTTCATGCCAGAGGGAACTGGAGTTTATTTTAGTCACTGTAGTTATGCAGAAATAGGAGAGAGGCCTGTGACATGAGAGCGAGCTAAAAGCAGCATTCACACGCTAGCTGCAACACTGCCCGTATGGATTTGCATTGAGTACCAATTGTACGTTTTGGTCTGAAGTCACCAGTATTGATAATACATAAATTCGCATTCCAGTTTTTTTATAGGTACAAAAATGGAACCAAGATGTGTTTAATTTGCTTTGTATGCCTTTTTTCTCCCCAATTACTGTCAGTCAAAGGAGGCGGCATTTGCTGTAGGTTCAAAAATAGGCTCGTTGATTAAAGATGCTGATTGGGCAGTTTAAAATTCTCTCATCCTCACACCTTCATGTCATCCCAATCCCGAACTACTTACTTTCTTATATGGAAAATAAAATAAGGTACAATTGTAGTTTTATTTTGAAAGAGTCATTGAAAGAGGTTGCTTTTGCTAGTGACTTATCCCACTGATTTCAGAGAGGTAACCATTTGACTCCAATATAATAATGAAATTACAGTAATTTAAGACTCCGGAATAATAGTTCATTTTATAATGATTACTGTTAATAAATTAGACATCTTCAATGACATATAAGGCCAATAATACAACCTCCAGAAGGTGCAGCCTTTGAAATGAAATGCAGGAAATGAACACCAATGGGATCTAAAATAAGTCAAGAAAATCTCAAATGGAAACAAGATAAAAACGGAAAAACAAATAAACCATTACATCCTTGTCCATAATATGCAAAAAAAAAACAAAAAATGAAAACAAGGCTTTTTTTTTTGCAAAAAATTCTAAAAGAAAAGATTGCATAAAAATATCTTGTATTGTGCAGTCAAAAAAATCTATGGAGTCAAAGTCGAAATAAAAATATAATTTTAAAATGCACAATCAAAATAGTGAAAAAAGTGGAAAGATATTATTATACCCATGGACATTTTATTAAAGGGCACCTATGATGAAAATCAGCTTTTGCAAGCTGTTTGGACAGAACTGTCTGTATGTATAGTGTGTCCAGTCATATTGGAGTGAAATAAACACAACAAGTCTCCTTTTTAAATTTCCTGAGGTTAAAATAGGACCCAAATCCCAGTGATTTTGAGGCCCACCATAGGAGTGTGGTCCTCCCACAGCAACTTGTTTTCATTTAAAGCCACAGGCTACAAAAGCAGCTACAGTATACTCAGACACTAAAATGGGCAGATTCGGGAGGCAATAATAAATAATCTGATGGGTATTTTGAGCTGAAGCTTTGCAGACACATTCTGAAGACACCAAAGGTTTATCTTACATCTTGTAAAAGGGGTCAAATAGGTGCCCTTTTACTAACATGCAAAGTAAGCAAACGCGCTAAAAAATCCTAATTATGTTTAATTTATTTATATTCTAATTGTTTTCTTTTAATGTAACATTTGATGTTTAAAGGTTCAGTGAAGTGCTTTAAAATGTGCAGTTTTAATTCACTGTTTGAAGCAACTGAAACGTGAAGGGAGGGTGGTACATGGAGTAGCTCCTTCCCTTTTAAAAAAAAAAGCCAAGAACATTTGTTATATCCCATTTCTGCCAGTAAATGTGGTTGTGATCAAGCACAATGAGTAGCGTCTTGAAAAAAACAAGGCATGTCAGATACAAAAGAGCATTTGATTGGCCAAGATTTAATGAGAAACTGAAGTATGAGGTGATGTGAAAAATCGCTTTTTATATAAGTAAATTGAGTTTTGTATCAGTTTTATATCATCTAAACGCAAATTTTGTCACTCTTTTGGAGCACATCAGCTTATAGATATCCTTAAAACTAACAATACCCTTACTAACATCTAAAAACCTTTAATTTAATTTCACGGGCGTTTAAGTATCCATATTGTTCAATTTTATTTTGACAGGGTTTCTGCAGATATCATAATGTCAAATTTAAGACTTTTTAAAACATTTTTAAGACTATTAAGTATTAAATTTAAGACCTATATCACAATATCAAAAACACGCAAACACAAAGAGAAAATACAAAATTTGTGGCAAAATAAATGTATTCAAATTGAACAGTGCTAAAGACAGTTTAGATGCAGCATTGATCTACAGAAAAAACAAACAAACATCTTAAGTTTGATTTATACTTTCGCCTGGTGCCACATCGTGCACCTCACGAAACGGACGAGGCTTTTATACTTAACGCGTTCGCCATTGAGATATTCTTTTAAATAACAGGGGTCGGTCAAAAGAAACAGACAGTATAATCAGACAGATAACAGAGAAGTAGAAAGTTTCAGGAACTAGGTCATATCATTAATATCATTCAAGATAAGTGTTTTTTATTATTTTTATAATTTATTATAAAGATTTTTATAACCATTTAAGATTTTTTATATCTAAAATTTTTAAAATATAAATGATGCATCACTTGCTTTTGTTGATATCTCGGAAAGTGTCACCTATTCAAGTTAAATATTAATGGCAACAGAACATGGGTTGCTCTACAATTATATTTTTTTATTATGGCAAGAATAAAAACAAACAAGAAGTACACTTACTAAAAACACTGACGTTTTTTTTTTTGTTATTTTGCCCACTCAACAATTCACACATTACTGTGTGGCTAGTTTCTGTCCTCTACTTATAAGCTAAAAAGGCAATAATGATCCAACATTCGTGACCATTATCACCAATAAAGCCTAGAAATTGGGCGTCAACAATTGTAAACTGATAGGTTCATAAATTCCTTTCCAGTTACAGTCAGATTTATTAGCCCCCCCCCCCTTTTTCCCCAATTTCTGTTTAACGGAGCGATGATTTTTTTCAACACATTACTAAACATAATAGTTTTAATAACTCATTTCTAATAAATGATTTATTTTATCTTTGCCATGATGACCGTAAATAATATTTTACTAGATATTTTTCAAGACACTTCTATATAGCTTAAAGTGACATTTAAAGGCTTAACTAGGTTAATTAGGTTAACTAGGCAGCTTAGGGTAATTAGGCAAGTTATTGTATAACAATGGTTTGTTTGTAGACTATCGGAAAAATATACGTATAGCTTAAAGGGGCTATTGGCCTTAAAATGGTGTTTAAAAAAGTATTCTAGCTGAAATAAAACAAATAAGACTTTCTCCAGAAGGATAAAATATTATCAGACATACTGTAAACATTTACTTGCTCTGTTAAACATCATTTGGGAAATATTTAAAAAAGAAAGAAAATTTCAAAGGGAGGCTAATAATTAGGACTTCAACTGTATCAAAGACATAATTTGTTACTTAATTTTAGTTTGTAACTTGTAAATTGTTTTAAATTCAAAATTGTAACCTATACATCAGTGTAAAACCTATGACTGGTGGAATAACATATTCTGTAATATTAAAACCACCTGGGTCTCCACTTTGGCCATGGCCTCTTTTTTTGTTTTAACAAACCTATCCCTCAGGTTTTTCCAAAATTTTACAAAAACTTTCCTACTTCCCCACTGCTGTTGCAATTATTAGCCAGGAATTATTGGTCATCTGGTTATCTCTATGATCATGGATGGACAAATCATAAAGAAGATGTGTGTACAGTCATACCCCTTTCATATAAAATCTCTTCAAAGTGTTTCATATTCAACTCAAATCAAATGCGGCATCGCGCGAACTGTTCAGTGTTCACTCGAGTCTCAAAACATTACGTGAGTCCCGCCAGCCGAAATCATGTCACGCAAACACAGCGATGACATCACATTCGCCGCGCGCACTGCATGTCGGCCTCATTTGTAGTTGTAATACTGCAAATTACAATTGGACTAGTGAAATAAAGAACTACAACACCATGAAAACCAAGCAACAGCAACAAAAAAAGAATTTAAATGAGCATTAGACGTAGCGTTACACGGACATCAGAAAATTAAGACCTGTGCAAAAATATTTAAGCTATTAACCTAGAACAGCGAATTTAAGACTTTTTAAGGCCTTAAATTTCGATTTTTACATTTTAGACTTTTTAAGACTTTAAGACCCCGCGGAAACCCTGTTTGAAGTGTTTTAGACCTTCCACGATAACTGTGCTTCGTTAATCTTGAACTGAACTTTTATATACTTTGATGGTGTGAGGAATTCCATCAAGAGGTCTCTCCGCATCCACTGCTGTCCTGACCCTAAGTGCTCCCATTTGACAACCCACTCCGACTACACCACAATCTACTCTCGCTGTTGTTGTAGCATCTGTGAGAAAGATGAATAAAATATGAAACACTCATAGTACATTTATTCAAAGCCTTGCCACTTAAATTAGGAACTACTGTAATGGATTAGACGGCCTCGCACTTCTTAGCGCTTCCACGTGCGGCCTGAGGGTCCATCAATCACAGCCCACATGTATCAGTTAAGCTCATGATTTACCTTATCAATTTAGTCACAGCATGATTAGTTGAATTTTATTTGATGACAGCTCCGCATTGGCAGGAACACAAAGGTGGACTGCCATTATTCTTTAGCAAAGCATCAGCGAAGGTTAGCGTTTCTCTGATCTCCTTCACGATGCATGATAATCAAGCGGTGCGAAATTTTGAAGGGAAATAAAAGCGAGGCGGAAAGAATTAGGAGTGTGGTGGGAGGTGGCTGAGATGTGCGAGCATGATTTATGGCATTTTGCTCTTTAAGTTAAAGATGGCAAAGGGCCGTTCCGTCAGCAAACAATTCAATCACTGAGCCCTTCAGTGCGGACCCTTTGCAGAAGTAATTACCATCCCACCCTGAAGCACACATCCATCTTAAGGCTTTAAAAAGCCACTCATTCTTCATTCATGGAAATCAGCCGCTGCTTCCTTCTCAGTCATATGGTCGGCGTCTAAAAATACTTCAGGAGTCATTTGCCAGGCTTATTGCAATCAATACGAATCTATTCCAACACGGACATGTTCTTCATTTTGGGGTGCAACAGAGAGCTATGCTCAAGGGAAAAAGACAAATAAAGGGTGCATGTCATTTGCAGTTGCTTAAAATTGCTCGGTTTGCATGTTCTGTAGTCGAATAAAACAGCTGACAGAGACCAAACATCAGAAATTACAATATTTATTTACTTTCTGAGTGCATTCTTGTAACACCCTTCAAATGAACCTGCTTTATTATTGCATTGTTGCACGCAACATATGACAACCTGCCAAAACTTCAACAATTTAATTGATTATATTATATTGTCATCTCTCATAGCATCAATGACAAGCAGTTGTATTATATAATGTGGTAGATGCACATGTGCCAGTCATACTATCGCAAAATGTCACACTAATAAATATAAATTTGATTATGAACAAATAACTTCACATGATCTTTTACTGACAGATAAAGTTGAATAAAACATTATGTGTAGTACTGCATTTACTCGTCACAAAGACAAAAAAGTAATAATAACAAACTACAAACTAACAAAAGTACAAACTAAATGTAAAAAATATAATCATATATTAATTAGTAATTCCAACAACCTAAAAATAGCAGAAAAGTTGCCTCAAATCTGCCTTTGTTTAATATGTTTATTTATTTAAAACCAGGCCGTTATACCAAAGATGATTTTTCTTAGTAGTCACAAAATCTTTCTGAAACCACAGTAATATGTAAATTTACTGCTCAAAAACTTTTTTTATATCATTAATCAGTTTTTGTCAGGAATCTCTGATGAAGATACAGCTCAAAAGAACCTATATTTATTCTGTATTTAAAACATTTATTTTAAAATGTCAATACCCTTTTTCGTCATTACCCTCTTTTTGATCAATTTTATGAGCCTTATCTGAACCAAAAATTCACGTCAATAGAAATGGTAAAAACATCCACAGTATAAATGACATCTATGACCTGCCTTAACTCAGAAGTCGGCATTAGAGCAAACCTAAAGCCTGTCCCAATCCCCATGAGCAAGAAACACATCCCTGTGGCCTATTCTTGTTCAGCTTCTAGACAGCGTGTATCGGCTCCCTGCAGGAGTGTGTGTGTGTGTGTGTGTGTGTGATCTCTCAGGAATTTGTTTCTAAACACTTACCTCCGTCCAGAGTCCCCAGGGGAGAGACTTCTGAACCCAGCTGTGTGGAAAGAGCTGTGTTAGGCATACAGCACTGCATCTACATCTCTCAGTACTGGACACATACATACATATACATTATATATATATATATATATATATATATATATATATATATATATATATATATATATATATATATATATATATATATATATATATATATATATATATATATATATATATATATATATATATACACACATTTTATATATATATATATATATAAAATGTGTGTATATATATATATATATATATATATATATATATATATATATATATATATATATATATATATATATATACACACACATTTTATATATATATATATATATATATATATATATATATATATATATATATATATATATATATATATATATATATATATATATATATATATATATATATATATATATATATATATATAGTCAAATTCAGCTTTACTGTCAATTCAACCACATGTACAGAACATACAGAGAATCGAAAATTATGTTACACTCAGACCCTAGGTGCATGACAAATAATATTAATTACAATAATTACAATTACATATATAATTTTAAAATGCAAGTTAAAATAATATAAAATACTAAATTATAAAAATATATATGTTCCAAAATGGCAGTACTATATATTCAGAATTGATTTTTAGTTCTGTAAAAGCGGCTGACCTTTGACCTCCCTGTGAATACTGCATTATATATTATAGTTTATATTTACATATATATTATTTTCTAATATCAGCAATTGGTTATTAGATTGCATAGATTACACAAAATTACGTTTTTTTTGTCCTAAAATTTGTAATCAGTATCAGTCTAGACACTTTGTGACACAAACACTAAAACAAAACCACTCCAGGTCATTTAATTTGTGCTTTTGCTCAAGCATTATGCCTGTTTTACACCACAAGTGTGAGCTTCACATCAGATTTACATCAGTACAATACAGTGCAGCTGCAGACTCGCAAAATTATTCATACTGGAAACATGTGGACGGTACAGCAGCAAAGCAGCGGCTTCAGAAATAGAAGATATATTCTGATGTATTTATTTGTAGGAACATGAAGCATGTTGTGCTTCTGGAACTCAACAATCAGCCTTGTGTTATTTAATAATTCACATGATTGATGTAAACTCAGGTTCGATTTTTTTTTTTTTACTTCTGACCAAGAATACAGTTTTGCATTTTTAAATCAGTTTTATATTGATACTATTTTTACATTTGCTGTACATTTGTTGACTTAATGGTTTTGTTAGTTTTAGTTTATGTTTTATTTTGTGAACACATTTGTATTTGTTTAATTGTTATACATTTAGTTTTAGTATTTCTAGTTTAGCAGAGTTAACTGAATACATTAGTGTCTACGAGAGCAAAGTTTAGTGTTTGCACAGCTTAAATAAACTCTTGTGAAAACCTCTTAGTAAAAGAAGCAAAATAATAGTTTGAACAGACAGATGCTGAACCCAAACAACACAAATTAAACTAAAATGAATAAAAGTACAAATTATGAAGAATTGGGCAGCACGGTGGCACAGTGGGTAGCGCTGTCGCCTCACAGTAAGAAGTTTGCTGGTTCGAACCCCGGCTGGGTCAGTTAGCATTTCTGTGTGGAGTTTGCATGTTCTCCCTGTGTTCGCATGGGTTTCCATCGGGTGTTCCGGTTTCCCGCACAAGTCCAAAGGCATGTGCTATAGCTGAATTAAATAAGCTAAATTGGCCGTACCAAATGTGAATGTGAATGTGAGAGTGTATGGGTGGAAGGGTGTGCGCTGTGTAAAACATATGCTGCATAAGTTGGCGGTTTATTCCGCTGTGGCGACCCGTGATTAATAAAGGGACTTAGCTGAAAAGAAAATTAATGAATGAATGATTTAGAAAAAATTAAGACAAACTTCTTCATATTAAACAACATGTATCTAGTTAAACATGCATGCCTAGTTTACACATTTTGGCAAACCAAGGAAATGTGTTTGTCTGTAAAAGTGCCATCTACAGGTACTTCTCTAAACAGGTCTGATTTTCCACCACAAAATGAGTGCCAATCATTTCTGAAAATGAATATTATTTTTGCTAATCATTATTTTATTTCAATTAGTTTTTTCCAGTGACTGTTGTTAGTTTTAGTTTTCATTTATTGTGATATTTTATTACTTTATTTCTGTGAAGGAAATGTTTTAACCAATAGTTTTAGTCTTCGTTTTCATTTACTAAAATAACCTACAGTATGTTTCTGACATACTAGTTCTTGTTAAAAAACACCAGTAATGCTTATTATGTACAGTGCTCAGCATATATGGGTCACCCCCCACCACAAATCTATCTCTCATTTAAACTAATATTTTCTATAGGATGCTTTACAATATTATACTTGTGCATATACATTAATTTAGGCAGAACTGAAGCCACATCTGGAGCTAATCTAACAAAATAACTTACGATATTGGTTCAAAAATTAGTAGGCCAAATTTATGTTATAGAAAAATATTTTTTTTTAAATTCAAAAATAGAAAAAAAAATCAAGAGAAACAAAAAAATATATATATTTTTTTTTGCAATATTTTGCATAAATTTAAATGTATTATCTTTCCATTTCTAAAGATGTTCTGTGACAAAAATATTATTTTAATAAATATATCTGTTAAATAAATCAGTTTTGTTCAAATGCACCAATATATATTACCCATAGTCACTGAGAAATGGATAAAAATATTTATTTTTAAAATGGGGTGTACTCATACAGTATATGCTGAGCACTGTACATTATTAGTACTTTTTGTGTGAAATGGTGTTTACTCTATACGTTAAAAGCATGCTTACACTTTAACTCAGTGTGACAAAAAGTAACACAAATAGATTTTACAATAAAATACCCAAATACACTGCAGTGCTCTTCAAGCAATGCTCCTGCTTGGCACTCATACGCTACTGCTCCCAGTGTGAATGCATGCACTCAATGGAAACATGTATGCTGAAAAAAACATGTGCTGCTCACACTTATGGTGTGAAACCAGCCTTATACTTCTTACAGTGATAACTGGAGCACTCAGAGGAGGTGACAGTTCTTAGATCACACCGAGGGTTTAACCTTGACCCTTTCAAATACCACAACAGATCAGATCGTAAACCAGACTACATCACTCCAAAAACACAGAACTGAAAATAGGATCAACCCACGATAAAATATTCTCGAATAAATAACCCATGTGTCCTTATATCATACTGTACGTCTAAAAAAAAAGAGACTCTGAAAAAGTGTAATACACATAAGGTCTGCTGACATCACATTTATCCATTCAGCAAAAGAGAACACAGCCTTTAGATGGGCCTTTCCCAATTCCCAAAGGTATGCTATACTCTCCTCCCTGTTAAACATCAATAACCCTGTGACGGGCGTATCTTTTAGTACACATTGGTGTTCTAGAAGCTGTCAGAATCTATGTGGTGCTGCAGCTCTGATCAGAAACTCTGGGGTGGTGTGGTCTCCAGCATAGATGAATATTTGATATTTCTCTTGATAAAAGGCCTAACAATTTAAATAATACAGCAGACAAGATCCCCCAGGGCACGTCCAGGAACCATGAAATGTTGCATTAAATATTTACCTGTCATTTAACTTCAAAATGCCATATCTACGTACAAGGGAGCTGACCTCTGACCTCTTCGTTCTTAAACAAGATTTGGAGAAGGCCAGTCAGGTAAAAGCTTTTAAACAGTAGATTTGTACAAAAAATATCATTCAAGCCTGCTTGACCTTACACTTATCTAGCATTGTGGGATGCAAATCAGTTAGCTGGTAAAACAATTTTGCCCAGCTTCATAGCAAACCTATCTATAAACCTAGCAGATTCCCCAGTTGAAGCACTACAACATACTTAAATATATCAAAGTCCCTTTAAAACAGCTTATGGATGGCCATTTAAGATGGCTTCATTCACCATATTAACAGTTACACTTTTCCCCATTGAAAAATATACGAGTGACATATCTTATGTATTCTACGGTGTGTGCAGTAATATTACAAAAGAAACATGTTGTTATTTATTATTATGTTAAACTTAGAACATTCTTGTGAAGGCTCTCAGAAACATTTGCAGAGGGTGTGGATTACAGATACTGTAAATAATATTACAGGACTACTGAATCCCTAACAGCTTTCTAACAATACACTGGGGTCTTACGAAGCAAAACTGAGCGAAACTAAACATTATTTACAACAACATTCTGGCACAGGCCGATCGTTTTGCTTCGAAAGACCACAGTGTACTATACTGTTGGGGAATAAGTTTGTTTTGCCTCTAGGTTTTCTATTTGGTTTGTTTTTTGTGTCTCAAAGTGGCAGCAGTCATTCACTTTCTGCTAAAATATCCTTTCATTTTCTGTTGAGGATTTTGTTTTTTTATTCACCTACATTTATTATGGCCTGAAGGTGTGCAAATAAACAGCAAGTTTGATTTTTAGATTAACTATATAATAGATGCCATACTCTCATTTTAGGATTAGACACATATGAACAGTGAAACAGCAATGTTTATGCTTGGAATGTATTCCAGCCATGATTCCAGCTCATACATGCATAAACACACATTGTTTTCTCTTATTTGTTTCCTGCAGCAGTGTTTCTGTATTATCCAACCCCCTTTTTATGATTGTAACTCTTATTGCAACGTTCTCCATACAGTATAAAGCAGTGCCATAAAGAATAAAGTCAGAGGCCTTACCGCTGATGGTAGGCTGTGATTCCTGAAGCAGGTGTTTGAACAGGAGCAGGTCTGACAGGTGTTTTGTGAAGTGTTTCCATGGCTGTGTTGGGCCTCGGTGCACTGCAGATTTTTGCTATCCTGATTTAGAAACACAAGGTCAGAGTCCTCCGGCTCACAAATCTAAATTGGGCAGCATGTTTGGGTTCAAAAGCTTGCTCAAACTAGAATAGTGAGAGTACTAACATACCTGGAGGGACATATCCAGAAGGGGAGGAAATGTGTGGAGTCTTCGAGCTCTGGCACTAATAACTAAAAGCCCAAAGAAGGTTTGATGTGAAGGAAAAGATTTCCAGGCAATTAAGTTTGTGTCTTGGTATTTCTCGGGCACGCGGTTTTGCTCACGCGATGCTTTCATAGTTGTTTCCAAAAAAGGAAGAAAACTGACGTAAAGTTACCGTATAAAACGAATTCGTGATCCTGTGCTGCCAAACAACACCGATAAAACGTCTTTTTGAATTGTTCAAGCCGACCCGCAACTACTATTTAATCTAAAATATAAACAAATTATTATTTTCTGTACTGAATATTTCAAGTGAATCAAACACTTGCGTTAACCGATTCAAATCGAGCCGGATCTTGCAAGTGAATCAATAAATACAGGCTAGAACCGGATCTTTTAAAGACTCGGTTCAATGTAATCAAAAGTTTGTTCCGACTTTCACTTAGTGAATATATTTATGTTAAATATGCCTACTAGCCTATATTATAATTTTCCTGAAAGTATTCTATAAAGTAAAAAAAAAAACACACGTAAATGTCATCAATGCTGCACAACAACTAAATCTATACTCTAGATCGGTGCCCAAACATTTTCTTATGAAGTGCCAAAAACAAAACTTGATTGAGGGTGGTGGGCCGGAGGTAAATATACCAAACTATAAAGCTGTCAATGTAATTTTCTAGTTATAATTCATTATATAATTTAATGTATAATTTAATTAATACTGTAATTTAATACATTTAAATTACTTTAATTGTATTAATAAACATACAATTTGTACATTTTTAATGAACATCTCACAAAACAAAAAATCATGAACAGTCCAATGTATAACACTAAAAATACACTTTGCCTTGATTTGCTGATGTCTTCTGCAATGTCCGCTATCCATCAAATGACTCTATTTATTTATTTATTAATTTATTTTTAAATCTGATTCATTCACAACATTTCATTGAAACATTTCATTGAGTTTGCTTTTTGTAGCTCAACAGTTAAAAAACAAAAGGTATGTTAAATTAGAAATCACAATCTCTGCATTCCCCCCAAAATTCCCCATCTTTTTCCCTCTCTTCTCAGATGGGATGGAGGGCCAAATAAAGGTTACCATCGGCCAACTTTAACCCGTGGTCCCTAGTTTGGGCATCTCTGCTCAAGTTTTTCTTTTACATTTGAAGAACATACAGTAGTATTAGACTGAGCAATATTAAAAAATAACAAAAACTAGACAGGGCAAACTGACATTTTTGTTGATTGCTAGGGATGTTACAGACTTTTTTCCTTACTTTTTTCACTTGTCTGGGAAAAATAACCAGGAAAAATGACTCACTGACAAGTGAAACAAGAAATGAAATGACACTGGGAAAAATATATAGTTGTACTATGATTAATAAGGGTAACGCAGTGGTGCAGTGGGTAGTGCTCTCGCCTCACAGCAAGAAGGTCACTGGTTCGAGCCTCGAATGGTTCAGTTGGCATTTCTGTGTGAAGTTCTCATGTTCCCACCGCATTCGCGTGGGTTTCCTCTGGGTGCTCCGGCTTTCCCACAAGTCCAAAGACATGCGCTATAGGTGAATTGGGTAAGCTAAATTGTCTGTAGTGTATCTGTGTGTATTGATGTTTCTCAGTGATGGGTTACAGCTGAAAGGGCATCCGCTACGTAATACATATGCTGGATAAGTTGGTGGTTCATTCCACTGTGGCGAAACCTGATTAATAAAGGGACTGAATGAAAATGAATGAATGAATTATTAATAAGGCTTTTTTCCAGTTATAATTCCTCCATATATTTCTTTATGAGTCCACACAGTTATTGAAATATACAGTAATTCATACTCTGTGTTTAATTAGGCCACATGTAGTGGATTTATAATAAGTGATGCTCCAGAATAAGTTGAGTGAGCTCTAAGTTTTGGCCTAAAGGAGGGGACAACTCTGCTGATGATGCATATTAGATATTTTCTGCTAATTGGTAACAAATGTGCTCCGTGTTTAGACTTAAGCACTCTCCCTCCTGAAGCAGTTCTGTCAGCAAACAGATTCATAAATTACCAGCATCTTTAATATAGTCCTTTTTTCCCAGAGCAAATGCACATCCAAATTTTCTCAAAGAAAGACTTGTCAGTGATATTAGTAGGTCAAACTTTTCTGATTGGTCTCAGGCAGGGTTTTTTATGATCAGAATACTATGGTTTGTTTTTAAATTGTTAATTATACATTAAATTAACAAAGTAAAACTTCCCATCCAATATAACCATCTTTAGCAGAACTATATGCGTAAAATTGTCAAACATTAACCTTATTTTGGACACTAAAATAATATATGAACTGAAAATTTCAGTCTGTATATACACAGGCCTATGTCTGTCTAAATGTGTAGTTCACTGCCTACCAGTTTTGGAATGACTGATGGCTTTATGGCTGTGGTAATTACCCAGTTGGTTAGAGTAATTAATGAGGCTGTGTATATCATGAGTCTGCAGTTGGCCACCCCTGAATGCTAAGCGAGATTAGCTATATAAGTATATATTTACTGAAGTAGATTAGAGATCTGGGTGGGTTCTGTAGAGCTGCTTTCCATGAAGAGAACCAAACAGTGACATGAGAACTGACAGATGTTTTCAATCTTGGGGTTTTAAAGTAAATAAAAACTGCATATACATAATGCATAAGAGCAAGTCCATCTCTGAATGGCAAAGTTTTAATGTTGTCTTTAAATCCTTGAACTCAATTAAAATGCTGTGTCAGCATCTTAAACACCCTCAGATATGCCTGAACTAAAGTGGTTCTGCAGAGAAGAGTGGGCCAAATTGCATCACAGTGCTGTGAAAGACTGATTTAAGGTTTTTTTATTTTTAGCATCGGGTTCATGTTATTGATGTGAAAAGTGCAGCACAACCAGATCTTAACATTATGGGTATTTAGCTGAAAAGTATGGGAGTTTTGAAAAGTATTAGCTTTTCAAATTGGTGATGCAACGGGCAAACTGGTGTTGGATGCTCTTGAACACTTCATAGATGTATTTGTAAATGACATTAATTAACACGATGCAGGCCCGTAGCCAGGGGGTGGGGGGTGGGGGTGGGGGTGGGGGGTTTCAGGTGGTTCGAAAGACCTACCCCCCACTGACAAAGGTTTAGAATTTGCCATTGGTCCAGAATTTTTGCCACTATTTCCTCATTTGTCCTATTTTGACTGCTATGCCATCATAAATTGTGCAAATAACCCAACAAAGGTTTTAAGACCACACAGAATATGATGTAAATGAAGTCAACTTTCGCCAGTAACCTATTGTTAAATAGAAAAAACATTTTACAAGTAGGACCTTATTCATGGAAGAAAAAAATGACCAATTAAATGGTCCGAAGCACCAAAAGCGGCCCATATTAAAGTTAATTTTAATAGTAATAGGATATTGTTGTTATCCATGAATTTTCACATTTTTTGAAGAGAGACTAGAAAAAATCGTGAAGCTCTACATTATTATTGTTATGTTTTAATTGTTTTTATTCAAATGGCCAAATTCTGACTGAGGAAAGCTGAATGTGTTGGCCAGTTTGTTATTTGTCTAACAAATAACAACAGGCTACATTTTTTTCTCTAATGGTTTATGATGTAATAACTTTGTATTTTAATTTTTTTTTCATATTTCTTTATTTTAAATCTTTAGAAAATATTTTCGGTACATAAAAAATTGACCATCCGACAAGCTAATCCAGCTAAAAACATTGCTTAAAATGTCACTAAATGGAGTATGGTTAAACCTCATAATTAAATAGAAAATGAGGTGAATAACTGCAAAAAAAAAAGTCCACTTTTTGAGAAAAAAAACCCACCCCTTTCACCAGGCTGGCTACGGGCCTGTGAAATAATAATGAACATTACACCTCCAACATGTGAAGAGTTTATTTGCAAAAACAGATTTTAAGAAATCTTTTTTTCTGCAATCAAACTCTTTAATGCTCCATGATTTCTGAAAACTACCAAAAAGCTCCAGCTTTGGTCATTTTTATAAACCTTTTTTTTTGTCATTGCACTCAACGCACAACAAATAAACTCTTCAAGTATTAAACTTCATTCATTCATTCATTTTCTTTTCGGCTTAGTCCCTTTATTAATCCGGGGTCGGCACAGCAGAATGAACCGCCAACTTGTCCAGCACGTTTTTACACAGCGGATGCCCTTCCAGCCGCAACCCATCTCTGGGAAACATACACACACTCATTCACACTCATACACTACAAACAATTTAGTCTACCCAATTCACCTGTACCGCATGTCTTTGGCCTGTGGGGGAAACCGGAGCACCCGGAGGAAACCCATGCAAACGCAGGAAAGTATTAAACTTATATAATGTTAATTTAAGTATTTACTAACACATTTTTCAAGGTCTAAAGTAGCTGTTGTTTTTCTAAAGCCCTCCAAAAAAATCTTGAACCATGGCCACTTATAGCAGTTCTTGGGATATTTATTAACTTTGAGATTTTTTATAAATACGAAAGACAAGCCATGTTATTTAATATGGTAATTGCCAAAGGGTGATTTTGAAAATGTGGAAAACTGAATCTGTACCTACTGTAAGTTTGATATGTTGGGTAGAGATCTCGTAAACATGCTTGCTTTGGAAGGGTTAAGATATATCAATAATGATAAATGTGAGATATTTGATAAAGCATGCAGGGACAGAGATTAGAACACCTTAATGCATTGGAAGAAATGCAAACATAACCAATGACCCCTGTCAATAACATAGTAAAAAAAGATTGAGTGTATAATTGATATTCACTAATTTATAATGTTTTTAATAATGTGCCCAAACTATTATTCATTCATTCATTCATTTTCTTGTCGGCTTTGTCCTTTGCGGGGTCGCCACAGCGGAATGAACCGCCAACTTATCCAGCACAATTTTACGCAGCGGATGCCCTTCCAGCCGCTGCCCAAACTATTTTTTGACAATAAAACTATAGTCAGGATACTGCATTTTCTGGTAATATAAGAACAGTGTTACTTTATAATTGCTTTTATTTATGCATTACCTGATCATTGAATTATTTTTAGCTTTTATGTGCATTTGTCCCTCTGTGTTCTGTTGTTCAGTTCTGTCATAGGTTAGTGATTTATATATTGTATTTTATATGTATTATTATTGTATTGTATTGTTGTTTTTTCTACTATATTTTGTTGTTGTTTTGCCGTAGTTTTATAAAAGGCAAAAAGCACATGAATAAATGTTTTAAAATTTTTTATCTGTTATCATTAGTCACTGTACTGTGAACTAGCTTTTATTTGAACATTTCTAATAACTAACATTAAAAATACTCATTGTTAAATCATTTGTGCATGTTTTAAGTATCAATACACAGTAAGTTTTTTTTTTTACAAAGACCACTGGAAAATATTAATTTTACAAAGACCACTGAAAAATAATAATAATACAACATCCTGAAAATTCTGTTTAGGTCAGATGATTCACATAGTAATTCCCTTCAAGTAAGAAGACAGTCGGTTAAATATGTGCACTGTTATTTTACACTATACTTGATATAATATATTGACAATACAAGTTGTCTAAATAGCCTCCAGTGTCTATAGGAAACGCTTTTTTTCTGCACTGAAACGACCTTGCAAATAAATAAAATTCAAAAGGGACACCAGTCATTTTCTGAATGGTCTGGAGGAATAAATAGTCCATTCAAAGAGAGAGTGTCATTGTGGTTATCTACAAAAATTGAGGCCACTTCTTCTACAGCTAAGTCCATTTGTCTGTAGTCAATTCTGTCCACTTCTGAAAATGTAGGTTGTGGGGACAATGATAGTGAGGGCCACATCACTACATTTCCAGCACAGGCAGTTCCTGTTCAGTCTGAAAGGGGTTAAAAGGTTTAGACTTGCTTTGAGACAAAATGAACACACTGTCATCAGTTACTCACCTTCATGTCCTTCTAAAGCTGGGCGATTTGATGGCTTCAGGGCAACACAAAGAAAATGTTTTCATTCTATATGCTAGCGGTCAAGCTCTGTAAAGAAGAATGGAGAAAGAGTATGTATGACTTGTATGCACTATAATTGTTCCCAACCTATAGCCAGTGTTGGGTGGTAACATTACTGGACATAATTTGTTTCGTTTTTTAAGTTATTGTAATTAGAACACATTTCCCCGGTTTCACAAACAAGGTTTAAGGCTAGTCAAGATTTAATTGCATGTTTGAGCTGTCTCAACTCAAAATAACTTGCAGTGAGATGTCTTAAAATACGTCAGTGTCATTTTTTTTTGTCTCCAGGTGCACACTAGTAATGTATTTTTCTATGGCCATTTTGTAAATGTGGCTTAAATAGCCTAATTTATCGAAGGCCTAGTCCTGGCTTAATCTAAGCGCTCTTTGTGAAACTGGGCCATTATGTATTAAATTAGTCCGATTACTAATTATCTTTTTTCTTTATACTCATGAAGTATCATATTGTTGATCAATAGAATCAGTTTAAAAGTAATCCAAAAGTAGTAACATTATCATGCTGGTAGCAAATTGTATAATTTATACTCTTGGATTACTTTTGTTTATAACATGGATGGATGGAAGGATGGATGGATGGATTTAAGAACAACTGACTGATAGAACAATAGAATGCTGGAAGGATGGATGGAGGGATGGATTTAAGAACAACTGACTGATAGAACAATAGAATGCTGGATGGATGGATGGAGGGATGGATTTAAGAACAACTAACTGATAGAACAATAGAATGGTGGAAGGATAGATGGATGGGTGGATGGATGGATGGATGGATTTAAGAACATCTGACTGATAGAACAATAGAATGCTGGAGGGATGGATGGAGGGATGGATTTAAGAACAACTGACTGATAGAACAATAGAATGGTAGAATGATAGATGGATGGATGGATGGATGGATGGATGGATGGATGGATGGATGGATGGATGGATGGATGGATGGATGGATGGATTTAAGAACAACTGACTGGTAGAACAATAGAATGGTGGAAGGATAGATGGATGGGTGGATGGATGGATGGATGGATTTAAGAACATCTGACTGATAGAACAATAGAATGCTGGATGGATGGATGGAGGGATGGATTTAAGAACAACTGACTGATAGAACAATAGAATGGTAGAATGATAGATGGATGGATGGATGGATGGATGGATGGATGGATGGATGGATTTAAGAACAACTGACTGGTAGAACAATAGAATGGTGGAAGGATAGATGGATGGGTGGATGGATGGATGGATGGATTTAAGAACATCTGACTGATAGAAAAATAGAATGCTGGATGGATGGATGGAGGGATGGATTTAAGAACAACTGACTGATAGAACAATAGAATGGTAGAATGATAGATGGATGGATGGATGGATGGATGGATGGATGGATTTAAGAACAACTGACTGGTAGAACAATAGAATGGTGGAAGGATAGATGGATGGGAGGATGGATGGATGGTTGGATGGATGGATGGATGGATTTAAGAACAACTGACTGATAGAACAATAGAATGGTGGAATGATGGATGGATGGATGGATGGATGGGTGGATGGATGGATGGATTTAAGAACAACTGACTGATAGAACAAAAGAATGATAGAACGATTAGAACGATGGATGGTTGGATGGATTTAAGAACAACTGACTGATAGAACAATAGAATGGTAGAATGATAGATGGATGGATGGATGGATGGATGGATGGATGGATTTAAGAACAACTGACTGGTAGAACAATAGAATGGTGGAAGGATAGATGGATGGGTGGATGGATGGATGGATGGATTTAAGAACATCTGACTGATAGAAAAATAGAATGCTGGATGGATGGATGGAGGGATGGATTTAAGAACAACTGACTGATAGAACAATAGAATGGTAGAATGATAGATGGATGGATGGATGGATGGATGGATGGATTTAAGAACAACTGACTGGTAGAACAATAGAATGGTGGAAGGATAGATGGATGGGAGGATGGATGGATGGTTGGATGGATGGATGGATGGATTTAAGAACAACTGACTGATAGAACAATAGAATGGTGGAATGATGGATGGATGGATGGATGGATGGGTGGATGGATGGATGGATTTAAGAACAACTGACTGATAGAACAAAAGAATGATAGAACGATTAGAACGATGGATGGTTGGATGGATTTAAGAACAACTGACTGATAGAACAATAGAATGGTGGAATGATGGATGGATGGATGGATGGGTGGATGGATGAATGGATGGATGGATTTAAGAACAACTGACTGATAGAACAAAAGAATGATAGAACGATTAGAACAATGGATGGATGGATGGATGGATGCATTTAAGAACAACTGACTGATAGAACAATAGAATGGTGGAATGATGGATGGATGGATGGATGGATGGGTGGGTGGATGGATGGATGGATGGATTTAAGAACAACTGACTGATAGAACAAAAGAATGATAGAACGATTAGAACAATGGATGGATGGATGGATGGATGGATGGATAGATAATAACTGAATGATAGAATGATATAAAATGATAGATAGAATGATAGATAGAACAATAGATAGAATGGTAGATGGATTGATGGATTAAAGAACAACTGAATGATAGATCGGCAGATGGCTGGATGGAAACAGACTATTTCCAGCACTGTCCTAAGCTTTACTCCATAAACGGATAGTTCCACAGTTAGTGACTTTGAATAAAAGCTTTTCAACATGTATAAATGTAAACAGTTCTGCCTGACAGACTTAAGGCCATAAAAATGCAGCATCCAGTGATGTTATCAGTTTACTCATACATAAAACATCTGTAAAGAGCGATGGTCCATTTATGTGAGTGACACAAAATTATGAAAGGCATAACAGAAGATAGTGCGAGAGCGAAAGGGAGGAGGAAGAGACTGTAAAGAGCCGCTGTCTGAACGTTTAAGGGCAGAAGGGTGCCACTGGTTAAAGTCTGACACTTCAAAGCGGCGTTTGATGTAACGCAAGCCTAAAAGCAAACAACTGTCTGCCCGCTGCTGTGCTACATGTATCTCGCATGACCCTGTGGACATTTCAACTAATGCAGACACACACATTCGCCAGTTTACTTCACCCTTTATCACTCCAGCAAAGCTTTATATGATGGTGTCACATCTTCCTTCCCTTTCAGCGCTTTGGATTTGCTTTTTGACATGTGGAAAAACATGTTCCAACCTGACAAGCTTGTAATTTGTGACATTACATCTGCTGGTGATTTAATGAAATTCTTCAGCTGAAAAAAAAAGTCCCCATTTTCAGACAGCAGAATGGCTCACTTATCTCCATATAAGCAAACAAAGGGTAATAATGACCGCAGAAACAGAAGCAACAGTAAAACGATGCGCAATAAAAACATGTCTTCCAGCTAGGGTTTACATTTCGCAGCACAACATTTAGAAATATTAGATCATTAATGTGCAGAGAGAGAATTTAATTGCAGTGCTTATTAAAAATTACGAGGGAGAAGATTAATGCAGATCTCCTGAGTTTAAGTCTGGTCAAGTGGATGCTCAGTCCTGCTCTAAATAAAGCGTGGGTGTGTGTTACTGAGAGAGAGTGAGAGAGAGAATGGATCATCACAGTCAAACTGATTGATAACAGGGATGTGCATTTAGACTAGATCACTTAAAGCTGAAGTGTGTCGTTTCAGCACCATTAAAAACACCAAACAGAATTACTTTGCTCTCAAGAGTGAACTTAAACTTCAATCTTCAAATTCAGGTCAAAACGCCTCTTCAAAAGTTAATTCTCGATGAATAAATTCACATCTTTGTTGAATATCGTAGCTCGCTCTGAAACTTCAGACTTAACACATGAGGTAGGTTGTAGGTGATACAGTATTTAATGTTGAAATTATAACTTTACAAATGAATTGCTTTCTTATAATGTGAGGGGATTTATAGGAACAATGCACCCAAAACTCACAATTCCATTATCATTTATTCACCCTCCACTTGTCACAGATCCATTTGAGTTTTTTTTTTTTCTATTTTTTTCACAGAAGAAGATATTTAGGGTTGAAGTCCTGTAAAATTAAATTAAATTCAAGTTTATTTGTATAGCGCTTTTTACAATAATTATTGTTTCAAAGCAGCTTTACAAAAGGTGCATATAATTGCATTACAATCAAATTAAGTTAAAGCTACAATCATTCTTTCATTTTCTTTTAGGTTTAGTCCCTTTATTAATCTGGGGTCACCACAGTGGAATGAATCGCCAACTTATCCAGCATATTTTTTATGTAGCAGATGCCCTTCCAGCTGCAACTCATCACCCACATTCACTACGGACAATTTAGCTTACCCAATTCACCTATACCACACGTCTTTGGACTTGTGGGGGAAACCGGAGAACCCGGAAGCTACAATCAAATATAAGTTATTATATACATAGTTAACCTGCAATTTTATTGCATATAGGTGATGTGTATGAGTACATGTTTAATGATGTGTATTTGTGTATTAAGTGTATGTGTTGTCCTAGATGGTTGAGATAATCTCTTCATCTCTTTGTTCGAGTTGTGCTCGAAGTCCTCTACTCTGCCTGACTAAAGTCTTGTCGCCTATCCAAGTTTTAGGAACAACAAATTATAACTTGACTTCGAGTTGATCATTTAGTAGCTGAAGTGGCTTACATGAAAGGCAAAGGCCTCTAGATTACGCTTAATTTACCAAAATAAATATGATCAGGCCTTGATTTTTAGCTTAATTAGGACAGTAAGGTCTGACTTTGCTGAGACAAAAGTCTTGTCACTTAACAGAAATAATGTACAGTATAGAATATAAAATCATGGTGCAGTGGAAAAACAATTAATATTGTGTTTGACTCCCATGAGCTTAGACGACTGCATCCATACATCTCTGCAATGACTCAAATAACTTGTTATTAAAGTCATCTGGAATGGCAAAAAAAATCGTTCTTGCAGGACTCCCAGAGTTCATCAAGATTCTTTGGATTCATTTTCAATGCCTCCTCCTTCATCTTACCCCAGACATGCTCAATAATGTTCATGACTGGTGACTGGGCTGGCCAATCCTGGAGCACCTTGACCTTCTTTGCTTTTAGGAACTTTGAAGTGGAGCTGAAGTATGAGAAGGAGCCCTATCCTGCTGAATAATGCACCCTCTCCTGTGGTTTGTAATGTAATGGGCAGCCTCAGGCTGTTGTTGTAGTCATCCACTCTGCAGATCTCTTGCACAACCCATACTGAATGTAACCCCAAACCATGATTTTTCCTTCACCAAACTTGACTGATTTCTGTGAGAATCTTGGGTTCATGCGGGTTCCAATACTGCAGGTCTTCTCCAGTACTTGTGATTGGGATGCAGTTCAACAGATGATTTATCAGAAAAATCTACCTTCTGACACTTTTCCAAATGATCAACTAGAAGTCAAGTTATTATTTGTTGCTCTCACAACTGGGATCAACGACAAGACTTTTGACAAGTAGTGTATGGTTGACATCATCTCTTTGTACTGTGTGGGTTGTCCTTGAGGTCCTCGGTGGTTGGCATCATCTCTTCACAGGTCTTGGATCACATCAATAGCACTGCAGAATCTCTAGAGGCCTGGAGATGAGTATCCCCAGGTGGAAATAGAGAACAAATAAAACAATTAGCATAGCCGCTGTTCATAATGTATTTAAACAATAGATATTAAATATCAATGCAAAAATAAAGTGCTAAATAAAAACAGTAGTCATATAACCAAACATAGAAACAAACATACAAAGCATATAAGTATTTCTAACAAAATGTCTGGTGCATTAAGACGGAAGGAGTGTGTCCTACAGGTGGTTGTCAAGCTCACTCACCTGCATGGAGCACTCTCATGCATCGTGCCTTTTTGTGGTGCATTGTGCGTATGCTTTACGAAAAAGATAGGTCTTTAATGTCGTTTTAAACTAAGAGAATGTGTCTGAGCCTCAGACATTATCAGGAAGGCTATTCCAGATTTTAGGAGCCATAACTGAGAAGGCTCGACCTCCTTTAGTGGACTAACCATGCAATGTGTAAAATAATTGTCAGAGAAATTGGTGGTTCCTTGGTGGTTCATTCCTCTGTGGTTACCCCTGATAAAGCATTGACTAAGCCGAAGAATAGTGAGTGATTGGAACCACTTGAGAGTGAGTAAATAGTGAGTACATTTCTATTTGAAACCATCTGATAGTGAACCAATTGTTTGCTTACAACTTGGTTATACATTTCTTTTTAAAAAAGTAGATTTATGTAATGATGATGTACTGTATGTATCCTGAATAATTCTTGTGCAATGTTGTGTTATATAGATTACATGGAAATCGTCTATAGTATTAAGTTGAAAATGAATTTAGTAATAAAATGAAATATGAAAATGAAATAGTAATTGAATATTGACTATATAATCAGTAATTTTAAAAAGTGGGTGTTGGGATTAAATTGGTTTACACACTAAGGAAATAACTGAGCTGAAACATTTGTGTCTTTTACCAATAATTAATTTAAAATAAAATTAAATACAAAAAACACTTTCATGAGTGTGGATCACAATTACCTCATATTAAGCTTTCTAAAAGATCAAAGCACCAAAACAAGGGAGAAAGTAGCAGAAGAGCGTGGTGCAAACTGCTTTAATTAAAATTTTAACTCAGCAATTGGGTTTATAAACATTTTACCCAAATTAAGGTTGAAATTTCCCAACATTTTTTGATTACATGAAATTATATAAATAATTTTATTTCTTTCAAACACTTTGTGTCCTGATTAGGCATGGGCAGGTACAAGATTCTGACTGTATGATAACCTTGGATAAAAATATCACGGTTTCACGGTATCACAGTATTAAGGTTACTGCTCTAAAATATATTCTTTTTAAATGTCTGGGTAAAAACAAAAACTTTGAAGACAATATATAAGATTTATAATATTTTGGAGCAGTAAACATGTCAGGCTAAATAATTCAAATGAATCATTGACTTCTGCTGTCTTCATTTGTTTAAAAAACACGGATTTCTTTACAATTTAAAACGGCATCTTTGGATATTTTTTTGCTGGAGATACTGTTGTTCTAAAAACAAACCAAAAGAAATGTAAACAAAAATCATACACATACCTTAGTCCTTGACTTTTCCAAAACGCGGTATACCAGTTATCGTCCCATGTCTACTCCTGATCTGACCATTTTCTTCCTGTCTTTATTTTCCTCATCGCCTCTCCTCTGATATGCTCAGCGTGCTTTAAATTGATCAGACTGCAGCTCAAGCCGCTCTGAGCTAAAGATCAACAGGGTTCAGTAGGAAACACACGCACACGCAGGGTGGACAGAGGATCACATATGTCCCGCAGGGAAATGCCAACCTGATAAAGACATATGAGAATCATTAAAGACACAAAATAGAAGAGAGGGCCTCTATCAGGTCAGAGAGAATCAATGTTCTGCCAGTGGATATCGCAAACAAACTGCGCAGACCTGAAAGGAAATGTCATGTGGGCAAAATGTTGGTCAGAATGTCCTGCTATCCAGAATTAAGGGATTTCTTTAGTGAAGCAATCATGAATAAAAGATGATTTTGGAACACAAAATGAGTCATACAGTAAAGTGTCATCTTTGAAAATGATATTTAAACATTTTTTAAATGCTGAATAATTATTATATATTTTTTTGTTAGGATTAGACAATATTTGGACAAATATTTGAAAATCTGATATCTGAGGGTTCAAAAATGTATAAATACTAAGAAAATTTCCTTAATAGTTCAAATGAAGTGCTTAGCAATGTATATTACTAAGCAAAAATGTTTTTTTTTTTATTAAAGATTGATTTTTTTTATGCACACTTTATGTACACCTGTCCAACTGCTTGTTAATGCAAATTTCTAATCAGCCAATCACATGGCAGCAACTCCATGCATTTAAGCATGTAGACATGGTCAAGACGATCTGCTGCAGTTCAAATCGAGCATCAGAATGAGGAACAAAGGTGATTTAAGTGACTTTGAACGTGGCATGGTTGTTGGTGCCAGACAGGCTGGTCTGAGTATTTCAGAAACTGATGATCTACTGGGATTAACAGAGAACTTATGATCTAGGATTTACAGGGAATGGTCCAAAAAAAAAAAAAAGAGTATCTAAAATATCCAGTGAGCGGCAGTTCTGTGGGTACAAATGCCTTGTTGATGCCAGAGGTCAGAGGAAAATGGCCAGACTGGTTCCAGCTTATAGAAAAGCAACAGTAATTCAAATAACCACTCGTTACAACCGAGGTTTGCAGAAGAGCATCTCTGAACGCATAACACGTCCAACCTTGAGACGGATGGGCTACAGCAGCAGAAGACCACAGAAGACCACAATAGACAATAAATTTATCTATTGTCCAATTTTCGCACAAGCTCACCAAAATTGGAAAATAGAAGATTGGAAAATGGTTGCCTGGTCTGATGAGTCTTGATTTCTGCTGCGACATTTGGATGGTAGGGTCAGAATTTGTCATCAACAACATGAAAGCATGGATGCATCCTGCCTTGCATCAATGGTTCAGGCTGGTGGTGGTGGTGAAGTTATGGTGTGGGTGATATATTCTTGGCACACTTTGGGCACATTAGTACCAATTGAGCATCGTGTCGACGCCACAACCTACCTGAGTATTGTTGCTGGTGTTTGGGTAAAGGTGTTTTGGCTATATTTTGGGCTTTATTTTCATTTGAAATATCTAAGTTGTATAATTTATAAATGCGTACATATATATATTTTTTCGTTTTTGTTGCTATGCAATAGAATATCATGTGATCCGGAAGTGTACAAAAAAGAGCACCTGATTGTGATTAACACTGTCTGATGAAGAGCCGTGTGGATCGAAACGTTACATGCTTTGTGTCAGCCTTTTTAATTTAGTAAATTAGCATTTTTGGAGCTTTGGTGTTGCCGTCTTTGTTGAATATATAATTTGCACCTTTTGCGTTTTTTGGCTGAGCACCCAGTTAAGAGGGATGTGCGTGCTTTTTTACAGTTTTTCATATTTACAGTAGGAACCGTAAAAAATATATATTTCTTCATGGAACATCATCTTTACTAAATATTCTAATGATTTGTTTATAAAAGAAAAATCAATCATTTTGAGCCATACAATGTATTTTTGGTTATTGCCAAAATCATACTGGTCCAACATAAGACACAAATCATGAAATACAATGCAATAAAACTGAATCAGCTTGGGTAAATTGCTCATTATATACAGCTTCCTGAAATAATTCATATTTAAAAGGTTATTAATAAGCTCACTCAATTTGTACATGTGCTCTGTATAAATCTGTTTCAAAGAATCATGTTCATGTTCATGTTTCTGCCAATATGAAAGTTGTCACAATTTTCTCAACATGGTGATTTTTTCATATCAGGTTAAACTTCCAAAATGCAGAGCTTTTGTTTCTCTCCTTTTTTCTCTATTCCTCCTGAGGTCCTGATAATCACTACAATTAGAGCAGAGTTAATTAAGGTCTTCAGCTCCGTCTCCTGTTCGCGCTTAACAATATAGATGCAGTCAGCAGCAGCGAGAGAAAGTGATAACCCTACAGCCAAACAAGAGTCATTAACCTACAGGCCAAGACTTAAAGAAAGGAATCTGTAAAATATGTTTTTCAGCATGAAAAAGATGTCTAATGAGATTCACTTATGTAAGCTCTCATTTACTTCATGTTTCCCTAAAAAAGGTTTTCAATCGGCTGAAGCGTTTATAACCCGTAGACAAGCAACCTATTTAACACAGAAACAATGTTCATTAAAATCCAATCACTGTACAGTATATCCTCACATACACTGTAAAAATGCCACGTTCCACACAATTCCTTCATGTTGTCCCGGTACAAATAGATTAAGTCAGCTTAATGGGTATTTTAATTTACAAATTTAAGTAAAATGAACATAAAACAATTAAGTTCTCCCAAAAACATGATAATTTTATACTTTCAACTCATTTTAAATAAGTAGTTTTGACAAGCAGCAAAAGTCATTTTTGAGTGTACACTGTAAACAAAATCCTGGTTGCCTTAAATTTTTAAGCTGAATCAAATTAACCTTATGAGTCTATAAGTGGAGTTTAGTTATAAACTAATTTTGAGAGGATCACGTGCTTATGATTGCTAGCGGCTGGACCCGCATTATCCTATTCACAATGCACCAATCAGACGATTCCTAAGCTACTATAAATACCCTGGGTTACGTATCACCGCTATCTTTGCTTTGAAGAATCCCTCCTTCCACCCCTACTCCTCCTCCTTCCTAGATGGGTGACACGGTGGCCCAGTGCTTAGCACTGTTGCCTCACACAAGAACGTCTCTGGTTCCAGGCTTTACCAAACCAGCAGACATTTCTGTGTGGAGTTTGCACGTTCTCCCGTGCTCACGTGGACTAATCCAAATCAACACCATAGACTTGCCCCTACCTAGTACTTATCTCTTTAAAGAGAAACTACTATCTGCCCTTCAGCCACTACTCTCGCTCTCAAAACAGCAACCCGTGCTCTGGAACGTAAATGGAAAAAAACTAATTTAGAGGTTTTTAGAATTGCGTACAAAGACAGTATGTCCAGCTATAGGAGGGCTCAGGGCTGCCAGGGCCGAGCTCCTCCGCAAACTGATAGAAAATAATCATAACAATCCTAGATTTTTTTTTAGCACCATTACTAAATTAACAAATAATCGTTTATCTTTGGAACAAAATGTCCCACCGCGAACTAGTAGTGATGACTTCATGAATTTTTTCAGTGATAAAATAGAACGCTTTAGACAGAAAATAGAAGATGTTAAACTTTCTGCTCTGCCTTATACTCCAGATCCAGTAAACATTCCACTGAATCAAAATAACCTACAATGCTTCAAAATCATAGAACAGGAAGAGCTAGATAAAGTTATAAATGGTTCTAAATCAGCTACATGTATGTTAGACCCAATTCCAACAAAATTACTGAAAGAATTGCTACCTGTTATAGGAGAACCTCTCCTTAACGTTATCAACTCTTCTTTATCCTTAGGCCATGTTCCAAATCCTTACAAGCTAGCTGTTCTACAAAATGCAGCTGCCAGAGTTCTTACCAGGTCTAGAAAATATGATCATATCACCCCAATTTTATCCTCCTTACACTGGCTGCCTCTTAAGCTTCGTATTGATTATAAAATATTGCTCCTTACATATAAAGCCTTAAATAATCTACATGTAGCTCCTGTTTATCTAACCAACCTCCTGTCTCGCTACAATCCAACCCGCTCTTTAAGATCGCAAAACTCAGGGCTCCTGGTAATACTTAGAATAGCAAAGTCTAGTAAAAGAGGTCGAGCCTTCTCATTTATGGACCCTAAACTCTGGAATAGCCTTCCTGATAATGTCCGAGGCTCTGAGACACTCTCACAGTTCAAAACAAGATAAAAACCTATCTTTTTAGCAAAGCATACACTCAGTGCATCCCTTAGCGTTATGAGGCATGATGTGCCCCGCGCAGGTTTTTTTTTTTTCTTGCATCTCAGATATATATACTATGAACAGCAGCTACGCTAATTATTCTCTTTATTCTCTATTTCCACCTGGGGATACTCATCCCGAGGTCCTCAGACTATGCACTGATGCGATCCAAGACCAGCGATGAGATGATCCCAAGGTATTCATAATCCTGGACTGCTGTGGTGGTCATGGTGTAGAGTGGAGAGCATGAGACTGATTCCTGTGATGCTCCAAGGACAGACGAGTCTTCGCTGAGGTCCAGCATTCTCCAGCTTCTGGTGCCTAGACTGCAGCTCTGCACAAGACGTTTGGCCATAGGAGAAATGGTCGTGCCCAACTGAGCCTGGTTTAATTCTTCACTTTCGCCAATTGGTGAAGTTTTTTTCCTCGCCGCTGTCGCCACTGGCTTGCATGGTTCGGGATCTGTAGAGCTGCGCATCGATGGAATTGCTCTTCAGTGTTTGGACTCTCAGTAGTGATTATTAACCCACACTGAACTGAGCTAAACTGAACTTTAACTCTGAAAATGGAACTGACACTGTTTCAAACTGTTTCACACAGAAACGCCAACTGACCCAGCCGAGGCTCGAACCAGCGACCTTCTTGCTGTGAGGTGAACGTGCTACCCACTGCGCCTCCGCATTGCCGCATGTTAAATAAAGAATCAGAAATATTTTAATGGCATACTTAAAAAAACAAAAGACGATTTAGTATTTAAAAATGTTTTATTTAGAATTGTTTTAATTAAATTGGTCTCACACTTCATATTTTCATATTTATATGTATTAATATAGTATATATATTAATTCCAGTACTTTTACCATAAACCAACATACAGTATCAACCATTTGGTATTTGGTAGACGCTGATACAGTATTTTAGTAATTATTGGATGTTTTAAAAAAAACAATGATTTGAGTGTGTTAACTAGCGACATTAGGAGTTAAGAAATGCAATCCAAACATTTTTTTTCTTGGTGGGCTAGTTAAAGGGTTAATAAGTTACAATGACCTAAAAACATACGCTGTCACTACTAATCGATCATATAATTTTCACAGTATACACTGTAAAAAATAACGGGTTCCACACAATTCCTTCATGTTCTCCCAACACAAATTGGTTACATTAACTTAATCGTTTTAAAAATTTAAGTGGACTGAACATAAAACAATTAAGTTCTCCCAAACAAACATGATAATTGTGTTGTTTCAACTCATTTTAAATAAGTAATTTGAACAAGCAGCAAAAGTAATTTTTGAGTGTAGCTATTATAAAAATACAAAGAAAAAGCACAAAGGCTGGACATGTACAGTATTTAAGTAATTATGTCCTGTTAAAACCACTAATTTTTGCAAATTATAGTATTTTTAATTCTGGTTCTTGATGCTCATTGGTCAATAAGCAGGTTTTATTTATACTTGTGTACCACTATACAAGTAATTGTGGTTAATAAGGACCCCGCAATTGCGTTATGTATTTTACACTGTAAATATAACTGCTTTAAACTGCTTATAATATGGCCTTACCCCTAAATCAATCCAAACACCCTATTAAGTATGATTTTTAAGCATTTAAAATTATAAGGACACAGGGCATGTCCTTGTAAACCAGCTTAATAAAATAACACCTAGTCATATATCATCCATATAATTTTACAAATGTGTGTCCTTGTATACTACATAAACAAGTACACACACACACACACACACACACACATACACACACACACACACACACACACAAACACACAAACACACACACACACACACACACACACACACACACACACACACACATACAAAAGATGTTTACAGCTGAACGTGTGTTCTTTTAAATGAAGTGTGGGGTTGTTGATTATTTACAGTTAAGATTTTCATTCATTCATTTTCTTTTCGTCTAAGTCCCTTTATTAATCTGGGGTTGCCACAGCGGAATGAACCGCCAACTTATCCAGCACATGTTTTATGCAACGGATGCCTTTCCAGCTGCAACCCATCTCTGGGAAACATCCATACACACTCATTCACACTCATACACTACGGACAATTTAGCCTACCCAATTCACCTGACCCGCATGTCTTTGGACTGTGGGGGAAACCGGAGCACCCGGAGAAAACCCACGCGAACACGGGGAGAACATGCAAACTCCACACAGAAATGCCAACTGACCCAGCAACCTTCTTGCTGTGAGGCGGAAGCACTACCTACTGCGCCACCGCGTCGCCTGTTAAGATTTTCAGTGCATTTCAATTTTAGTCTGTTCTTCACACACACACACACACACACACACACAAAATTAATCTCATCTCAGAAATAGAAACAGAGACAGATGATGATCTTTTACAGTTGTAAACAAACAGTCTGTTGTGACAAGCTCAGGAGAGTTTGCTGAACGTCTAGATTAAAGGTTATAATGTTCAGTAGCTTGTGCAGTCAGATTGTGATGCTTTACCTTAGTGTAACGTCAGGAGTCACAGGTAATCATTTCAGAGTGTTTTCCTCCTAAAGAAAAAAAAAACAATAAAATAAATACGTACACAATAAAATAACCAAATAGGTTGTTTTTTTCAAGCAGTTTATTACGACCCATAGATAGGTTGTAAAGTTTAGTGCCCTCTAGCTGGTGTAAAAACAATTGCAATGCTGTGTTGTGTGTGTAGTTATAAAATGATGTACTGTGTGTATCTGGTGTTACCAATCAAACTGCAGGATCATTGAAGCTCAGTGTGTGGATTTATTTAGATGTTCCTTTACCCACTGTTTTTCCTAATTCCGCTTTCTAAATTTACATTTATGTGTAAGTAAAGACTTTGGAGCCTGATTAAGAGTCTTGTCAAGGTCTTTTCACACATTTTACTAGTGTGTGTTCTCTAAGATCAAACCCAGAGATTTTGTGCTACTAATGCAATACTTTACCAGTCAAGTTACACAAATTCCACATTTTTAGATGAACAGTTCAGAGCATTGTGTTTATACTCACGGTATAGGGGCACTATTTTGGGACATGTGGAGCTCTGCATCAATGGGTTTGCTCTTTAGTGTTTGGACTTTCAGCAGTGAAATCTAAACCACACTGAACTGAAATAAACTAAACTTCAACTCTGAAAACTGGACTGACACAGTTTCAATTTACTAGAACTTCTATGTTAAGCTGTTTTGACACAATCTACATTGTAAAACTGCTATAGAAATAAAGATGAATTGAATTGACTAGTAAATGTTCCTATAGATTATATACAAATACAGTTGCTTTATTTTTGGGTGAACTATCCTTTAAAAAAATCTCATTGTACCAAAGACACTCATGAAAATGTGATTTGAAACCATCTGTTTGCAACTTTTACAAACTTGCAGGGTCAGGCATTTCATATGCTTCAATGACTCCAATGAGCTGATTTTTCAGTTGTCTGAGATGGCAACATTAAATAAGTTAGATCAACACATTATTTGTTGTTTGATAATCCAGTCAAGCCAAAGGATAATTATATCAATTAGTGTTACCAGTGTTGTCCAGCATTTTAGAAAATGATACATAAAATGCAGAAGCATTCTGATAATGTGACTTCTATATTAGTTTCAAGTTTAGACATACTGGATATGGTTCAAATGCTCAAATATATTCATGTCCTGTGTGTACTAAATGAGGTAATAGAGCAACTTTAAAACAAGACGTTTGTTTCTGTGAAAAAATGTTGCAATGCAATTTTATCAAAGATGAAAAGTTTTGAGAAAAAAAGAGATATTTTTGTTAATGTTGGATCTTGACAAGCATGGACAGTCCACAAAACACCCAATTTTGTGCACCAAAATCAACATGAGGTCATTTAAATGGAAAAATATTAGGTGTGAACGGTATTTATTTCCCCTTAGCCTCATTTTGTCTCTTCTCTTTGTCTCTCTTCTCTCTCCCCTCTTATCCTATCTGACAAGAAGGGAGCAGACATACGCATGGCCTAGTATGGATAGTATGACAGGTTCATATTTCTCCGGTGTTTGGCTTGGCAGGCAGCTGGTGAATCTGGCAGGGGAAGACAGTGGGGTGCTTGAGAGTGGGTCTCCTGACTCCTGGGTGGATGATACCTGCCTCTGCTTCTCTAACTGCTGAGAACAGACAGCTCCTTAATGCTGCCAGTGATATCTGCTGACACCACCTCTATAGACCTTTACCTGTGAACCTCAAGGTACAAGTAACGCATGCAAACCTGTGACAAATAGCTAAAGAGTTCTGTCACAGAAGAGCTCAATCCTAATATAGATGCTGTACTTCAGAAAGTTTAACGTTCAACTTTCGGCCAAACTTTATATTGGGGCCTCAATATACAGTATACAGTATATATAAAGTTTCATTGTAAGACACAATGTACTTATTGTGTTCACAAAACAATTCTGTTACTAATTAGGTGTTACTAAAATGTTTTGTTTAGGGATGGGTGGGTTGAAGAGTGTGTTAAACATATTCCGTACATGACAGTTAGAATCATATCCTGAAGGTTTGCACTGGTGCTGTGATCCAGATGGGAGTAAGAGGTGGGCTTTTAGCATCCCTGCTGGCATGCAGACTTAGGTCTTGCTGAAAAAGCACATCTGAATATATATCAAAGTGGTACAAGTAGTACCAGAGGGTTTGCGTTGGTGCCGTGACCCGGGTGGAAGTGAGGTTCAGTAGTTGAGTATAAGTAGTAAAACTGGCCTGAATAGGTGCCCTAGAGCAGGGGTTTTCAAACTTTTAGGACACACGCCCCCCAAGTTTGTCCAATTTCACTTGCTTTTGATGTACACATACAGAAAATGCAGCTACGCAAATCCAAGTTCGCAGAACCCTGACAGTGTGGTTGAGTCGAACATTGAGTACGTTTGCATGGGCAACAATACTTTAATATGATTTTAATACAATTAAGACAATACTCTGATTAAGAGTCACCATGTAAACAGCGATTTTTGATGACCTTAATCCGACTAAAGTCATAACTGAACTAAACTACGTGGAGTATGCATATATTTTTGGCATTTTTGAAGTAAACACCAAAATCGGACTATTACCGTCATGTAGGACTTTTTGCTGCATTTTGCGACAAGATGCACACACAAGGCTGTCAGTAAAGGACCGCACACACACACACATCACGAACAGTGTTGCCAGATTGGGCGGTTTTGAATTTGCATTCCGGCGCGTTTTGGGTAGCTTTTGGGCTGGAATCAGTCATCTGGCACACTGATCACGAAATGTGAAAGTTTTTTTCTTCATATTTGGCGTGCGCTATCAAATCTCATTAAAACATCTTCCACCATTCCTTAAATATTGGCGTCTAATACCCCAGTTTGTCATGGAGGCATGAATGAAATATTATCACTCATATATAATATGAGTGAAAGTGCCGAAGTGCAGTTAAAGTCGAAAAATTAAAGATGAAACACCCGAAATGACATGAGACTGAAGGAAACGTGTATAGCCTGGTGACGCAACATTCAAAAAGCACTTCACGTAACACCTTAATTATATTATTGTCTTATTCAGATTAAGGCAAATAACTACTGATGTTAATGTAAAGGTAGACTGTATGTCTTCATGTCGTATGTCTTCAAAGTAAGTGAAAGATCCAGAAGGGCATCCTGCTGATTTGATTCAGAAGGGCACTTTTTTGTCAGACGCTCACCGGATTGACTTTCATTCACCGTCATTCATATATTTTACTGGAACGCATAAACTCTACAGGTGCCCGATAGTTAGCTGTGGAACTAACGTTAATCCGATTCACTCTAGTGAACGCATAAAAATTGTCATCATAATTTACTCGCATGCACACCTCAAATTCTTGCCCCCCCCTTAATAGGTGCTGGCGCCCCCCTGATGGGAGCGCCCCACAGTTTGTGAACCCCTGCCCTAGAGACTATAGAGTTGGTACCCTTTAGTGTCCTTGCTGATGCACCCAGTACTAGTACAAACAAAGGACATACATTGGTGCTTTGGCCCAGATGGGACTGAGCTTTAAATATGCAAATGTATTGGAGGCCAGCTAGTAAGATCTGCTTACTGGCTCACTTTGCTGGTCTCATGAGGTGCAAAATGAGCAAAATTAGAGGGTGCAGTCTTAAAGCTTCTGGTTGGCGCTCATATTTCCCATACTGGTTGTATCCCTACTTAGAGCAGTGCAAGTAGATGTGGAATGTTAAAATGGTGCTGTGACCCAGAATGAAGTGAGGTTAAGAGGGCTAAGTGTAAAGAAGACCAACTTGTATGAGCTGTGAAACCTCACTACTTTATCTCAGGAGGTGGATTAGGGGGAATGGGTGGAATAGGTGACATTAGGGGTTGCAATCTTTAGTATCATTGTACCTATTTACTGCAGAGTATTGAAATACTACTTAGAGGAGTGCAACTAAAATCAGAAGGGTCAGACATCCATTGAGTTACCAACCAAAAGTTGGAATGTTAGAAGTTACTTTTACTTTGATGCCCATCAGAATATGGGAATAATAGTTCTCCCTTTACATTGAAACTTGCAAAATGTGACGTATTCACATATGCACTAGATATATGCACAGATGCTTACACCTATGATATTGGGGCATTTTGGATGATTGTAAAGAGTGGTGTTGCTAGGAAGGCTGTCATTTATTTATACAGATCAAGTCTTTCAATTTAAATCTATAATGTTTTTACACCTACAAATTGTTAGACTGTTTGCTTAGAGACACAATATTACACCTCTTCTAAATACACCACATGATTTGAGGTATCATTCATGTGCGTGCAGGTGTGACGCTCAAATCCCTTAACCCAAAGTATGAGCAATAATAATAGAGATGATTGCCTTAGCAAGCGCCACAAACTAATAATCATCATTCCCATCACAGCTCAGTCTTCTCAAGCGTGTAATACCAGTTTTCTTTCAGCCAGATTATTATTCAAACGTTGCTCTACACCTAAATTTAATTAATACAGATTGACCAAAAGAGAGAAAGAAATACCTCAGTCAGTATAACAAGCCTCAGTTCTCAGAAAATTGTAAGGAAATGTGTCGCGGTACGGTAGGTTTGAGTCTCGCCACTTTACAGTGTGACTTTCATTTCCTTCTCAATGTCCCTCCTGTGGTTTAATTCAACAGGGAGTGTCTGCAATTCCAGACTGACCATTAGTGCTAGATTTAAAGGGTCTGTATGGCATTAGTATTCATAACTGAAATCCCATTTTCAGCCCTTACCCATGTTTAATCAAGTTACTCAAAGGAAATCTTCAGGTTTTAAAATCGATTTTTAAGTCCCCTTTTCTAACTTTGTATGATATTTGTGGCTTATGCTGTTTTTTTTTTTCACCTTTAAAAGCTTCCTTTTGAGACGCATTAAGATGTTTGGTATAGGTCACATTCCTGGCAGATTTTGATTGATTCCGGTGGATAATTACTCTCAGAAGTAAAGACGCCCTGTGTGGCATTTCTATCTCCATTATGCAAGAAAACACAAGACCCACACACACTAAAAATCATAGCTTGAGTCATACAATAAGCACGTAAAAGTGCCTCACGCAGAGCTCTCCAGGGTGCTGAAATCAGGATGAAGGCTGAAATGTCAATGGTAGCAATTGGAGCGCAGAGCAGCTGAGCTGTCCGTGGTTCTGAATTGAACAGGAGGCTCTGTTGCACTGTGCAGATTGGTGATGGAGCTGTCCTTGGTGCTGATGAGAACGCTGATGTGACACAGCATGACACCGCCTTTAATTTGCTCCAGGTGTGGTTGGAAACTAACATTTGCACTTACAAGGTACATGCCTTAACATGGTACAGCAGTAAATATTCTGTATATCTATACATCAACAAACTACTGTATTTCACCCAAATAGGCTTCAAGTAAAATTAAAGGGTACTACAGTACTTGAAATCCTTTCATTGTCAGATCTGGTGCAAGGAACAGACTTCAGAAATTTATTGAAGAAAAGTACTAGAAAAATAGATAGAACCTACGATAGACAGAAAGACAGATCAAATGAACGAATGAACCAACAAGCGATAGATAGATAGAGATAGACAGACAGACAGACAGACAGACAGACAGACAGACAGACAGACAGACAGACAGACAGACCTTCCTGCAAATGCACTGTTGAATGTGTGAGTACTGTAAAGCAGCCTTCAGTCCATGCATTACAACAGCACATGTAAGATTGTCTTCAAATTTAGTCTAAAAGCTGGCATATCCAGACACGGTTTGTTTGCATCTAGTTAGAGTAAACACAGACCTCTGCACTTCTCTGTTTATCAGCTCTCAATGCCTTTCTGCTCATAGTTTTTATTGTGAAAATGGAGACTACAGAGCTTCTGTCTATCAGAGCTTATATAATTATGTACATTCCAACCTTGAGGCTATAGTTATTTCTCTCTCTCTGTCTCTCTGTCTCTCTCTCTCTCTCTCTCTCTCTCTCTCTCTTCCTTGCACACTCTCATATACACAAAGGAATCTGATAAACAACTCCTATTCTGCCTTTTTTTTTTTGAGGACTGACCTCATCAAGCAACACTTTGGCTCTGTTTTGTAAGTCTTGAGTGCATACTCTGTGGGTGGATGCAAAGTGCTGACAAACATTCCTCTGATTGACTGAATCATTAAAAACTGTGTGCGAGTGCTGCCTGCCTCTTTGGGTAGAAATAATGAACTCTGCATTCAGCTTGTCTTCCTTTTTAAAGCGACAGACAGTTCATCCAAAAATGTAGATAGATACTGTCATTGACTACTCGCCCTCATGTCATTCTAAATTCATATTTCTTCTTATTGTTTGCTGTTTTGCTTTATAAACTCAAGGTGTGGAAAGTAGCGGATCAGTTGTGTGGATTACTTTTATGTGCTTTCTGCCTACTTTTTAATAGCTTGAGTGCACATGTTCTAGTTCATTTTAAGTGCAAAATGTCTGTTTTTGTTTTTAACAGAATGATAAGAGGCTGAGTAAATGACAGAATGTTCATTTCTGTGTTTTTTTTCCTCCATTACAGATTAGGATCTGGCTTTCGTTAATGGTAAAAATGGCAAACAACTTTTCAACAGTAAGTGTTCTTCAGATGCATTTACTTTGGAACAAGATGAGGTCAGTTTAGTGTCTGGTAAAATGGTACCATGGAAGCTGCTGTATCTGGTTTGATTCGTTTGGTTGTTTGACAGCTCATCTTAAATGAATCAGTCGAATCATCATAAGTGAACCTGGCAGAAAATGGCAGTCGTTTGATTCAATGCATCAATATATTAATATTTGTTAAGAACCAAGTTATCACCACTTCACAAAAACCTTGTCCAAAACAATGACCACTTTTGCTACTTTTCAGTAAAGTCTGTCTGTTTAGTAACACTGCTTCTGAAATCAAATACTTCCATAATATAGTCAGGTCCATAAATATTAGAACATCGACACAATTCTAGCATTTTTGGCTCTATACGCCAACACAATGTATTTAAAATGAAACATACAATATGTGATTTAACTGCAGACTGTTAGCTTTCATTTGAAGGTATTTTGGACGGCGCTTCACAGAGCAGATGGACAATGACCCAGAGCATACTGCAAAGGCAACCAAAGAGTTTTTGAAGGGAAAGAAGTGGAATGGTATGCAATGGACAAGTCAATCCCCTAACCTGAATCCGATTGAGCATGCATTTCACTTGCTGATGACAAAATCGAAGGGAAAATGCCCCAAGAACAAGCAGGAACTAAAGACAGTTGCAGTACAAGCCTGGCAGAGCATCACCAGGGATGAAACCCAGCGTCTGGTGATTTCTATGCATTCCAGACTTCAGGCTGTAATTGACTGCAAAGGATTTGCAACCAAGATTAAAAAAGTGAAAGTTTGATTTATTATTATTATTCTGTCCTAATATTTTTGGGGCGACGCAGTGGCACAGTGGGTAGCGCTGTTGCCTCAAAGCAAGAAGGTTCGAGCCTCGGCTGGGTCAGTTGGCGTTTCTGTGTGGAGTTTGCATGTTCTCCCGGTGTTCGCGTGGGTTTCCTCTGGGTGTTCCGGTTTCCCCCACAAGTCCAAAGACATGCAGTACAGGTGAATTTGGTAAGCTAAAATTGTCCGTAGTGTATGAGTGTGAATGAGTGTGTATGGACGTTTCCCAGTGATGGGTTGCAGCTGGAAGGGCATCCACTGCGTAAAACATATGCTGTATAAGTTGGCGGTTCATTCCGCTGTGGCGACCCTGGATTAATAAAGGGACTAAGCCGAAAATAAATTTAATGAATGAATATTTTTGGTCCCTTAACTAGTGGGAGGCACATATGCAAACTGCTGTAATTCCTACACCTACAAATTAACCCTCACAGTCTGCAGTTAAAGCACATCTTATTTGTTTAATTCCAAATCCATTGTGTTTGTGTATAGAGCCAAAAATGTTTGAATTGTGTCGATGTCCCAATATGCCTGACTCTATAGTATGTTAAAAACAGTATGCAAGCAGAGTACTATGTATGAATTCATAAAATTTGAAAAACAGTATGCAAGCAGCATCTGGATGAGCTACTACTTCTGGCAAGATTCTGAAGTGCACATCCGATGAATTTTATGCTATCAATGATACCATGCAAGAGAATTTATGAAAGAGAGTGAAGTGATGCAACCGACTCAGGTAGGTCATGTGATAATGACAAATAGTGCATGTAGTACATCTGAGTTCCATTCATACTACTCACATTCATACTATATAGAACATACTTTTCTACTGGTTGTGTAGTAAATTCAAATTCAAATGTAGTATCTACTGAATAGTAAGCTATTTCGGATGCAGACTCTGTGTTGGGAGATTGAATCAATTAAGTCATTGGAAGTGGGTGAAGCTAAAGATGTCTATGTCTATTGATTTGCCCACTGTGAGTGTTCTGATTGGTTGAATTTTCTGCACAGCATCATGGGTAATGTATTCTGCAAGAATTCCAAAAAATAAACAAAAAATGTAAAAAAAAAAATAAATAAAATAAATAAATAAATAAAAATTATATATATATATATATATATATATATATATATATATATATATATATATATATATATATATATATATATATAAAACCCCCACTTTGGGAACCATTGTTCTATAATCATTTGTGTTCTGAATATGTTTAAGATGTTTTAGTGAATTATTTAAGTAATCCTTTAAATAAAACAATTAATTATTACTATAATTATATGCGTAATAATTGTAGTTAATCAGAATACTCCACAATAACCTACATACAGCAGAGTTCATTGTCACTGTTGAGCTTGACCAGTTTTTGTTTACAGTTTTTTATTTAAAGCTGAAATGAATCCTCTAATTAGTGAACAATGAGTCTAATTCCTGACATTTAGTTTGTTTTATATGTGAATAGAACACACAGTTTTCACATGTTCTGCTCACCATGGATTTTCAAGGTTATTAATGAAAGAAGTGATATGTGTGAGTTAATTAGATAAAAGACATGGGCAAGATATTTCTTGCACATAATGATATTTAAATTTATGCACAAAATATGGCATATGATATCATGTTATGAAGTGCAAGCCCAGATTTACACAGTACGTATTTTGCTTTATACAGTGGATTAAAAAACTGTGTTGTGAATATTTCTACAGCGTCGTCATAGTAACAGGTGAAAGGCATTTCAAGGCCTGTCAAACACAATGATTTAAAACTTTTGCTCAGTATTGATGTACTTTCTTTTACTGCCATCATGTGTAACAACATTGCATTATGAATTTAAACGATTTTATTGATTCTTCGCAAGCAGTTTACACATTTAGTGGAACTTGGATGAAAATAGTTTCAAAAAAAGAGTTGCATATGCGTGAACATTAAGCATGTGTGTGTTTGGCAGTGCAGTGTGGGAGTAGTTTATTCTTTCTGCCTGACCTGCTTTTAAAGGAGAGAAAAAGAGAGAGAGAGAGGGAGAGAGTGAGAATGAGAAGGTGATTTATCAGCATATGGAAGCCATTCTTTACATATTAAACATTACAAGCAAATCCTGACAGGTACGCACAGACCGTAGGATTGTTTCACAGCAAATATTTGTGTAGTTGTAAGCTCGCACCTGGATATTTCTGTCAAATGAAGTCACAGACGCTGCAGGAACACCGCATAGCTATGTACACAAGACGACCCAGGGCAATCCAGACAGTACCAATAAATCCAGTCACGTTGCTGCAATACAAAACATTCCACTCTGCTTTTTGAAGTAAATGAACATAATTAGTGTTACATTGGCAGGTACTTACTATGATACTATGATTGTAGTTGCCTTTTCCCTTGCAGGTACTCGAAGACAAGAGGCTGACACATGGATGTAGAATACCCACACTTTTTCATTGGACAGTTGTGTTCACAATATGTTTTCTTGGAGAAACGAAGAGAAATGTAAAATGATTTCAAATTCATGTAGTTCATGCATTCAAACTACTTAAAATGAGCTGAAACAACACAATTCCTGAAGTTTTTGGCGGGACAACTTAATTGTTTTATGTTCAATCCACTTAAATATGTAAAAACTAATAAGTTAACTTAATTTCTTTATGTTGCCCCAACATAAGTCGATTGTGTGGAACCCAGCATTTTTACAGCGAACATGACATTCATGTTTCCATGTTAATCAATTATCATATGGGTTTGTTCAAATCATCAAAAAAAAAAAACTCTTCACTCCCTTACGAACTAGTCAAGCAGCACATTTTGGCATGTATAATCCGAATTGTGTTGTACAATGATGAGCAACACTTACTATTGTTCTTGTTGAATAATTTATAAAATTTTGAAGGAAACTAAGCTAACTGGACAAATGTGCAGTCTAATTGTGAGCGTGTGTATGTTTGTGTTTGTGTGAGCTGGTTTTGGTGGTTTATAAGGGTCTATATTTGTATATTTATATATTACAACGTAGAGATGGGTTTATGAGGAAATAGACTGTGTCCTTGTAATTCAAAACACTTAAAAATCATACTTAACTAGGTCTTTTGACATCCAAAATTTGCCACAAATATATTGTGAAGGTTGTATTTAAGGGTAGGGTTAGAATAAGGCAATATAATGAGCGGTTTTACAGTATAAAATGCATTATGCCTATAGAGAGTCCTCATAAATCAGTGTTTCTCAACCATGTTCCTGGAGGACCACCAACACTGCATGTTTTGGATATCTACTTTGTCTGTCACACCCATTACAGGTCTTACAGTCTCTGCTGATAAGCTGATGATCTGAATCAGGTGTGTTTGGTTGAGGAGACATGAAAAATGTGCAGAGCTGGTGGTCCTCCAGGAACGGGCTTGAGAAACACTGGCTATGTTTCCATCCACCTATTTTATGCGCATTTTGGATATGCACATAAAAAAGTGTTGATGGATACAGCAAGATGTGCATCAATTTTGAAAATGCGCATAAAAAACATGCGCATAACTGAGTAAGATAAACTTTTCATCTGATGAGAAAACATGCGGATAAACTAAGATGTAAACCCTTTTACCGAACAAATTCTAGTATGCGCATGAAAAAAAAGTCATGTGATTTTGATTTTATTATAAGAGATCATGTGATGGTAAAAATGTGTGTGAATGGACAAACCAGCAGGCTGAGCAAATTTTAAAACATCTGAAATACCTCCAGAACTGTCAAGAGTGTCTGTGCTCCACGTCTGACGCCTTTAAACGCCATCACGTGTACATTGCATGTTGGCATTGTCTTCTAAGCTCAAGTCATTTATTAAATAAAAAAAAGATTCACGCAGCTTCACCTACCTCAATAAGTTCCATTTTTACTCTTGATATTTGGCGCCAGTTAATCAATAAGTGATGATTTTGTTCTCTTTGACTCACTGGATGGAAACGCTGCTTTATTTGCATGTCTTTTATGCAATATTTTATATTTTATATATAGTTTTGCACATAAATTTAATTCACATCTTTAGATGGAAACATAGCTGCTGTTATAAATGACCTAAACCAACGTGTCTGTGTATGTGTGTGTTTGTGTTTACTGGTTGCGGTGGTTTACAGAAATGGAAGGACATGACAGAAATTTGTATAATGACATGGATATGAGGTATTACAATGGCCCAATCCCAATTCTACCCCTTAGCCCTTCCCTTTACCTCTACCCCTCGTTTTGCGCGTTCCCATGAAGGGGTAGTGGTGTCCCAATTCTCTTTAGCTTAAAGGCGTAGGGCTAAGGGGAAGGGGTGAATATCCCTTTGAACGAAGATTTTTCAGGACCACACTCTAAACCAAGGGGTAAGAAAATTTCTCAGAATACACCAGCCACAACGGCAGATAGTTACACCCGGAGGTAAGGAGATCCACAAATTAGTATATTTTGTCATTATTACTAATTTTAACGACAAACAAACACGTTTTAATATATTCACAACCGTGTTCGTGTTTTACCATCATGCTTTAAAAAAAAATGCTAAAATAAAAAAACGCTAAATTTTGCTATCTATAATTCATAATCATAAATCCTGTACAGCAGTACCACAACATTCTGACACTGGAATACCCTGTCAGAAAAGTCTAGTGGCTGGGAATGGGCTTTTTACAGTGTCTGCTATAATGTTAATGTTGTTTTTGGTGTTTACATAGATGAATATGGCCACTGTGTTAAATGCACAGTATTATGATCTTATTGTCAAATTAGATCGTTATGATAACATAACATATGCCTTCAGTGATTTCCCAATAAAAAAACATTAAATAACGCAGCTGGAATATTTACAGCAGTCGCGATTGTCTGATCTCATATGAAGCATGAGATCGCGATGACATCTGATGACGTGTGCAGGTGCTGTAGTGCTGTCCCAATTCTTAGGGGTCAATTTTGAAGCCCTTCCCCTTCACCCTCGGTTTTAAGGGCCAAGGGGAGGGGGAAGGGGTAGGGGTACAAAAATAGAATTGGTATTGGGCCAATGTTGAGGTGGTTTATAAAGACATGCCTTATGTCCTTGTAATTCAAAAATCCTACCAAATAATATTTAACATGTTTTTTTTTCACGTTCTAAAATTTACAGGTTTCGTGTGAGGGTTTGGTTTAGGGGTAAGGCCATATAATAAGCACTTTTCACCGTTTTAAATACATTACATCTATGGGAATTCCTCATAAACCACCCAAACCAACATGCATGTGTGTGTGTTTCAAAGTCATGCATGTTTGGAAGAAAATACATGTTAAGAGAGTTTTCACTTTTGCTGTCTCTGGGGCTCATCACCAGAGACAGAGATGTATATTATGCTTTGAGCCTCGGGTGTGGCTCTGTGCTCTATGGATTCTGCCATTATAGAGAGAGAAAATTGTAATGATTAACATCAAGAATGAATAGCAAGAAAAATATTGATAAAGTAATCAGCAGCTTAACTGACCCCAGAGACAATAAGAGAATGAGAGAGAGAGCAGCAGTTGAGCACAGTGAAAATGATGGGGTGATTGCCTCATCTGCCCACCATTAAAAGTTCACTGAAATATGAACATTTGTTCATCGTTTACCAAGCCTCATAATTTCCCAAATCGACTTTCTTTCTAACAGAAGTTATAAAGCAGGATGTCACACAACTTCTTCTACAGAATGAAAGTTGTCACCATTTAGTTCATAAAAGTTAGGACAGAAAAGTTAGGATGTTCTGCAAAACTTCTCTTGTGTTTTACGCAAGAACAAACGTCACAGGAGCTGGAATGACATAAGGGGGAGTAAACGATGACAGAATTTTCATTTTTGGGTTTATTATCCCTAAAAAACGGTATGAAAAGCACTGAGCAGATTTACATTTCCTTATGTTTAGCTGCTAATCCCTTGAAAGAGACGTTTCATAACCCGGTTAAACGGTGTGCTTAGCAAGAAATGAACTGTAAAAAACATTTAGAAAATGAACCAGCATGCTTATGACTTCAAGAAGAGACGCACAAAGCTGAAGTTGAATTCATTTGCATCTCGGTTTTTGTTTATTTCAACTATGCAGGTTCACGTCGGCTTCCTTCATTTGAGAAATTAAGGGGGCAAAATTGTATTCAGTTGTTCGCATCACATTCAATCTAATGCTACGTGTCTCTAAATATGTATTAGGCTGACTTATTTTTCCGATCTAAGCTGTTATATTTCTTCAGTGTTCTTTTAAATATGAGAAAGCTGTTAGTTTGTTGTATGCAAGAGCATGCTTTCTTTTGCGTGCATACTTGCTCCCTTTATTTCTGTCAGCTTTGAGTTTGTATATTAAAATCCCCCCTCATCTGGGTTCCAAATTGCGCTATTAGAACTTGCCAAACTCTTCGGATGAGATGTTGAAATGCTCTGTCAGATTGTGACTGAATGTGTTAAGACTCTACAGCACCTGTTTTTCCAAAGCTACCAGCGTGACTCGCAGTTGCTATTTAGCACAGAATTCATTAAAGTGAGACTTTTAATTGATTAAATACCTCCAGCAGCGAATTTCAGGAGCATGTGTGATGCAAATGCCCTTTCTAAAGCCTGTGTGGTTTATTTTGAGGAGCTCGACCCTAAAAAGATACTCAGCTCTCCTAAGGAGTCATTTCATTAGGTGGTCACAACTGGATTTGGATTCATGGTCCCATGAATGTTTTTAGACTGTCATGTTGTAAGAAGTAAGGAATAACACACAATTCTGTTGAATAAACTGATGATTAATTTTTATGTCATGGCTGTTAATTAATGAAATTATAAAATTAATATTTTGATATAGTTTTATATGGTTTTTACTGTAAACATTTAAGCATAAATCAGATAAACTTCTTCGAATTTAGTTCAATCGCCCATTCTTATTACAAACTGTTTGGTGATTACATTGCAAGCAGCAATTATTGGGTTTCAAGTGATTTAAGCCAATAGTTGTTTTTGTAAAAACCTAACTATAGTATTTTTTTTTACTATTTCAGGCCAATCAACATAGAAAAACAGCATTTCCCACCTTTTTAACCCCTGTAGTTTGACTACAATTGGTTGAAATTGTTAAACATTGTCATGCTTCATTATTAATGTGTTAAATGCTCTCCCCCAATTTAATAAAATTCAGATTTTGTTCTATGAAATGCAGAAAGTGCATTCACTAACACAAACGCTAATGGCCTGGGTGCCACCTTGGACAAAATGCTGCATACCGATTTTTGAGTAAAGCCTCCTTTCTACTGCACATGACAAACAACAAGCGACAGACCAAAAGTCATTCATTACCAATAGAGAGTAGTCCAATCATCTCTGTATGCGGAAAATTCAGATCCGAATTGAGCTGTGGATACGTTGAAATATTTGAACTCCTGCGACTAGACCGTAGTCTGCGCGAGATGAGAAACACTAGTTTTTTCGTTATTTTTCTGAATCAGAAAAAAGTCTATATACTGGATATATATAAGCATTTCTATTCATAAATAAGTAATAAAAAATTATATATTTTTATGCTGTCTCCACAATTCCTTCCAAAAATTTTTGCGGTCTATGAGTTTCTAGTATGTATTCATTCAACTATGGTGAATGCACGGAGAATAAAGGCTCTTGCTTTTGCACTCCTTTATTTCGGACACTGCGAGAACAGCTTCTCTACCACGACAAAACTGAAAATTCTGTGCAACTGCCACAAGGGGGCGTATTCTGACAGTTGTGTCCAAATGTCGTGTGCAGTGGAATGGCGGCTTAAGTTAAAGGTTGTTGCATATTTTTTTTTAAACCTATATGACTTTTTTTGTTTGATTACAGTGATCGTCAATCGAGCTCGTGCATATGCATTCCAAGTTTGGTGATGATGGCTCATTACAGAGTTATCCGCTTGTTCCGCTTGGAATACTGTTTCCGTGTCTAAGTCGCTACTCATTTGAATTGAGAAAATATTCGTTTATGACCACTTTTTAGTCATATCACACATTGAAGTGAATTGTATATAAAATCATGGTGTACACAACATTCTCTGGACTTGCTGCATCACACAGCAATATTTTAATATTTGATATTAGGCATGGATATATATTGCAATCGTGATTTTTGAAAGTAATATATCACTTTGTAAACATTTATTATTACCATTTGTTGAGTCTCTCCACACAGTTTGATAGAGCGCTTGGACCCGGAAGTCGCTTCGCGTGACGTCACACAGCGGATGGAGATTTTTGTCTGGAACTGGAAATGTCTATTTTTTTGACAACTTTTGATATTCAAACTTAGAACATCTGACTATGACACTTTGGTTTAATTTGGGTTAAAAACCTAGGACAAGCTCATAAAAGTAGTTTCTTCTAAAATGCAAAATATATGAAACGTTTGCGCCTGGATCAAATGTCCTGTGTAGGGGCCCTTGAGCCAAAAATTTCAATGATAAAAGGCACTTGAATCTATGGCCAGGGGAAGTTATGAGCGATTGCATGTTTTAGAGCACTGTGGCACCACCATCAGGTTGGGGTGGGAACTACCATCTGGCAACGTTTCAAATCTCTATAACCTGATCAGTTTTATAGCAAAAAGAAAAGTGAATTTTGGAGTTTTCTAACAATTATAGGGTTTCAACATGAACCCCTAAGGCAGTGTAACACTGTTTCACAGTAATGTAACACCGTTTCATACACTTACACGCATCTAAAATATGAATCACAAATGTGTGAATTCCTAATTAGTAATCATTATTTAAGTTGATCCACTAATTGCCTTACAGTAGGCTCTATTCAGGGATTGCATTGCGATGGATGACCTTACCTTCTACTCTGATAAACATTATCTGCTTAATTAGTCCTAGATTTTAGTAGCACCCACTATAGTTAATTACACACACTGGAAGCTTTGAACTTGTGTGTGATAACTGGTCTTAGATCGGTCTGTGCTTTTCATTTCCTGCTTAATAGGATTATACGCGCATGAGAAAGCTGATCCCAGATCAGCATTCTTCAGCTGAGAGTCACGACAGCATCGGGCCCGCAGCGCTTGTGCCCTCGCAATACCTGCGGCTCCTTAGCAGGCCTGGGATTGAGGCTTAAACCAGAATCGTGGGCTTAGTTTTATCAGTGCCATCCAGATCTGTAGCAGTACAAAGCATAGATCACATACACACGCTGCTCTGCTAGTGTTGCCAACGCTCGCAACACAAATATGAAAGCAAATCTTCAAAAACAGGCTCAATATAAATAGATTATTATTTTATCGATCAGTTAAGACTTATCACTAGCTTCTACTTTTTGAAAGATTCTGAAAATCAAAAACTGAATACATTTTTACAATTTTTTAAAAACATATTTATTTAAATAAAACATATACAGTTGAAGTCAGAATTATTAGCAGAATTATTTATTAAAATCTTCTCTACGTTAAACAGAAATTGGGGAAAAAATAAACAGGGGGGTTAATAATTCTGACATCAACTGTATATATATATCATTTTTATTGTAACAAACCATTAGACATGCTCTATCCACTAATCTCCAAGAACTTGGGAGTGGGCAGAATAGGACTGGACAGAAGGGGAAAGAAAAAAAGATGAGCACTAAGGGTCAATGATGGATCTGAAATCACACCATATACCATTAACAAAGTCCACTTAAAGAAGTGAATGAGAACAAGTGAGTAAATTCGAGCAGTCATGTGCACTGGTTTTGGACTACTGTAATGCACTTTAAGTTGGAGTTAACCAAGTGTGTCTTTATCATTTGCAACGTAGCAAAATGCTGCTGCTATGTTAACTGGCGGAAAAGTGAACACATTACACCTAATCTCTACTCCATCCACTGGCTCCCTGTAAAGTTTAGAATTGATTTTAACCTTTTGATGTTTGTTTCTAATGCCGTCAATGCCCTTGCTCCTTCTTACTTATGTGAAATTTTGCACATTCACAAACCCAGCAGAGCTTTGTGATCTTGCAGCTTCTGCTTGAAGTCCCACGGTCAAGATACAAGCAGTGGGATGATTGCTCTTTTGCAGTGGCAGGTCCTAAACTTTGGAATAACCTTCCTACTGAGCGCCGTACAATCACTGACCTGCCACTTTTTTTAAAGCCAAGCTTAAGACCCACTTTAAATTGGCTTTTAATGCATAGCACTAACACTTTTTAATGTTTTAATGTTGGTTGTGATTTATTGATATTTTTTGTATTGTTTTGCATTGTCTGCTTTTTAGTTAGTCTAGTTTTTAGTTAGTTGCTGTATACCTGTAATTTGTTTTTACTTGTGTAAAGCACTTTGGTCAACCTTGGTTGTAGTAAAGTGCTATATAAATAAAGGTTGATTGTTTGATTAATTGGTTTTGTGTGTGCTTTGCTGATAAATTCCTCAGATAAAATAGATTTTCAACTTCGTTGTCAGACCCTGTGATAGCTATTTAACACTTACTGGGCTGTCTATTAGCAATGAAAAAAGTATTTAATTTCTGTCATGTATATAAATGTTATTTTAACACCTTAGCACCCAGCTTGACTTGTTATTTTTAAGGTAAATCAGTAATCTGTGCAAGGTAATCCATTGTAAACATCAGTTTGTTTTATTAATCTTCAATTAAAGCTCATTTGCTTCCACATTTGGAGTGGTGTTCCTACTGTTGACGTCAACCTGAGGGCTTCCATAACAACTACATATTAATACCCTCTCTTCCCGTTAATTAGATATGAGGGATTAATAAGCAAAGAAAGCCCCACCCCCTACTCAATATTCCGTTTCAGTTGGAAGTACACCAACTTACTGAAATCTCAGCAACTTCCGGTTCATGAAGACTTCAAATAATAATTTATTTATAAACCTACACCGATAGGATTCAGCAGTGAATGCAATCTTAGAACTTTCGCATTGCATTACGGCTGTTCTCTAGCCTTTAAGTGTACATCAGTTGTACACTTGGTATTGCAGTGCATTGTGGGATTCATTGAGAGCTCTTTAGAATGTCAACTATGATTATAGACACCACTATAAATGGCTGCTCTCTTAAATAGTGCAGTATTTAAGGATACAGCAGACGATTTCGGATACAGTCAACGTGTGTGCTGCCTGAGTTATATCAGGCGCTGTAACAACGTCACAGTGTAGTTTCTCTCAAACAGAGGATATTTCTGCGAGGTGGCATTTGTCCTAATTAAAACAGCACGCATCTGCCATAACGAGGCCAGACCTGAATAAATAAACTGACACGCAAGCGGCGCCAACGACATCTATGACTTCCTGTCGCAAAATAACGCGGCCTGCCTGGAGTCATATGATTTCATCAGAGCCGAGATGGTGAATTAATGCGCTGGGGATCTGGTTTCCTCTCCTCAGCTCTAAGCTCAGCCTCTTCACACACTGGATTATAAAGCTTTATTTGATTTAGTGTGGTCACATCCTCAGGCTGTGATGTCAAAAGCACGCATTTTTATGATAAAGTCTCACTGTGGTTTGTGTGTATGCGTGCGTGTGTGTGTGCGTGTGTGTGTGTGTGTGTGTGTGTGTGTGGGCTTCATATTCAAAATGGAAGAGAATATGGGAAATATTTTACCGTACTACTAAGCACATCGCAGATGCAATATGGCTTGAATATAATAAACTGCTAATTTGTTTCTGTGCAACAGCATATGAAAGCTATTCACATCTCTTTTTTTCTCTTAATTGCCTGGGGCCGTATTCACAAAACATGTCAGTCATAAATTAAGGAGTTCTAAATATTTGCTCTAAGAACATTTCTCAAAAAAAGTGTGCGCTGAAATTTGCTCTTTAAATCAGTGAAATAATAGAATGAAGAGATCTTCTTTTATAAGTTAATAGTACATTACTAAGACTAAAACACAAACTATTAAAAATGACTGTTTTCAGTAATTTGACCACCTTTGACAACACTTGATCATTTTGGAACTTTTTAGGTTATTGCCTTAATCACTGAGGTATTCATATATATACACCTGTTCAACTGCTCGCTAACGCAACTTTCTAATCAGTCAATCACATGGCAGCAACTCAATGCATTTAGGCATGTATACATGGTCAAGACGATCTTCTGCAGTTCAAACCGAGCATCAGAATGAGGAAGAAAGGTGATTTAAGTGACTTTGAACATGGCATGGTTGTTGGTGCCAGACGGGCTGGTCTGAGTATTTTAGAAACTGCTGATCTACTGGGATTTTCACGCACAGCCATCTCTAGTGTTTACAGAGAATGGTCTGAAAAAGAGAAAATATCCAGTGAGTGTGAAATATCCCGTGGGTGCAAATGCCTTGTTGATGCCAGAGGTCAGAGGAGAATGGCCAGACTGGTTGGAGCTGATAGAAAGGCAACAGTAACTCAAATAACCACTCAACCGAGGTATGCAAAAGAGCATCTCTGAACTAACAACACGTCCAACCTTGAGGCGGATGGGCTGCAGCAGCAGAAGACCACACCGGGTGCCACTCCTGTCAGCTAAGACAGGAAACAGGCTACAATTCACACAGGCTCACCAAAATTGGACAATATTCATTCATTCATTCATTCATTCATTCATTCATTTTCTTAACCGGAGCACCCGGAGGAAACCGGAAATCGCATGATCACAGGGAGAACATGCAAACTCCACACAGAAATGCCAACTGACCCAGCCGAGGCTCGAACCACCAACCTTCTTGCTGTGAGGCGATCGTGCTACCCACTGGGCCACCGTGATGCCCAAATTGGACAATAGAAGATTGGAAAAACGTTGCCTGGTCTGATGAGTCTCAATTTCTGCTGCGACATTCAGATGCTAGTGTCAGAATTTAGTGTCAACAACATGAAAGCCTGGATCCATCCTGCCTTGATTCAACAGTTCAGGCTAGTGGTAGTGGTGTAATGCTGTGGGGGATATTTTCTTGGCACACTTTGAGGCCATTAGTACCAATTGAGCATTGTGTCAACGCCACAGCCGACCTGAGTATTGTTGCTGACCATGTCCATCCCGTTATGACCACGGTGTACCCGTCTTCTGATGACTACTTCCAGCAGGATAACGCACCATGTCATAAAGCGCAAATCATCTCAGACTGGTTTCTTGAGCATGACAATGAGTTCACTGTACTAAAATGGTCACCATAACTCAATTCAGTAGAGCACCTTTGGGATGTGGTGGAACGGGAGATTTGCATCATGGATGTGAAGCCCACAAATCTGCAGCAACTGTGTAATGCTATCATGTTAATATGGACCAAAATCTCTGGGGAATATTTCCAGTATCTTGTTGAATCTATGCCATGAAGGATTAAGGCAATTCTGAAGGCAAAGAGGGTCCAACCCGGTACTAATAAGTACATATAAAGTAGCCAGTAAGTGTGTATATTTACATCTTTCTTGCCATATAAAGACTCCTCCTCTCATAAGAAAGACTCCTCCTTTCCCCATCAGCCAATCGCTGTGAGCATAGTTATGCTGACATCATCTATATACAAGGTCAACCCTGCCCTTAAAAAAACTTTTACTGCTATTTAGGAGAACTCTTACTGGTAAAATGAAATGTTTTGTGGATACGGGCACTGATATAGACCTTTTTCTTGGAACGCAAAATTACCCATTATGCTTTGCGTGTATGCACAAGGAGAATGCTAAGAACTTCTGGTCGGCAGCTGATGCGTGTAAATGGTCACATTTGGAGAGCTTTGAAACGTTCGTTTTAATCTATTTTACCTGCTTTTATCATCTTTGAACTAATACTGTTGTCGATCAGCGCCACCTCCTGGACTGATCATTTTAAAAAATGTGATCTAATAGGATGGAAAACAGCCGCTGTTACAACCTGCCTTCCTCATGTGCTTGTTTTCGTCATGTGATCCTCACCATGTGCTCCTTTGTTCCCGTTCCCGCCTGTCATTATGTTTCATCACCGTCACCTGTGTCCATTCACCTGTGTCCCATTATCGTCATCATGTTCCTGTGTATTTATAGTCCTTGTGTTCAGTCCTTCGTTGTCCGGTATTGTATTGTCTACAGACGTTGATGTGTGTCTTCCAGTCCTGTTCATCCTGTTACCTTTGTAAGTGTCCTTTAATAAATATATGTCGTTTTGTAATCTCGAGAGCTCGTGCCTTCTTCTTCATCCTTGGAACGTCCGGCCGTGACAGCCGCTGTGAGGCATTTTCCACTCGTTGTCAGACGGCATCTTGTGACGTTTAAATGGAGCCTCGTCATCGCTAGTCAACAGTTTCTCTTTCTTTCAAGTATATAACCAACCCAAACAAATATAGTTCACCAAAATGTTTGACACACACATGTTGCCTGCTGTACTGTCCCAATAACACACTGATTTAATAACTGTGACAAAGTGAAAATAAAAGTGACGTTTTGAAATGACAGAAAAACACAAACCGTGGTAAACACAACACACTAAATGAAACACAAACGGCTCGCGATTAGAATCAACATGCAAATCAGTCAGCAGAGTATCAGTAACGGACTTTTATTGGTCATTTTTGTAAATTGCATGACTTACACACCTGTTAAGTTTCATGCCAGTAATCTGGTTTGCTCTATGATGCAGTGAAGTATTGCGTGTGTGTGTGCTGAAGAGCCACTGAGCTAACAGCTGACAGGCCGGGGAAACACACACACACACACTGTATTTCTGACAGCAGACACGTGAACTAGGAGAACGTTTTTCTCTCGCGCTTGAACCACACCTTACAGATTATAACGGCTTTTAACGCACACCTTTCAAAGTTGTGTGTCACAAAAACAGTCCGTAATCCACTCACAACGCTATTGAAACCCATTTTCGGAGCGCAAATTACCAGTCGTAAACACTGTAAACGGAAGTTCTAACCATTCTACCGGAAGACGCTGGTCGCTATGGCGCCCTTCATGCAGCAGCCAAGAAAAAGGTCTATACTAAAGAAGTTAGTTTTCTTAAACCAGGAAAGCTTTCTCATTCAACTTTAGGGGAAAACGGGTAGTTTGAAATAGTCGACACTTTCAGTTGTATTTCAGCAAACAAAGCAATTTTGTTCAGGTTGCTGGAAGTGGCATTTAGTATTTACTTATATGCTGTAGACTTTCTAACATATACCAAAATATGCAGAAAACAGCAAAAAAAAAAAACAAACGAGAAAAGAGAAAAAAATCATTAAGGAAAGCATCTGATCATTGAAACATGAATGTTTATCACCTCTGAATTTGCCATTATAGCCATGTAATGTCAAGTTATTCCACTTAAAAAAGCACATTTACTTTAATAACCAGGAAACTTGGTGTCAGTGTTAATGTCAATCTTAAGTTTACAATATATTAAGCAGCTCTCTGCGATCATGTTTTGTTTGTTTGTTTGTTTTACTGACCTCCATAATCTGAACACCTACTTATTCAAGGTGTTGTTTAGCAGTCTGAGCACACATTTCTTAAAAAGTTTGCTTTGGAAATATTTTAAACTTTTAAAACCGACTTCAACTTCTCTTGAAGTAATTATTTGTATTAACATTAAATCCATTGAACGACACAGAGCCCCTAAATAAATCTGTGTTTATAATAATGGCAACAAAGAGTGACAAATACACTACAAAAATCTGAATCTTTATCAAATGACTGGTCCTGCTTTCATTAAAAAAAACAACTACTGATCAACACCCACATTTTAGTGAGTCAAAAATGACTTGTTCTTAAAAAAATGCAACACTTTACTTTGTGATGCACAGCATTAAACTCAGTCAAAAAGTATTAACCAGTTTCAAAGGCTTTTGTGCACATCTGTGTCATCACAGCCTCCGTTAAATGAGGCACCACTCCAAGAAACAAATCATGCAGTGACATTCACAACATCTGGAGATCCAGTTCGGCATTATTCTGCATTATCATCATTAAATTGACACTCCAATCCCATAACAAAAATTGTAAAAAATAAGGAACTCCAGATAACAGGGCTGCGAAAACCACTTGCATCCCATAATGACACAGAACATCGAATATCTTTGAATTATAACTGATTAAATTCTGGGTCTTTTAATCACAATTTAATTGGATGTATTATCTAACTAACTCATTTAGATTCACATCCAATAATGAAATCAAAAAATGTGCTTCACCTCTGAATTTTGTCAAGCCCTTGTTATTTTTTGTGCATTTGGTCAATACAAAAATATAACTAGAAAAGTAAAGATCTTAGACAAACTTTATGGTGTCTCGAGAAAGCCTCGTCTGAAAGTTTGAAGCAGTTTAAAAGTTTAAATAACTGAAGTAGTTTTTAAGAAGTTTGAAGTAGATAGATAACTACATATAGGTTAGCAGGTTTCTAGTATGGATTGGCATGTTTCTTGCTAGGTGGTTGCTAGGGTGTTCTGAGTGGTTGCTAAGGTGTTGCTAGGGTGTTCTGTGTCATTGCTGAGGTGTTACTAGTCGGTTGCTTGGGTGTTCTGAGTAGATGCTAGGCCAATGCTAGGGTGTTTTGACTGTTTAAGCAAGGCGTTACTAGGCAGTTGCTAAGGTGTTCTGTGTGGTTGTTATGCGCTGCTAAGACGTTGCTAGGGTGTTCCAGGCAGTTGTTAAACTGTTGCTAGGTGGTTGCTAGGGTATTCTGAGTGGTTGTTAGGTCAACCACTAATCAGTTGCTAAGACATTGCTAAGCGGTTGCTAGGTTGTTCTGAGTGGTTGCTAAGGCATTGCTAGGGTGTTCTAGGTTGTTGCTAAGGTGTTGCTTGGTGGTTGCAAGGGTGTTCTGAGTGGTTGCTAGGGTGCTCTAGGTGGTCGCTAAGGTGGTTGCTAAGGCGTTGCTAGGCAGTTGCTAAAGTGTTCTGAGTGGTTGCTAGGTTGTTGCAAAGGTGTTGCTAGGTGGTTGCAAGGGTGTTCTAAGTGGTTGTTAAGCGGTTGCCAAGGTGTTGCTAAGCCATTGCTAGGGTGTCCTGAGTGGTTGCTTAGGTGTTGTTAGGCAGTTGCTAAGGTGTTCTGAGTGGTTGCTAGGCAGTTGCTAACATAAATTACCATGGTTATAGTATGAATAAGCATGTTGCTGGTATGTTTCTAGCATAAATTACCATGTTGTTAGCATGGTTCTAGTATGAATTAGCATGTCACTAACATGTTTCTAGTATAAACTAGCATGTTGTTAGCATGAATGTAGTATAAATTATCATGCTGCTAGTATGATTAGTATGTTTGTTCTTATGTTTCTAGTATGATTAGTATGTTAGTATGTTGTTAGTATATTTTTTTATATACTAACTAATTCAATGTTGCTAGGGTGTGGCTATTAAGTTGAAAGTTCATGAGTGATTGGCAGAATAGAAGTCTGAGTTAAATGAGCATAACATTAAGTTTGTATGACAGTCTGGTGGAAAGTTATGAGGTTAAAAGTTATGTGAAAAATGAGGTGAAAGTTATATAAAGTTTGGTCCAATGTTAAGTCAATGGCACTTTTCCGAATTTTCCAGCCAGTCTGAAAAGATATAGCAACCCGAGTAAGACCAGTTTGGAGGTCTGGTGTTAGTTTGGTGGTTGTAGTATGAACGGTCTGTAAGGAGATGCACATAGAAATTAGTCTAAAGAAAAGAAGAAGAAGATGGAAGAATAATAAGTTTATGTAGTATAACAGTATGTTGGCTTTCTCAGGCCACCATAATAAACCTTCAGAAACAAAGCCTCACAACGATTTTAACACCTCTCAATTACAATCGGTTTAAAAATGGCAGGAATAACAGAAATGTTTCAGCAACTTAAACAAATTTTCAATCTGTAAATAAATAAATCTGACTAAGTCATGACTTCTGCTCATTAAAGCAAGTGTGTTTAAGGTTGCCAAGCAACATGATAACATAATGACTCATGCAGTCAGATTTAAAAGCCAGAGCTGTGTTTTATAATCGTTACTAGTGAGTCAGGTATGACATATAATATATCATTTGAATAGTTTGCTTTAGCCGTGTAAGAATACATCTGCTGCTGACAGCTGAATTTAAAAAGGAGCATCAGCGCTTTCTCACAAAACTGAAACTCGAGTAAATTAGGATTATGAGATTTTTCTTCTTGCCTTAGTGTTGGAATTATCTCACTTACGTCATGCATTTACAAAAAAAAAGGTGATTGAGAATCGCACGTCACGCTTGCATCAGCGTTCAGTCAGTCTTAGGAAAGTGTTAAAGTGAGACCTGTGGGAGAGCGAGGGATCTTTATGCAGAGCTGTGACTCACGGAGCTCCAGAGCAGGTGTACATCCATATGCTTCCTTAATTACACTAATCTAAACGATGATTAAAAAACACCACCTCTTAAACATATGACATCCACGGGTCCCTTCCCCCATCCTCTGCTGCCACACACACACACACACACCGTCTGTAGCTCGAAATGAGTCTAGTGTTAAAGAGGGGAAAGTGAAAAGCTGTGTATTAGGGCGTCCTGGGAGAAAGCGCGAGGGGTCGGACAAATCTGATTGTTCTAGAATTATTTCCATGTAGAATAGTGTCAGAACAGTGCTGAGAAATATCTGTCAGGTTTCATTACGCTCACAAAACAACTCTGAAATCCGAGGGGACGTTAAAACTTGCCCAGTCTATGCTCTACAACAATATGCTGCAGCGTTTTATCTGTGATTACACAATTACTGTCAGGACACCGAAATGTGAAGGAGAAAAAAAGTGCTGGAGAAAAGCTTTTTTCTGTCTCTCAAAGGGGAAAATGAGGCGTAGCATGATAGCATGTGTGTGGAGGTTTGCGGATGCGCGACCTTGTCTCTGATGTTCACCATTTAACAAAGTACCATTCTTTGTTCTATAAAACAGAGTCCTCTGGCTCCCTGAAGTAACAGACGTCGGATCCTCTGAAGCATCATGCCCATTTAAAACCATTATTGAGCTAGTTGATTTTTAATGCAACTGGGTGTAACTCAATGGTCTCAAACTCAATTCCTGGAGGGCCGCAGCTCTGCATAGTTTAACTACAACCACCTTCAACTCACACCTGCTTAATAGTCCATAGTAGTCTTGAACACCTTGATTAGTGTGATCAGCTGTGTTTGATTAGGGTTGGAGTAAAATTGTGCAGAGCTGCGGCCCTGCGGGAATCGAATTTGAGACCTGTGGTGTAACTTAAATTATTTAAATACAGTCATTTTTATTACAATGATATTACTGTTTAGGTAAACATGTAAAAATAAAAAAATGAATCATACTCACCCAGTGATGTGCAAGTACTGGTATTCATGTCATGTTGGAGTTTGTCATCTGAAAGATCAATAACACAAAAATAGTAAATAACAACTCCTAAATGAACACTATACGAAAGCAGATTTGCATGTCTGCATCATCTCAGGGTTGGACTGCTTTCTAATGATTCAATGACCTGGAATGATTTATTCAACATAGGCTCATTCTGAAAATGTAGCGCTATGTAGCCCTGTATATACATTTCCGGAGATAGCAAATTATGTAGCCAGAGCTACGTATGGCTGTATTTCATCTTAACGCTATAGGGTGGTATGATGCCGTTCCTTTTTGCTCTTACCAGCTGACTGCTTACCTCCATATGGACAGCTTTTCCGCTGTTACCAGTTTGTCCGGTAGCTCGACATGTAGGTTGACGGACTTGAGATGGAGAGGGGAGTTGTCAGCGACAACGGGGTTCAAGTCCGGCGAAGAACAGTTCCGGAAAGCAGGTAAGACAAAAGCCAAAAAATAAAATAAACAAGTAAATAACAGGGTGAGAATGTGGAAAAATCTGAAAACGTGGTAAAAATCAGGCTGTCGTTAGGGCTTTTCTTTTTCTGGATTGCTTTTGAAAGCACTGGTTGGGTTTAGGGAAGGGGGTGGACGGGTCAATCTGTACTTTTTAAAACACTATTGGTTGGGTTTAGCGAAGAAGGAGGGTGGGTTGATCAGTTGGTCAGTCAGTCGACATCGGCCTCTGGTGGATTTACACAAGAACAGCAGGCGCAAATGGCATGCCCGAGATAAATTTGAGATCTGAAAAAGCGTGCACAGTGCCCTCTGGTGGATTTGCAAAAATATAAACTGCAAAAAAAAATTTACATTTTTTTTTAAAAATTTAAAAACACATAGCCCCTGGGACGTATCTCTCCAGAAATATATATAGCGGTATGTTATCAGAATGAGCCTGGGTTGGAATTATTCCACTTATACTATGGTTGCCACTACTAAAGACATTCAGATGCTACATTCCAAGACATTTGTCAGGTTTTAATCCTGCTTCTGTGTGTAGGACTAGTTTTCTTACGCATCTCATCTAAAGCCGTTTCTTTGTTTTGATTAGTATTTTGACAGTTGTAGGCTGTAAAATAACTGAAATAATTTAGCAGAGAGATATGGAACTGTAATGAAGTCAGACCTGCCTGGACTGGACTTAAGACAATGGGTGTTGATATGTAAGAGTTATCTTTTAAAAATATAAACTGTTGTCTCTCTAAAACTGTGCCCCACAGGTGTAGGTCCCACATTTGAATTCAAATAAACTTCATGGCCATCAGTTTAACATACTATTTAGAGAAGTACAGTGGGGGAAATAAGTATTAAACATGTCATGTTTTTCCCTGGGAATAATATCTATTTAAAGTAGCTGTTGACATGAAATTAAACTAGATTTTGGTAAAAACTCAAAGAATACAAATATAAAAAACTAAAGGATCTGAAAAATGAGTTATGTGTTATAACAATGAATGAACGATACAAGGAGAAAGTACTGAACTACTGAAACGTATTTGACACTTTATATAAAATACTTTTTTGTTGATGTATTTGAAGACGCCTCTTATATGTAGAATGAAATCATGCATTGCTTTCGTGTGATTTTTTCACAGCCTTAAACAGAGTGTAAAAAAATCTTGATGGTTCTGTGGGTTTCTTTCAAATCTGATCTTTATTTTGTATTCTCTATTGGATTCAAGTCAGGTGATTGGCTGGGTCATTCTACAGGTTAATTTTCTTTCTCTGAAAGCATTTGAGAGTTTCCTTGGCTGTTTTGGATCAAAGTTTTTCTGAAATGTCCTCCCTGGTTTAATTCTCATCATCCTGGGGTGTGTTTCCGAAACAACGACGTAACTCGCGGCTGAACTATTATAGTTCGATGCATCGTTTGGGGAAAGAACGATGTAGTGAGGAGTGTTTCCCAAAACCCCTAGTTTCTCTGTCACAGATCCATCGCTTGAACCACGTTAGTTATAACGTAAAATGCCCATAATGGGCAGGGTGGAGCAACTTCTTTAGAGAACAACCCCATCATTTCTTTGTGCAAATTATATTGTTTTACACAAACACGCATTTAAAATAAAATCCAATATTAGTTTTGGTAAAAACATGCACTCGTTTTCCATTTTCATTGAAATATATGTAAATGGCATTATTGAGAAGTTGAACATTACATATTCTACTCTAAAACATAAAATCACTTACAAAAGCAAACACGTATTCTAATATCATATATAAATCATATAAATAAATAAATAATGAATTTATTTATTATAAATATATTTACTTTAATAATAATATTAATGATGATTATTATTATTATTTATAATTATTATTATTATTAAGTAGGATATTGTTTATTTATTTTTTTTAAAAAATGTAAAAGTCTACTTTTACAATTTGACATGCTAACCACAGCAGAAAGTTCTAACCAGCAGGCCCATGTCATATACAGTACAGACACTTAATAAATAACTCACTATAAAATAAAAGAATTAAGGTATGCTATGTTTATTATTTTTACAAGCTTTGGAGATGTAGCATAAATTCCGCTTTTAAATAATAGCTCTTTCACTATGAGGCTGTGTTCAAAATGATATCAATGTTTTTAAAGTGCACTGCGAAGGGAGTGAAGACTGCTAAATCTAAACTGTAAAAATACTTTAAAAGCAAATTACACCTAAGAGAGATTAACTTAATGCTTTTCACTTTTAATAATTCCAACTTTGAATGTTAGAATGTTCTAAATGAATAGTGCATAGGGGGGACAAGTGGGAATAGAACACAGCCAGGAACTATGCTTCTAACTACAGCTCCAGAGGTGTTGTTTCAAGTGCTCGACTTTGCGATGCAGTTTGCGAATGTTCGTTGGAGCAATGGATTTGGGAAACGGCAAATCAACAAACTATCTTTGTAACGACAAGACTTGCGACCTTAGTTGGCTAACGATGGTTTTGGGAAACGCACACCTGGTAATGTAGACATTGGACTGAAGCAGCTAATATTAATTTACAATGACAAAGGGCAGAGGGTTGCTGAATAACTACTGAGAGATTTCAGCTGCTGTCTGGGTGTTCACTGCCTCCTTTTCTTCATGTGTTTAATACTTTTCCCTGTGTCATTATATTTTATTACGCATAACTTCATTTGTAAACTAATTAGATTTGTTTTCTTTTCATATATGGAATTCTTTGGTTGTTACCAACATCCGGGAAAAATTTCAGGTCAACAGCACCTTTAGAAATATGTCTTTTGAGAAAAATGGTGACGTGTTTAATACTTATTTACCCTACTGTACAGTATGGTTGCATCCGAAATTGCATACTTCCATACTATATAGTACACTAAAAACAGTATGCGAGCCGAGTAGTATGTCTGAATTCACAGAATTCAAAAATCAGTATGCGAAAAGTACCAGGATGGCCTACTACTTCCAGCGAGATTCTGTAGTGTGCATCTGATGCACGCTGCGCTATCCCATGATGCCCCGTGCGAGAATTCATGAATGGGAGTCAAGCGATGCAACTCACACGAGTAGGTCACATGATCATGACAAAATGGTGGATGTAGTACATCCGAGTTCCATTCATACTACTCACATTCATAGAACAAACGGCCGAGTAGTACGTTTACATTCAAATGCAGTACCTACTGAGTAGTAGGTGGTTTTGGATGCAGCGAAGTGATTTTGGATGCAGCGTAAGATGAGTAACCTTATTACGCATCAAATAAATAATGCAAATGAGAAAATCATATACTGTTTATATAGCCTAGAACAACACTGAGGTTTGGAAAGATGTTTGTGGTAAAGTAATATTTACATTCCTTGTGCTTGAGCGAACAGCTTGATGCCAGTGACTTCTTTCACAATGCAGTAGGAACAGGAGCTTGAATTCATTTCAACAGCCTTGAACATGAAGTGCTGTGGGATGCAGATCTCCCGGGAAAGCTCCAAAGGACTCCTAAAATCTGGAACACACAGAAGAGGCCCTGAAGTAGATGCAGAAAGTCCTTAACAATCTGGTACAGGCAGGTGAAGGTACCTTGAAGTACAAGGTTTACTCGCCGGAGCAAATTGCAAATGTCAGTATGTCTTCTGCCTCTGGGCCAGAGACTCAGAACTTAATCAAGCTGTTGTTGTCTCTCCGGCATGGAGATTCAGGGCATGCTGCATCTGTTGTTGTCTTGCTGGACAAAGACTTTGAATGTTGTTGGCCTGTTAATGTGTCTCTACTCACAAGCTGAAGGCCCAGAATGTGCTTTTATCTGTTGCTACCTCACATGTGTTTTCAGAGGATGGAATCTGTTGCTGTCTCTTAATTCACAGGTCAAAGGCTTTGAATATAGATTTTGTGTGTGTGTGTGTGTGTGTGTGTGTGTGTGTGTGTGTGTGTGTGTGTGTGTGTGTGTGTGTGTGTGTGTGTGTGTGTGTGTGTGTTACCTTAGCAGGCTTGAGACTTAAATCTGTGGACAAAACCAAAACTCAGAACTTTGTAACTGTTATTACAGTTCATAAACGCATTTACACAATGCAAAGTGAAGCTTATTTATAAAGTAATTTCGAGATGATCACGTGCTTATGATTGACCACGGCTGGTCCCGCATTAGCTAACACATGATTTTCCAATCAGATGAATCCAAACTCACTATAAATATCCAGATTTTCTTACCTCGGTTATCTTCACTTTGAAGAATCCCTCCATTCACTCCTAACCCTCCCGCTGTTTACTAGATTAATCCAAGATAGGGTGGCACAGTGGCTCAATGGTTAGCACTGTTGTCTTACAGCAAGAATGTCACTGGTTCGAGTTCCAGCTGGGCCAGTTGGCGTTTATGCGTGTAGTTTACATGTTCTCTCTGTGGTCACGTGGATTTCCCCCAGGTACTCCAGTTTTCTTCCACAGTCCAAAGACATGCGGTATAAGTGAACTGAATAAACAAACTGGCACTGTATATGAGCATTTAGTACTAAGCTTTCAATGCCCAAACTCGAATAAATCAAAGAACAGGTCGAAGGATGAATTCAGGGGAGCTCTTGAGACTTACCTGAGCTCAGACTCCCCTCTTGCCCTATGAAACGGGAGGGAGCCCTCGTGGGGAGAGAGGCTCGAGGATCTTCTGAGCTCAGGCCTCTCTCCCAGGACAACATGCCAAACACGCCTTGTTATCAATCATCAGCTAAGTGTGAACTCTTGAATTTGCAGGTCAAAGCTCACCAAGCTTGAACTTTTAACATGAGTTTGTGTTTCCAGTCTAGCACATTCGCATGTGTATGAATGGAAGTCAATGAAGTGAAAAGTGTAAGCATGCCTTAAGGCTGTTATTGTAATGTGGCATCAGAAGAGGCACATACAGTGTGGCCCACTCTTGGAATTTTTTTGCATTTATATCAGCTCAATTCAGTCAATAAGAAAGCAAACAAAATTGTGCATGAAAATACTACTAGATCAGCAATTTCTGAAATATCTAAACCAGCCTGTCTGGCACTAACATGCCGTGTTCAAATTGTCCTTAAATCATGTTCCTTAACCATTTTGCTCAACTTGAACTTCCGCAGATCTTCTTCAACATGTCTACATGCTTAAATGCATTGGGTTGCTGATATGATGATTAGCTGATTAAATCTGCATTAATGAGCAATTGAACTAGTATCTAATAAAGTGGCTGGTGAGTGTCTATGATACTGTTTTGCCTACAAATACAATATTGCCACCATTTCAATCATCAATAATATTTTTAAAGTCTAATATTTCAGTATTTTATAATTAGTGTGTGATTAAAGATAATTGTGAGTGTTTCATTATAAGCACTACAATATGATTAATATATACAGATGATCACTTGTCTAACAAACCACATAAAATGCATTAATTCTTAGACTGAATCTAGATAAAAACACCAAATTTAGTAATAATAAGTACTTTTCCAGATACTGTATTCAGTCAAATGAATGAATTGCCAAGTTGTTATATTCTTAATTCATTCATTTATTCATTCGTTCGTTTTCCTTCAGCTTAGTCCCTGATTATCATAGGTCGCCACAGTGGAATGAACCACCAACTAATCTGGCACATGTTTCATGCAACGGATGCCCTACCAGCCGCAACCCAGTACTGGAAAACACCCATACTCTCATTTAAACACACACTAATACATTCTTAAATCAATTTAAGCAATTAAAATGTTACATAGTCAATCAGTCCATTTCTCCATACACATTCTTTAGTTATAAACCAAATTAGGCAATCATTATAACACCGTCAAAGATAGATTATGAGGAAACACAAATAATTCTAACCTCTAGTGTCTTTCATTCATCACGAGAGACACATTAAACGAACCATTCATAAATGACCCATCTCTAATTAAAACACAGACCTTTGACTTGAGCACGGCTGCTGTGAGGAATGAATGCTGTTTTGCTCAAAAGTCAGTCTGTGTGTGTCAGGGTCAGGAGAAACACACAGTGCATCTGTATAATAATCACACATACAGCAACATGAAAGGAGCGGAGCTGTAATTATGCTGAAATAATGCACAGACAGACAGTTTGCGCCCACTGTCGCCAGCACTTACATGTACACCCACTTGCCCACTTCATTTGCCCACCAGCATGTCCAGTACTAATAATGAGGGGCTGTAAATCTCTGGTGTGCAGCTCTCAACAGCTCCTGATTTAATTGCACAGAGAAATGATTTCCCGAAAACTGCAAAATTATATATTGAGTAATGCATTAAAATGAATGTTTCTTTTATTGTGGTTTACTATTAAACAAATGAAAATCCCTCTCTCCTCCACTGTAGACTACTTTTTTTTAAATTCATACATGTTCATTTATTCGCTTCCCTCTGCTCTGGAAAACACCATCAGGCACAACAATGCGAAATGTATTTGTGTTTATGAGTGCTTTCATTTAGATTGGCTTTTCATGTAAAACGTTTGCTTTTCCCTAACAGGATTCATTTACTGGCTAAGTGGATGAATATATTATTGCTTTGTTTCCAATCCTCCTCTTTATAGCCCCATTTTGCTGCTGCCCTGAGAAACACTGACACAAACACAAATAGACTCACCTGAAAAAAAAAAAAGATTGCGTAAAAAACAGTAAATAAATCCAGAGAGTAAAATTGAGCAATTTTCAGTTGACAATCAGGAATTTGAAATAGCAGGTGCATTAGGGAAACAGTATTATAAGTCTGAGACAACAAGTGATCATTTAATATGATTAAATGTAAATGCTTCACTTCTATTTGCTGCTTAAAAAATATGCCAGAGTAGCTGGCGGTTCATTCTGCTGTTAATTAGGGACTAACCCAAAGGAAAATGAATGAATGAAATGTTTCACTTCTCAAGGTATTGTAATTTATAATTTGATTATCTTGGTTTGCTTGGTCTGGACTAAAAAAAGAAGAAGAAGAAAATGATATACAGTATTTACAGATGTGGCCTTTAGAAATGCGATGACTAATAATAATAATAATAATAATAATAATTCCTTACATTTAAATAGCGCTTTTCTGGACACTCAAAGCGCTTTACATATTTTTGGGGGAATCTCCTCAACCACCACCAGTGTGCAGCATCTACCTGGATGACACGACGGCAGCCATATTGCGCTAGATCGCACACCATACACCAGCTGATTGGTGGAGAGGAGACAGAGTGATGAAGCCAATTATTATGGTACGGGGATGGTAAGGAGGCCATGATAGAGGGCAGATTTGGCCAGGATGCCGGGGTTAAACCCCTACTCTTTTTTGAAGGATATCCAGGGATTTTGAAAGACCACAGAGAGTCGGGACCTCGGTTTAATGTCTCATGACCAGTATAGAGCCCCCATCACTATACTGGGGTATTAGTACCCACACAGACCACAGGTTGGGCACCCCCTGCGGGTCTCACTAACACCACTTCCGGCAGCAACTCAGCTTTCCCATGTGGTCTCCCCATCTAGGTACTGACCGGGTGCAGCCTTGCTTAGCTTCAGTGGGTGACCATGTGAGAGTTGCAGAGAGCTAGCTGCCGGCAAGCTAGCTGACTAGCCACAGTTAGCCGCAGCACTCAGGGAAATTCTCTGACTCAAGATATACTTAGATATACAGTAGGGGGCAGCTGAGCTTCATTCTCAGTAGTGGCCAGTTCTGAAGGCGGAGGACTCGACACCCTCTGGTGACTGTTTCTCCGTGGAAAGTGGAGGTGTTTTCGCCATGTTTTGTTCATATTTGCCTGGTATAATTGTGTTTATTGTTTTCTGATAAGAGAAATCATTATGTTTTAGTGTGCTTTCACACTAGCAATTTTGGTCTGCACCCGGGTTCATTTAAAGTCAAAGTACAGTACGTTTAGTTAGTGTGAACATGTCTTCTGAACTCAGGTGTGCACCACCAGTCCGCCTAAAAGAGGTGGTCTGGGGTACGGTTTGTGCGAACTCTGGGACAGACAAACGGGACTGACCCAGTACAAACAATGATAATGTCTGCTTGTCTCCACCAAAAACGGCTTCTGCAGACATCACGTGATGTTCTGAATGTTTTTAATGTTTTTTTGCAGCAGATAGATGCAAGGCTTTCTGTATTTTGGTTTTGGTAACAAAACAAAAGATTCAGTAAAAGCAAAATGACCATGATATGCGTACGTCTCCTTTCGTGGCCGTCACCTAGCAACAGCTGTACACAAAACAGCAGCTTGATGGCGCAAGCGAAATGGGGTTCAGAAGGAAAAAGACGGTGTGAACACAAACCAGCCGAGAAGGTGGCAAGGGGGGACAATCGATCTTCGGTTCGGACCAGGCAATTGAACCAAGTGTGAAAGCACCCTTAGACACAGTATTGCTGATTTGCCACAGCCATGGCTCTAATATTACATTTTTGACTGTAGGCCTACATACAAAACTTTCCACAGAGCTCAGTTAAATGTTCTTTGATTAGTTATCAATAAACTGTTAAAACCAAAATGAATGGTAAAATACAGGCTGTAATTTAATTTAATATAGTTTAAATAAATAAATAAAATATAATTTAATAACCTATATAGGCTAAATAAATATTTAAAAAAATTAATTAAATAAATAGGCTATTTTCTGAAAAATGACCATATCCATGTTTATTCCATCGAATTAAACACAAATAAGACATAAGCATATTCTGTGTATTTGAAGAAGCAGTCAATCATGCACTGAAAATCTAAAATAGGCTACTAATAATGAATATAAATGAAAGATAAATAACTTTTTGGTGAAAGCAAGAGAGAATATTGCTAACTAACCAGAATAATTCAAATTTGTATAGCGCTTATACAATGTAGATTGTGTCAAAGCAGCTTCACATGGAAGGTTATTGTGAATTGAAACAGTGTCAGTTCAGTTTTCAGAGAGTATTGCTATAACTATCTATTATTTCTATTTCTATTTCTATTACTAACGATTAAAATCTATTTTTAACTAAAATCTATTTATAACTTGTTTGTTAATTAAATCCTGTTTTGTTTTTACTTTTTACTCGCTTCACAGCTCTGTCGATGCCACAATCGGCTGGGTTTCTTTCTTTCTTTCTTTCTTTGATCAGAGAGTTGCCTAAAAATGACAATTTAGGAAAATCCTCCAAATCTACATAAGTTGAACATTCAAGTTTAATGCTCGTAGCATGCTAAATTATGCTAGAAATTTGTTAAATCATGTTAGTAGCAACATTTTACTTAACACAAGTGTGCTAATTACAGTAATAGTAAAAACATGTCAGCAACATGTTAAATCATATTGGAAAAATGTTATATGTGAATCATATCAAAATGTTGAATACAAGAAACATGCTTAAAAAATGACACCAATGTTAGCAACACGTTAAAGCAACATTCTAGAAGCACAAGTGAACTATCATATTTATGCTAAAATGCATTAGAATTGTTCATGCATGCTAGAAATATGCTAGCATCTTGTTAAATCAAGTTAGAAACAACAATAATTTGACAATAACAATGCTAGTTTTATGTTTTAACATGTTATCAAAGTGTTAGACCATCCAGAAACATGGTACCTACTGTCCATAGTAGCCTACCTACAGTACATTTACCTACAATGACTGATTCAAGCTGAAAACCCTCAAACTTCAAATTTTAAAACATTTTCAAAATTAATTTCATGCTTTCTTTAGCCAACATTAATGTCTGTCTTTGCAAAAATAAAAGTTGATTAATTAATTTAAACCCCAACTTTATTGCAGTTTGATAGTCATCCCAGACTTCTGTACATTAAATATTGCATCTTCCTCTGATATAAGCAACAGGAAAGCTATAAAAGATGTAGAAATACAGTGTGTGCGTTAGTGAGTGACAATTAAATGATACTACGCAATACAGTTACTTCAACTGTGATGCTCCTGAGAGATTTGATCCTTCAACCTGAGCTTTATAGGATTTTTCCCTTTTTCCTTTCCCTCTCCTGAACTTCTGCTTGTCAGAATCAATGAAAAGCCCCAGTAAGAAAATCAAATGAGTATTATTAGCATGAAAGGGCATTTTGTTTTTGTGTGGATCAATTGTTTCCAAAGACCTTGTAATTAAAACCCAACTAGGAGTTTCTTTGGTACAGTAGTTTGTTAGAAATGAACACTGGAATGCCGAAGGCTGAGGTGCGGGGGGGGAGGGGGGGTACCTGAAGGGTTTGAGGTCATTATTATCCAGCACAGCACAGATGGAAACATCATGTAGATATTTCATTTAATGATCAGCTAAAGATCAAACATACTTTCACTGCACACCAGAATCTGGTCTACAATGCTGACGTGGCTGAGAGAAATGAAGCAAAGTGAACAAATGCATTTCTGAGAGGCTCATGAACCAATTGAAGGTGGATGCGAGGATCATTTCACTCATATTTTGTGGACAGCAGAGAAACATGAACCTTCTAATGGAGAGCTAAACCAGTTAAAATAGACCTTAATTGTTTAAAACCTGGACGACTACTTCAATGCTGGTTCCTATGAAGCTTTTCAATTCATGAGTATTGAGTATTACTTTGATGTTTTTAGACACTGAAAACTGCACACACTCATGCTGAAAACATGAATTCATGTTAATTGTTTAAATGTATATCTATAAATATGTTTGGGGTGTGAGCATGCGCAGTTTACATCTCACTACAAAATGTCCAAGAATTAAATTTAAATTTAAAAAACTCAATTAAAGGATAGTTCACCCAAAAAAGAACATATCATCACCTTTACTCACACTCAAATAAATCTAAACTTTTATTAATTTCTTTCATCTGTTGAATGAAGAATGTTGCAAAAATACAGCCATTGATATCCACAGTAGGAACAAAAAAATACTAAGCAAGTCATTTTGGAATATCACATAAAAACTGCTTAATGGAAAGCCAAGATGCACATCATTGACAAAAGTCTTGTTGTCGATCCCAGTTGTAAGAGCAACAAATAATAACTTGACTTCAAGTTGATCATTTGGAAAAGTGGCAGAAGGTAGATTTTTCAGATGAATCATCTGTTGAACTGCATCCCAATCATCACAAATACTGCAGAAGACCTATTGGAACCCACATGGACCCAAGATTCTCAAACAAATCAGTCAAGTTTGGTGAAGGAAAAATCATGGTTTGGGGTACATCAGTATGGAGGCATGTGAGATATCTGCAGAGTGGATGGCAACATCAACAGCCTGAGGTATCAAGACATTTGTGCTGCCTGTTACATTACAAGCCCATACTTTCTCATACTTCAGTCTCCACATCAACGTTTTTGAAAGCAAAGAAGTTCAAGGTGTTCCAGGATTGGACAGCCCAGTCACCAGATATGAACATTATTGAGCATGTCTGGGGTAAGATGAAGGAGGAGGCATTAAAGATGAATCCAAAGATTGTTGATGAACTCTGAGAGTCCTGCAAGAACACTTTCTTTGCCATTTCATATGACTTTATTAGTAAGTTATTTAAGTCATTGCGGTCGTCTAAGCTCATGGAAGCTTTTTCCACTGCAACATGACTTATATTCTGTGCTGTACATTATTTCTGTTGAGTGACAAGACTTTTGTCTAAGCAAAGTCAGACCTTTCTGTCCTAATTAATTAATTAAAAATCAAGGCATGATCATATTTTATTTTAGTAAAATAATTGCCTACCCATTAAGAAAAAAATGTGCCTAAAATATAATGGAAAACACATTTACCAAATATATTCCAGGATGTACTACTTGATTTTGTTTTAGCAGATCATGTGATGACAAAAATAGACACATAGAGAAAGCATTAATGGACAAATCAGTGAAAGACCACATCACAGAACATCTGATATGTTGTTTTCGTCATTCTAAAATCCCTTAGCCAAAGTCTGTCGCAACAGTTTCCATTTTTCTTTCAAATATTTGATGGCAGTTTATCAAGTGATAATTTCCTTGGCTTTGACTGATTGGATAGAAAGAGTGCATTATTGGCAAATCCTTTATGCAAAATTCAAGTTTTGTGCAAAAGTTTAATTCTCATCTTTGGATGGAAACATACTGGCTGTTTTTTTCCCCAACATTCTTTGTGTTCAGCAAAAGAAAGAAGCTCAAAGTGAGTAAATGATGACAGATTTTTCATTTTTGGGTGAACTATATCACTTTAAAAGTATTGAGGTTTTGAAGGCAGGTTTTGAAAAACAGTGTCGTCTTGACGTTTTGACAACACAAGCAAACTCAATTTATCGTTCTCTTTAAAGTGGAAACCTATTTACTAATATAACAACAATAAATCATTTGAAATCCATATTCATGTGGATGTAAAGATGAAGTGTACAGTATGTGAAAGAGCTTGCATCACCTGCAATTCAGTTTGGATTGGCTTTGATGTAACAGTGGATTCAATCTTTGCTCCTACTGTAAGATTCATCTTGTTGAAGAACCTGAAAGGGAAGACAAAGAAAGTATTTTTCTTCACAGTGTGGCACATCAAACAACCACTAGCTTTCTGTTCAAGGTTAGGCACACAATTAAAATCTGTACAATTCCTCGTGGCACTTTTGCTCAGTAAAAAAACAGTTCTCCAATACAAGCGCACAAATTGACAGCTGAAATAACCGAGAATTATAACTCGCTTTTGGGCAATCAGAGATATTGAGTTATCTTAAAACTATCATTCCAGTGCATATGTCTGTTGTAAAAAGGAGACACTACTGTCAGCTGTAGATATACACAAACAATCCCTCTCATTACAGCATGCTCTTTTGTTGAAGCTATTATGCAGACTATGCTTCAGGTCCATTGCTGGAAGTAATAGAATATCAGTGCAGCTCTAATTAGGCTTGAGTCTGATTATTACAGAGGCCTAATTAAAGATATTTCTTATGCCGTTTATGATGCATGGCATGTTTAGGAGCAAAAACCTTGGGTGAACACCTGAAGCTAAATAACTAGAAAGCGTCTATATTCATCAGTGTGATTAAGACAAGTTCATTACAGACTATTTTAAACTTCAAGGTAACCTTTATATTTTGGATTCTGTACAAGTTAAAATCAGCAAGTTTGATATGATGTTGATAAGGGCAAAATCAGCAACACATTTCTGGCAAACTTCTATATTTTAAATATGTGTGGGGAAAAAAATGATAATCTAAATAAAAACTCATTTAGTTTTGGGAGCCTGAAAATGCAATCTATCAAAAACATGCAGATTATGTATTATATGTGTTGACAGGTTACAAATATTGTAAAATTGAATACACTCAATACTCAAAACAATAATACTCAAAGCATTTGAGGAAATCAATTACCTCAAACATTAATAAACTAACTGATTTAAAGTACAAATGAAATCAAAACTAATCATATGCTAACTCACATTGCTAGTTTTGTGATGAACAATTTATCTGTGCATCTCATTAAGAAAAAAAAAGTTTGTCCTTGTAATCTTTAACTGAAATCTGAAAATGTACTTCCTGTTTTTTTTTGTGTGTTTTTTTTTCCAGTTAAATTGGCAGATTATGTATATTTTAGGTATTGGGCGTAGTTAACACACTTAGCCATAGATCGCATACGGCTGCGGCCGGAAGTTAACGAGAATTATTTATATTATTTATTAAATATTTATTACAATTCCAATTAATTGCATTTTATTACCACCTACCCTTACCCCAACCCTAAACCCCACCCGTCACAGGGGCAGAAAGCCCCTACTGGCACATATCTATCAGCTGATAACCACTTAGAACGGCCATTTAATCGAATGATAACATTCGAAGCGGGTGGTTAGGTTGTAATAACTTTCCCAAAACCCTTTTGCCGATGCCTACGTTACTACATTATTCGTACAGCGTTACCATATTCGTTCAGCTGGCATTATAAAAAACAAGCCACACCCACTGTTTTCTCATTTAATATTCCGTTTCATTAGGAACTGAGTCACAATAAAAAGTTAAAAAAACAGTCGCAGCTTCTGGTTAATGGGGACTTTAAAGGTAAGATTATGCTATTAACAAATACATTAACACGTACAAATAGCTTTCATAAACATTTTTATTTATTTTTTTAAAACTTTAGCTCTAATTAGAGCTTCAGGGTTAAGTACTATTTTCAGCAGACTAGTAGGTGCTAATTTTACACATTTATAAGCAATCTTAATGCTTTTCAGCTCATCCTCAAAGCTCAAATTATCACCATGACATAAACACCAGTAATCCTAATACATCAAAAAACTGAAACTAGCACATCTCCTACAATATTATTTATAGGGATGTCCCGATTAGTTTTTTTTTCCTTCAATTCTGAGTCCGAGTCATGTGATTTTGAGTATCTGCCGATACCGAAACCCAATCCGATACTTGCGAAGAAACAGAATGTTCCTTATTTTTTATTTAATTCACCTTATTTAAACATTCATCAACTCTGTAAAAAAACAGAGCACTTCTGTGAGGTAGCTTGAACAATCAAGTAATAAATAATTCAAATTTCTTCACTTTTGGACTTTAGTGCAACAGAAAATATATTAAAAAATCTAATATAAAAACAAATAGCACCTCAACTTAAAACACCCAAGTTTACGTATCTATGCCAATGTTGTCGTCATCAACTTTATAATACCTCCAGACATACTCGCGCTTTCTGCTTTAAGCTGCTTCTGTGATCTACTTTGCCGGCATTTAACCAATAGCGTCTCTGCAACAAAGTCATTTCATGCATTGCTGTTTCTGTATGAAGTCAAGAAAGAGGTCTAACTCTGTGTCACCGCATAACTATATATATAACTATATATATATATATATATAACTATATATATTCGAGTCCTGATCGGGAAGTAACGTCTGATTCCGATCGAGTCTAAAACCGCGTGACCAGGCCCGATTTTGATCACGTGATTGGATCTAGACATCCTTAATTATTAATGTAAAAAAATACACAAAACAACACAATATTTATTCTCTGTATCACTGAAAACTACAAATCTGCCACAATAGTCAGTCTAAGTTTAGCTTACAGTTAAATTGCACTAAACTTTGTGTCTATGAAATACAATAAACTCTCACGTGAAGAAAAGTAATTTCATCTATTAAAACTGTATTTTTGTGCATGTTCCTGTTAAATAAATAAATTTAATACAATTGAATTCAAAACTCATCTTTTTTTGTTTATGTTGAACACAAAAGATGATATTTTGGAAAATGCTGTTATTGGCAGCTGTTTTCTACTATACATGTTTCAACCAGCATTTTCTTGTGTGTGTTTAACAGAAGAAAAAAAACTCATAATAAAGGTTTAAAACCACATGAGAGGGAATAAACAATGAGGTCATTTTCATCCCTTTAAAGCACAGGTGTCAAAGTCAGTTCCTGGAATGCTGCAGCTCTGCACAGTTTAGTTCCAACCCTGCTTCAACAGACTTACTGTACCTGTAGGTTTCAAACAAACCTGAAGGACTCAATTAGTTTGATCTTGTGTGTTTAATTAGGGTTGAAACTAAACTGTGGAGCCTGCGGCCCTCTAGATACTGGCTTTGACACCTATGCTTTAAACTATCCCTTAAACTACCCCTTTAAAACAGACCTTTTAAGGTGTTACCAAACAGGTGTCCATATGGTTTACAGTTTCAACACAACTCCACAGCATTTAAATAAGCATAAACGTGCAGAACACAGGTTTGGTAACATCATCATTGATATGCAAATAGAAGTCAAGGACTAGTAACTGCTCACTGTAATTAGTGCTATGAGCTGTAATTAGGACTATATGGCGGCCTGAGCCCAGACTTATTTGATTATCGGTGAATTAGGCTACATTTCCAAAAGACAAAGTGTTGTTGCCTGCTTATGCCGCTGCGACTTTCTTATTATTTGCTAACTGCTCCTTCTATCATGCACTTACTTGCAATTATCATGCAATTATCTGAGCGCTTCTCCAAGACAGCAAACAAAATGCATACAGATCATCCGAGGAGGCTTGACATCAGCGTCTGCACAATAGAAATACTGATCCGGTTCTGCCTTTGTGCCGGAGTCTCTGTGACAGAAATGACAGGCTGTTGTCGGTGGACACTGCTGGGGAAGAAGAAAAAGCGACTGAGACATTGTATTTAGCATTGTTCCCTTTCGTGTACATGAAGCTTGAGGCAGAAAATCAGCAAGGCTAGAAAGTTTTTATTTTTTTTTAAAAACATGCATTCTCAAATCGGATTAGCACTTAACATGAATATATAGAGACATTTTTTAGGTATTCCATTTGGTGTTGATCCTTTTAAATTATTCATATACTTCGTTCCGACGCCTTGAAAACACAAGAAATTCTAGTTTCAGATGATATGATGTAATATTGCATTAAAAAGTGTCAAAACTTTCGAACAGCTGAACTGAACACTTTCGACAAGTAAAGAGATGCTGTTGTGTAAAAGGACAGCTTATCGTCACTCGTCTGTCATTATCAGGAGATACTTACGAGCAGGCAGAGTTTAATTGTGACCCATCGCTGCATCAAAGCAATGCTCTTTCAACCTCCAAGCTCAATAAAGGGTCTGGCCATCAAGAGATTTCTTCTTTGCTCTTCTCTCCAGTTCTCTAAAATCAAGGACAAATTACAGCAAATATAAATCACAACAAACAACTGGAGCAAAGATTTCATGTTTCTTCAGCTTCCAAAAAAGAAAGGATTATATTTAAGGTGTACAGCACAAGAATATCATTCTGTTTGTGATTTCTAGACAAGATTTTTCTGGAAAAAAAACAAAAAAACTATTACTCCAGAGTTCACTGGTATGTTGCAGGGGAAAAGGGCTTTCATCTATTGATTCAAAAAAAAAAAAAAACAGTCATGATTTTTTCATGATTTCTTTTTTCACCAGAATTACACTATTTTTAAGATAAAATGTTAACTTGGATGGTGACTCAGCTTAAAATAGAGAGAATAATGCATTTAATAAGTTCTGCCATGGAAAAAAAAAACATAAACAACAGCAAAACCTAAAATAAAATAAAACAAAATATATGTTAAAATTAATCAGAGAAATATCTCAAAGTATAATTGAGTTTGTAAGTATGTTTCCCTTGCAAAAATGCTATTTTGTCATACAGTACAAGAATACCAGATTAATTTGTATCTATCCTGTAAAGTTTTACATTCTAAAAAGCCTAATTCATATAATAAATTATACAAATAATATGCACTGCACAACAGAAATATTTTAGAATATAATATTTGTTTTTTTGAATATTCTTTCTGTTTTTTAAGTATTCTTGGTAACATGACCTTAACTTTACATTGTGATTGCAAAATGTAATCATTCTAAAAGTATTAACTTAAAATATATTTAAATGTTTAACAAAAAAAAATAATAATAACTATATATATATATATATATATATATATATATATATATATATATATATATATATATATATATATATATATATATAATCTAGGTGCCAATTAATTTAGAATGATAAAAAATTTAAGTAAACAAAACGTGCACTGTAATAAATTCCCAGAATTTCACAACATGTTACTGTAATTATTTTAAGTACAGTAAATTACTTTAGTGTCACTTTACAGGATTTAACTGTTTAATTTGACGTATTCAGAATTGTATTGTGAAATTAAGGTAGGCGTCATGATTACAGCAAATTACTGTAAAAATGACTATATGTTTTGCATGTTAGGTAGGAATTCTAACACTATTACTATTTAACACAGAAGTTCATACACATTGACTTATTTATGCTAGTACAGGCACTTTTTTGATATTTAGAACTATTTACAGAATTATTGTTATTATGAAGTACTTCACAGTAATTTACATTCAGTATCTTACTGTGAAAGTAATGCAATTATTAGCCAGTAATTTACTGTAAATTTAAGGTCAAATATTTTACAGTGTGACAAAACACAAACACATCTGTAAAAACTAAATAAAAAATATATAAACTATATCTACTATCAAAATATTATTCAAAATAACAAAACCTTAGAATAAATGTAAAAGTTAATTTAGCAACATATATTAATGCATTACAACACTTTCAAAAACATTATAACAGCAAACTCAAGCATTAGCATCTGCAGGACTTGGCCACTAATCCCTTCTGCCTGAGCAATATATAACACACATCCTTGAACATCCTGAAGTCGAATAATAACAAAACAAAAAAAAATCACCAATCTAAAGCCACAAAGGCCCAAACCCAGCTGAAAACGCAGAGAGGCCAAATGAAAAAGAGACTGAGCGACAGCATGTGTCATAGAACAGACAGGGGCTGTTATTTCAACACACAAACCCAAACACGCGTCACGCACACACCGTATCAGTTATGTGGTTTCAAGGCATTCCATTTTATTGCTTTCTCCTCCATCCCATCATGGTGAGGGCTGCCCTCTACAGGCTGCCAAAAAACACAGAGATGAAGTAGAAGAAGGAGTAAGGTAACGACGACGACAAGCAAATTGATGCGGGCTACAAACACGCTCCATATGTTCACCCAGATCTGCTCATTAAGACACCACTGCGTTTACTGCTGCCGAGATCATCTATTCTCCACCAGAGACACGCAGGGTTTAATCCTGTAACCTCCGTCTCAACACCTCTCCATCTTCTTCTCAAACTCACACTTTCAAAATCCTCTCATTTTCACCCGCCAGAAATACACCCGTTCACACCAGCGCGCGGATATACATGCGCACAGACTCCAGTTAAGCCCTCGTGACGCACCTCGGAGGAAGATGATACATTTTCATTGTGTCTTTGATAGCGTTTTTCGACTCTCTCTGCTCACACGCAAAGCTCTCCGAGAGGCACCAAACAACATCAAGGCCCTGTCTCTACAGAGTGTGTGTGAATGTCGGATGAAGAATGCAGATACAAGCATCTACAAACGGGGGAAAAAAAGGCTTGTCAACAGTCTGTGGACAGCAGAGGCCTCTGTGAACTATAGTATATCCGTGAGGAAATTCCAACAATGCACTGAAGCTCTATTCAAATTCGGCCGTGAAGTGTTTCAGGTAAGTGTAGGGGTTTAAGAGGAATTAATGGCCCTCAGGAGGGATTTCTGATGTTTGTTCAGTCAATATACTTTCTCGGGGGAAAATATTAATACACAATACATATAAATTCTGTGTGCCCAGAAGCCTGAAATGAACTCAAGATTTATTGCGCTTAGGCGCACACACACTAAGGGTGGTCCCAAACTTTGAGGGAGAAATTGAAAGTGTATCTACTTGTGTTCTAATTTTCATTACAAGTTATATTATCAGCATAAGCATTTGAGGGGGAATATTTGCATGAAATTCAAAAGCGAAATTAAAACTTTATCAGAACGTCTTATTATTTGGTTTGCCCTCCTTTTGCCTTAATAATCGCAGAACTTCAGCTGCATGAGATGGAAATAAGAAGAAATTACAAACTTTTACATGCAACTCTGTTACATTTTCACTTATTCCCAACACACACACCTTTTTATTCCCAACACACACACTCTTATTATTATAAGATTAAAATTATCTTGTTAAGAGAATAGGCAATGTATCATTCGTTCATTCATTCCTTCGGCTGAAGCCTGGTTTATACTTCTGCGTCAAGTGATCGGCGTGACCCACGGCGCATGCAGCGCGTGTAGCTGTGCATTCATAGTTTTGCACGCTGTTTCTGTTGCTCTGCAATAACACTTCCGAAACGCTAGTTGGCAGTGAGGTGTTTGTGTTCCTTTGTGTCGAGTTTCTTAGCTGGTGTTTTGTTTTTTCTGAACGCTTCCTTAATGTACAAGTGGTTCAAACTCACTCATTTTGAGGCAGGAACCGGCGGATGGGCAACAACTTTAACCATGAGGTAAACACAAAACAAAACTTTTCATTCGGAGCTCCTTCACGGGACGCCCCACTTGTAAACAATCCATCGGGCTCGTGTGGCTCTTGGTCCCGCCCACACTCGTCAGCGATACCAAAACGACCAATCACAGAGCTTGCGCTATGCGTCGTTGCAACGTGTAGTTACATTTTTTGAGAGGTGCGCTTCAGCGACGCCGACGGCCACGACGAGGGCTATGTGTCCACGCATAGGCTGCGCCATAGCATATGCTGCGCCATAGCATATGAGTGCGCTTGACGCAGAAGTATAAATCAGCCTTTAGTCCTTGATTTATTGGGGGTTGCCACAGCGGAATGAGCTGCCAACTAGGGCTGGGTGATAAAATCGGTATGGATATTTATTGACCGAATACCATTGTAAATATCAAATGAAAAAAAGATTAAAATGCGGCTGCTGAGCACGAGCCTTGGAAGCAATGCCAACAAGCTTGGGGTGTAAGTTTGTCATTTCCAATAGATGCACGCAACTTGCACAACGTTTTTACTTTTCTTCATAAACTTGCATTGAAGCTGCAGCAATGATTTGTCCCTTTATCATCCTCTGAGAAAATGGCTGATGGTCACCTATTTACGAGACGCCAGGGGAGCACGAGTGCAAGTCCATTGTGAATGCTCAAGGAATGCTGAGGTCAGAATAACAAATGCGAAATTAATTAGCAGTGAGGAGATTGTAAATAAAAAAAGGATGTCACCAAAGTGGCTTTTTGGTTTCTTTTCTTGTGCATCCCAGCCACTAGCACCCCATCTAAAAGAGTTTTTAGCATAGGGGTAATGAAGTCATTCAACATTATAATTTGTAATGTTGCAGTATGTATTTGAATAATGATGGTTGGTTCCTTTACCTGAATGCTCAGATTTGATTATCATAATTTGTGTTGTTAAACACCTTAAAGTTCGCTTTGATTGTTCAGTATTGGGCAGTGGGTAGCACAATCGCCTCACAGCAAGAAGATCGCTGGTTCGAGCCCCGGCTGGGTCAGTTGGCGTTTCTTTTTTGTTTATGATTTATTTAACATTTTTTCATTTTACAAACATATCAAACAACCCTTGTATAAATAATAATAAAGAGAAAAAAAATTAAAATAAAATTAAATAAATAAATAATAGAAGAAAAAATAAATAAATAAATAAAATAAAATTAAGTAAAACCAAGTTACACAAAAAATGCGGGGTATATGTCTATATTTATGCAATAATCCCAATGTTAAAATGAAAGATTAAAAACTGATGTATTATTATTGTCAAGGGCAAGCAAGGGGGATCAGTCTAGATCCAGCTGGAGAGTTTTAATATAAGAAAAAAGGGCATTCGAAATTTTGACAAATGTTCTGTTATCATGTCTTTGAAGGGAGTATCTAATCTTCTCTAGTTTTACAAAATACAAAACATCTTTCAGCCACTGTACATGTGAGGGTGGCTGAGGGCTTTTCCAGTTTAATAAAATTACACGCCTAGCAAGCAAAGTAAGAAAGGCCACGAAGTTTAAGAAGTAAGTGGGTAATGTATAATTATCAGGCATCACCCCAAACAGGCCAATAATGGGTGATGGTACTATATCTCTAGATGTAATGGTTGAAAGAGAGTGAAATACTGAGCCCCAAAATGAGGAAAGAGCTGGGCATGTCCAAAACATATGGGTTAAAGTACCTAAACCCAAATGACACCTATCACACTCCGGATCAATAGTTGAGTCGATCCGTGCAAGCCTACATTTCGACCAGTGTACTCGATGAACCACTTTACACTGAATGAGGCAGTGACGTGCGCATATAGATGAGGAATGAACCCTGTCCAGAGCTGCTTCCCAAGTATCTTGGTCTATTTCAATATTAAGGTCCGCAGACCAGCTGGTGCGGAGACTGTCAACAGGAAAAGACTGTAAATTTGCAAAAATATTGATTAATTTAGAAATTAGGCCTTTACTGCTTGCTTCAAGACATAAAATATTGTCAACCTCACAAAGAGGAGGGACATTGGGGAAACCTGGGAATTGTTTGCGAACAAAGTCACGTACTTGCAAATATCTAAAAAAATTATTTCTCGGGATGTTATACAACGCATTCAGTTGGTCAAATGAGGCGAATGTACCTTCGATATAAAGATCAGCTACTGAGAGGATCCCTTGATTCCTCCAAGAGGCATATGCACCATCCAAAGTAGAAGGAGAAAACAATGGGTTCAAATATATTGGGGAGGTCAAAGGGGTAGCTTGAAAACCAAAGCTACGTAGAAACTGAATCCAAATTTTAAGACTGCTCTTCACAATTATATTATCAGTGTACTTAAGTGGAGAGAGCGTGATGGGAAAGCAGAGGAGAGCTTTCAAGTCCGAAGATTTACATGAGGCATTTTCAATATTTAACCAGGCCGGGGGACTGTCCAGATTTTTTTGATTACTCCAATATAGTAAGGATCGTATGTTCGCAGCCCAATAATAAGACAAAAAATTAGGGAGGGCCATCCCACCCAAGCCCTTAGGTTTCTGTAGAATGCCCTTCCGAATCTTCGGGGTCCTACCATTCCACAAGAATTGAGAGATAGAACTATCTAATGTAGCAAAAAAAGATTTGGGGATAAAAATTGGAATACACTGAAAAAGGTATAAAAATTTAGGGAGTACATTCATCTTCACGCAGTTGATTCTGCCTACTATTGACAAAGGAAGAAGAGACCAGCGGCGAAAGTCTTGTGTGAGACGGCTAAGCAACGGAGAAAAATTTTGGTCAAACAGCTCTTCAAATTTTTTTGTCACCTGTACACCTAAGTATTTGAAGCTGTGTAAAGTAGCCTTAAATGGTAAGGAGGATAAAGGATATTCAGAGGCAGCATTATTAATAGGCATTGTTTCACTTTTAGTTAGATTTAATTTGTAGCCTGAAATTTTACCAAATTCTGTTAGCAATGAGAGCACCACTGGGATAGAGTTGGCCGGGTCAGCAATGAACAGCAAAAGGTCATCTGCATACAAGGATACTCTATGGTCAACTCCCCCTCTAGTGATGCCCAACATTGAACTGCCTCTGAGGGCAATTGCTAGAGGTTCGATAGCCAGAGCGAACAATAGAGGGGAAAGTGGGCAACCTTGCCTTGTTCCTCTCCCAAGAGGGAAGTATTTTGAATAGTAATTGTTTGTGCGTATGCAGGCTAAAGGGGAGGTATACAAAAGCTTTATCCAAGATATAAAATAATCACCTATTCCAAATTTTTTAAGAGTATAAAATAAAAAATCCCACTCAACTCTGTCAAAAGCCTTTTCAGCGTCCATGGATATAATTAACTCTGGAGTCGTATTATGTGGTTTAGTGTAAAGAATGTTGAAGAGACGTCTGATGTTATGAAAAGACTGTCTATTTTTAATAAAACCAGTCTGATCTGGGGAGATTATAGCCGGTAGTAGTGGTTCCAAACGACATGCTAGTATTTTAGCAAGTACTTTTACGTCTGCACACAGTAGAGAAATGGGACGATAATTATTACACTGAAGGGGGTCCTTATCTTTTTTAAGGATTAGGGAGATAGAGGCTTGGCGTAGAGTTTGAGGAAGTATACCAGATTTGTAAGATTCATTAAACATGTTCAGCATAAGAGGTGATAGTTTCTCTGAGAATGTTCTAAAAAATTCAGCTGGAAACCCATCTGGACCTGGGCACTTTCCACTTTGCAAAAGGCTCAACGATGTCTTAACTTCCTCGAGAGTGATGGGATCATCCAATTTTAAGGCCAAATCAGGATCTATAAGGGGAATATCAAGATTATTGAAAAAACTATCAAAGGGTAATTCTTCATTAAGGCTTTCTGAGGTGTACAAGGAGTTGTAGAAATCTCTAAATTTGTTGTTAATGAGAAGTGGGTCAATTGTGGGTCCGGAAGAAGTTGATATTTGAGTTATATGGTTCAGGGCAGAGGATTGACGTAGCTGGTGTGCTAGCAATTTACTAGGTTTGTCACCAAATTCATAATAATTATAACGGCTTTTTTGAAGAGCTTCAGTAGCCTCATTCGTTGTCAGCAGGTCAAATTCAGTTTTTGTTGTAAGTATTTTCTTAGACAAATCTGGGGTAGGTGAGGTTTCCATTTTGGATTGAAGCTCCGCTAGATATTTAATTAAAGAAGACTTCTGTTCAGATGCCTTTTTTCTCTGATGTGCTGAATAAGATATGATTTCTCCCCTCAGAAAGGCTTTACAAGCTTCCCATATAATACCCGCTGAAGTGCAAGGGGTGACATTTGTGGAAATAAAAAGGTCAATCCGATCGTTAATAATTTGCACAAAATCTGGGTCATAAAGTAATAGAGTATTTAGGCGCCAAAAAGACCTTGGAGTTGTCCCACAAGGAAGCGACAGATCCAATGTAAGCACAGCATGATCAGAGATCACAATAGGACTATAGGAGCAGTCCTTGATACGTGGAATTAATTTATTATCAAGGAGAAAATAATCAATCCGGGAAAAGCTTTGGTGGACAGATGAAAAAAAGGAAAACTGTTTTGCTTTAGGGTTTAAAAAACGCCAGGCATCGGAAACTGCGTATTGTTCCATAAACAATTCAATAATTTTTGAGGATTTAGAAATAGCTCTGGGTTTTAGTGAAGAACAATCTAAAATAGGATTTAGGCAACAATTAAAATCTCCTCCCAAAATAAGTTGGCTAGAATTTAAGTCAGGAAGGGAAAATAAAAGGTTCTTGAAAAAAACTTCATTGTCCCAATTCGGTCCATATATATTTGCTAATACCAGATGAATTCCGTTAATGTGGCCAGTAATAATGATAAAACGTCCATTTGGATCAGAAATTACTTTGGACACAGAAAATGGAACGGACTTATGTATAAGTATAGCCACTCCTCGTGACTTACTTGAAAAAGAGGAATGATACAGCTGACCTACCCAGTCCCTTTTAATTTTTAAGTGATCAGCACTTGTAAGATGAGTTTCTTGGATAAAAGCTATTTTGGTGTTTAGCTGCTTCAAATGTTTAAGAACTTTATTACGTTTAATAGGTGAATTAAGCCCTTTGACATTCCAGCTAGAGAATGTAAATACACCAGTAGGGGGTGTCCCACTGATCACAGGCGACATAAAAAATAGCAATTATAAAATTTCTCTGACCCCCGCAGAAAAAAATAAATAAATAAATAAATAAAAAATAAATAAATAAATAAATAAAATTCAATAAACAAATAAAAAATAAAATAAATAAATAAATAGAATAAAATAAAAGTCAAATAAAAAACACCAACCCACCCCCGCCCCCCTAACCCACACGCATAACTCCCACAAACGATGTAGGCAAGAACATCTACATCGTTCATATCTACAACCAAAACTGTGCAATCTTCCTTCATACAATCCCTCCCCATATTTTACTACACAACCTCAGATGTATTTACACCACCGCTACATACAACAGTAAGAATAATTGTCTTAAATTTTAAAAACATTTTGAGAACTATGACTTTGTACCAACATTGTATACAAACATTGTATACAGTTTAACAAGGCTTCATCCACAGAACCCGATGATATTACCTCGTCCATGAAAGTAGATATATAAGCAAGGAGAACAAGTCACCATTGTAATCAAAAATCAATAGTAGAATTGTCCATGAAAATAAAATCAATAATAGAATTGTCCATGCAAATAACATCAATAATAGAATTGTCCATGAAAATAAAATCAATAATAGAATTGTCTATGAAAATAAAATCAATAATAGAATTGTCCATGAAAATAAAATCAATAATAGAATTGTCTATGAAAATAAAATCAATAATAGAATTGTCCATGAAAATAAAATCAATAATAGAATTGTCCATGAAAATAAAATCACGTTTAATCACGACGACCAAAGGTCGGTTAGTATAAATCGTATAATCATCCAATGGTAACTCCTTGAAGTGGCATGAGTTTTACGAGGAAAAAAAAACCGCATCAAGCAGTTTATGACTGGAAATGTGTTTATATCACGTCATAGTCCAAAGCATAGAAATGAACTACTATGCGTCTAAGTTCCGAATGTAGTTGTTGGCTTCAGTAGCTGTCAGCAGCCATAGTTTCTCACCGTTCTGTAGAGTGATGCGTAGTTTAGCTGGATAGAGAAGGGCAGGTCTGAGTCCGCGCTTGTAGAGCTCCGCCATGGCGTCTTTGAATTCACTGCGCAGCTTTAGGACATCTGGGCTGTAATCTTCAAAGATCCTAATCTTGTGGTCACGAAAAGTCAAAGTCCCTTTTTTACGGGACTCGCGGACCACCAAATCCTTCACCTGGTAGCGATGAAACCGCAGAACCACAGGACGCGGTCTCTGTCCTGGGGCAGGTTTGGGAGCGGGGATTCGGTGTGCCCTGTCCAGTTCAGGCGGTGACGCTAAAATCTGATCGCCGAAAATCTCAGCAAGCATTTCAGAGAAGAATTTAGTTGGTCGCGGTCCCTCGATTGACTCAGGGAGCCCCACGATGCGGATATTTTGCCGCCGGCTGCGCCCCTCTAGGTCTGACATTTTAGCCCGCAGCCACTCGTTTTCTTTAGTGAGGCCGGAGCACGCGGCATCTAGGTGTTCAAGGTGTTGGGTCACCTCCGTGAGTCCCGATTCGAGACAACTGATGCGCTGGTCGTGAGCTGCGACCGAGGAGTTGATATTGTCCAACTTAGTGTCCAAGCTTTCAAAAGAGACTTTAAAATCCGCGGCAAGAGAGGCTCTGAGCTCCTCGTGCAGGGCGCTAATTTCAGCTAGCGTGACACTAGAGCTAGGCGAGGAAGACGCTTCACGGTCTTTTTCCCCCTGTTTACCCTTTCCTTTAGACATGTTAAGTGAGAATAAAATACTACGCACTCTAAGAAAGAAAAGTAAATAGATGTAGGTTGCCAAAAAGTTCTAAAACAACGAGGTTTGTAAAGAAGGAATGAAAAGTTAAAGGGAGCTGGTCGCACTCACGTCTATGCCAGAGGCGACATAACCGGAAGTCCCAGTTGGCGTTTCTGTGTGGAGTTTGCATGTTCTCTCTGTGTTTGCGTGGGTTTACTCCGAGTGCTCCGGTTTCCCCTATAAGTCCAAAGACATGTGGCATAGGTGAATTGGGTAAGTTAAATTGTCCATAGTGTATGTGTGTGAATGAGAGTGTATGGGTGTTTCCCAGTGATGGGTTGCAGCTGGAAGGGCATCCGCTGCATAAAACATATGCTGAATAAGTTGGAGGATGCTTCCGCTGTGGCGACCCCAGATTAATAAAGGGACTAAGCCAAAAAGAAAATTAATGAATGAATGTTCAGTATTGACGCTTTACCATTGCACACACTTTGTAGCATTTTATTTATCAAGTTTAAGTCTCTTTAACACTTATGTTTATTTTATTATAAAGAGATCAGATGAGATATTTTGTTTAAATATTTTTGTTTTTGACTATTAAATCTATTTGCCTTAGTAATGTTGGTAAATTAAAATAAAGTAAGTAAAAGTAAAATATTCAATAATTATCGATATTTATTGATATGAAACATGATATCGTTTATCATTTTTGCAATATCGCCAACTACTCTACCGCCAACTACTCTGGCATATGTTTTTATGCAGCGGATGCTCTTCCAGCCCCAACCCTGTACTGAAAATATATATATTGTGAAATATTATTACAGGTTTAGGCAGTCGTTTTCTATCTTAATATATTTTAAATTGTAATTTTTTCTTTGATTTCTTCAATGCTGAAAACAGTTGTGCTGCTTAACAGGTGTGTAAAGGTACACAACAATTAAGCTTTTTGATACAGTGAGGGAAATCTATACATAAAATTGTTCAAAGGATGTCCATCAATATTTATTTTGTGCTATAGCTAAAACAAAGAGGAAAAAATAATCTCAACTGAGGTGCCATTTACACTAGTGTGCTTTGTTTTAAAATCCATACGTTATGTAATGTAATGTGCAATCATGACGGGGGTCTCCCCACTCCACCACCAGTGTGCAGCATCTAGTGTACATGGATGATGCGACGGCAGCCACAGGACAACGGCGCCAGTGCGCTCACCACACACCAGCTATAGGTGGAGTGGAGAGACAGTGATACAGCCAATTCAGGGGATGGGGATGATTGGGAGGCCATGATGGGTAAGGGCTGATGGAGGACATTTGGCCGGGACACTGGGGTTACACCTCTACTTTTTAGGAGAAGTGCCATGGGATTTTTAGTTTAACTCTTTTTATGGGCAATTCTCAATCAGAGAGTTATTACAAGTGAGGGAAAGAAAAAACATAATACATTAATTTCACAATATTGAAGAAAAAATATTGGGGGGTAATTAAACACATTCGTTACTCTCTGAGCCATATTCAGAGGAAAAAAAAGTAAAGAAAACAATAACAAATATAAATAAATAAATATAAAATGATAATTTAACAAATGACCTAAGTAAGTAACCTAAGTAAGCCATTACTGTTAAATGTCATATACTGTATCAGACATTTTTTAATACACTCTTGGATGAGTTTTTATCATTCAAATGCAAGAAAAAAGGCATAAAAAAAGCTATTTTTTAAAATGCAACAGAAAAGGTTGCCAAACTGTATAGAAATCTTCTGTTTGCCATTAATTGTATATCTAATTTTCTCTCACCATGGTATTTTTAATGACTACAGAGAATCAGAACCATGGTTTAACATCTCATCCGAAAGACGGCACTCACTGACAGTATAGTGTCCCCTTCACTTTACCAGGGCATTAGAACTCACACAGACCTCAGGTTGAGAGCCCCCTGCTCCCCTCACTAACACCACTTCCAACAGCAACCTAGTTTTCCCACGTGGTCTCCCATCAAGGTACTGACCAGGCTCAGCCCTGCTTAGCTATAGTTACATCTGACATCCACACTACTCCAGCATCATCTACACATGAAAACAGCATTTTGAAAACAATAAAGACCCCGTTTTAGTTTGATGGAAATAGAAATTGATTTGTCAAGCCCCTTTCATATGACTATTAAGCAACCGGTAGGCAGCAAGTACAAATGCTGGCAAAATATGCACATTCCCAGTGAATGGTCGTGTAGCATGTGATTTAGGGTGTACTGTATAGTGTAAACTGATTGTTTTTCTGAAACACAATAAAAACTCCTGTATGGATGAGGAGCGATTTTTGTCATTCTAAATTGTCAATGTGATTTCCCATTTGTTCTCAATTTTATTGTCCTCTGTGTGATCTCCTCCTGTCATCCATATCTGGACCGGTTAGTTGGCGGTTTATCTGGTTGTTGTCAAACTCAGGCGTCTGTAGCTCTAATAGGAGCCAGGAGATCAGTCCACGGATGTTAATGGAAACTCTTCACAGTTACCGCAAACACACACACATAGTGCACAACAGCACTGTTTGACACAGCATGTCACCACTGATACAAAGAATCATACCTTCCCCAAAAAACATTTTATTGATGCTAGTACAAAAAAAAATACAAAAAACACAATAAAAGATAAGCGTATTTTCTTCCCAAAAAGTAAGCACTCGTTCCTCAGTGAGTGCAACTGTAAAACTCTGAACACTTGATCAAATAAAATGATTGGTCATACACACACGTCTTGCTTATTGAAGATCTAGAGCTGAAGTCCTGGGCAAGTGGCCATCGGCTCTCCGCTGCTAATGACACATCACAGCAGGGCTTCAGCACAACCATAAACACACACACACACACACACACACACACACACACACACACACACACACACACACACACACACACACACACACACACACACACACACACACACACACACACACACACACACACACACACACACATCAAGAGCGCAGATATGAGCATCAGCTCTACAGAGAATCCCTTCTCGCTTTCAGCCTTCAGCACCGCAGGGTGGTTTTCTCCAAACACGTGAGAGACGTTTCACTCAGCTGCATGCAGTTAAAGGGACAGTTCACCCGAAAATGAAAACTCTTGTCATTATTTATTCACTTTCTACTTGAAACCAGTAGCCATTGAATTCCCTAGCATTTAATATTCCTACTAAGGATGTCAATGTCGGTTTCCAACATGAATCAAATGCTCTTCTTATGTGTTAAACAGAAAAACCACTTGAGGGTGAGTTAATGATGACGAAAGTACACTTTTTGGGTGAACCATTTCTTGAATCTCGCTCATTGCCTGCATTTATATATTAAACAAATGTTTGATCTGTATTTCAATACGTGTTGTTTGTATCAACTTTATAATATTAGCAAAAATAAATGTGCATGATGTGTATGAATGCTTATTGATCTGTCAGTTTGTTGTGTGATGGTGTTGTGCTATCTGTACTGGACTCGAACACAGTAAGTGTCCTCATTCTTGTCCTGTTTGTCATTAATGAAGATGAGAATCTCTTCCATGCCGGGGTTCTGACTTGGAGCAAAGCGCAGGCCGATGGTGTAGAGCTCTCCTCCTCCAATCTATAACACACAAACACACATTTATTAATATGTATGTATTTGTACACATACACACAAAAATGTAAGTGGCATGTAAAAATAGACATCAGAGGATTGCAAAATCAGCAAGAATCAGGTCAAACATTAATGCATGTATGTGTGTATATATGCAACCCGCTCTTTAAGATCTCAAAACTCAGGGCTTCTGGTATAGTACCCAGAATAGCAAAGTCTACTAAAGGAGGTCGAGCCTTCTCATTCATGGCTCCTAAACTCTGAAATAGCCTTCCTGATAACGTCTGAGGCTCAGACACACTCCCTCAGTTCAAAACTAGATTAAAGACCTATCTTTTTAGTAAAGCATACGCACAATACATCACATAACGGAATTATGTATCTATGTTTGTTTATATAACTGCTATTTTCATTTATAGCACTTCATTTTTGCATTGATATTTAATATCTCTTGTCTAAATACACTATGAACAGCAGCTATGCTAATTATTTTCTTTGTTCTCTATTTTCACCTGGAGATACTTATCCTGAGGCCTTTGGAGATTGTGCAGCACCATTGATGTGATCCAAGACCTGTGAAGAGATAATGCCAACCATAGAGCACTTTTAGAGGTATCCATAATCTTTGACCAGGCAGTATCCTGAGCAAATGCTGTGGCGGTCATGAAGGACTGGAGAGCATGAGACTGATTCCTGAAAGACCACAGTGATCCTGTGGGCCAGCCTGAACACTCGCCTGTTGACCTACTCACACCTACATGATGGACGTCCAGCTTCTCCAGCCTCCGGCGCCTAGACTGCAGCTCTGCACAAAAAGTTCGGCCAGAGAAGAAATGGTCGTGTCCAACTGAGCCTGGTTTCTCTTGAGGTATTATTTCTTTCACTTTCGTCAAACGGTGAAGTTTTGTTTCTTGCCACTGGCTTGCTTGGTTTGGGACTTGCAGAGCTATTCAGTGTTTAGACTTTCAACAGTGAAAATTAAACCACATTGAACTAAACTGCAACTGAACAAAACTGGACTAACTCGATGAGTCTAATTAGACTCAATTCATTAGAACTTCTATGTTAAGCTGCTTTGACACAATCAACATTGTAAAAGCGCTATACAGGCAGTGCAGAATTATTAGGCAAATGAGTATTTTGACCACATCATCCTCTTTATGCATGTTGTCTTACTCCAAGCTGTATAGGCTCGAAAGCCTACTACCAATTAAGCATATTAGGTGATGTGCATCTCTGTAATGAGAAGGGGTGTGGTCTAATGACATCAACACCCTATATCAGGTGTGCATAATTATTAGGCAACTTCCTTTCCTTTGGCAAAATGGGTCAAAAGAAGGACTTGACAGGCTCCGAAAAGTCAAAAATAGGGATGCAGCACTCTTAAAATTGCCAAGCTTCTGAAGCATGATCATCGAACAATCAAGCGTTTCATTCAAAATAGTCAACAGGGTCGCAAGAAGCGTGTGGAAAAACCAAGGCGCAAAATAAACTGCCCATGAACTGAGAAAAGTCAAGCGTACAGCTGCCAAGATGTCAATATGCCACTTGCCACCAGTTTTGCCATGTTTCAGAGCTGCAACATCACTGGAGTGCCCAAAAGCACAACGTGTGCACTACTCAGAGACATGGCCAAGGTAAGAAAGGCTAAAAAACGACCACCACTGAACAAGACACACAAGCTGAAACGTCAAGACTGGGCCAAGAAATATCTCAAGACTGATTTTTCTAAGGTTTTATGGACTGATGAAATGAGAGTGAGTCTTGATGGGCCCGTGGCTGGATCGGTAAAGGGCAGAGAGCTCCAGTCCGACTCAGACGCCAGCAAGGTGGAGGTGGAGTACTGGTTTGGGCTGGTATCATCAAAGATGAGCTTGTGGGGCCTTTTCGGGTTGAGGATGGAGTCAAGCTCGACTCCCAGTCCTACTGCCAGTTTCTGGAAGACACCTTCAAGCAGTGGTACAGGAAGAAGTCTGCATCCTTCAAGAAAAACATGATTTTCATGCAGGACAATGCCCCATCACATGCGTCCAAGTACTCCACAGCTTGGCTGGCAAAAAAAGGTCTAAAAGAAGAAAAACAATTGACATGGCTTCCTTGTTCACCTGACTGAACCCCATAGAGAACCTGTGGTCCATCATCAAATGTGAGATTTACAAGGAGGGAAAACAGTACACCTCTCTGAACAGTGTCTGGGAGGCTGTGGTTGCTGCTGCACGCAATGTTGATGGATTCTGTCAGTGTTTTGATCCGTTCACCATGGATGGCAGGCTTTTGAGTGTCCTTGCAAAGAAAGGTGGCTATATTGGTCACTGATTTGTTTTTGTTTTGTTTTTGAATGTCAGAAATGTATATTTGTGAATGTTGAGATGTTATATTGGTTTCACTGGTGAAAATAAATAATTGAAATGGGTTTTAAGAAGAGATTTTACTTTGCCAATCAATATTATAGAAAATGCGAGTAACACATAAAAAAATATTAATAATAATAATACGGATGAAATGCTGTAGAAGTTAATGTTAATAGTTAATGTTAACTAATGTAGTAAAAATGCTACAAAAAGGACACCTTATTTTAAAGCATTATCATATTTTCTTGTAAAATGTACTTTAATGATTGGCAATATTTACAAATTCAAAAGTGTTTTTTTAAATAATATAATTAGATTTTTATCTTATATTTCAAACATATATAGCTTTAGTTCAGTTATTAAAAAGTAGTTTTTAATAAATGTAGTTTTAGTTAATAAAAACTCGATAACTGCATTCTTGTGTCAATAATAACACGATGCTGTAAAAAAATAAACAGTGAGTAATATTCATATTATTTTCAGAGTGTGTGAATTGTTGTTTTTAAAACAATTGTTATGGGAAACCTGTATTGATTTTATACTTACAGTACAAACAAAGCCAACTATACCGCTAGTCCGCCCCATCGACCCAAAAAAGAATAAAAAAAACACCACAGAAATAGAAAAAGGTCTACACTACATTATTCCAAATCAGCTGTTGTCAATCGAAAGTATTTTCTGAATACAGTGGTCCCTTGTTAATCGCAGGAATTACGTTCTAAAAATAGCCCACAATAGGTGAAATCCGCAAAGCAGTCTGCTTATTTATTATGGATGTTTTAAGGCTGTAAAACCCCTCACTACACTATTTTCTCAGATAGGCATTAAAATTTTCACGCTTTTCTCTTGTTTAAACACTCGCGTAACTTCTACCTTTTTTTAGCATGTCCAGAAGTCCAACTTTTTGTGCGATGGTTAGCATCTTCCTCTGCCTTTTGGGTGCTACCATGTGTGCCTTTAAGGGTGCAGAATGTTTCATCGACATTATGGGGTTTGTTGGGGAGAAAACTTGCAAACATACAGCACTTCAAAGTCACACTGCTAGCAATCAAAGATTTATGTCAATTTGGCAAGCTGAACGCATTCTGTACTGTACAGAAGACACGGCATGGAGAAGATTGATTGACAACGGTCTACAGCCAATCAGGACGCAGAACAAAATGCGCTAATCAGGATGCAGAACACAATGTGCTAATTAGGATGCAGAACACAATGCACTGTAAAAAAAAAAAAAAAATGTCAATTGCACAAAAAAATCCGCAAAAGACTGCAAAAGGTGAACCGCGTTATGGCGAGGGACCACTGTAGACAATTGTGAAGTACTTCAATGTTTGTCATTTTAAAGCTTTACAGCCTCAGTGCTCATTCACTTTCATTACATTTAAAAAAGTGGCCGGGATATTCTCCCACAGAAGAAAGAAGACCGTACAGGTTTGGAATGGCATAAAAGCAAGTAAATGATGTGCTTTGGCTGAACTGGTTCTTTAAGTGGAACTAGAATCTTCAATCGTTAAATTCCCCGTGATTCCCATTGCTATTCCTGAGCTCAGTTGTTACAGAAATTGGTTGCACTCCAGTTTTTAGAGGAAGATGAGAGAAATTGCTCTCCCTTTGTCTTTATACATTATCTCTAATGGCTGACTAAGACATATGGAACACAGTGGAGGATTTAGTTCATAATCTCCTCAAAAGCTCGCACGTATCGATTCCTCCGTTGTCTTTTGGCTTGGCGCCTATTTTACGATGACACAGTTGTTATTTCTCGAAGAAGGTGAAAAAAAAAAGAGCAACATCTCCAGGCACATTTTTCAAAAATATAGAGCCCATAAATCCAGCGCGAGAGAAGATAATTGAAGCCGTGTTGACTAGCAAGAAAATGGAACAGGCCATTTCCTTTCTTTATGAGCTTCTTGCCTTTTATTTGACGCCGAGGTGTCATTAATCCATTTTGTTCAATACTGTCACTTGCATATTTCACATTGTTTCGCTATTTATTGCCCAGATACGGGGTGTGAAACTCACTAAACCATACGGCGATCAATGGGGGCACTGAATGATGAAATTAACATCTTACCCTGGTCTGTTTTACACCATTTCTGCGCAAAATGGCGAGTGGGAAAAATTACTTTGTGACCTCCAAAGCCACAGTAATATATCCCAGACAGTCTGTCCCTGTGGCTAACTAATGTTCCGTGTCTCCATCTGGAGTAATAGCCAACGGTCGTGTATTGATCACCCAATCAATTAACAGCTTTTAATTGAAGTCTAACGCAGAGATGGAAGACCTACACGCATCATTCTGAGCCCTAAAGGTGAGAGATATCGAACATTCGCTGTCTGACTGTGAGAATCAGCCTCGTTTTTGGAAAGCAGCTTTATGGTTTCCTCAGGGGACGAGGCATTGTGAGAAGGGGCACAAATTGAGTTCTCCGATATACAGAGAACTTCACATACTGTGTATCGTGTCTGAGAATGACAGTTAAGACAGACGCCGATTGATTCCCAGACAGAGATGTGTCAAGATCCTTCTCCTCTGGGCTCTGGTTTGAAAACATTCGCTGTTAAACAGTAACAAAGTTTGAGGCTCGTTGGATTGCCTTACCTGAAACTGCTCCTCTTTAAAGTGTAGCAGGTCCGGGCGGTCGCTGCGCAGATTGAAGACTCTGGAGGACGAGTAGGGGTTTGTGAAACTGATTTTTTTATTGCTGCCCTTCCCTCCTTCTACAGGAACGCTGATTTCGAACGCCTGGGGAGGTTAAAGCACATGGCGAGAGACGCACTGTAAAATAACTGGAGTAAAAATGTCAGGTTTAAATCACTGCCGCTGACTTCATGCACCACATCCTCTGTCACAGAGACCTTTTCAGTGCTAGCCGTTCCCCTGCTAAAATCCTAAATAGGTGGAGAATAACTGACATTGTGGATTGCACATCACATCATGATGAGTTTTTAATTTATTCAATGTTTCATCTGAAGTCTTGTCTGTCAGCCTGATTAAGATGATGTTTATCTTTAATATGTCAGATTGATTCATCCAAATTTTGTTAATGATCTATGATCTACAAACAAACAATAACCAAAATAAATAAACAAATACAGGTCGATTTTCAACTAGTAATTTAGATTGCACCATAAAGTTTGCATGTGTGGATTTAAAAGGTAATAGCATTTTCATTATTATACACATTCTCAGTCAGAAAACATTTTCTTCCAGTAAATATAGTAAAATAATGGAATTAATATCATAAATTTACTATTATTTAAATAATTGCTTAAATGAATGACTGTTAGAATCCCAGGAAAATCTTCAGTCGGAGGGAGAATTAAATAGATTTGAAACTTTTACTTTATTTCAGCAAAATAAAGAAATGGAAAATTTCCTATTTTAAGACTTATTAACCTAAAACATTAACTAAAAAAAAAAAAAAAAAAAGTAGGGGCGTCACGTCTCAGTGGTTAGCACTGTCACCTCACAGCAAGAAGGTTGCTGGTTCGAGTCAAGGCTGGGCCAGTTGCATACCTGCCAACACTCCCGTTTTTCCCGGGAGTCTCCCGTATTTCAGACCCGTCTCCCGTATTGGTCTGTCTCCCGGTAAACTCCCGGAATTCCCCCGCCCCCCGCTCCTCAGCATTTTGGTACAGTCCGGGCTGAAACTTGGCGCTTGTGCTCTTCCGGTGACGGTCGCGCGCTACAGTTCGCGCGCCCCCATCTCCCTAAACCTCTCACTCCTCCCGCTCTCCGCTCTTCAGTTTGCACCACTGTTGCCAACTTAGCGACAAATTTTCAAAAAAGCGTCTAGCGACAAATCTAGCGACTTTTTTGTGTGTTACTGGCGATTTTTATATACTGTCGTTTGTCCATTACTGTACCGTCCCTACTCTTCTCAACGAGCCTCCCCTGCAGCCTGAGAGCAGAGCACCTCTCAGCGTACCGACGGCAAATGATTTAGAACAGGTGGCAGTTTGAAGGTATTTCCCTTGTACAGTCAACCCGATCTGCTTCTCCTTTATTTTAACAATTTAATTTGATCGTTTATTCTTGTTGCACACTCAGAGATGTTTTAAGGGAGAGTTTCAGAACTTGTCTGAGTATATTACGTCTAAGAGATTACTGCAAATTTCCTACTCATCTATAATGATATACTGTATTCAAACAGCAATAAATTTAGTTAAATTGACAAGCTTACATAAAGCATAGTGCGAATATAAAATACCCCATTTATTTACCATAGGCTGTTAAACAAACAGAAATGGTAGAACGCGATGACGTCAGTAATATGCAAATTAGCGTATGACGTAATTACGGGGGTGGGGGTCTCCCGGAATTTACGAACCAAATGTTGGCAGGTATGGCCAGTTGGCGTTTCTGTGTGGGGTCTGCATGTTCTCCCCATGTTCTCGTGGGTTTCCTCCGGGTGCTCCGGTTTCCCCCACAGTCCAAGACATGCGATATACTGTACGTAAATTGGATTAACTGAATTGGTCAAAGTGTATGAGTGTGTGTGAGAATGTGAGCATGTATGGGTGTTTCCCAGTACTGGGTTGCGGCTGGAAGGGCATCTGCTGCGTAAAACATATGCTGAAAAAGTTGGCGTTTTTTTCCACTGTGGCAACCCCTGATAAATAAAGGACTAAGCCGTAGGGTTGGGTGATATCGACTAATTTTGCATCGTACGATGTCTAATGTGAAACATCGCGATAGACGATGGCATCGTCATCGTAGGCAGCGATGAATTAATTATTTATTAATAATTAATTAATTCATAACAAATTAATTATTTGTAGCCTACTGTTTCAACTACCTGACCTGCATGGTCTTTGTTTTACAAATAGCCAAATCATAAATAAAGATAAGTTACACACAAATTACCACCTGTCAATCACTTTTTCCACAGGACTCTGGCATGAAGAGATAGAATTGAATAGGTAGAGTTGATCTGTGTTGTTATAATGGCATCGAAAAACTTGGTTGGTAAAAAAGGTGCACAACCAACAGGAACCAACTAACAGTATCTGAGGTTTTTGCTAAAATTACTAAGTACAAGTGTGAAAGCGAAAGACTGAAGCAGTGTACTGATGCTGTGACACGTTACCTGATAGATTCAAAAGACCGAAGAGTCGTTAGATAGAGACAAGATTAAATAAATTTCACGTTTAACAACTATAGTAAGACGCGATCCAGCGGTACATCCTTGATAAACTGTCCGACGTGCACTGCCCTCTGGAGTGACTGCTGGAGCTCAGAGTCAGACGTGCACATAGACTACATTGCAGCGCATGACAGGGTGTGTGTGTGTGTGTTTCTCTGTGTGGTCACGTGATGTGCGTTTTCAGCGGTATAGTGTGGAAGGAGGGCTTTTCAGAATTGCTAGATGAAACGCCAGTGTGGACATAGATCGTTTTCGTTCCAAAATGCCATTTTAAATCTAAGACGTATTAGTGTAAAGGAGGCCGTGTGTATTTTTCGCGAGCGGGTTGCTGCTACAACGGGGGCAGGGCGGAGGATCGTGATGTCGACTCAGCATCGTAATGTCTATCGGCCATCAGCGATGGACAATGGCATCATCTATCGACCCAAACCTACTAAGCCATAGACAAATGAATGTAAATAAAAAAGATATTGAATGTATAGAAACCGATAAAGAATACTAACTCAACCCTTGTGTGATGTTTTCATCCACTCTTCGCTGATTTTAAGGCTTAATTTGACCACAACTTTCTCTGTTTTTCAGGAAATGGAATGATTTTTGGTTACAAATGCTATTTTGACACATATTTTAGGAAAATGCTTTGGAATTTTTCAAAAACTCAACAATAAACTCTGGTCAAATTTACTACCCTTTCGTTATGTTAGTGTCTGTTTTTGCCCCATTGACTTCCATTATAACAACATTTTTTGATTACAGTAAAAATTACTAATTTGACCTCTTCCCAACAAGGAAAACCAGCAACACAGAAGAATGCCTAATTATACTGTGTCAATGCTTTGCAATCAAAAAATGTCATTACAATGAAAAACAATGGGGCAAAAACATCCCCTAACATAATGAAAGGGTAGTCAATTTGAACAATACACAAGGGTTAAAACTTGAACTTAACTAGAAATTGTGCTGGATAAGTTGGCGGTTCATTTCGCTGTGGCGACCCCAGATTAATAAAGGGCCTAAGCCGAAAATAAAATAAATGAATGAATGAACTTGAACTAAAATAAAATCACATATAGTGTAAACAGAATAGTTTAGATAGATAGAATAGTACGTAAATAGAGTAAATACTGTAGAATAGTAAGTAAGCCCTTACTGTTACTTTTTGCATAAAAGAAATGTCTTTCACACTGACCCCATACCTTTGAACAATTACTTATGTACACATACTGTACACTGTGACTTATTGAGAAGCAAATATAGTTAACAACTTTAAAGTTCATAGTATATTGACACAGGTTTATATGCTAACTTTATCATGGAGAAACTGAATGTGGTTTAAACTATATAGTTGCACTCATTTTCCTCCTTTACCTTGGAGATTACAGGCTGTCGGCATGTGATGCACAGCAGCCAGGAGTCCACGAGCTGCCGCGTGTCCACATCAACAACATTGAGGTAAAAGAAGCGACTTCCAGGCCTTAGAGCCCTCAGGCCCACACGAACATCCTGAACTCCCTGAGCCGGCAGAGCGAAAACTTCAGCTGGATCCACCTGGATCATACAAACATAGGAGATCTTACACTCACTGAGCTCCTGGCATCAAGCACAGAAAACAGAGACAGCATCTTCAGGGAAAAACTCCACATGCAGGACATCAGAAAAAAAAAAAAAACACATGAAGCTCACAATGTAGAGCTAGTTTGCTTCATCATCTTTTCTTGGCTCCTGATGTGTAACACTACTATGAGACCAATTAACCTAACAGTAAGGTCTATATGAGCACACAGTGCACTGTTAACATGGGAGCTGCTAGATTTGCTCTGCTTGCATATTTACATTAACAGGAAATTCCCGTTTTGAGATTTATGATGCTTGGATAATCCACGTTTTATTCTTCTTCTTCCCTTTTCTGTGTGTATTTTCATTAAAGCGTTGTGGGTTTGTTTGCTGCAGTTTGCGGAATAGAGCAAATTATTGATGCTGCTGCAACCGAATGGGGTTTATTGTTTTTACCACTACACTGTGTATGTACATTTGTGGCTGCTGTTCATATTTTTAGGGCATGCAGGAATACATAGTATTATAGTCAATTAGTCATCTTGAAGTGCTTTGATGTGGGAGCTGATGACATATATTCAGTAAATGTATGGGCTGAAGAGACTGAAAACAAACTGCTTTGCTTTCTGTGATTAATATTAATTACATTAAATAAAACTAAACACAATTTTAAATAAGTTATTACATATATACAAAAATATTATGTTGTAAAGAAAATTTACTTTTTTTATTTAAGAAATAATTTAATTAATTTTTTTAATTTATTTAAGAAAATTACAAAAAATATATACACTCGCCGGACACTTTATAAGGTGTCCAATCACATGGCAGCAACTCAATGCATTTAGGCATGTAGACATGGTCAAGACAATCTGCTGCAGTTCAAACTGAGCATCAGAATGGGGAAGAAAGAGGATTTAAGTCACTTTGAACGTGGTATGGTTGTTGGTGCCAGACGGGCTGGTCTGAGTATTTCAGAAACTGCTGATCTACTGGGATTTTCACGCACAACCATCTCTAGGGTTTACAGAGAATGGTCCGAAAAAGAGAAAATATCCAGTGAGTGGCAGTTCTGTGGGCACAAATGCCTTGTTGATGCCAGAGGAGAATGGCCAGACTGGCTCCAGCTGATAGAAAGGCAACAGTAACTCAACTGCCTAGATGACTAGGTATTGCACACCTGGGTCAAAACACACGCAAGCTCAGGTTGCTAGATTAACGATAGCATCAGGAAACTGAGGCTACAATTTGCACAGGCTCACCAAAATTGCACAATAGAAAATTGGAAAAACGTTGTCTGGTCTGATGAGTCTCTATTTCTGCTGCAACATTCGGATGGTAGGATCAGTCTTTGGCGTTAACAACATGAAAACATGGATCTATCCTGCCTTTTATCAATGGTTCAGGCCGGTGGTGGTGGTGTAATGGTGGGTGGATATTTTTGCACACTTTGGGCCCATTAGTACCAATTGAGCATTGTGTCAACACCACAGTCTACCTGAGTATTGTTGCAGACCATGTCTATCCCTTTATGACCACAGTATACCCATCCTCCAATGGCTACTTCCAGCAGGATAACGCGCCATGTCATAAAGGGTGAATCATCTGGTTTCTTAAACATGACAATGAGTTCACTGTACTCAAATGGCCTCCACAGTCACCAGATCTCAATCCAACAGAGCACCTTTGGGATGTGGTGGAACGGAAGATTTGCATCATGGATGCGACCCGGTCCTAACAAGGTGTACCTAATAACGTGGCTGGTGAGTGTATATTCATGATGATTTTGAAGTAAATATCAAAAATATTAATTAAAAGAATAGTTAATCATTTATTTATTTATTTAATTATTTTATATAATAATATTTTATATAAATTATATTTAATCCTATATAACAAGGCAAACTTGCTCTAAATCTAAAGTAAAAAATAGTTGCAATATTGATTATAGTACTCATATTTTTTTTGAAGAAAAAAAAAACATAGCTGAACTTTAAAGTCATGCTCAGAGCAAAAAAGGAAAAAAACCTAGACATCTTACTTACCATCTCATTATTTTTCATCATTCCCATATTTATAGGGAAAAAAGGCCACATAATCCCCGATCAGCGCCTGCTACCCCAATCAGAATGTTTCCTTTGACCCTGAAATGCGTACCTGGAGCTCGAGGGGATGCGACGTGTAGCACTTGACCCTGCGAATGGCTTGTGTGCCGCGCAGAAGCAGCGAATGCCAGCTCAGAGCACCACACACACAGCTCAGGTCCATCCTTTGCAAGTAATGCACGTAAACCTGCCAGATCTGCGCAGGGGAGGCCAGCCAGGGGTCACTGCCAGAGAGAGATCCGCACAAAACCACAGGCACACAAAAGACACTTTATCACTTTCGCTTCATATCCACTGACACAATAGCTGGACGAGCCTGACAGGCCACACTTCCCCCGAGAAAGACACACACATATCACAAATCTTCACAAGAGAGATGTTCAGAGACTCAAATGTCACCCATTTTTAAATTCATCCATTCACCCTTTCTTTAAAGCGAGAGACTGAAGTCAAAAACACTCTTTTTTTCAAGCATCTATCTGTACCTGTCAGTTCTGAGGTTTGGAGCTTTTCATGTTTTTTTTTTTTTTTTGTTAGTCAGTCCAATGTAAAGAAAACCTCCAAACCACATTTTAAAGGTGCAGTATGTACGTTTGATACCCAGTGATTGAGGCATTGCACACTTGATTCAAACACACGTAAGCGCAGGTTGCCAGATTAACTACACCAACAGTAGTGTGCCTGACTGTAGACCCTAAAAGCTGATTCAAATCGTGTTCTAAATAAAAGCAACGGCACACGATAGAAGGAATATTTTTTATATTAATAAAGAGTTTTTGTTTTAACCAACACCTGAAATATATTTTTTATATATGGCTTCTATTTCTTGCAGCTGAACAACAGAAAACTATGACAATGATCACCTTAGTCCAGGGCGATATTCAACAATGTTCAGCAATTACTGAAATGTCCCCACCAATAATTTAATCACCTTCCAAATAAAATAATACTCTGTCAACCCTTAGTAACATAGACATGCAGAAAGGGTTAAATCACATTCTCTTCTTGAGTCCTCCCTCCCACAAAACACATAAGGAAGGTGTGATTGGCTGGGCCTATTTATGCAGTTAATGACAGCTGTAATTACATTTGAATGTGAGAAGCATCAAAACAAGGAATATTTCCAGTCCTCCCTCACTGTACAAGACGTGGACATAAGTAGCGACTTTTCAAAGAGTCAAGTTTTTAAAGTCAAGTTCGCTTGGAGTCCACTATGATAATATTAACCAAGGCTGTGCAATTAATCGAAATTCAGTTTCAATTTTGCCTTTTATAATTATGAAAAATAATCATCGGGATAAACGGTTAAATTGCGTCACGTTTCTCTACATTCATTGCAGTAAAATAATGTATAATGACTTTTGCAGCATGGGAAGAGAATCTGTGCAGTTCTATGCAATGCGCTATAGGGATGCATGTCCCCACCAATGTCAAGAGCAAATCTACAGCCTTGACCTCAGGTACACCTCATGTGCTTTATTCAGTGTTAAATGCTAATAATGTGAGTTTGAATGCCATTTCACAGGACATTTATTGCCATACTACTGAAAGCAGAAGCAGCAGATAGTTCACCTCAGATCTTAAAAATAAAATAAACCATTTGAAATGGAACTTTAGAACTGAGTCTTTGTGTAAACAAACACATATCAGTGATTCAGCATGTATATTTAATAATGTTAAAGAGGTTTAATATGTATTAATTAGATTATAAACCTTACCATTTCGTAATAGTAAGTGCACTATTATGTGCTTCTGAATGGCTGTATTTAAATTTCTGTTGTGTTTCGTCTGGTGCAACTAGCCAAATTGCTCATCACAGCAAATCTCGTCACGTAGAGTGTTGTTATGACACAGGGTTACAATGTAACCTGCTCACCCAATATTTACATTTGTAATGCTTATATGACTTGCTAATTAATAGCCACCTCACGTGGAACTCTGAAACTGTGTCTCATTTCAGAGTCTGCTACTGTTTACCAGAGGTTGCATTTCGGTCACAAACACACACTTTTGAGAGCCTGAATTAATGAAATATGCAGTTTTGCACCAATGCAACCTGGGGTGCTGAAATATATGGCTAAAGTGGCATTGAGGCGGGTTAAAAAACTAAAACAAAGATAGACATTCCGGCCATACCTGCCAACTCTCCCGTTTTACCCGGGAGTCTCCCGTATTTCAGACCCATCTCCCGTATTGTTCTGTCTCCCGGAAAACTCAACCCAAAAAAACTTACAGCACCTTTAAATTGTTTCTATTATAGCTTTATCAGTTTGTGTCGCACTATATTTCGTAGATCGCACTACATTGTCTTTCTTTTTTTTTTATTCCTTCAAAACCTTTAACACATTTTAATTTGTTCAATATTTATTTTTTTATTTGTTATACTTGTATTTTATATTTATTTTATTCTTGTTTAAGTAAAGCACTTTGAATTACCATTGTGTATGAAATGCACTATATAAATTTACTTGCCAGATTCAAATACAATATGTACTTTCAAAGGCCTTATTCTCAAAATGTGTTTTTTTTCCTTCTGCACTGAGCCACAAATCTCCAATTACACACACCACAATATACAGTTGTATTCATATATAAATTCTTTACTAAGGGATGCTTATATTCATTTTATACATTTTAAAAAATACCAAATTTCCCATCTGTAAAAACATCTACTGTAATTGTACTGTAAAAATGTATAATTGACTTTAAAAAGGGAGTAAACCTGTTGCTTTTAAAGTGATTAGTTGACTTAGTAAAGCCACATTAAAATTAAGTAAATGTGCATAATTATAAAAAATAAGTTAAGTCAACTTAACAGTTCCAAGATACAATGGGTTTACTCACATTTTAAGTCAACTTGTTGCATTCAAGGCAATAGGTTTATTTAATATTTTAAGTAACTAATCTCTTTTTGCAGTGTATGAGAAAAATAAACACAGATTTTTCATCAGACTTTATCCAATGTTCCGATTAGAAATGTATTCAAATTAGAGCATATTTAATCAAATATTACCAGAATCCACTTGGAAACTTGTAATGCAAAAACCTTTAAGCAATCAACTGGGGAAGTATGGTGATAAATATTTTCAGCATTTTTTGCCCTCATTCACCTGTAGGGAATAAATAACATTTTAGAAAACTTGAAATGCAAATACAATTAAGCAATCAACTGGGGAAGTGTGGTAATAAATATTTTTAGCATTTTTTTTATTGCACTTATTCACCTGTAGGGAATAAATAACATTTTAGAAAACTTGGAATGCAAAAAAAAGTTTGCATTTCTTTATGTAATCAATCAATTGTGGAAGTATGGTGATAAATATTAGTTATTTTTTGCCCCTCTTTGCCTGCAGTGTCTTGCTTTAAGGTGCCAGTGGGCAGTCGTGTGCCCACAGGAGCTTTGGAGATGCTGATGTCATTCTGCCTGCCGGGGATTCGAGAGTTTGACTGTTTTAAAAATGAAGGTCTTTGTGTGTGAGCTCTTCACCCTGCCTGAGGGGTCTCCAGCTCAGGGGACATGGTTTGAAGAACGTTTGTACTGTCCTTGGCGGCTAAGCTGCCCTTAACAGCAGCTGTTGTTGAAGAGAAGGGAAAAAAAAACTATGGCTGATTGATCTTCTAGTTATTATAATTGCCCAAACCTCAGTTTTGATGGGTTGCTGTGTGTCTGATGAGCTTGTTTGCTGTTCAATCATTTTAAACCATTAAGTTCATTACGAGCTCACTAATTAAGTGGATGCCGATGCATTTGTTCCACTGACAAACTACATTTTCATAAGATTAAAAGGAAACAACAAGAAAGCAGGCAGATTTATTAATTTTTTTAAAGCTGAAGTGTTTGATGTTAAAAATCTTCACATCAACATTAAAGTAGGTTTGTAGGTTAATTTGTCAAGATGATGTGTACATACTGTAGTATGGCACTTCAAGAGTGCTGCCGCTGTGATTATAAAATCTGGAAGACTATTTCACCACTGGTTCCCTCAAGATTCTCCTATAGGTTTTTAAAATGGGTTTTTCAGTTCATGAGCAAAAATAAGGTAAACTGAATTTTACAATATATTTGATAAACTGCACACACTCACACTTCAAACATCTAGTACATGGTATCTTATCACAAAATAAACAGAACTGCTTCAAAATATGTGTTTTCGGTGAAGATAATTTGAAAAACATTTCTCGTTTTGGTCACACTTTATTTTGATGGTGCATTTGTTGAATTTAATTACATTGCAACTAATTCTTATTAGATTATAAGTAGACTGTTAGATTGGGGTTAGGGTTAGTGTAAGTTGACAAGGTTTCTTGTAGTCAGTTAAATGTCTGTTGAAGGAGAAGTTTCAACAGATATTAAGCAGATAGTCTACTAATACTCAAATGGACCATCAAAGTGTTACCCTAGTTTTTTGATAGATTATTTGAATACCAACATTCTTCAATATTTATTATGTTATGCTCTATAAAATAAAGTCGAGCAGATTTGTAAAAACATAAGACATAATTTAGATGAGCAGTCCTTTTATTATGATTTTTTTAATAATTTCAATAGGAAACTAAAACTGCCAGTAGGTGGTGGTAAAAATCCTAATGAGTAAGTCATTACAGGGTTTGTTCATACCAAAAAATAAAACTCAGTTATTAACTACTCACCCTCAAGTCATTCCAAAACAACTGAGACCTTTGTTCACCTTCGGAATGCAAATTAAGATATTTTAGATAAAATCTGAGAAATCCCTTATCCTCCATCGACCGTAATAGCCCCGACCAATTTTAGGAAACTACAAGAATACTTTTGGGTACACATTACACAAAAATAATGACATTATTCAACAGTTTCTTCTCAGTGTCAGTATAGGGTGAGAGTGATGTGCTCTTTATGCTAGTGCACTCGATCACGTTGCAAACATATACCTCAGATTAGGGCTGTGCAAATAATCGAAAAATTCAGTTTCGATTTCGATTTTGGCTTCTAACGATTATGAAAAAACATTAAACGAGATAAAACAATTATTGCATCATATACCGCCCCTTTTCCAGTTGTACACATTTGCTGCTCTGCAAAGCTCAGTTTCACGTGAAAATGACTAAAAGCATGTACTGTAATGTACCTTTTGCAGCACGGAATGCGCATCTTTCATTGATGCACATTCGAATCATTCATGTTTTTAAAAGCGTGAAAGAGATCGCATGCTGTTGTGTGTGTGCGCTGAGCCTCAGAGACGAGCAAAGCACACACATCTAAAGTCATCTTAATGTGAGCGCTTTAAAGGTCAAAAACATGCAAATTTGTGTCAAAAAATGGTGTTTAGTGATTATTCCTATTAAGCCTCATTTATGTAATAAACAAACAAGTTGAGAATCAAAAGACATGTGAAAGTGAAACCATTAATCAGAACCGTACTGCTCTTAAAGTGACAGTGCGCAATATTCCTGCTGCTGATTGTTTTTATCATTAATCAAACAACAAAAGGAGAAAAATCATTCACTGCTCTTGACTGAAGGACTTTTGTAGCTAAAGTTTTTTTTCTTACAGTGAAGATGCTTAAAGCACAGTTTGTTTCATATTTTTATTCTATTGTATTTATTTTTTGTACTTTTTTTTTTACAGGGAGGAAAATAACTATACATAAACAGTATTATTAGCCCTCCTGATTATTTTCCCCCAATTTCCATTTAACGGAAAGAAGTTTTTTTTCCACCCATTTCTAAGATACAAGAATTCAGCTTAAAGTGCAATACAAAGGCTTAATTATGGGTAACTAGGCAAGTCATTGTATAGCAGTAAAATCAAAAAAATATATTATATTGACCTTAAAATAGGTTTAAAAATATTTAAAACTGCTTTTATTATAGCCAAGATAAAACAAATAAGACTTTCTCCAGAAGAAAAAATATTATAGGAAATACTGTGGAAAAACTCCTTGCTCTGTTAAACAGAATTTGGAAAACATTTATAAAAAATAAAAAAAAATTGCAGGAGGGGCAAATAATTTTGACTTCAACATATTGTTTTGAATAACCGTGATTACAATTATGACGAAAATAATCGTGATTATGATTTTTCCCATAATCGAGCAGCTCTACCTCAGATGCACCTGTGCTTTGTTTCAAACACAGAAAGTGTCTGATATATACATCAGTGCACATCGCTTATGAACACGTGCCATATACTGACACAGAGAAGAAGAAATTGCTAAATAAAGTTGTTATTTTTGGGAAATACAGACAATATTATGTCTAAAATATTAACATATTCAATGAAATCTTGGATAAATATCACATATAAACATTGCTTGGAATCAATATCACATACTGTATGCACTCAGTTTAAGACAAAAACAGCCCCAGTGTAAGTCTGAACTCATTGTGTGTTAAATTTAGCTTATGTTACTTTATAATTATGGTACAAAACCCCATATGGGGATTTTATGCCCCAATATTTTGAATTCTAAAGACATATATCTAAAATTATGTCAAAGCAAAGACTTGTTGCCCTGGATCATGTTTAACAACAACCAAAATATAAGATGCTTCTTTTAATGACGTGTTGATAGCCATAATATGCATTTACTGTATATTAGCTGTTGTTGTTGTTGATTGATTTCCTGGTAAATGTTAATTGCAAAAAAAGGAAAAACGTCTGCTCTGTGTTACTGTGTCTGGTGAGCTTGTCTGCTGTTCAGTCATTTAGACCATTAAATCCATTACAAGCTTGCTAATTATAATGGGCATCAACACATTTGTTCCACTGACAAACTACATTTTTATTTTTGTAAGATTCAATTAAGAATTATTTCTGAAAGTGTCTGATCTTAAAAAGCTCTGCACCTGCATGACAGTGGGTTGCAAGTTAAATTAATCAAGAAAGTCTACATACTGTGGTACTTTAATTGTCTGAGGATCTTAACCAGCCCAACAAATCAACCAATTGTGTGTGTTTGATGTTTGATGCGTGTGTATTTGCATGATGACCAATATCCAATATGGAAGATGGATGGAGCGTATAGAAAATATAATAAGATATTATATTTTAATAATATATTTTATTCAATTTTATAATATAATATTATTTTATGATATTATAATTGTCTGACAGATCACACTATTTTGTCTTTCTTTTCTTTTTCATTCTGTTTTAACACGTTTTAATCTGTTTTTATCTTGTTTTAATCTTGTTTTTAATAATGTTCATTCTTTGTTGTTTTTATATTCTTGTTTCTTTTATTCTTTTTTTATGTAAAGCACGCTGAATTACCATTGAGTATGAAATGTGCTATATAAATAAATGACTTGCCTATATTTTAATACTAGCCTAACCCTAACCCTAACCCTAATATATTATAGTATTTAAACCAAACGTTTAAAATAGAAACTATGCAACTATTTACTAAAAATATCAAAATATTTAATTAATTTCCACGGTATAATTAAACAACATCAACAAAGTATGTGAGCATGTTGTTCATCAAATATAATATTCAATTCACTGACCAATATTTACTTGTATAAAATGACAATGTCTATTGATCAAGATAACATTACAGTATGAGTATAGTGAACTGTGGCCTTTAATATGCTTTGCTATATGATTTCTGTCTGTTTCATTGATTCCAGTTCCAGTAAGAGAGGTGTGATGTGCAGGTTCTAAAATGGTGTTTTTATTCATGTTCTCTGATTATGAACTCAGAGATGTCGTGGATTTTGATGAATAAATGAATATTATGATCTGATGCAATCAGACAGTAAATGAGACATCCTGATTAAGCAAATGTCATTAATCACACATGAAGGGATTAATCAGGGACAAGGCTTTCACACACACACACACACACACATACGCACACACACACACACACCTCACTGTGCATCTAAAAGAGTGAAAATTAACAGCTTCTCACTTTCCTGTGAAAAAACTGACGGGTGAACTTTATGACTACACACATAAGCGAGAAGGTGAAAACGATGGGGTACGTACGTGAAAATGGTGATGAAGAACTTTCTAATCTGTGGACTTGGGCTTCCAGGTACTTTCAGGTAAACATCCTGTGGTTCTCCTGGAGTCTGAAGTTTCAAAGCACATGAAAATGAATTTAAAACAATCATGTTTAATCAGTAAATAATAAGTAAGCTTTGATGTATGTACAAATACAAATTGACAACCAAATAAATATTTTATTAAAATTAAACATAATAAATGATCTCAAGAATAACACATAAAAATATACAAAAATATACTTTGCATGCACTAAAATGTAAATAAAAGTATTGTATGGAACATATTAATAAGAGTACTGAACTAGGTATAAGTTTGAAAGAAAATAGATTGGAAAAATATGAACAATTATAAATAAATAAATGCTGAAAAATAAATAGAATTAATTGGACCAAATAAAATAAATTATTGAAAATCAGGAAAATATGAATTTCATGTAAAACAATATAGACTTATGTTTTATGATGTTTTACTATATTTTATAATACATATATTAAATAAAAACAGTACTAGTACTTAAGTAAAAAACATGACACTAAAAATATTAATCTTGAAAATTGAAAAATAATCATAAATAATAATTTATAACAAGTAATTGTCCACCACTGACTTCACAATGACTCATCAGAAAGCATCAGATTCTAATTAACAACTTTTTCTCATTCTGATTGGCTGGCTGCTATTACAAGTGTGTCGTGATTGGCTCACCAGGCTGGTGGTGTGGCAGATGACATTGGGGTCACTGCAGTGCACATGGAGGCTGGCAGATCCATCTGTGAGCAAGTGCAAAAGGAGACAGAGCACAAATGAGGTCTTTAGTTCAGAACTAACAGCAGACACTGAAGCGTGTGTTTGTTTGTGTCTGTGTGTGTTTGTGTGTGTATGTTTGTAATGAGCAGCACCTGCTGTGTCGTCCCAGGCTGCGGGCAGGCGAATGGCCTTCTTTAAGAAGGTGAGCTCAGGCTGGTAGAAGCGGAAGGTCTGGTCCACCACATGTGGCGTTGGTTCAACATCCACCTGGCAGATTGCCAAAGGCTTTCTGTCCTCGCCACGAAACAACACCTGGAAGACAAGCACAACAAGCTCTGAATGGCCTGCCAAAATGCTAACGGGAGAAGCAAAACTATTGACATAACTGGAAAATAAAAAAAGATTCTGAATTCACAGTGAGTTAAACTCCTATATACTGACCACATTAGCGACATAATGGATTATCGCTGTCTATTAAGTTGACTTGTCCCATAGTTTGCGAAAACAAAATTGCAAGTGCAACAATGCATAGATATCTATGGCATATCATATCCTGTACTGTTTAAAATCAGATATTTTCATTTTTAATGGATATTTGAAATTTGTTCATGATTTACAAATTTTATAACATTGACCAAACTGAATGAATATTCAACCAATTCAAGATGAATAACAACACTATTGCCATTCGTAGGACTGCTTCTAGCTGTTTTTCTTTTTCAGTATTGGCAATATCTATGTTACTGAACAGATCTGAATCAAAACTGAACTGATTTACGTTAGAGGAGGACCCTTTTGGCTAAATGGTTTAATAACCCATGACTTTTGTAATATTGACACTGAACTAAATTAACATCTAACAGACTTGAGCTGAAAAACAACACTTGCGTTTTGTAGAGCTGAATTTAACCCGAACAAATACATATTTGTTTTTAGCTGAATTTTGAGTATATAATCGATTATCGCAAATATCAAATTTTGTTTTCATCATCAATGCTCATTAAACTAAGTTGAGTCAACATTAAACATTAACTGTATAACTAAAAAATTGCTTTATGTAGATTTAGCGTAGAGCCTTTTAGCTGAATTCACTTCATAATTGGCCAGTTTTGTTATATCATGACTAGGGACAGACGGAATCTGGGGACATTTTTTGCTATTTCTGTGCAGAATTGTGTTAAAAATCTACGGATTTATGCTGAATTATTTTGGGAGTATCATAACTAAAACCTTAATATATGAAATAAAAATTAATACCTTTTTAACTTTTATTTAATGTTTACAATGCTAATCCAATTAGATCCACTTTATTTGGTAAACAATGCAAGTCTCTAATATAATATATCTACTAAAAGACAGAAAATATTACTTTACAAACTGCATTGTAAATAAATCATGTGAATATTTTCATATTAGTCAATAATATTACTGTAATTAATTTAAAAACTGAATAAATATAAATTTACTCACATTTACACAAGTAAATAAACAGAATCAATTATGGGCTAAAAATCTGTGGAAATCTGCGGAATTCTGCGCACACAGATTCCATGTGGGCCTAATCATGACTTATTGAAATGAACGGAATCAACATTCCTCTTCAGCAGAAATAAAACACTTTTCTTTTTCAGGGTTGGTTTTATTTCTGAATTAACACAACTATTCCCTACTATTCAAATGCTTTTTGACTTAATTTCATAATTAAATTGTATAATAATCAACCCATTCTGAACTGAAATGAATCAACACTTCGCTCACTATTGTCTTCTCTACAGCTTCCCAAATCCCTTTAGCTGAATATGTTTCATAACTGACAAACTTTACTATATCACACACTTATTGAACTGATCTGAATCAACATTGAACTGACCTGAGCTTAATAACAACATTATTGCATTCTGAATTAATTTCATAGTTGGTTTTCACAGCATTGATGTATGATGGTCTAGTCTGGTCTTCTCAGCAGAGACACTCAATGTCAACCAATAAACGACAGCACTATCTGAAATCATTCCACATTGACTATATGTAGTGCTATATGAAGTATCGTGAGTCATCTCCAATCTAAGAGAGTAACCTCTTTCTGTCTCTCTCTTGCGTCAGATACAGTCGATTCACAGCCTAAGACAAGTCATTGACACTCCTCTGGAGGTGATGTCAGTTTGTGCAAAGCAATGCTTGACCCCAACTGACCTAAAAATGATACAAGAACTGTGTGTGTGTCAGCAATACTGCAAGGCATCAGTCTCTCTCTGGGTTACATATGGCAGAAAGAGCTCAAAGGCACAATCAAGAACAGTGCCATAGAACTGCACACAGAGACTCCTAGATGGCTTAACCATCTGATAGAGACTGCATGGGCTAACACAAACTTTTACCATCTAGATGGAATATGCATAAACGTGTAGACATTAGAGTTGTCCTCGATACAATTAATTTACATTATGATGCTATACCAGTTGAAGTATCGTAATACCAAGTAGTATTGCGATACTGTAATTCATAACTCAAATCTATGAAATAAAGAAAATTGTCAGAAATAGCATATTTTATATCTTATAATAGGCCTACTTGAATTGAATCCATAATTGCCCTATTATGGAAAAAATATTTGCACATCACTTCACCTAAAATGCATTAGTTCTTTTTATTATTTTGTAGATAACTGACCAACAGAAAATACATTAAAATAAAGATACAAATTATATCAAATGACATTTGTTACAAAAAGAGCATTTTTTCAACAAATTTTGGTTATATGAAGTGGTCAAAAATTTTTCAATGTTTCCTCTTTTGGGCTTTTCATCTATTGTTTTTTTTTTTTGTCCTATCAGGTAAGAATCCAAAGCAATTCAAAATTTCACTTTGTGAAACAGAAATAAACTGATTCAGATGTGCGTTCGAACTGAAGTATCATAAAACGTGCAATAGGCTACCATAAAAGGCATGAATTCTACACAACTTTTTGCAAACCTTAAAAGGCTCCACAGACTATTCAAATGAAATGGTCTATTGTTGTACAAACATGTAAGCAGTTTAGTGACTTTTCCACATGCAACATTATGTATTGTAGATAGACCGTTATGATACTACCATTTACAAAGTACAATGGCACCGCCAGAATTTTGGAGCCATATAGTATCATGATACTACCATCGTACCGGTAAACCGTGTAACCCTAGTAGACATGTAGAGATATGTCAAAATGAAGGACTAGGGTTAGGGTAAAAGTCAACTTTGACTCTTTTTTTTTTTTTTTAAAGGATGAGTTTAATATAATATAATATAATATAATATAATATAATATAATATAATATAATATAATATAATATAATATAATATAATATAATATAATGTGACACAGTGGCGCAGTAGGTAGTGCTGACGCCTCACAGCAAGAAGGTCGCTGGTTCGAGCCTCGGCTAGGTCAGTTGGCGTTTCTGTGTGGAGTTTGCATATTCTCCCTGCGTTCACGTGGGTTTCCTTTGGGTGCTCCGGTTTCCCCCACAGTCCAAAGACATGCAGTACAGGTGAATTGGGTAGGCTAAATTGTCCGTAATGTATGAGTGTGAAAGAGTGTGTGTGGATGTTTCCCAGAGATGGATTGCGGCTGGAAGGGTATCCGCTGCATAAAAACGTGCTGAATAAGTTGCCGGTTCATTCCGCTGTGGCGACCCCAGATTAGTAAAGAGACTAAGCCGAAAAGAAAATGAATGAAAGAATAATATAATATAATATAATATAATATAATATAATATAATATAATATAATATAATATAATATAATATAATATAATATAATATAATATAATATAGGCAACCCAGTGGCGCAGTAGGTAGTGCTGTTGCCTCACAGCAAGAACGTCGCTGGGTCGCAGGTTCGAACCTCGGCTGGGCTGGGTCAGTTGGCGTTTCTGTGTGGAGTTTGCATGTTCTCCCTGGGTTCGCGTGGGTTTCCTCCGGGTGCTCCGGTTTCCCCCACAGTCCAAAGACATGCAGTACAGGTGAATTGGGTAGGCTAAATTGTCCGTAATGTATGAGTGTGAAAGAGTGTGTGTGGATGTTTCCCAGAGATGGATTGCGGCTGGAAGGGTATCCGCTGCATAAAAACGTGCTGAATAAGTTGCCGGTTCATTCCGCTGTGGCGACCCCAGATTAGTAAAGAGACTAAGCCGAAAAGAAAATGAATGAAAGAATAATATAATATAATATAATATAATATAATATAATATAATATAATATAATATATAATATAATATAATATAATATAATATAATATAATATAATATAATATAATATAATATAATATAATATAATATAATATAATATAATATAGGCAACCCAGTGGCAGTAGGTAGTGCTGTTGCCTCACAGCAAGAACGTCGCTGGGTCGCAGGTTCGAACCTCGGCTGGGCTGGGTCAGTTGGCGTTTCTGTGTGGAGTTTGCATGTTCTCCCTGGGTTCGCGTGGGTTTCCTCCGGGTGCTCCGGTTTCCCCCACAGTCCAAAGACATGCAGTACAGGTGAATTGGGTAAGCTAAATTGTCCATAGTGTATGAGTGTGAATGTGTGTGTGGAAGTTCCCAGAGATGGGTTGCGGCTGGAAGGGCATCCGCTGCGTAAAATCATGCTGGATAAGTTGGCGGTTCATTCCGCTGTGGCGACCCCGCAAGGGACAAAGCCGACAAGAAAATGAATGAATGAATGAATGAATATAATATAATATAATATAATATAATATAATATAATATAATATAATATAATATAATATAATATAATATAATATAATATAATATAATATAATATAATATAATATAATCTGCTGTGGCGACCCCAGATTAATAATGGCACTAAGCCGAAAAAAAAACAAATGAATGAATTAATGAATAATAATAATAATAATAATAATAATAATAATAATAATAATAATAAATATATATATATAAAATATTCTAAAATAATATAATATTACTTATAATGTGACTGTCACGATCACCAGCGAGCTAGGCTTTGCAGATCACTGGAAAACATGCATTATCACCTGTACTACAACATGTGTTGTTTATTTCCTGTAGCATAACGAAGCATTCCATTGTCTTGCCTTGCCCTGTTTTCTGACCCTCGCCTTGTTAATTGTTTTATGTTGTTTGCCGCCTTAAGTGATCTCTTTCCCTGTGACCCCGACTACACTTTTGGATAACCTGCATGCTTCTGTCTGTTCCTGTTTGACCATTGCCTGCCTGACTAAACTGCGTTTGGTCCCTCAACTCCGACTTTGTCACTCCGACCAATGTTACAGAGACACTTAACAGCGACTGAAAAAAAAAACAATAACTAATATAATCATTTAAAATAAATGCTGTTATTTTGCTTAAACCATCTCACCTTTGCCATTATGGAAATAAATGCAATTTTAAAACAGTGTTATTTCATTACTATTGAGAAACTATTGTAGTAAAATGTAATACTTTTAATTTGTATATTTTCATTGTTTTCATTCTGAGTTTTATTTAACGTGTTTTGTCGATATTATTTGTTAATCCATCCATCTATCTATCTATCCATCCATCCATCCATCCATCCATCCATCCATCCATCCATCCATCCATCCATCCATCCATGCATCCATCCATCCATCCATCCATCCATCCATCCATCCATCCATCCATCCATCCATCCATCCATCCATCTATCTATCTATCTATCTATCTATCTATCTATCTATCTATCTATCTATCTATCTATCTATCTATCTATCTATCTATCTATCTATCTATCTATCTATCTATCTATCTATCTAGCTAGCTAGCTAGCTACCTGTCTATCTATCAGTCCATCCATCTATCCATCCATCCATCCATCCATCCATGAAGAAGGGCATATAAAAATCACAGTTAGAATAACGGGACATTCCTGTGAACCTGTGAATCTGTGTGAACCTCCAGATTATGAAAAATGAATGAATACCAACAGGTCAGTTGATCAATGTTTCTCATTAACAGACTTATGAATATAAAACACTGAAATTAATTAGTTCTAACATTAACGGCAGGCTCCAATGAAATGCATTTCTTCCAGTCAAATCTCAAACACAGATTTAAAAGGTCAAACTTAATGATGGCGTAACTCAATGTGATCAAGAATCAGCTCAGTGTTTCAGCTGAGCAGGTTCCTCTATATAAACCGTTTGGAGAGTTTGATATTAACATAATCGAGTAGGCAGGTGCTTTACAGTACTTGCCTAACAATACACACAGCAGCACAAAAATACCCAATATCAGTTTGGCTCTTGCATCAGTTTTAGTCATGTTTCCCTTTGTCGGCTACTTCTCCAACTCCAAATCTACTAATCAGGTGGTATAGAAAGAGTCTGAGTTTCTGTGTGTGCTCAGCAGTACAGCGAGTGCTAAGCTCTTACCTTGATGGATTTGGCTTGGATTGTATTGGACAGATGTTTCTGAGCCATCTGTGGACTTCTTGAAATCTTTAAGCTTTTTGAGTCCTGCAATATGACAGGAGAGTCATTCATTATAAACAGTGCGGCATTCAGGAGGAGAAGCAATCCCATTGAAATAATGTCATTAAGGGATGGGAAAACATTGTTTGGACAGGTCTGTTCATGAGGCTGTTTTTAATCCATTTCATTATTGCTGATGCTTCAAGTCATTTTAACCTCCCTCCTTCACTTCTGGGCGCCTCTGTTATACTACAGACTATAAACAAACCCAAATCCAATTAAAGCGGAAACATGTGAACTAATCCAAGTCTCATCAGTGGGAAAAGGAAATGAGGAAACAAATGCAGTTTCTCAGAGGTGACACATCATTCATGGTTGAATTACACTGTACTGGAGCACACAAAAGCTATTCAACAGTCCACATTTTCTCCTGATGATGTTGTTTTTCAGCATCAGCAGATTAGTGGACAGTATAAAGTTTGTGTGTCCTATGTTCTGAGGAGAAGATTCACTCCAGGTATAGCCTGTCCAGACATATTTTAACAGAGTATATACAGGAATCAGAGAGTGAAATTCAATATCTTTTAAGACTTTTTTTGAGACTCTTTCCATACATTTTAAGACCTTAAAGCCACTTTAGGTTTCAACCGGAAACACTGGCGAGATTTTAACTTGCAGTATATTACTAAATATTAATGTAAGAAACTAATCCAAAACTAAAACATTATTCATATACTGAAAACAAATCTATTAAATCTAGCTAATTCAGCAGGTTGGCGACTATAGAACTGCAGAAATAATGGTGTTGCCAAGTAGCAGGATGTCAAATCTAGTAAGATTTTATTGATTTCATAAATTAAACAGCATCTTGATATTCGCAAATTTAATTCAGGCAAACTTTATCATACAACCATACATTGCATAATCAAATATTATATACAATTTAATACCTTTTAATCCTTTTTAGGACCCCGCGGACACCGTTTAAACAATAATTAATATATATAGTTGTATACATACACTTTTTTTCAGCACAATTAAAAAAAAAAACGAATTAAAAAAACTTTTAAAAACTAATTGTTATGCTCAGGAAGAAGTTAAGTAAGTCTGATTCATAAGATTTGTTAAAATCCAAACAAAACAGTGTTGTGCTTCTGTTATTTGTTTTGTTTTTTGCAAAATTTGTTATTTCATAGACACAGTATTTTATATATATTTAATTTTTTTACCTCACGAATTGACTAGCTTTGGGAAAACTTTGGCCGTCTGTCCAATGATAACAGGCATTGGGTGTGCTGTTTTTTCATTGTTTTTTTTTTATGGTGACATGACCAACATATTTAAGCATCCTATCAAATCTGAATTAGAAAAATTTAAAGGCCTTTTTTTTAAGAAGAAAACTATAAAAAATGTTTTTTTGAAGGACCAGTGGCCACTGAAGAAAAAAGAAAGACTATAAGATCTAAAATCCTTTTAAGATTAAAATGTATAAATCTTAATTTGTTGGTAATAATTATTGTCATTACTGAATTAAAATTATTTATCATTTCTAAATAGTTTAAAACTATGGAGGACCAGGAGTGCTGGTCTTCGCTGATCTTTAAACTCCCGCTAAAATGAGCTATGGTTTTGTTTTTGTCCAATGACGGTGCGTGTTCCATTTACAAGCAAAAGAGGGTTTAGATCGACTTGAGGCGAAAGTTGATTGGTTGCTCCCAGATGTGGACTGTCCAATGGCATTTTTTAACTTGATTTATTTTCAACTCAAGAAAAGCATGTAGCAAACGGAAAAGAAAAGCAAGTGGCAAATAGAGAGAGAAAAGCATTTGTCAAATGTCTTTTTAAAAAGCTATTTAAATTGTGCATTTAAATGCATAAATCTGCATCTTAACATATAAATATACGATTTTATTGTTTGATGATGATTTATTGTTTGATTTTCAAATGCATTGTTTTATTGCTTTATTAAATGACATATAAACACAATTTAAATAAAGACAATTAAATATGTCTATTTATTTGTCCATTAATTGTCCATTTAAATTGTGATTTATTTATACACATTTTAATGCTTCAATTATTACAGTTTTTCTCAGTCGCTTTGGTGCATTTGTCACAACACTATTTACATTTGCACAACAGTTAATGCATTTCTCAAAACAACTAGTGCAAACTGCAAAACCTAGTGGATAATCTGCAAAAGCGTGTCACTTGCTCAAAATGGATAGCTCATTCCTCAAAAGCAAGTATTGATGTCAATGAAAGTGTCAGTGTCATCAAGATGAAAAGTCCTGACATCATTGTTTATGAACGAGATAGTCAAATGGCTTTGTCATGTTTTCATTGACACTTTACTCTGTAAATTTTTTCCAATGCAAAAAAGTCAGATTTTTGTGACACTTTCTGAAAATGCTTAAGGCAGCACTATATACTATTTGGACGGCCATTTAAAAACTACAGTAAAGTTAAACATCACTGCATTTAGTGAGGTATCTGAGTACAAGACACTGAATATGTATGTTTCACATTTTTACTGCATATACTCTTTGCAATTCTAATTTATTCACAGCATTGTGCAAAAGAATAAATACACCCTTATTAACAACAAACATAAACTTCCTTTGGGTAGAGCTGAGCACAACAATATTGTAAACAATATTGCAGTACATATTGGAACTGAACCTACAACATACACAGGTCTGTAAATCATTCATCAAATTGTTCAATTTCTGAGACATTTTCAGAAAAAAAAAAGATTTTACATTTTTTAAATAAAATTAGCTTGACAGATTTTGACAACTAGTTCAACATTTTTTTATGTAATGACTCAAGTAATGAAATGAGGACTATTAGTTTTATATGGAATGACTATTCAGCATTCACAAGTTTAGTTAATTTTGACTGACATGACATAAGCAAATGAGAATGTTACAAACAGCAGAGAGTTGTATGAAAGCAATTGATGCATGTCCAAAAGCATTTGCAATTTGTTGAAAGGAATGAGAAACTGCTACTATGATGTGCACAAATGACTAATTGTTTTGAGAAATGCATTACCTGTTGTGCAAATGTAAATAGTGTTGTGAGAAATGCACCAAAGCGACTGAGAATAACTGTAAACTGATAATTTGATTCTTCATTTTATATCTAACCTGCACTCCTGGTCCTCTATATAAAACTGTTAATATCAACAATAGCTTTAAATTTAAATATTTACAACTAAATTTGCTTTAATATACAAAGCTTTTAAAAAATGACTTTTGATGTCTTTTGAGCTGTTTGTGATTCTACTATTGAAATCTGTTGACATTGATATACTGTAATACAATTCTTTTTTAAGTTCCTACTCAAACTTTTGCTGCATCAACAGTGTTTTATCTCCTTGGTAAATGCATTTAAATTCATTATATTTATAACGAGGTCTCTCAGTCTTCAACAAAAAAAAAATTCATCGTGCTGATGCAGTGCCGATTTAATCAAAGTAAAAAAGCTCGTTTAAAAGTTAAAATTTTTTATCAAGTCATGTGAAACCACTGAATCTGATTTCAATCTGGTTGGGCTTGTGTGTACTTTGTCAACCCAGCAAATTTTAGTTTTTTTCAGATCATTTTGTATACATTTTAGGTTGAAAAGTGAATTTTAAAAACATAAAAACAAATAAACAACAGAACATTAAACATATACTGTATCGAAGAGTTTTAGATTTACCTGAAGAGGAAAGCTGTGACCACAAACGAAGGTCTGGTACTTGAAGGGAACATGAACGCTTTCTTTTGGCCGCAGGTAAACTTGAGGAGTCAGTGTTTTCTCCTTCAGGTGAAACATCTCCTCCTCTAGAGGAGTCAGAGTCTTCGTCAACTCCTTAAAATATCTCCACTCTTCGCTCTTCACCAGTACACTGAGGGATAAACAGATGAAAAACAGAGAGGAAAAGAAAAGAACAGCTTGAGGACTTTCTTTGCCTTGCCAGCAGTATTTTATTGGCAATGGAAAAAGAGCGTATTTGAGTATGCATGATACAGTCGAACATAAGCCCTCGCACAACTCAAACTCCTTGGAGGCTACGCTTTAAAGATAACACACACTGGCTGTGAAATATTACTTTCTGTTTCATAGAGACAAATTTCATGCACAAATATATGAAGGAAAAGGGCATTTGAAACATCAAAAGCAGCACCTCCGGGCCCCGAGAAGGGATCATTCTCCATAAATGGAAAAAAATATGAATTTGGAGGTGTAAAAAGTCTTTTGTACTGCATGCGTTACAGTAGATGTGAAACCAAGTCTCGGAAAATTCGATCACATTCTTTAATAACACACAGAGCCGGGCAGGTGGAACAAAGTGAAGTGTACTTATGTGAACAAAAGCGGAGCCCATTTCCCTTTCTTTCATATAGACTCACATATGTATGGAGCTCTTTTAAAAGGGTAATGGAAAGCGCAGGTTAAAAAAAAGTGATAAAGAGAAAAAAAAAGAATATTAAAATGTTATCAGGGCTAAATAGAAAATTGAATTTAGCAAACTTTTCTTATATTAAAATATAAGAGATAGCTCAGTCTAGCCATAAAAAGGTAGACAAACAAACAAGGTCTCTGATGAGTTTAAAATATTAATTTCTAAATGTTTGGTTTATATTATTTCTCTCTCTCTCTCTCTCTCTCTCTCTCTCTCTCTCTCTCTCTCTCTCTCTCTCTCTCTCTCTCTCTCTTCTTGATTGCTCAGAGCTAATGTGTCACGGTTGTGATCTATCTGTTCGTCTTGCATGTGTGTGTGTGTAGGAAGTGGGTGTGTTTGTTTGGGTTTTCACCGCGTGGTATGTGTGTATGTGTGTGTTTACATTCATCAGCTGGGTTGTCACGTGTCTTGTTACCACTCATACATCTCAGCTGTTAATCATTTAGCCACAGCTGCAGCGCGTGACCGCGCCTTTAAAAGTTCAGTGTTTTGTATCTCGTGTCAACGGTCCGTTGTTTGTTCACTTCTGTGTCTGCTCTCTGTTAGACTCTTTTGCTCAATTTGGTGGAAGCTGTCCGATATAACCTGCTTCATTTGGACCTTATACTCGTCTCCATTTCTTTGATGTTGTTACTACTGCCTGCTCTGAAGACAACATTATCTGTGAGAGACTACACCCCAAATCCGCTTCTCTAATGAACTTTACCTGGGTAAACTCGACGATTTCCTTGAGAGCTGCTCCATAGAGCTACCATTCCCTTCCCTCGATATCTGGTGAGATATCTATGAGAGACTGCTATACGATGTTGGTTCACGGACGAACCTTTACCGCTGTTGGCATGTAGTATTCTTTTGTGGGCATCATTGCCCTATTATATCTGGTGAGATCTATACAGTTGTGACTCTTTTAATAAATCATCTTGTTTTTACTTGCATTTTACTTGCATTTAGGTTACTTGCACTTAAACTTTTTATTTAAAAAAAAAAAGTACTTATACAATGGGTTTACTTTATTTTTGTAAAGTCAATTTGTTGCTTTTAAGGCAATTGATTTACTCTCTTTAAGTAACTAATCACTTTTTACAACAAACCCTTTAAGTTCAAAAACTAATCCTAATTAGTACTGTCAACTTAATCCATTTGAGTAAATGAAGTAATTTGAGCACTGTAAAACCCAATAAGTTAAGACTATTACTCTCAACTAATCTATATGAGTACTGTAAACTTTTTTCATTAAAGTTGAAGTAATGAGGTATTTCATTAACTCATTACCTTCAACACTGAGTTCAAAACTCTTTTCAAATGAGTAGAATTAACTTTTAGTCAATTTTGAGTTAACTACACTTATTTCATTTGATAACGTTGACTGTTGGGTTTTACAGTGTATTACTGTGACATCTCACATTATAATTCCATTTGTATGCTTGATTCGGTGATCCTGTCTGCATTTACTACATCACAGAAATCACATGGTGGAGAGATTCATTTAGCAATACTCTGGCTTTAATATTTGCTTAAGCTGAGGTCACACTGCACTTTTCTCCCCATAGACTTCCATTCATACGCACGCGAATGCGTCAGACTGGAAATGCAAGCTCGTGCGGCAAGTTTCGCAGTTCACTGTGTTGGAAAGTTCAAGCTTAGTGAACTTTGACCTGCGAAATCGCATCACATGACTGCATGAGACCATTTAAAAATTAAAACATGACCTCTCTGGACAGCAATTTAAAACATGAACCAATCGCTCGCTTTTTTTAATGTCTAATCATCCTGTTTAATCGCGCCCCTTTTCACAGTGCCGTACAACAGAATTCCGCACGCACAAACTGCGGCATAAATCATGCCCGTGAAAGCAATAAAATGTATACTCTTGTTCACTTTCTTTTTCGACCAAGTTGTGAAATTGTTCAGATCACACGTCAAACAGACATGGGTTCTCCTGCCAAATTTACACTAGTTTTTCCTCCATTTCTTGGGTCCAAATAGACTGAAAAGAAGCCCTTTTTACTTTTCCCCCATCATCCCGCATGGCCTGCAGATACTCATACAAGTGGATGCTGCTCTCTCATTAGCTGATGCGGATGTAATTTTCAATCAGAACACATTTCACACCGCATGATTTGAATCGCTAACATGTCTAGATATTTAGCATGCCAAATATCTCACGGCGTCTGTGATTCTCTCAGATCGCGTCTTTGGTAGTTCATAGTGTGTTATTGTTACTGACGTGAACGAGCACCGAATTACCAGTGATTTCAGGCATTTGTCTGCGATTTCTCAAAACCTGTCGATGAGTCAAAATCGGGGCTAAAATCATGCAGTCTGAACTCTGCATTAGTCCCTTTATTCATCAGGGGTCACCAGTTTGATAAGATAAAAAAAAAAAAAAGATTCTTGATTGCTTTCCCTTTTTTTAAATCTGTAAAGTACTATTATAATCTTAAACAAATTTTTTGCTTTAATATATTTTTATGATATATTTTAATTACACTTATTAAATTGAAAAATTCCTGTAAGGGAACAACTGAAATTCCAGCAATCATTACTTCAGTGTTCAGTTTCTTGTGATCCTTCTTTTAACCAGATTCAGCGCTTATTAAAAATATGATACTTAATATATAAATGTGAATAAATGTGATACTTAATATTTCTGTGAATATGAAGAATTTGTATCCCCAAAGTTCATAAGAACAGTATTATAAATGTCATTACAGTCCCTTTTGATCAGTTTAATGTGTCCATGCCGAATAAAAGTATCAGTTCAATAAATAAATAAATCAAAAAAAAAAAAAAAAAAAGACATACTGACTCCAAACTTTGGGTATTTTGTTCTTATGTTATTTGTGTTAGTCTATTAAATTCTAGTCTAGCCTATTAAAGCACTGGCAATACTGTATGCAGACTAGGCATGGGCCGGTATAAAATTCTGACGGTAGGATAACCTTGGATAAAAATATCATGGTTTCACGGTATTGTGATTACTGCTCTAAAATATATTCTTCTTTAAATTAAATTTAGAAAAAACTAAAACTTTTTTCCCCTTTGAACAAAATATATTTTATTTTGATAAACATTTCAAATGTTTGTAGCAGTAAACATGTCAGGCTGAATAATTCAAATGAATCATTGACTTTTGTCTTCATTTGTTTCAAAAACACAGATTTTTGTACAATTTAAAACAGCTTTTATTGTGCGAGCACAGCTGAGTATCAATGCCTTCAGTAAAAGTAAGAGAGAAAAAGGTGACTCTATAAGGTTGGCTTTGTGGCATACATCAGTTATACAAACAGGCCTGAAACATCCTTTGCACTGAAAGAGAGAAGCATCAATTCAACACAAATATACAAATGCAAACTCCAGATCTCAGGTATTTGTTTCCCTGGCACAGCTCTGTGTATACACGAGCACTTTGGATCTGCACACAGACAAACACACGGCTGCAGTTACTGCCATGACACATCACAAAGTGCTTCGGGTTTATGCCTCAACACAATGAAAAGCTGGCAAGACAAACTTCATGCAAATGTTTTCTACAGAGAGATGGTTGGGAATATTTGGCCATGTACACACCGTATCTAAATCAATGTATCTTGTCAATTCACCTTTTAGTGCTTAATTGTGTATGCACAGAGCTCTGTAATTTACAGGAGCGACAACCAAATTAACACCTGAAAATACAACTCCAAAAATGTTCTTAATGTATACATACACACTGCTGGGGGGGGTCTTTCATTTCATTTCATCAATGAAAACTTTCATTTCTTTTCACACAATTTATGATTATTGGGCAGATTATCCATTAGTGAAAACTCATTTCTACAAGGCCAGCACAAAAAAGCCTTTTATCATAATAAAAACTTGGCCATGGCCATGGCCACATTTATCTGTGTCTAGAAAAAAAGCATGTTAGCATAGACATTTCAATTTGAAACCGCCACAAACCAATGTAAGATAAATTCTGTAAAAATGTTACTACAAGGACATGTTTTTCAAGAGCCTAGATTGCTACTTTTACAAAACTGATCACTTAATGAGCCAAGCCCAAATCACAAGCCCAAAGACAATTTCAAGTCAAGCAAAAACAAAACACTCAATCTTATTTTTTCTTCTGTATGCAGTGTGAAAAAATAAAACAAAACAAAAAATATATTTTTTTAGATACAATTTGACTCCTTAGCGTTGCCAGATATTGGTAGAAAAAAACAAAAACAAGATTAAGCCCATATTAATCTTTTCATAGCCTAACCCTGCTTTAAATTTCTCCACAACTTTATCCCTGACCTGTCTGGTGTGTTCCTTAAACTTCATGATGTTGTTTGCTCCCCAATATTCTCTTATAAAAACACAGAGGCCGTTAAAGAACAGCTGTCTTTGTACTGAGAATAAATTACACACAGGTGGACTCTATTTAGTCATTAGGTCAACATTCTATCAGTCAGCAATCATCAGGCAATTGGATGCACTCAAAGAAAAGAGGGCTGAATACTTTTGCACACTGCACTTTTCAGTTTTTTTATTTGTAAAAAAAAATTGAACTCATGTATAATTTTCTTTCTACTTCACAATTGTATGCCACTTTATGTTGGCCTTTCTCATAACATTCAAGTAAAATATATTTATGATTGTGGTCACAACGTGAGAAAATGTGGAAAAGTTCAAGGGGTATGAATACTTTTGCAAGCCACTGTAAGTAGTTTGAGCAAACAGAGAACAGATTTTTTGAGTGTAATAAGGCTGTGCAATTAATCAAAGTCAATGTTCATGCACATTTTGTCAGTAAAGCCGGCTCTGAAATCAGTAGTAAATCTCCAGCAGCTGCTGTCAGATGGAGCAGCATTTACTAAACAGATCCATAGTTCAGCGACAAGCTACTGTATGCCAAAAATATCAGACAATTTAGTCTGTGTAAATCTGAAATTGAAGATAATCATTCTGTGATCTGATGGTTGTTTGCAGCACTTCTCTGTGAACTATGGCTCATTGTTGCTGCTACATCTGATAGCACATAAAAACTACTTGTTTTATTTTGGCTATAATAAAGCAAGTTTAAATATTTTGAATCCTATTTTAAGATCAATAATATTAGCCCCCTTAAGCAATAAACTTTTTTGATTGTCAGCAGAAGAAACTACTGTTATACAATGACCTGCCTAATTACCCTAATTAAGCCTTTAAATGTCACTTTAAGCTGAATACTATTATCTTGAAAAATATGTAGTGCAATATTATTTACTGTTATCATGGCAAAGATAAAATAAATCAGTTATTAGAAACGAGTTATTAAATCTATTATGTTTAGAAACGGGTTGAAAAAAATATTCTTTCTGTTAAACAAAAATTGGGTGGAAAATTTAAAGGGCCGCTAATAATTCTGACTTCAACTGTATATTTATACAATTATTTTTCTCCCTGTAAATAAGGAAATGGAAATAAATACAATAGAATAAAAATATGAAACAAACTGTGCTCTAAGCATCGTTCTTCACTGTAAGAAAAAAAAACGTTAATTATAGCTACAGAAGTCCTTCAGTCAAGAGCAGTGAGTGATTTTGTCCTTTTGTTGTTTGATTAATAATGATAAAAACAGTAAGCAACAGAAATATTGCGCACTGTCACTTTAAGAGCAGTACGGTTCTGATTTATGGTTTCATTTTCACATGTCTTTTGATTCTCAACTTGTTTGTTTATTACATAAATGAGGGTTAATATGAATAATCAGTAAACACCGCGTTTTGACACAAATTTGCATGTATTTGACTAATAATGTGCTCACTTTAGATGTGTGTGCTCTGCCCGTCTCAGAGGCTGAGCTGAGCGCATACAAACAACAGCATGCGATCTCTTTCGCGCTTTTAAAAACATGAATGATTCGAATGTACACCAATGAATGATGCGCATCCCGTGCTGCAAAGGTTACAGTACATTCAGTAATTTTCACGTGAAACGGAGCTTTGCAGAGCAACAAATGTGTACAACTGGAAAGGGGGCGGTATATGATGCAATAATCATTTTACCTTAATTAATGTTTTTTCATAATCATTAGAAGCTAAAATCGAAATCGAAACTGAATTTCAAGAGTTCCCACTTAGATATGCTTAACGTTTATAGCAGGTTTGGCATGTGTCCCGGGAGAGAACCTTGAGCTTGGTGATACTTGAGCCCAAGGCTCCCGCCTGGTCAATAAGCATATAAGGGGATCCGAGCTTAGGTAGGTCTCAAGAGCTCCCCTTTAGAAAAGGGAGGAAAAGGAGGAGATGGGGTGGAAGGGGGGATTTTTCCAAAACGAAGATAGAGCAGAAGGAAGAAAACGATATATTTACTGTAAACTAGGATCACTCTGATTGGACTATTACTGATTACAGACGAGCAGCCAGTCGTGCTCAATCATATCACATGCTCCTCTCGAAATTAGTTTATGAAACTTTACTTCGATTAATTGCACAGCCCTACTAAATCCTTTACTCTGTTTGATTTCCCATGTGTCTTCTTTGTGGTTTCCACATGAGAGCGCCCTTTGACATTTACTACTGACCACAGAGCCATGTATCCCTGACAAGATGTGCATTTGTTTTTGTTGAATTGCAATCTCAATTTCATTCCAATGAATCACGCAGCCCTAAAACATAAACCCAAACTCTTTATTAACTCTTTATAGAAAATACACCACATTACAGAATATTGCTAATCTGTTTCTGCTTACTTTATTTACTTCTTTAATTAAAGCACTGAAGCCAAACGATGCTTAAAAAATGTCACTTATAATAAGTGGACATGACAACACCTCAAGAATATGCCAAACTTAATCAAAACACAACGCCTCTGTCCGCAGTGCCTTAGTTAAAATCAACAAGCATAACAAGGCTCTCATCACTCTAATATTATTTTAGTCAAAAACAGATTAAATCAAATGCATAAGACGCAGAACAATGCTACGGTTATCATTGCAATTTCGGGATTGAATTGTGTTTTTGTACACATGCAGAATAATAATTTTGGGTTCCGCTTTTCTGTTTAAATTTGGTTGTCATTCTTAGAACTTTCAAAGTGTGAGTATTCAGTCCATAATCACAGTGTGTGTGTGTGTGTGTGTGTGTGTGTGTGTGTGTGTGTGGTTAAGACTGCTAATGTCTTTTCTAATTAAAGGCTGAGAGACGCAGGGGTGTTAATACTGTAATGTATTCCACCTCTTTCTCTTAGTTTCTCTCTTACTTTTTTGGCTCGTGTTTATCAATATGGTGTGTGTGGACACTCATATTTCGTGTGATATAATCATGGATTGGATGTCTAGAGCTTCACTCAAGGAAATCTGGATGGATGTTTAAAATCATGCAGCAATTAAAATAAGGCCGATCGGAGGAATTGATTAGTTATTTAGGGTTGTTTTCCACCCCCCGGGAAGAACTTGGGCCCTGAAATGCCCTGCTGAGGAAAACTCATTCATTCAGATGTTCATTTCAGACAAGGCTGTTCACACGTGAAGTAAGCATTGATCTGTGTATAATTTTTTGTTTTCTCCTGGGCCATAATGCCAGAGGCAAAAGATTTATTTGAGCATGGATTGGATGTTGGGCCTGCTGTGAGTGATTAAAGTATAGGCTTTCTACTGTATGTGCATATTAATATTAATTGGGATTTCGGTAGTTCTGAGTACTGTATATGCATACTAAATTATAACTAAATTATATTTTTTGGCACAAACACTACCGGTCAAGAGTTTGGGGTCAGTTTTTTTTCTCCATGTTTTTTTTTTTCGAAAGAAAAAGGTGGCATTTATTAAATTTTAAATAACTGTTTCTTATTGCATGTAGTTTCAAATGAAATTATTGCTTTTATTACTATTGCCATTAATAATAACATTATTATTAATAATAACAATAATAATAACTAATATTAGAGTGATTTCTGAAGGATCATGTGACCCTGAAGACTGGAGTAATAAAGCTGAAAATTTATCTTTAAAATCACTGGAATAAATGATCAAATTAAATGATAAACTACTTTTGAACAGTTATTTTATAACGCAATAACATTTCACAATTTCACAATTTGTACTGTATTTTTGATCAAATAAATGCAGCCTTGGTGAGCAGGAAAACATTTTAAAATCCTACTGACCCCAAACATTTGACCGGTAGTGTAGCTTTGTTAATGTGGACACCGAAATAATTTCACTTCATATATGTTACTATGTAGTTTTGGTAGAAATCATCAGTTTGTGCTAGATTATACTGTATTTTCTCTCTTTCTTCAGTAAAACTCACAAAAAAATTATTTCTGTCTATGCCAACATAATAATTAATTTTTGATTGAATGATTGATTAATTTATTGATTGATTGGATTCATTAAGTCATATATTCAGGGCACCAAATATCAATTTCCATGATTTCACCCCCCACCCCCAATTTCACTGATTAAAATGCCATATTCATCCAGCTGCAACCCATCTCAGGGAAACATCCATACACACTCATTCACACACATACACTACAGACAATGTAGCCTACCCAATTCACCTTTAGCGCATGTCTTTGGACTGTGGGGGAAACCCATGCGAACGCAGGCAGAACATGCAAACTCCACACAGAAACGCCAACTGACCCAGCCGAGGCTCGAACCAGCGACCTTCTTGCTTTGAGGCGACAGCACTACCTACTGTGCCACCGCGTCGCCCCTTCTTATATATTAATAATATATTATTAAAATAAAATGTTAAAATAGTAATATAATACTAAAAAGTTTGTAGTTTTGGTTTCGTCAAAAGGTTTGGTATAAATATAATTTTGCATGACATTAATAGTCATTATGAGAACAACAATGGATAATTTATCTCAGATTTCATAATGTACTTTTTTATAGTTTGTGTAAATACCGCTACTGTTAGTGTGATGGCTTGATAGTAGTTTTACAAACTTTATGTTTAGCTTTTCTCACATCTACTGTACTTTTCCACACTCTGATATTGTTAATTCAAAGCTCTTAAAATGTATATTATCCAGACATGTTAGCTTTAATCAACAGGGACTGATGACTGCATTTGACTTAAATGACTGCCAGTTAATGAGTATAATAAGAAATAAAAGGAGCTGAAAACTAGCATAACCATAATATATGTGAAACAACTAAAAACAATATGGTCCAGAAAAATTACATTTTGATAAATGGAAACTTAAATTTAAAGTAACAATAACTAAAATCCCTAATATTCCATGACTTAAATTAAAATATTTAAAAATCCCTTCACTTTCAATGTCTGAAATATAGATTTTAAAATTCCCTGATATTCATGGGACTCATGGGAACCCTGCTTATTGTTTTAGATGCCACTGATGTGTGGCAACAAAAAGCGACAACAAGTCATTTTATTCTGTTTGCCTTTAAAGTCCGCAGGCAGCATCTGGATGCTCACTTCCCCTAAGGTGAGCAGTAAGAGTGACCTGCTTTGACATTAGATTCAGCACTTTGTTTTGAGCATAATATTGACAGTACAACCAGCCTGTAAAAGAAAATCTGCCAGATTGTTGCTCTAATACAGTTCAATCAGTCAAAGGCCTTGCACCATCATTTATCTACAAGAATACTCACATGGATCAAAACATGACATGCTCACACAGCTTGTAAGAAAAGAGATGTCTTTGTGTTATTTGAATTCTTAGTCAGAAAAGTTTACAGCAATCAAAGGTATATTTCTCACCTGAGCTCTGGGTCGTCACATTCAATGGTGACTGTCTGAGGAACATTGAATGGATTCTTGAGCACAAATTCGAAGAACTCGGCCGTACCGAGGGTGGCGTAGAGTGTGTGTTTGGTGGTGATGGCCTGAGAGAGCATGTTGGTGATTTCCTGTGTTTTACAGCGCTCACGATAGGCCTCAATCACACGCAGGTCTCGCGAATGCTGCACTCGATCCGCCCGGTGACTCTGAAAGAAAGAACCCAAAGAAACTTATGTTGAAACTGTACCAGAAAGAGACTAATAACAGTGATGTGCCTGAAGCCTGGAAGGACCATGCCAGGCTGCGGAGTAAAAGAAAGAGAGAATTTAGGTTCGATTTCATCATTCCCACAGAGTGGGAGGAACTGGTGAATAATGCAGCTCAGTATTAGCTGCTTCCTTTTTGGAGCTAAAATGAAGCTCATGCTTTAAAGAGAACACAATAGATCACCATGCAAAAAAAAGATATATTTATTTTTATAATATTTTAATCATCCTAACACATTCTGATTGAAAGCCATATGACTTTCATAAAAGTTACATTTCCGAACAATATCACGGACATTCATTTCCATATACTGGAGGTGGATTTGGACTGTGGATGTCAAGCTTTAAAAATACAAAAATAGAACTACCACACTGTGTTTCAAATGACCACTGTGCTATATTTGGCTACAATGTCTTTACTAGAGGGAATAGATGAACCCTTTACTCATTATTCACTAATAATGATCTAGTACTATGCATATATTGAAAAGATTTAAGATTTGTGATGAGTCTTTTGAGTTAAGACAGTTGATAAAACCTAAAAAAAAAATTCATGAAAGGTTACATAATTTACATAATTTATATTTTAAAATAATATTAATAATAAACTTTTACAATACAAAATTTGCAATATTCATTACCAAATTACTCTTTTTAGCTGCACCTTTTAAATAAACCAAGTTCATAAAATCAAGTTCTTAAATGATTTGTTTGTGAATAAAGTAATTAGTGAGTAGAGTAGTGCTGTAGTTTTAATTCTAATCTAAGGAAGCACCTCAGGTCGTCACATGCCCAGGTGATAATGTGAGCTCTGCTACCAAAGGAAGAGACGAAGCCACGACATCAAAGCAAATAAAACATAATTTTTCTCCACCGCAAACACTTATTACTCAGACAAAATTAAACAAAATAATATCTAGATATATAGTTGAGAACATGCTGCCATTGTCTCTCACATTGTCCCACAACCACATTAAAATAGTGTAGATCACTGTACAACGTTTTATATTTATTTTATAGTCTTTTGACAAATTAGATTTTTTTTTAAAGTAACGCAATAGTTACTTTCCCTGGTAATTAGTTACTTTTAGAATTATGTAACTCAGTTACTAACTATTTGTAAAAAGTAACTAGTAACTATAGCTAATAACTAGGGTTCATGCACATTTTTACTACTAAAATTCCATGACTTTTCCATGATTTTTCCAAGAAGTAAATTTTCATGACCTAATGTTTCATGCAATGTCGACATATGCATGGTAAAAGAAAAACAATGCATGTTTACATTTATTACCGCATACAGTAAAACACGCAGCAATCTATTTAGTTTCATTTTATGTTTACATCTACTGTATGTAAAATTGATTTAGATAATGCTTACACTGCACTAATAATGTGAGAGTAGTGATTGGCCAAGTACAGAATAGAAGTCAAGACAACTAACCCAAGGTTTCTGCTACATTTATTCTTCCATGGCAGGGCGCTACACCAATATTCATCTCGCCACGGCTACATTACAGCTTCTCAAACGAAACATTGACGGCTTTTTTTTTTAATAGCGGGTTATAATCGCACCAAAACGTATTAAAAGGTAAGTGAATTATAACAGTGCGAAATTTTCTGTAACCGTAATAGTGCTGTGTGTTATTTGTTTAACCCAGGGATGGGCAAACTTGATCCTGGAGGGCCGGTGTCCCTGCAGACTTTTGCTCCAACACTAATTAAACACACCTGAACACACTAATCAATGTCTTCAAGATCACTAGAAAGCTACAGGCAGGTGTGTTTGATTAGGGTTGGAGCAAAACTATGCAGGACAACGGCCCTCCAGGATCAAGTTTGCCCATCCCTGGTTTAACCCCTTAAGGTGACTGACTGACTGACTGACTGACTGACTGACTGACTGACTGACTGACTGACTGACTGACTGACTGACTGACAAGTGCGCGATGTGTGAGGCTAGCAAACACGACGTATAGCTTTCAGTAAAGATGAACACAGTTTCCATAATTATACTTTATTTATAGATAAAGGTCTATAGTTCTGCATACAACAAACAAAGACTTTATCTTGCTGGAGTTTATAGCTGTTTCACTTTACTTCAGGACATATTAATGTCGCTCTGTAGGTCTATTGGAAACAAAATTCATAAATATTCCTAGAAAATCTAATAAATGTTGGAGACATACTCACAACATAAACGCACTAAATTGCACTTCAGCAGAGTTTATTTGAGCGCACAAGAAAATCTGCACTTGAGCAGCGGGTATTTGAGAGCGTGCAAGAAGTTTTGTACATGAACAGAGGAAATTGGCGAACAAGCAAAGAGATTTGCATGCTCATATTACATAAATCCAATCACGACTTGTAATACTGCGCTCATGACATTTGTCATTGAAATAACGCCACAGGTAGTTGGTAGATCTGTGCAAAAGGCCTGCTGCCACAGCTGGAAAAAATCCTAGAGAAAACAGTAACCTATATTCAAGAATATAGATATTTGTTTTCCATGACTTTTCCAAAACTTTGTGAGTTTTTCTGTTTTTCCAAAACTTTTCCAGGCCTGGAAAATGCCATGTCAGAATTCCATGACTTTTCCAGATTTTTCATGACTGTATGAACCCTGAATAACTCTTTTAAAGGAAAGAGCACAACACTGATTGTTATTATTACACACTACACATACCCGGATACTAGATCTAAAAAAGATTTCCAATCTTTTCGAAGAGTCAAGTGCTAAAGTTCATAAAAACGTCTCGGATGACTCATGCCTGAAAGAAAGAAAGTCTAATGGATGTGAAATGTCATGAGAGTGAGTAAATGACTGATTTCTTGAGTGAACTATCCCTATTGACTTTGGAGTGAATGTCAAGACCACGTGGTGCGCAGCAGTAGAGAACGTCACTCAGCTCCTGCAGAGACGGACAGATATTCAATGGCGCTCGATAGAAAACTGTCCTTCTTTCTCACCGTGGCGTTTGTGTACTCCTGAAAAGGGGACATGTCTTTCTGCTCCTCGTGTTGACGGACAGCTGCCATTCTGTCAATCTTCCTCTGGCGCACTTCCTTCTCTTCGGCTCCGCCCACTTCCCTCATGCTGCTTTGCAAGAGTCTGGCCAGTTCACTGTTGATTTCTGGCAACCGACGGGCTCGTCTGGCATTGCTCGCTGCAACACACACACACACACACACACACACATGCATATAAACAACAGCTTTCGCCCTGCAAGACACACATGCTTCTTTTCTCACTTCCTCGGGGGCCACTTTTCAACCTCCATTTGGCCCCAAATCCATCTTTGTCTTTTCCAGTTTTCACTCCCACCCAACGAGAGCAGCTTTCAGATTTACCTGCTCTGAGATTCACGCTTCAACGCGATTCAACATTGCAACTAAAGTAATCCTGCGATTTAACGCCAATGAAGACAGAACGACAGAGGATCAAAAGGCGGAGGATCAAAAAAGTGTTTTTTTCATTAACCTAAATTCCCATTGTATTCCTTCCTACAGAAAGTGAGAGACTGACGAATAGACACTGGAGACAATAGGCCTCTTTGTGATGAATAAGAGCATGTTGAAGCGCTCTCTTTATCTCCATCTCATCAGTGACATACACACACAGTCCCTCCTGTAAATGCCCTCTCGTGGCCCTGAGACATGCGGGAGCCACGGTGTGATTTTTCACTGGCTTTGTCTCACTTATCTTTGCAGGACGTGACATCATGTGGCACTCATGTCTGCCACAGTCACAGGCTGATAGCTCTTTAGTGTACAGATAAACCAGGATGGATGCTGATACACACACACACGCATGCTCACATTTTAAGCAAAAGCCGTGAAACATGAAACTATAAATTCTGCAGGTTTGCTTGAGTATGCATATATCATTCATTCATTTTCTTTTTGGCTTAGTTCTTTTATTAATCAGGGGTCGCCACAGCGGAACGAACCGGCAACTTATCCAGCACATGGTTTAAGCCCCGGTCAGATCACACAAATTTGTCACGATTTCCCTGACGTAGGGTGTCGTGGGGATTCGTAAAGGACAAATGGGTGTCGTGACACAAGATTCAATCGTTTCTTCTTGTGTAATGTGGCATGCCTGCGACGCCTCACGACACCATCGTAGAAAGTCTAGCATGTTTAATTTTTTTCTCCTTCTTCAACACGAGTTCCGTCATGTAGGTGACACTGTGCAATAGGAGCACATAATTTTTCGGTTATATCAGTGGGTGCTGCTGTTAATGCGCCGGTCAGGTAATCGAAAAATAGGCTGCATATTTACTCATGGGTGGGACACGGGTGGATAAGATCAATCATTCGTTATGCAAACTTTAACTACCTTTTCTAAAATATTAAGATGTTTTAAGCAGACTGGCACAAATATGCAGACATCTTCATTCTTACAACGAGTTTCTGAGTTCTCTCATCCTTCCAATAAAGTTTGTTCTTCCGAGGTAATCTGGTAACATGTTCAGTGCTGCGAATTAACTTGTCATTAATAGTAAAAACAGTTTAATATAGGCTTCTCTGAAACTGTGAATATTTCACTTTACATATTTCATTTAACAAATCAACACAATCTCATGGCAATTCGTGTTTTGCCACATATAGCGGACTTGTTTTGAAGTCCATCACCTCAAATGTTATTCATTATTCTTACTTATAGATAACTGACCAACAAAAAATACATTAAAATGAAGTTAAATATTATAGCAAACAAAATTCGTTTCAAAAAGATATTTTTTCCAAGAAAAATATACGAATTATATTTTTGTTTGTGTCCCTCCACTACTCAACTATACGGGTGAATGATTTGTTTGGCTCTGAGGAAAATAAGGATTCAATGAATGCTTCACTGTGATTCTATCACAAATCTCACAAATAAATATTTGCAAATTTTTTTAATATGTCATTATTTTAAAGATAATGTCTTGAGCGTCTGATTTTTGCTTGCTGCTGCTTATGTGTTTTCATTTTCTCCGTCTCACTCACGAAAAGTTCAAGCGAGAAAGTGTTTAATTAGAAACCCATGGCAGGAAAATATACATTTAGATTTCAAAGAAAATATCTTAATATTAAAAAGGAATCATAAGTTTGATCCTATCCATGTCGTAACAAATGCCCTTAAATAATGTAGTTATTAGTTGTCCGCAAGCTTCAGTTTTTATTGAGATTGAAATATGATAAAATTGAAATTGAAATAAGAAATATTGTTATAGCAACACTTGTGACTGCGCTGGGAAATAACGCTCGTCGTAGATGTCACGAGATGACTGATTGTAAAGGAACGTTTAGTCTGGCACATTTGTTACCCACGACAAGTCAAGATTTAATCAAGAAAAAAAAATAAATCGCATAATCTGACATAATGACTTACATAACTGACAATTAAAATAGTGTGATCTGACCAGGGCTTTACGCAGCGGATGCCCTTCCAGCTGCAATCCAGTACTGGGATATACTACAGACAATTTAGCTTACCCAATTCACCTGTACCACATGTCTTTGGACTTGAGGGGGAAACGGGAGCACCCGGACGAAACCCACGCGAACACGGGGAGAACATGTAAACTCCACACAGAAATGGCAACTGACCCTGCCGGGACTCAAACCAGCGACCTCCTTGCTGTGAGGCGGCAGTGCTGACCACTGAGCCACCGTGTCACCCTATAAAGCGATTAATTAAATAATAATTAAGTGATTTTTAAGTGAGCATTTAAGATAAATCAAGTCAAATTAGCACTGTATCTTAATTATACATAATGTTGTTTATCCAATCAAAAACTATTCATTATTTTGGGGTCACAGGTCACCAGTGTAAAATCCCTGCTGTACATGTCTACATGAATGCAAATGCTTCTAGCTACTCAAGCTTGATTTTACACAACGCTGCATTCTAAAATGTGTCTGAATGCATAGCATAATGCCATGCAAACATGCTGCATTCTCAGAATCGCTGCAAGGTACACCTTAGCAAAAATTTATATTTTGTGAATTTTTTTCTGTCGTTTCAACTTCTATCATGGCAGAGGAACATTTCAAAGACAATCTCACAGAACAAGATAGTTAAAACACATTCAGCATAAGAGCACAGCATTTAAATGCCAAACAGGTTTGTTTCCACTAGAATAGGTATATAAAAAGTTTATATATATACTATATATATACAGTTGAAGTCAAAATTATTAGCCCCCCTTTGATTTTTTATTTCTTTTTTAAATATTTCCCAAATGATGTTTAACAGAGCAAGAAAGTTTTTACAGTATGTCTGATCATATTTTTTCTTCTGGAGAAAGTCTTATTTGTTTTATTTCAGCTAGAATATAAGCAGTTTTTAATTTTTTATGAATCATTTTAAGGACAAAATTATTAGCCCCTTTAAGCTATATTTTTATTCGATAGTCTACAGAACAAACCATCATTGTACAATAACTTGCCTAATTACCCTAACCTGCCTAGTTAACCTTATTAACCTAGTTTAAGCCTTTAAATGTCGCTTTAAGCTGTATAGAAGTGTCTTGAAAAATATCTAGTCAAATATTATGTACTGTCATCATGGCAAAGATAAAATAATCAGTTATTAGAAATGAGTTAGTAAAACTATTATGTTTAGAAATGTGTTGGAAAAAAATCAGTAACAATTTATAATAACTATATACTATAAATCATCTATTAAGCATTATCAAATAGTGAATTTATTATCTGTTAATCATTAACTCTTAATAAACGTTAGTAAGCAGTTTATAACTGCAGCTACAAATGCTGTATTCTTGACTTATATTCACACTTATAATGTGCTTAATAATTGTACTTTCATACTTTGTAACTGGTTAATTTTTCATTACTAAATGAAGTATTGCATTATTTACAAACCATTTGTATTTAAAAGTAGTTGGAGTTTTTTCAGAACATTTAGAATGGGTAAGTAAATGATTAAGAAACTATTGAAATTGACATTTATAATTCTTATTATCCAGGCATATACTAATAGTTAATTTATATGTTAGTAAATGCTTTATTAACTCAACTTCATGCAGTTTTGTGACCTAATCTAAAGCGAGGACTATTTATGCTTTATACTGTAAATCCCTTATAAATGACAATTAAAGGCTCAGTATCAAATGAACAATAATCTTTGCAATCTTATCTAAAAAGTAAAATTACTGTAAAGTTTAAACATTGCTGAATGACAAGAGTGGCAAAATAAGACATAAAATTGGATAAAACAACAACAATATAATAATTTAACAATATAAGATGCAATGTATAAACTGTACAGTAATTTTACTTTAGATAAGGTTGCAAAGATTTATTTTTTTTATTTTATACAGTTTCATTTGTGTATCTTCAAACAAATAGGAATGACTTATCTTATTTATGTTTATTTTTTCTTGTTTAGAATATAACCGAGCCTTTAATTGCCATTTATAAGGGATTTATAAAGCACAAATAGTCCTCACTTTAGGTCACAAAATTGGATGAAGTTGAGTTAATAAAGCATTTATTAACATACACATTAACTATTAGTATATGCCTAAAAAATAAGAATTATAAATGTTATTTGAATAGTTTATCAATCATTTACTAACTTTAAAATTATTAAGCACATTATAAATGTGGTTATAAGTCAAGAATGGAGCATTTGTAGCAGCAGTTATAAACTGCTTCCTACGTTTAATAATGTAGAGTTAATGCTTGACAGATAATGAATTCACTATATGCTAATGCTTAATAGATGATTCATTGTGTGTAGTTATTATAAAGTGTTACCAAAAAATCTTCTCTCCATTCAACATAAATTTGGGAAAAAAATGAACAGGGGGGCGAATAATCCAGGGGGGCTAATAATTTTGACTTCAACTGTATATCACCCACATGCTATTCTGTGACCATTATCATGTTTCAAGCCTAAGGATTGATGTCTTACACAATAAGGTAATGAAAAGACTAATATTGTCTTCTCAGGATACTTTTACATACTGCATTTTCATGTCATAACACTGTTCCTTAGACAAAAGACTAATCTGAACAAAACTGTCATTAGAAAGAAGCGATGATACTGAAAAGGGAAGAAAAATAAAAACTGGCCACTACAACTAGATAAGGAATGCCTGGCTAAATCCTCTTCTGGAATTATCAGCAAATCCCACATGATGTAGTTTTGTAAAGTCTCCGGAGCTGGAGAAGTGCAGAGCTCCTGAGTTCTGCGGATGTGAAGTCAAGCTCTGCTGCGTCAGAGAGATGATGTGGCGTACCGTTAAGCTGGAGGAGTGTTAAAGCAGACACTCTTCCTCCTGCTAAACCCTGAGGGCCATCGCTGGGCTGGAGAACATGAGAGAACGACGGAAGAACAGCTGGAGAACTCTGAGTATTCCACACACTGCCACCTGTCAGAAAGAGGAATACAAGAGATTAGTTGTATTTCAGGCAGATTACATGATGTAGCTTACGTATTCTACAGAGATTGCGACAAAACATGTTGCACATTTATACGTGGCATTACTTTTGACTTTTAGAGTAACTTTTTACAGTGTGATTCAATGTGTGATCAGATAATGTCAACATTTATTCCCATCCACTGTTGCAATAATTTTCAAAGATCTTGTATTGATTATTGGAGAGTCAAACCGCTCTGCAAAGTCTTCTCCAGCACATTCCAAAAATTCTCAATAGGGTTAAGATCTGGACTCTGTAGTGGTCAATCCATGTGAAAAAAATGATGTCTCATGCTCTCTAAACCACTCTTTCTCACTCTGAGCACTTAGAATCTTGGATTATGGCTGTGTCATCAGGGAAGAAAAAAGCTATTGATGGATAACCTGGTCTTTCAGTATATTCAGGTAGTCAGCTGACCAACTGCAGCATCCATAGGCTTGTATGGTAGGCACTAGACATGATCGGTGCATCAGTTCATCTGTCTCTCTTCTTACCCTGATGTGCCCATCACTAAAACAGGGTAAATCGGGACTCATCGGGCTACATGACCTTCTTCCATTGCTCCAGAATCCAATCATGCTTCCAGGCAAAGCCAAGCCTTTTTTCTGATTACCCTCAGCGATAAGTGGTTTTCTTAAAGCTACACAGCTGTTTAGTCCCAATCCCTTTCACTATTTTCACTATTAAACAGCCACGAGTTATGTTGTTTTTTAATGACTTGATTTCACCAGACGTTTAAGTGATGAAAGATGAAAGTTCCTCACTATTCTTCCAATTTTTAAGTAAAGTTTATATATAAACTTATTTCGAGAGGATCAAATGCTTATGATTGTTCTCAGCTGGTCCCGTATCAGCTCATGATTGATTCTCCAATCACATGATTCCTAACTCATTATTAATAACCAGAGTTTTCTTATCTCAATATCTTCATATTGAAGAATCCTTTCCTACCCACCCCTACTTCCCCTCCTTTCCAGATGGGCCCAGCGGCCCAGTGATTAGCACTGTTGCCTTACAGCAAGAATGTCTCTTAAAGTCCCTTCTAAACCAGTTGACATTTCTGTGCGGAGTTTACATGATTGGGTTTTCCCTGGGTTCTCCGGTTTCCTCCCACAGTCCAAAAAACACGCAACTTAAGTAAAGTAAATAAACTAAATTGATACCATAGCCAAGCTCTTAGCGAGTACAGCTATCCTCAGCAATTCTATATCTGTCATTAGCCAGAAATAAGCTTGGGGGAGTTTATCGAGATCTACCTGAGCTCAAACTCCCCTCTCACCCTGTAAAATGGGAGGGAGCCCAGGGCTCGAGGATCTCATACTGTAGGCTCAGGGCTCTCTCCTGGGACAGCATGCCAAACAAGCTTTATTATCAATAATCAGCTGAGTGTGAACTCTTGAATAATGCACTGGACAGTTCTTAACCCCATTTTAGCAGTTTCAGCAATCTCCTTAGATTTTCTGGATGCAAGCCAATCATTTGACTTGTCTGAAACAGATCTTTTTAAATGTCCACTGGATGTGTTTCCTGTCATGGTTCTTTAAGAATTAAAAAGCTTTTCTCTTTATCTGTAAATGTTAAATGACATGTTACTAGCTGAAACATAATCATCAATGCATATTAAATATTATCAAAAATGTTAGCGCATTAATATCAAACAATTCCTATCAGTATAACAAATTTTATTATTTTAGTTCTGTTCTCTATTTTGTATCATGTGAAGCACTGTGGTGATGCATTAAAATTGCAAGCCTTATCCTTGCTACCTTTCCTTTCTTACTTTCTCCAAAGTTAAAAAACTATATTTAAAAAAATATATTTATTTATTCTGTTTGACTGTTGCCTGTCTGACTGGCCTTGCTCCAATTAAGATGCATTGATGATGACTGGCACAAGGCAAAACAGAAGATGCATTGATTGGTGCCCTACAACATTCTAGAGCCAAAGACAATAAGGAAGGAATATTAAACAGCAATAAATAGAAGAAGTAAAAGAAAACAAAAAAAGAATACTTATGCAGAAAAACTGAATGGTTGGTGTAGGTGCTCTCCTTGGCCAATGACCCGTATCTTTGCTCTTCTCTATCTCTCGCCTGTGATTGCTGCACGTTGAGAGGCAGTGAATTGTCTAAACTGCAGTATAAGTGCTTTGCTCCCTTGGGTTTCACAACAAGCATCAACCGCCCCAAACATTGGATGTGCTTTACCTGTGATTACAGACAGGTGAGAGCTGTAATTACACGTCTGAGACACAGGTCAGACTCAGAGTGGAGGATTGAACGTGTTTGTGCATTTGTGTGTGTGTGTGTGTGTGTATGTGTGTGTGTGTGTGCGTGTGGGTGTGGGTGGGTGGGTGTGTGTGGTTGTGTGTTTATGGGAGAGAATGTGTGTGCATTTCAGGGAATTGCCAGTGATTGATTGAAACTCCAATGAAAACTGTAATAGAGGGATACATAAATCAGACATCTGCACATTAAACACACTTATTTTGTCAATAATAAAACAGAGAGACATAAAGGGTTACACTCGGCATTTAACTAAAGAGCATTTTGTTTAAATGACCGGTGGTGGTGGTTATTTGATCTTGTGTTTCACACTAAGGGATATCTTTTCCCAGACAGTGATAATGTGTGAGGCTTGATAATGATTCATCATAAAAACACTGAAATGAACAAAAGTTATATGTAAAAGTATGTGGTCATATTATAACAATGTGTGTGTAATTAGGATAGGAAAGAGAATTTGATTAATTAATTGTTTTATTTATGTAGTTGTATTATGTTAGCATGCCCTGGCTAGGACATGGAAATAAAATAAAATAAAATACATTTATAAAAAGAAAAGTAAAGGCAAGACAAAACAAGACAAGACAAGACAAGACAAGACAAGACAAGACAAGACAAGACAAGACAAGACAAGACAAGACAAGATAAGATAAGATAAGATAAGATAAGATAAGATAAGACAAGATAAGATAAAATGAAATAAAATAATAAAATGAAATTAAACTAAATAAACACACACACACATAAGTTTTGGCAGTCATTTCATATATTTATCATACCTGTTGGTGCTATTTTTGGATGTTCAGATTGTTTATTTTAATTAAAAATTCTATAAATAAACATTAAGACTTTTATTTTACTAATAACTATGTAGGGAGTCAACAGATCTTTCCAGAACAAATCCCACACCATATTATGCTCAAAAGATTGAATGGTGCCTACATGTCTGAGCTTTGATTTAATTTTCAAAACAATCCACAGGCACCCAGCAAAAGGTACGACTTGCAAGTTGCGAACTCAAGTCCACGCTAATTAACTTTACATCTTAAAACTATAAAAGAGGCTACACTCAAACCCCCCTAAACCGTTTTTTGAGAGCGCTCAACAAACCCCTGTTGATTCACGCCTGCAAATCGCGTCTGCAAGGGAATACACATTCTCAGGCAGACACAGAAGCGATCAGAAGTTTCTAAAGTTTAAATGGACCTTCAAGTTAAACTGTGTATATTTGAGTAATGTATGCTTATGTTACGTTTCTGTAGGTTTTTGTGTGTACATGCTTTATGTGTTTAATGTAACTGTATAGGATAGGTAATGAGTTTAAACCGTTGCTGTTGCATGAAATCTACAGAATCTTTGTGAAATATTTCATGTTTGGTATTGATTGAAAGCTAGGAAAGTTTCAAATGCATTGATTTACATGTAGAAACCATACTATTAAAATGTCCATGTTATAAAACTTTATTTTAATAGCTTCCAATCAAAGACAGGTAATTCATGATTCTCACATGAGATGCTTACCCGGCTTCCTAGAGGAGGGAATGGGGGTGTGATCCCACCCCGCAGCTTCTCTTATTGGACAATCCCTGTGTAGGCACAGCCTATAACAAAACTTATAAAACTTTGAACAAGGAAAATTTCTTTGTCGTCTTTGCCGGTCATCTTTGCCAGTCGTCGCTCTTCTCGTGCTGGCCGTTACATCTCCTCGCCAGAAGCCTCGTTACATCACGGAGCAAACCGCGACATTCACTTGCTGCCGGCTCGACCCCCGATCTGCTTGTGCAACCACTTCAACAACAAGCCATCTGGTCAACTCATCAGAACTCTGAAACACTGCCCTAACTACAGAATTCCGAAGAGAGCCGAAACTCCAGGAAGGACTTCACCTACGAAACCGCCTCGTCCATCATCCGTATCCCTAGCAACTGACTCCAAGCTTCCCTGAAAGTAAGGAAACCCCTCTTCCCAGACGAGGGAATTCCAGCATGTCATTGAAGTTGCTACGCTGACCAATCAGCTTCGCCGGGATTTCCCTTTGGACCAGTCGAGGAAGCCAAAATTCCATCAGAACGCAAGTAACATAAACAAGGTTTCTATCCATTGCTGAACTGGTGTGAATTATATTTAAGTAGTAAAGAATAGCGAAATTCTCTGCTTTTATGGTTTCTCTCAGGTTGCAATGCTAAGAACTTAGCAAATGCTAGAAGTTGAATCCTTACTCGCTCTGTCATAACTCTCCTCAAACTGCTTGTGTGTTTGTGCGTTTGTTTGTTTTATGTAGATTAGTAAGTTGTGTTGTAGAGTAGCAATAAACTTTTGTTTCGTTTTTAAGATCAGTGTTGGAGTGCTGTGTGCTTTATAAGTTAATGTCTCAGCTTCAGATACCTTCAGATACCTTGCTCATTAAATAATTAGATACTGTTTTTATATTGTTATTGTTGGCCACGTAATAATATAATACAGGATTGCTTTACACTATCCATTCTATTTGCTGGACAAATGAGTAGGTTAAGTGTAAGCTTTCAATAATTCTATGTGAATCATGTTCGAATCTTTAGATTCGAATCCCCAAAGTTTAAATGAGATTTATACCAAAGAGCTGATTCCTACAACTATAACAATCTTAATTTCAATTATTTAATAAAAAATAAATCTTAATAATGAATTCGTACCCTGTTTTGCCTGTTATTTTTTCTGCTATACTTATATGTTCAAGCTGTAATTATTATAAATATAATTTTTATTCTTAAGTCTAATAGGGTGCCAGAGGCTCTTGAACCACCACCTGTTATTTTACTTAAAAAGTTGGCAGAAAACATCTAAATACATAATTAAGGTGCTTTAGGCCAGCACAATGGGAAATTTAGCTTTAATTATTCAAGTAAGGTCAAAGTAAATGAGGAGAGCCAGGGGAAAAAACTTAGAGATAGTCCTACTATACAGCACCTGGAGAGGATTAGATTTCTCAATGAAGGTTCAAGTTTGCGGGCAAAACAGGTTACATTATTACTAACCTTTATGACTTTTACATTATTTTAATAAAATAACACATTCACTAATGAATAATACATAAATAAATCATGCAGCAGAGAAACCCTCAATACCCACCGTATTTATAGACATTTAAAAGTTATACAAAGGGAGACACTTTAAAATTACCTAGTTTTACTGGTCAACTGGTTTGATATATACTTAACAAGCAACCACACGCAATCTACTTAAAATAAATAACACCTAATGATATGTTTTTGTGTCTTTACCGAACACACCATCGAAACATTCACAGCACAGAGTGAAAAAAAGGTGAATCCCAAGGCTAATGACTTCTCGAAAAGCTAATTGGAGTCAGAAGTCAGTTAACCTGGAGTCTAAACAATGAGACAAGCTAAAGCTGCCCTATAAAACAAAACATTTGCATTGCTTGATGTGAATCATGTGCTTGGACAACAGAAGAGTTGCAAAAGGTCAAAAAAAGTGTCTTTAAAAGCAGAGGTTCAACACAAACTATCTACAAAGTTTAGCAAAGGTGTCAGCAAAGGTGTCAGTTATATACTGCTTAATATATAAAAAAAACTATTCATAAATGAGAGAAAATGTCAAATATTTATTAGTTTGCAGTGTGTGGCCTCCAAACCACCAGGGGGCGAACTTCAGCTCAAAGAGGAAGATGACTTGGGCTGTTTTTTGCTTTGTTTCTGATTTTGGCTTCCAACGATTAGGAGAATACTTCACTCTTTCTTTTGATTGAAGTGACACATTGTTTGCATAACATCCAAATCATGTAACGTTACTGATGTAATATTCAATGTCCTTTAAGATGTGCTGTAAAAGAGAGCTTTTTCTGTGTGTGCAAACTGAGATGAACCAAAACACAAACAAGAATGTGCTATTTTTAGGACATAAAAGGGCAATACTCACAAAAAGCTGTCAAATTGTCGATCTAGCCAAGTGTTCACTTGAGAGCAGTCCGTTATGCCTTAAGTGAACATAACCAGGTGGGAAAATAACTGAATGCTAAATCTGTGGTCCTAAAAGGGTCATAACATAGATTTTTCTTTCTTTTTAACAACTTTAAGATATAAACATGTATAGTACTTAACACATCCATTTCACTGCCCTAAACTAAGAGGTACTGTTTGAAATTTATATATTTTTTATGTTTCTGTAATAGTTAACTTAGTAGAATTATGCTAAAATGCAATTACCATTGTTAGCCATCATTTAACTGTTTTATAAAAATGTAGAAAAATAGTAAAGCACATTTTTATATATTTTTTTATTTAGATGCCTTTAATATAAACTCATTGGCCACTTTATTGAGTACACCTATCCAACTGCTCGTTAACGCAAATTTCTAATCAGCCAATTACATGGCAGCAACTCAATGCATTTAAGCATGAAGACATGGTCAAGACGATCTGCTGCAGTTCAAACCGAGCATCAGAATAGGGAAGAAAGGTGATTTAGGTGACTTTGAACATGGCATGGTTGTTGGTGCCAGACGGGCTGGTCTGAGTATTCAGAAACTGCTGATCTTCTGGGATTTTCACACACAACCATCTCTTAAGTTTACAGAGAATGGTCTGAAAAAGAGAAAATATCCAGTGAGCGGCAGTTCTGTGGGCACAAATGCCTTGTTGATGTCAGAGAAGAATGGTCAGACTGGTTTGAGTTTGAAAGAAAGGAAACAGTAACTCAAATAATCACTTGTTACAACTGAGGTATGCAGAAAAACATCTCTGAACACACAACATGTGGAACCTTGAGGCGGATAGGCTACAGCAGCAGAAGACCACACTGGGTGCCACTCCTGTCAGCTAAAAACAGGAAACTGAGGCTACAATTTGCACAGGCACACCAAAATTGGACAATAGAATATTGAAAAAACATTGCCTGGTCTGATGAGTCTCAATTTCTGTTGCAACATTCGGATGGCAGGTTTAGAACTGGGCATCAACAACATGAAAGAATGGATCCATCCTGCCTTGTATCAACAGTTCAGGCTGCTGGTGGTGGTGTAATGGTGTGGGGATATTTTCTTGGCATACTTTGGCACACAGCCTACCTGAGTATTGTTGCTGACCATGATTATCTCTTTATGACCACAGTGTACCCATCTCCTGATAGCTACTTACAGCAGGATAACGAGCCATTTCATAAAGCGTGAATCATCTCGGACTGGTTTCTTGAACATGACAATGAGTTCACTGTACTCAAACGGCCTCCACAGTCACCAGATCTTAATCCAATAGAGCACCTTTGGGATGTGGTGAAACGAGAGATTTGCATCATGGATGTGCAGCTGACAAATCTGCAGCAACTGTGTGATGCTATCATGTAAATATGGACCAACATCTCTGAGGAATTTTTCCAGTACCTTGTTAAATCTATGCCATGAAGGATTAAGGCAGTTCTGAAGGCAAAAGGGGGTCCCGCCCGGTACTAGTAAGGTGTACCTAATAAAGTGGCCATATGTGTTTTCATTGATGAATGGTTTTTTACTACTTCTTTACATTATTTACATTATTTTTGTATCAAACTCACTGCTGTTTGTAGACAGTGAAACTCTGCTGAATGAACAAAGTAAGAGATTGGGGGGGTGGGGGTATTTTTTGTTATTTGCTCGAGCAGACTGTATTTGTGTTTACTTAAAGATCAGATCAAGTTTTAGGACCAATTTATGCTGAAATACATTGCAATTCTGTAACAAATCCCCCACATACTGCTACACATCCAAAACACCGTATTAAACCAAATCAGCATTAGTAGAAAAAATGAGAGGTTTGCTGGATTATTCTAAGAGAGAAAACAGCATTAATATTAAAGAAAGATGATCTCAAAGAATATACTTCTAAAGATTTGTAGTCTCTTTATCTAGCTGAAGTTTGCTTTTAAACCAACAAAAATGTATTTCTTAAGTTCATAGCACCCGAAAACTTTTCAAAGAGTTCCCAAGACTTCAAAAAACCCTCTCATGCATATACATAAAACAGCCCAGAACAATCTTGTACAATATTGTTAACCAAAGTGAGCCCTACAGCCATACGAACCCATTCGAGGACTGTTGAGCATCCAAAACTTTCGTTCATTTCTAAAAACATCAAAAATATCACCCAGCTCTTCCTCAGTAGGTTCGATTACTTTACACCTCCCAGTTGGGTGCATCATTTTATACCTCCCGGTTTATTATCTTTAGATGCCTCCATTAGACCCCTATTTACCCTGCACAATGCACTTTCAGCTTTGGAAATCATTCAAATATGGGGCTCTTTTATCTAGAGCACATTATAGGATTTCCATTCGAATGCACTTCCTCTTATCTTCTAAATGTAGCTTTGTTTTAGAGGAGATAGACTGAAGCCTACAGTGGCCCCTGTTGCAAATCTATACTATTGTTTTTTGTATTTATGTTTTTTTTTTACCATGAAAGCAGATACGGGGATGTTTGGAAATAATTGTCGAGGAAATGTGATTTTCTTTCCTTCTCTCCTGTTCCCCATCTCTCTTCTTCTCTGCTGAAATCTTCGCCACGCTTATCAAACGTTTGCAGATGAGCAGTGTGGGGGCCAGAGGCAGGCGAATTATAAAATCCTAATCTTTTCTGCCTTCCATCTGTCCCAGCGTCTCTCTCTCTCTCTCTCTCTCTCTCTCTCTCTTTGCTCACTATAAAGGCATAAAGAATCTGGAGGTGATAGAGCCTGTTGCTACTGCGAGAAGCTTTTGACAGATGCATCGAAACACTCTATATTCATAGATGATGTTTAACCTGTTCCATTAGTGCTGTATTAACTTATCTATTTCTATTATGTGGATTCTCTGTTTGTATAATTATTCACTTGTCTGTTCACATCGAGCTGAAGTTAATTAAAGAGAATTCCATTAGAAGCTTTTTCCACTGCTTTTTTTATATGCGACAGGATGCCAATCAACATGGGTCCAATTACATGAGAACTTCATTAATTCCCAACGATGATGTCCTTTCTGAGAAGAAAATGTTGAAACAGAGCAGGATCATAAAATAAGACATCAATCCGTGTGCATTACACAGAGCGGCAGACTCGCAACACCTTATCAAAACTTGACTGAATGTATTCAGGGGACCGATCAAGCCTTTCCAAAGACATTTGCATGTACATAATAAAAAACGCTTTATTCCCCCTCAATCCCTCGTTCCTCGGACCGATAATTGTCTTTGCGTTGACCTAGCCGATCCTCTGAGGTGCTTTCAATGGATAAAAATCTCCATAAGCCTTAGAGAGCGACTAAACCACGATCTCTTGTTAATGGCGACCACTCATTAGGAAACAAATAAATGGACAACGTATTAATCCCAGATTGAGATATGGCATTGAGCAGCTTTTGAGCCTGCGCCGATTTGTGGCTTGTGGAAAAGTTAATTGATTCTGACTGCTGAGAGCGAGAGACAGAGGAAAGCTGATGGGTATCTGACTGTTGAGTAATTTCTAAAGAAAGACTTGCATTTTTCACTGGGCCTCTAAGAAGGAGCTTAAGCAGATAAACACAAAGACGGCCTATGAATAGCTTTGATTTGGCTCGGATTTCCAGAGTGGGAAACATTTCGAGGTCACTAATGACGGATATTTCTTAAGGCCCCAAAATACTTCAAAAGAAATAGAAGAATGAACTAAAATGACATCATTTTGAACTAAATCCAGCCAAAACTTTTCAAAAGTTTGTTTGAAACAGCTCACCAAAGCAAACTTTTTTGGGGAATTTGTTTTAGGTCATAAACACCTGAGCTATCATTATTCCATGGCGATTACATAATCAGTAAGATAGTAACTGAGAGATAGAGTAAGAGTTAGTAACTGAGTTACATAATTATAAAAGGAACTAATTACCAGGAAAAGTAACTATTGTTTTACTTTAAAAAAAAATAAATTTGTCAAATGACTATAAAATAAATATAAAACCCTGACTTAATCTTAATCTTTATGTGAAACTTTATGTGCTGCCGGCCATCTTGACCAGGTCTCACTGGAAGAAGAGACAGTGCTGTCTCAATGTGATCTCCTGGCTAAATAAAGGAAATAAATAAATAAAATAAATAAACTATTTTAATTTTTTTGTGGGACAATAAGAGAGACAACCATCAAATTCAACATATGATTATAAACATTAACATAAACATTCTTGCCTTTCACGTCAATGAGGGAAAAGTAGTGCTATTATTTCCAGTTTGCAAAAGTTCTCTTTGAACTTAGATTTGACATCGTTCTGACTCCTGGTCGTTAGTGTGTCGTTACTGTGCGTGTGCTTGTGTGTGAACACACACTACACTGCCTTTGATTGGCAAATGATGTAAATGTACTCTATCTAAGCCAATCATCACATTCTCAGTTACACCACGTTCACAGACACACTAATCATCATTGCTGGTTGGTTATATGTCCTGCCCCAGCCCCAACACACAAACACCCCAGAGAAAGAGAGGTCCTTTAGTTGAGAGAGACGCTTCTCGCATGAAAACCGCTTCAGTGTTCTCAATTATAGTAATGCACATTTTATTGTCAGTAACGGCAATGATGTTGTAACAGGGAAAACAGTAATTTATTTGATTACTCGTTACTGAAAAAAGTATCGTCGTTAGTAAAGCCGTTTATTTATAGTTATTTCCCATCACTGATAATCAGTGAACGTGTTCTGGAATTCTAGTAGATTCCTATCTCATATCTATGGGAGTGAGACAAAAAAACAACATCCAAAACGACAACACTAAGTTAGCAACATGAATACACTGGAGAGTCAAGTAGCAGCTCTGGTACAGATATATCCGCACCTGTATGTTCGAGCAGCGTGACACATTTACAACCCTGCCTACTGCAGTGTGGGGGTGTTGGGAGTGTTCAAAGAACAGTGTACCATCACCCTGTCTTTTCAAACTTATTTTTGCCCTCAAATGAAAAGCAAAGAAGAACTTTTTTGAATTGTATGTGGATATTAAGCCATTGTGACATCTCACAGAGCAGCTTTCTTCTTTTCAACACCCAAAACAACAACGCAAAGTTAGCAACATAAATACACTGGAGGATTGAGTAGCAGCGCTAGTACAGATGTATCTGCACCTGTATGTTCGAGCAGCGCGACACATTTACAACCCTGCCTACTGCAGTGTGGGGGTGCTGGGAGTGTTCAAAAACAGTGTACCATCACCTTGTCTTTTCAAACTTAGTTTTGCCATACAATGAAGAACAAAGAAGAACTTTTTTGAATTATGTATGGATATTAAGCCATAGTGACATCTCACAGAGCTGATTTCTTCTTTTCAGACATCATTAAATGTGTTTTTTGTTTCTGCACCACTAGCAGCACCAACTGTAAGTAAGTAAGTGAGTAATGTGTATTTATATAGCTCATTTATTGTGTATGGCCATACACCCAAAGCGCTCCACAATCATGAGGGGGGTCTCTCCACACCACCACCAGTGTGCAGCATCCACTTGAATGATAGGACGGCAGCCACAGGACAACGACGCCAGTGCGCTCACCACACACCAGCTATAGGGGGAGTGTAGGGACAGTGATGAGGCCAATTCGATGGAGGGGTATGATTGGGAGGGCATGATGGGCCCATGGAGGGAATTTAGCCAGGACACCAGTGTTACACCCCTACTCTTTACAAGAAGTGCCATGGGATTTTTAATGACCACAGAAAGTTTCATCCAAAAGACGGCACTCACTAACAGTATAGTGTCCCCTTCATTATACTGGGGCACTAGAACTCAGACGGACCTCCTGCTGGCCTCACTAACACCACTTCCAACAGCAACCTAGTTTTCCCATGTGGTCTCCCATCCAGGTACTGACCAGGCTCAGCCCTGCTTAGCTTCAGTGAGTAATCAGGGTGATATGGCTGTGACTCTATCTATCTCACTCATCACTCATTTCTTTTTTTATAGGCAGATGGATGGATGTCATTTTTGAAGTAAAGATTATACGTTTTCCAAAATTCAAATTCTAGTCCCAGTATTCTTCCTTGGTTCAAATTCAAGAACTGTGATACTACTGTATATAAAAGGTATTCTTAACCAATTACCAATTTGTACCAATTAGACAACTGTTTAAAATGTCAACACATGCTCATGTTTAAACTTTTCGGTTTAAAATAGAATTACAAATTACTTTCTCGCATCTGTTCAAAGCTTCAGCATATCAAACTGGAATAGTATATAAATCATACATTACTACCCAATGGTTAGCACATGATCCTTACCAATGTTGCCGAGCCGTAGATGCAAAGTCCCTTTCACAGTAGTGTAGACGCTGATGGCTGAAGTGCCGCTGTGTTTGCTGTCGTGTCTGCTAGTAAAGCTGGCATCCTGCATGTACTCGGTAGTGATCACTTCTAGCTCATGGCTCACCTGGACAGCCGGGCGGCCTTGACGTAGCATATGCTGGAGAAGCAAACAAGAATACTAATATCAAACCCGTCAATTAAACATCTTAAATACAGCATGATTAATTATTAAAAAAATGTGTTAACAATTAAAGCAATTCATCATGCCCGCTGAATCGATTTGATCCCTCTAACCATGAAGAACAGAAAGATAAACAAGAAGAAGCAACAACTGAGACACATGTTAGAGGCTACTGACAAATGCCACCATCTGACGACCTTGCGGTTGCGTTTGAAGCCTAAATGGACCCCTTTGTTAATTCTGAAAAGGTCAGGATCCATTCTAAAGACGAACAGTCCAATTATGTTGATGTGATTGTATCTATTTCTGGTCTTGTTTTGTTTTAACCTTTATTCAACAGCTGACATCGATGAGAGCTCTAGCCAAGAGACCTGCGGTGGTGAGATCTAACAGACGCAGGTGTCCTGAAGTATGACATGCATATTTCATAATTTAGACATGACACTCCCATCTGAGCACACTAAATAATGGATGCCGCAGAAAGGTTTCGATGCGCAGGGTGAGTGTCTGTCTGAGTTAAACAGCTGTGTGGCTATTAATGAGGGCAGTATTTGTACCTGTGTCAAATTGCTGTGTATGGCTTGTGGGGTTATTACCAACATGGCAAGCTGAGGACTTTCCAGGCTGTTGCCAAGCAGAGGAATGTGAGATGTGTTGTTTTATTGTTTTTTTTTTCCCCCAGTTATGTGTAGCTAGTTGAGTTTTTGTGGTGTTACTGGTGGAATTGTGCTGTATATTACATTTTTGAGTGAGTTTACATACATGACTAGGGTTGCACATAATATTATTTCAGCATCGATATCGCAATGTGATCATTCGCAATAGTCACATTAAGCGGCGGTTCTAGTTTAAATGGCACCCTGGGCGAAACCACCACAAACATACTTCCTTCCCCAAGAAATAAAGACACTATGTGGTTGACTTAATATATATTTAAAATATTTAAATATATATTTTAAATATATAGCTTTTAAAATAATTATAAATACATTTACATTTTCAATAAATATAACAATTTGTGTATTAATATTGTTATTATTATTATACGATTATTATTCTGAATTAATAACAGCATAACAGAAATCAATCCAATACAAAAAATACAGTATATGTTTTATAGAATTATCTGTTAAGCCTTAGTTACCTCCCTGACTCATTATCTCTCCTTTCTGCTTCATAGCCATGCTTAGTAACATCATCATATTACATAAACTTTAGTTTTGTCGACGTGCGTGTAAACAACTGGGATCAGGAGCAGGGCGTGGGAAAGGCTTTATGCGCACATGCGTCAATTTGTTTTCACCAGCGTTGTTTCGGTTGCACATAAAGAATCAAAAACTTGCGTGTGCAAAAGACGCCAAAAGTGAATGGACTTTAACGTCTTTATTCTAGGATAACCACTAATACACTTGCATAAAGTAAGTCTCATCTCAAAGCTTTTACTGGAGGCCTTTTTTTGCATCGTCTCCCCATGCCACCCCCAGCAAGATGCCACCCTGGGCGATCGCCCATATTGCCCATGCCTAATCGCAGGATTTGCAATGTTGAGTCTGTATTATAATTGGTTATTTGTATATGCTTTTGAGGCCTGTGACTGTATATTGCACAGCAAAAATTCCAGTGTTAAAAATACAGTGTGATTTTTTTGGTGTTGTTCAGTGTTAAAACCGGAGTACATTTTATTCCACGAGTGTGAAAGAGCGTATATTTAAGAGTTTTTTTTTCAGTGTTATACTTTTAACCCAATATGTAGTCTATTTCCCACTAGTGATGGGGAAGTCCAGGTTTTTTACTTGAACCGGTTCTTTCAGACAAACAGTGATAAAACCAGTATGTTTTACTTAAACTTGAAACATGTCTTGCTGCATTTTAAAATGCAAAGAGTTGAATGTATTGAAATTATTTCTGAAAAGATTAATGAACATTTCATAAATTAAAACTATTTTCAACATATTTGATCACTGTTATCTGTCACACACACCAATTGATAATATAGGGAAAAAGGTAATATATCAACACTTTGAAGGTTAACACACACTCCAGTTCGATGTAAGAATAAACTTAAAATGAACTCTGAGAGTAATGTACAAATTTCACACTTTAGAAAGTGTTATTTTAACTCCAAAATGGAGGGAGTCATATGTACACCCAAGGAGTGTTAAGTTAAACTGAAATTGAGTTCAATGTACACTGATTTTTTTGCTGTGTGATTTTAAAAGCATTTAGGTGTGAGAAATTGTACTGTGAGTAACTTTAAAAATGAATAATTGCACTGAAGTATTTGTATTTTTATTAATTCATGTTTATTTCTATAGTGCTTTTACAATGTAGATTGTGCCAAAGCAGCTTCAAATAGAAGTTCTAGTAAATTGAAACTGTGTTAGTCCAGTTTATTATTCAATTACTGTATCTAAACATTGTTAGACACAGAACACAATAAAATACTGTTTTTTTTAATTGTAATATTTTCTTTATTGTATTTATCAATGATTGTGGATTAATTGTTATATTCAAGTCATCTGGTGAAATTTTATTCATCCTATCGCAATATATATCGCAATGTTAGATTTTTCCAATATCGTGCAGCCCTATCCATGACCTTCTTGAAAATATGTTGACAACATGTAAGGTCATGTAAATGGCACCGAATTGGCATTCTGTCAGCTTATTCAGTCAGAGCATGTCTGACTTTATGACAGCTCTGACATCAAGATAATGTCAAAATCTTGCAAATAAACCCATAAAATTATCCTGATTTGCAATACTGGTGAAAGTTTGTGGTAGGTATGATTTTTTAAAATGTTTTTTAAAAGTTAGGCTTACCAAATATGCATTTATTAGATTAAAAAATTAAAAAGTATTATTATTATTATTAATAATAATAATAATAATGTGAAATATTTTTACAAATAAAATAACAGATTTCTGATTATTATTATTATTATTAGAACATTTAAATCAAATAGGCTGCTTAATAGTTATGAGGAAACCATAAATGTGATCAATTGAAAGTTTAAAGAATATCATTAATTTGAAGCAGAGATTGTTCATTGTTGGTCAATTTAAAGCATCCACAATTAATAATATATTCGTATACAGAAATATTACGTGTCAGGGGTAGTGCATAACAGAAGTCGCTGCTGCAAATGTCCTCAATTCTCTTGCAATTAGCTGAAAGTCAAAAGTTCATTTTTGGACCTTATATATATAGGCAATTCTACCTTCAGCTCCACAGCAGCTGAGCCAATCAGCATTAAGGAATCACTGTCCCAGACATCAATCTGCAGGGAGTGGAGTGCCAGGTATCGCAGAAACCACCCCCGTTCACCTGGCTTTAGGAATTGTGGGTCAACTCGATACTGCAGCTGCAGACCAGGAAAACCTGAGAAAAAAAGAGCAGCATAAGAGGAAAGAACAACATGAACAGTGAGAAGAGGCAGAAAAAAAGGCCTGTGATTAAAGGGATGGATTTAGTGGCCATTTAAAATGAGAGTGATGTAAATCTTCCATCTCCCACAAATCTCAGGTGGGTGAGAAAGTGCGACGTCCAATTCTCTGAAGCAAGCAATCAAGGACTTTTATGTAAAAACCAAACACTCAGAGCTCAGTTTAACCGGCAAGCAAAATGTGTGGGAAATTTACATAAACATTTCTGAGCTCCATCCTTCTTGCATGCAGCACATTCTGTCAGTCATGAATATCAAACGCTGGCAGTGCCGCAGGCGCTGATGTTTTCTATATGTTCCCACATGTTTCGCCGTGTCTAAAGTGATGACTGTAATCAGTTCTGAAAATGCCTGGGTAACATTGCATTTACATTTACATTCTTTTGCAAAGCTTGAGAAGATCCTGGACCAATACTTTATGTGAAGGTGGACTATATATATATATGGCTGGTAGTGCAGTCCTGAAGTCAGAAAAAACAACCAAGTTAAAAAACTTCTAAAGGAGCATTATTGATGTATTAAATGTAATGTATGGCAGATTCTGGTAGACCAGGAATAAATAAAAGTGTGAGGCAGTATAGTTGATGTACGGCAGAGATTTTGGAAGACAACATAGCAAGAGTGCAGTAGTTAGACCATGAACAACAATTTTCAATTGAGGAACAACTTTAATTTAATACTTTTGTTCAGAAAACTGATCAAATGTTTATTTATGTATGTATGTGTGTGTGTGTGTGTGTATATGTATATATATATATATATATATATATATATATATATATATATATATATATATATATATATATATATATATATATATATATATATATATATATATATATATATATATATACATATGTATGTATGTATGTATGTATGTATGTATGTATGTATGTATGTATGTATGTTTATAGTGATGTTTAACAGAGCAGGGAAATTTTCACAGTATGTCTGATAATATTTTTTCTTCTGGAGAAAGTCTTATTTGTTTTATTTAGGCTAGACTAAAAGCAGTTTTAAATTTTTTAAAACCCATTTAGGGTCAAAATTATTAGCACCTTTAAGCTATATATTTTTTCGATAGTCTACAGAACAAACCATTGTTATACAATAACTTGCCTAATTACCCTAACCTGCCTAGTTAACCTAATTAACCTAGTTAAGCCTTTAAATTTCACTTTAAGCTGTATAGAAGTGTCTTGAAAAATATTTAGTAAAATATTATTTACTGTCATCATGGCACAGATGAAATAAATCAGTTATTTGAAATGAGTTATTAAAACTATTATGTTTAGAAATGTGTTGAAAAAAAATCTTCTTTCCGTTAAACAGAAATTGGGGAAAAAATAAACAGGCGGGCTAATAATTCTGACCTAAACTGTATGTATGTGTGTGTGTGTGTGTGTGTGTGTGTGTGTGTGTGTGTGTGTGTGTGTGTGTGTGTGTGTGTGTGTGTGTGTGTATTGTGTATATATGATAGTGTATTCTATGTTATTATGCTTTGCTTTTATTGAAGGTGTGACGTTTTAACATTCTATATGGGGTCTACAGATAAAAAATAGTCATTCTTGGCTAATTCTGGCACATTTTTAGGAATGTTTATTATAATGTGTATTGACCCTATAAACAAATAAACTAAACTAAAAAATATGACCATATAGTCATTTATAATTTTACCCCCCAAAAACGCCATGATTATCGAAACAATATGAATTATATATAAGTCAGAATTGTTAGCCCTCCTGAATAATTAGCCTCCCTGTATATTTTTCCCCAAATTCTGTTTAACGGAAAGAATTTTTTTTTCAACACATTTTTAAACATTGTAGTTTTAATAACTGATTTTTTTATTTTTGCCATGATGACAATACATAATATTTTACTAGATATTTTTTAAGATACTAGTATTCAGCTTAAAGTGCAATTTAAAGGCTTAATAGGATAACTAACTAACTAACCTAAGTTAGGGTAATTAGGTAAATCAATTTTTCTGTAGAAAATCTAATAAAAACATTGCTTAAGGGGGCTAATAATATTGACCTTAAAATAGTTTTAAAAAAATTAAAAAATGCTTTTATTCTAGCAGAAATAAAACAAATAAGACTTTCTCCAGAAGAAAACAAAATCATTTTCAAAACAAAAACAAAATTCACACATACATATTGTTAAACAACAGCATTTATGTGAAATAGATCACTTTCTTGTAACATTAAAACTCATTTTGTAGCAGTTTAACCAAGCTTTAAAGAGTACATATGTGTCCTTAGTTCTGAGCATCTAGTGTTAAAGGAAAGTGGTAAAGGTCCAAGCACAAATCCCTGTGGAACACCTTTGGAGTAAAGGCGTGTAAGACTTTCCAGCTGACTTGGTACCTACTGTCATCCAGGTGGGATATAAACCAGAAAAGCACTGACCTAGAAATGAGCATTTCCACCATCTTAGAGATCAATACTTTGTTGTTTGTAGCGTCAAATGCTGCCAAAAGATCCAGAACAAATAGTATGGAGTTAGGTAAGGACAGTGCAGTGACGCAAGACTAAGGATTTGAAACCTGACTGAAAGGGTCGAGCAGGCTGAACAGTCAAAACTGAACGCCAATAAACACAACAAAACCCTGGATGCATTTCCAAGCAAATGCAACACTAATGCTTAATGAAGTCAAAATGTTAAACTGAATGTTGCTTTTACATTATAGTACTTCAGGCAGAGAGCCAAGAATATTATTTCTTCATTGGAGAGAAGTGCAATGCTCAGCTGAGAATCTGGGAAGAGACGATGTTATGCAACAACCAGTAATTGCACAATAACATCCTCATATCCCACAGGACACAGATGTTCCCTCCACAGACATCAAAAGGCCTTCTGCACAATATCATTATGCAGCCTATAATCTCTATGGCACTGTATGGCTCATTGTCTTGTATAGTTGGGCCAGAGGTGGGTCTAAGGGCTAAGCTCTGTGCATTGTAGCATAATGTTTTAACGCCTTATAGCAGTGATCTTCAATGGGGGTCTACAAAAACCATATAGGTCACAGATAATTATCATTTGATTTCAAACAAATGTTTGGGGGGGGAAATAAAATTGCATTGCTAAGTTTTTATACTTTATCTAACATTAAAAATAATTGGAATTAAAATACAGTGTACACAGTATTTAATTTGCTTCATTATTCTAATAGCTCTGCAATGTAAGCATCATAACATATGTAAATAGATTAATGTGTGAATATGTATCACGGTTACTTGCCATTCAGTATTAAATTGAATGCCTTTTAAATTCTGATTACATTTTGGGATTTTGGATGGATGGATAGTCCTGACACAAACACTATTATACAGCAGGTTTAAAACACCATTTCTACAATATGTAACAGGGGTCTCTACTGTGTCTTTCTGTTCACCAAGGGGTCTTTAGACTGAAAATGCCTGAAGTCTCTCGTCTGGCAGGTCTGACTGTGAGCAGAGGGCTTGCGCACTCACTCTAAATGTATTTTTTATGTATGATATTACGTCTCTTTTGAAATAAAAAGACTGAAAGCAGGCTGTTAGAGCAGATCTTCCTTTACCCCCGCATCTCTCCGTCATGCTCTCTCGCTCTATCACTCTCTCATTATCTGTCCCATTTCTTCTGTTCTCTCACTTCGCCAACCTATCTATCTTACTCTGCAACCTTTGTTTTATCTCTATCATCTATTCCTTCATTCTTCAGCTGTTTGCTGCAGGCAAATGAAAGGCTGTCTGCTCACCGTGACACACACACACACACTTATGTCATGTATGTTCCACATCATAAGATAGCATAGCAAGCTAATCAGTAAAGACCAATTTCACAGAAAACGCAACAAGTGGTGAAATCACAGCACAGCTAGTGTTCTCCCTCTACGTAGGAGGGTTTTTCCAGTCAAGGAGATACTTGTAACGCAAATAAATCAAGGCAATGATCTTTAGACAAGATTTTCAGGATATAACATGAGCAAAAAGACCCTTTTTGGCTGAGGAAAAGTGTACTTGAGGCGCTCTTAGCTCAACGTTTTAAGGTGCTTTGAAATATCGGCCTTTGCCAGTCTGTGCAAAACTATTGATAAAAATAACTCACATCAGGGGCAGGTAATAAGTATTTTTGGCAGCTGTACGAAGCGACAGAGCCAAAACTGTTTTCTCAGCACTACCAAGTTCATCACAAAGTCACGCCGCTTCTACACTTCTCCTCAGCGGGCTGCAGCGTATGAAGACTCCTTCTTAAAAGCAATTACTGGACCTCAGCCAAGAGCCGTAAAAGTCTAATTGCTCATTTTTTAAAGCTTTATTCACTAAAACGCTGCATGTGTTTCAGTTAAAAACTGCTTTGAATTTTTACACGCACTGACTGAATTCATTATGGCAGGAAGGTAACCATAAATTTGCCTAAGATGATTAGCAGGAAAGATTCTAAAACAGAAGTGTCAAACACATAGCCTACAATCCAGCCTGTATGATTATTCAAGCAATAATATAAAATAATACATGAAACATTATTTTGATAATTAAATAAAGCGTATGTACTACATTTTAAATTTATAGGCTGACCAAATTGCTAATTTAGCCGTTTAAATTGGTAATAAAATTTCCACATGTTACAACAAAAATAAAATTAAATAAAATTTAAAATATAATAAAATAAATTAATTCATTAAAAAATTTAATTAAATTAAAAATAAATAAGTTAATTAATTAATAAATTAATTAAATTAAATAAATAAAAAAAATATTTAAATTAAATTAAACTAAATATGTACTGGAAGGCAAAAATGATTCCTTGCATTAGAATGCCCCTATAATTTTAAATAGAAGTTGTTTTTAAAGTTTCTTATTATTATATGCTTTCTGATTTAGTTATCACACGAGTGAGAGTGCTGTTTTCTCTAATATCAGAATTAATGCAAATGAACTGTGTGTGCCAGAAGGGCTGCTGCTTTTACATTGTTTGTTTAATCATTTGAATCATTTGAAACTTAGCCATCTGGCAGCTCCTGTAGTAATAAAAAGATTTATCTTGAAGACTGTCAAGATTAATAACATCCACTATGGTTTCGGACAAAATAATTTTTTAAAACTCACCCATAATATAGATAGATTTTTTTTGTCAATATTGCACACCCCTAATATGAAAGTTTTCATAATTTTCTTGTAAAATTATATATTTAGTATGACTAATATTTTAAGTAATTCTGAGCAAAGTACTGTTTAACAAAAGTAAAGATCCATTCACACTACCAGCAACAAAGCAACAAGCGACCATTCATTTTAATGGAAAAATGGCGATTTCCGGCATTTACCGATTACATAAGAAACAGCGACCATTGGTGACCGGACGTGGGCCTGTCCAGCGACTGAACAAGTCAATAATCCTTTAACTTTATGCAAATAAAGAGTGACTTTCATGAGCAACACCCAGGACGAGCATCAGTAGAGTTCATCTGATCCTCTTGCAGCAGCTGTTTTTTTTATCTCCATGCTGTAGACCTACACAGACTAATGTGTGCCACAAATATATAGCCGCAACGACAAAGCACATGTTTTTCATTTGTTCATATTTGTAATTAAGCATTTTATGTAGTGATGCCATTTATATTTAATGTATTCTCTCCACAATGTTTATTTTTAGCAGCAAGAAAACGCATTCACTTTCAGTGAATATCATTCATAAACGCCCACTAATAATATGACTAAAAACCATCACAACAAAAGTTTATATGTCACTTCAACTGCTTTTAAATAAGTTAATCTGGTTTCAACAATAATACTAAAGTGATATAAAGTTTAACTTAATATTTTAGTCAGTTTTACTGATGTAATTTGAGAAGACTAGAAAAGATCATTTGATTCAACTCAATAATTTAAGGCAGTAAGAATTGTTTATACTTTCCCAGTACTGGGTTGCAGCTGGAAGGGCATCCGCTGTCTAAAACATATGCTGGATAAGTTGGCGATTCATTCCCCTGTGGTGACCCCTAATGGATAAAGGGACTAGACCGAAGGAAAATGAATTAATTAATGAATTATTTTTACATTGTAGCACTTTCCATCACCACACAGGGCTAAAGTTGCTAATAGTGTAAAGGACGAAGGAGGCTTGATTTGTTACCTGCATGAGAACAATTTTTTTTTGGCACTCAACCTAAAATAAGTTCAACAACACTGTTCAGAAATGATGGAATACGAGTTTTGCCACCAAAATAAATCACAAGAATTTCCTTAACAGAAACGTTACTGTAGCTTATGTCTCGCAATCTTAAGTTAAACAGATGTCAACACTTAAAGTAGTTAAAAACAGTTGATGAAACTATCTAAAACTATTGAACAACACAAAACTTTTTTGCTTTACTTCTCCAAATGTTGCCTACTATAATCTTACAAATCCATGTAAAAAAAAAAAAACAAGATTTAGGCAAGATTTGCCCAAAAACTAGCAAATCCAAGGAATAAAGCCACAAATCTGACTTTTTTGTAGCACATCCACTCCAGAACTATAAGATATAAACTCTGAATTTGAGGGAAAAAAAGATTTTAAAATTCTGACTATTTTCTCAGAATTGATTTTATATGACAAATTTAAGTCAAAATTGTAAGATATCAGCTCAAAAATGTAAAGAAAGTGTTATATAGAAAACAAAATGGAAAGTGTATCTATAAGAAACAAAAGACAATAAGTGCAAAAAAAGAAAAACAAGGTTCACGAGGTGCTGAACAGAAAATCCCATAAAATCATAAAAATGTTTTTTAGATGATAGTATTAGTACAGTATGTTAGTTTTAGGATGTCTATAAGATAGTGTGCTCCAATGCAGTGACAAAATTCACAATTAGAAGATATAAACCTTATACAACATGCCCGTAGCCAGGGTGTTTGGGTCGTTCAAAAGACCCACCCCCACTGACAAAGATCCAGAATTTGTCCTATACATGAGCTCATTTGTCCTATTTTGACTGCTAAGCCATTATAAATTGTGTAATTAAATAATTCCAATAAATAACCAGAACCAGACGTAAGTGAAGTCATCTTTCACTATTGATCTACTGTATTGTTGTTACATAAAGGCTATTGTTGTCATCCATGAATTTTCAAATGTACTTTTTACAAGGCAGGCTATGAATTCATTAAGCTCTACATTATTATTATGTTTTAATTGTTCAATATTCAAATGACCAAATTCTGACAGAGGAAAGTTAGATGTGCTGCTCAGTTTGTTATTTGCCTAAATGACAATGTTAAATAGCCTAAATGACAATAGGCCACAGTTTTTAATTTAAAACTTTAACAGATTTTATTTTTTTTCTAATGATGTAATAAATTTGTATTTTAAAAATAAGTGTTTTTTCTTCAAATATTTAGGAAATATTTTTAGTACATCAAAAAGTGTGATTATGATGACCATTCCACAAGCTAATTCAGCTAAAAATACTGCTTAAAATGTCACTAAATGCAGTGTTTAAACCTCATAATTAAATAAAAAATTAAGAAATTAAGTGAATAACTGTTAAAAGATCCACTTTTTGAGGAAAAAAATGACCCCTTTCACCAGGCTGACTACGGGCCTGTACAAACATCCAAAGCTTACAGTTTGTCAATTCTTAAAAATAGATCGTTTTCTTTAACGTGACCTCATACTTGAGATTCCCATCAAATATTAACCATTCAAATGCTCTCTAGTATCTGACACGTCCTGCCCCTTTAAGACCCTTCTTATTTGCTTTTCATTCGATGTGCTTGACCTCAACGACTCTCACTGGCTGAGCTGTGATAAAACAAAACTATTGGCTGTTTTTCTAAAAGGGGAGGAGCTACACTATGTCCCACCCTCTCATCGTGTTTCAGTTCAGTTTTTAAGTTTATTTGTACAGCATTTTTGACAATAATAATTTTTTCAAGGCAGCTTTACAAAAGGTGCACATTATTGCATTACAATCCAAATTAGAAAGGTTTACCTTTAGTAGTTACTAATACCTTTAATTAACTAATAACTAATTACTAATATCTTTAACAGTTAAAGTAATTATATATAGTTATATAGGTGATGTCTATGTGTACGTGTTCAATGAAGTGTGTTTGTGTATTATTGTCCTTAAAGTTTTTAGATGGTTGGCATCATCTCTTCACAGGTCTGAGATCTCATTATGTGACTTTCAGTTGAGTGTACATCAAGCATCGACTAAAAATGCACTGTCAAAGCACTTCATGGGACTTTTAAGCATTTTCAAGGTTTCTTACCAGAGCTAAGTGTCCCGTCTTTGTTAAGCAGAGAGAGCACACAAGGTGAATCAGAGTTGCCTTTGAACTTGCTGGTCTTCTCCTGGTCAAGCAGCTTCAGCCGCTGGGTGGTGACAGGAGGAAAGCGGTAAAGCTGGAAGGTGAAATGGACAGAGCTTGGCCAGTCTGAATTCACACCAGCTTGAGAAACCCTAGACACAAAAAGACAGCTGATTGGAAATGTGAAACGCCATAGTATTGAAAAGCATTGATGACCTGTGTTTAGACAACACCGTGAACACTGCAGATGATTGGAAAGAAATATTATGTGAGGGTTCAGTCTAAATCACTCTATTATTAGGAGTCATTTGATGGCGCTGTGTTATGAGGAATCAATCCGAGTGACTCCAGAATGACAGTGAGTGTCAGTGACTCGATGATAAACAGCTGGTCTGAGTGACTCCTTCATAAAGAGCCAGTATCAGTGATGCAGTGATGGAGAGTCAGTTCAAGGCACTCAGTGATGAAGAATCTGTCTGAGTCACAACATGACAAACTCCTTCCAACCAGATCAATAGTAACCGATTTACAGCATATTTGTAATAGCTAGAGGTCAAATCATGAGCAAACAAACATTACTTGATGTTTACTTGATTACTTGAAATGTTTTTTGATTACTATTATAATAAAGACATACAGTAATATGCTAAACTTCCTCCCATTCGTTAATATTTGCTTCAAAAAATGGGCCATTTCATACTTTTAAAATATTGCTAAATAAATTTGTACTTTTTATGACAAACAAGACAACTTTGTACCTTAATGGAATAAAATGGGGAAAAAATGAATGATAAAATAAAACTAAAATATTATTTTTATTCAATTCGATAAAATCACATTATTTAAAAATACAAATAAAATAAGCAGGATAAATGCATAACCCTAACATGGCATCCTTAACCACTCTATAATGACACTATCTAACAAGCTCTAACACAATCATTAATAAAGTTAATGGCGGACAACCATCTCACCGAAACTGCTCACGTAATTAAAAACAATAAAACAATATCCTTGTGCCAGATGCTAAAATAATAACTCTTGAAGGTCTCTCGGAGTCATAAAGAGCAGGTAATTCATAAAACAAACACTTACATTTAATCATGTGGAAATTTAGCATTTTCTGAAAGCAAAATCAATAACTTCCTAGCAAATTCATTGCACTGTGGCTTTCTCACTGAAGGGAAAAATCAATAAAAAATGAAGTTATTTGTAATTTGGTGAAGCAGGACTTTTTTTTTTTTGGAGAGAAACAGCTTCCTTAAAACATGATATTTTAAATCAATTTAATTATCCAGTAATGGGCCTCTGAATTTTCAGTGAGCAATAATCATCCATCACTGAGCTAACTGCCGAAGAAACACCTTCCACGTAATAAAATAAAATAAAATAAATTTTCTTTTCAGCTTAGTCCCTTTATTAATCAGGGGTTGCCACATCGGAATGGACTGCCAACTTATCCAACATATTTTTTATGCAGCAGATGCCCTACCAGCCGCAACCCAACACAGGGAAACACCCATACACACTCTTTCACACAAATACACTACAGCCAATTTAGCTTATTCAATTAACTTATAGTGCATGTCTTTGGACTGTGGGGAAACCGGAGTACCCAAAGGAAACCCACGCGAACACGGGGAGAGCATGCAAACTCCTCAGAGAAATGCCAACTGACCAAGCCAAGGCTCGTACCAGCAACCTTCTTGCTGTGATGCGATCGTGCTACTAAAATAAAATAAAATAAAATAAAATAAAATAAAATAAAATAAAATAAAATTAAATTAAATAAAATAAAATAAAATAAAATAAAATTAAATTAAATTAAATTAAATTAAATTAAATTAACTTTTTTTGACTTAGTCTCGATTTCAGAAATCATCAGAGCGGAATGAACCTCCAACTATTCCAGCATATGTTTTACACAGAAGATGCCCTTCCAGCCACAATCCAGTAATGGGAAATACCCATACACACTCAGGAAACCCACACCAACACGGGGAGAACATGCAAACTCCACACAGAAATGCCAACTGGCCCAGCCGGGACTCGAACCAGCGACCTTCTTGTTGTGAGCCGACAGTGCTAACCACTGAGCCACCGTGCTGCTCCATAAAATAAAATAACAGTTTTATTATTTTAAATAATTAAAATAATATTTATTTTGTCTTCTATTTTGTTCTCTAAACAAAAAAAGTGAAAAAAGAAAAAGAAAGAAAAAACAACTTACTTCAAAAAAAAAATAAAATTTTTTTTTAAATAAAATAAAATATTTATTTTGTCACTTCTGTGACAAACAAAAAAGTGCAAAAAAGAAAGAAAAAATTAACAAAAGAAAGAAGGTAAGAAGGAACTACTGAATAAATACCTTCCTTCAAAATTAAATTATATAAAAATAAATAAAATTAATAATTTATTTTGTCACTTCTAAGACAAACAAAACAAAAAAGTGAAAAAAGAAAGAAAAAAGTAAGAAAGAACTACTGAATGTTAACACCTTCCTTTAAAATAAAATTAAATAACATTTTATTTTTTTAAATAAACTAAAATATTTATTTTGTCACTTGTCACCATGAGAAACAAAAAAGTGTAAAGAAAGAAAGTAAGAAAGAAATGAAGAAAAGAAAGAAAAAAAGAAAGGAAGGAAGAAAAAAAAGAAAGAAAGAAAGAAAAGAAAGACGACAAGAATTTGATGAGTTCAGTCATTCAAACCTGAACTGAGCCTGTTTAAAAAGCAAAAAGCTGGGTTTCAACTCTCAGACTGCCATCACACGAACAAGAGGACAAATAAAAGATATAAATAATTGAATGCAAGGATATAATGAATTAATCAAAGTCCTAGGTGACATTGAGAGCTGACAGGGCAATGTGAAGAGTTGGTCTCCATCCGCAGCAGGATGAATTAAAACGGAGGGAAAGATTAGGGAGGGATGATTGCTTTCTTTTCTCTTTGTGAGGAAGATTAGCAATCAATCACTCAGAATTAGATAAGGATAGAAACTATTTAGAGTGCGGACAATTGGCAAAGCCACTGAGCGCATTCACATCGCAATCCGAGAGTTTAAGTGCTGTTCGCTCAAAATGTCACGTCTGACCTCAGAGCCAATCAAATCACTTGAATTCCTCAATTAAACCAATAGGCCTTACGGCGACGCAAAGATTCCACATCGATATTCATCTGGTAAACAATGGGATGGGACAGCTGTGCATGATAAGTGGAAAACTTTCTAGGCGTGAATGCAGAAACTTAACTACGTAATTTAGAAGGGAGATTCGTTTAGCAGATGCACTACACATGTCTACTTCTTTCATAAAACCGAATATGTATATAGGTTATTTCTGACTGCCTTACAAGGTTAATAGGTCAAAGTCATGCTGGTAGACTCACCAGGCTTCCTACTGAGTGTTAAAAAAGGTTTAATAGCAAAGGTTTTGAATTAGCAAGGACGAAGAGGATGTGTCCCCACCAATATCCACTGATTATTTGCCTCCAAAATGCTCTAGCAACTCTCATTAACGTAGATGTTCAGAAAGAATTAAATCACATTCCCTACTTGAGCCCTACCTACCCCAAACACATATGGACATTGTAATTCCCTGCTATCATGTGAGCGGCTGCTATGGTTGGATGTTCGCAGTGCCAAAACCGCAAGGATACAATACACAGGTGAGACGTAGACATAAAGAGCTACTTAAAAAAAAAAAAAAAAAAAAAGTAAGCAACTTGAAGTTCACCATAATAGTAACCATGGCTCCACAATTAATCAAAAATTATTTTCGATTTTGCCCTCCACAACGATTATATGAAAAAAAACAATTGAGGAAAATTACGTATTGCGTCACATGTCTCACCCTTTCCAGAAGTCCACATTCATTTCTCTGCAAAGTAAAATAACATAAATTGACTGTCATTAAATTAACTTTTATTTTAAATGTTATTTTCCTTATTAAGTGTATTAGATTTATTTATTTCTTAATGTTTTAAAAGCCGTGTGTGTGTGCTGGGGGTGGGGATTCCAATCCTTTTAAAAACCCGCTACCCTATCAAAAGTGTTGACCCTCTTTCCCTTATACAAAACTGCAGAAAAAAATCATTCTAAACTGTAGAGCTTCATATCTGTTATACTGACATCAACATAACTTAAATCGTTAAATTATTATAACTATTTATTTATTTTTAAATATTTTACTTTATCACTTAGGCTGTCTAGTGATTCTTACCAGATCTAGAAAATATGATCATATCACCCCAATTTTATCCTCCTTACACTGGCTGCCTGTTAAGTTTCGTATTGAATTTAAAATATTACTCCTTACCTATAAAGCTTTAAATAATCTAGCTCCTGTTTATCTAACCAACCTCCTGTCTCGCTACAACCCAACCCGCTCTTTACGATCTCAAAACTCAGGGCTTCTGGTAGTACCTAGAATATCAAAGTCGAGTAAAGGAGGCAGAGCCTTCTCATTTATGGCCCCTAAACTCTGGAATAGCCTTCCTGATAATGTCCGAGGCTCAGACACACTCTCGCTCTTCAAAACTAGATTAAAGACCTATCTTTTTAGCAAAGCATACACTCAGTGCAGTACATAGTGATATGACGCATGATGTGCCCCACACAGGATTTTGCTTCTTGTTTATATACACTATAAACAGCAGCTACGCTAATTATTCTCCTTATTCTGTATTTCCACCTGCGGGTACTCATCTCGAGGCCCTTAGACTATGGAGTGCCACTGACGCGATCCGAGACCAGCGACGAGATGATCCCAAGGTTTTCTGGACCAGGCCGTATCCTGAGCAGCTGCTGTGGTGGTCTTCATGGAGTGAGAGCATGACTGACTCCTGTGATGCTCCAAGGACAAACAAGTCTTCGCTGAGGTCCAGCTTCCTGCGCCTAGACTGCAGCTCTGCACAAGACGTTTGGCCGTAGGGGAAATGGTCGTGCCCAACTGAGCCTGGTTTCTCTCGAGGTCTTTTAAATCTTTGCTTTCGCCAATTGGTGAAGTTTTTTCCTCGCCACTGTCGCCACTGGCTTGCATGGTTCGGGATCTGTAGAGCTGCGCATCGATGGATTGCTATTCAGTGTTTGGACTCTCAGTAGTGATTATTAACCCACACTGAACTGAGCTAAACTGAACTGAACTTAATCTCTGAAAACTGAACTGACACTGTTTCAATTCACTATAATTTTCCATGTGAAGCTGCTTTGACACAATCTACATTGTATAAGCGCTATACAAATAAAGATGAATTGAATTGAATTGAATTAAATATTTAAAAATGACAAGACTTCTTATAAACTAACACTACTGCATTCACTACTTTTTAAAACATATATTTTATTATCTGTTTTTTCAGTCCTGTCTCTGTAATTCCGTTGCACTGTAGAAGCTCTGTCACGAAAACAAATTCCTCGAATGTGTGAACATACTAGGCAATAAAGCTCTTTCTGATTCTTTCTGATTCTAATAATATAAAGATGTTTCATGTTAATTACATATAATACTCCAATAGCCTAGTTGTTAGTGTGTCGACACATGGCACTACAGTGCTCACGGTAACACGAGTTTGATTCCCGGCTCAAGGTCTTTTGCCAATCCTTCACCTTTCTTTCTGCTCCCCATACTTTTCTGTCTATAATCTTCACTGTCCTTTCCCATTAAAAGTGAAAGCCCCCTAAAATAATAATAATTTAAAAAAATGTAATGTAATAATCTATGAATTCACCAACTTTCTTAATATTTCATGTTCTGTTTCTCTGGTGTTGATTATTAGCCACAAAATATGGAAGTAAACTGTTTTGAATGGAATTATTAGTCCTCCTGACTTATTAGCCCCCCTGCATATTTTTTCCCCAATTTCTGTTCAACGGAAAGAAGATTTTTTTTCAACAAGATTTCTAAATATAATAGCTTTAATAACTAATTTCTAAAAACTGATTTATTTTATCTTTGCCATGATATTTTGGGAAACATTTGAAAAAATAAAAATCACAGGAGGGCTTATCATTTTGTCTTCAACTGTATTTATTCATGTATATATTGATAAAACTGTTTTCTTAATAGTTTGACTTATATTTACTTTTTGATTAACACTTTATTTTGATGGCCCATTTGAGTATTAGTAGACTGCGTGCTTAATATCTGCTGATACTGCTCCTTCAACAGACATTTAACTGACTATAAGGAACTTTGCAAGTACATGTCAACTTACACTAACCCTAACCCCAACCCCAACCCTAACCCCAACCTAACAGTCTACTTATAATCTAATGAGAATTAGTTGGCATGTAGATGCCATGTAACTTATATTCAACAAACAGATCATCAAAATAAAGCGTGACTCTTTTTAGCTTTCAATTTAAGTTTTAGTTCACGATATAATCATTTTTAATGTGTGTTTTTGTCATTTTCTTTGTTTGCAGCTTTTTTCAATTTTTTTTAATTAATTTATTTATTTTTAAATTTTAAGTTAAATAAATAAATTAAATAAATAAAACTGAGAAATGCATTTCTGGCAACTGAATAAAATTAAGTTTAAGATTAGACTTTTAGTATTCACTTTACATTTTCTTCTCCTATATTTACTCTTATATCTATTATTTTTTCTTATTTATATATTTATTGTTTTTTCATTTGGTTTATTAAGTATTTATCTGTGTCTTGATTCATCTTTGCATTTATTGAAGGCAAAGATGAATCAATGCACAATTATTGGCATTAAAAATAGGGAGGGGTGGGAGATGGGAGGGATGGTGTTTAAAAGGGGTAGAAACATTTAGGTTTGATTTAAGAGTCTACAGTTTTCTTGTTTTTGTTCTTGCTATATATTTGATGTAATCTCTTTGCTGATAGGACTTCTGCTTTTCATATACATTTATAAGTTTGCATATTATCTAGAAAAATTGATTTTGATTTTTTTTCACTCGACAGGGCTGTACGATTTATAAGTATAGAATAGTATAAGAATAGAATCACATCCCTTTTTTACCATTTACATTTTGTTTTATTAAGTAAGCCGTTATTCAATTGTACATCATGATTTAATTAATAATTACTTGTCATTAATTCACAAAAACTCCTGCAGCTCCCTCAGAGTCTAAAAAAAACCCACACTACGTTAAATTACAAAATAATATTATTGATTTGATCTTAAACATTACAAAGACAGACACCCCTAACAATAAGTCAACAAACCCACCACAAGTTTCTCCTCCTCATGTCTGACAAAAACAACAACTAAACATTAACAGTAAGAGAAATGAAAAAAAGCGCAAGAGAAAGACAAGTGCCGGTGTTCTTTAAATCTATCAATGCCTGATCTGAGAACAGAGAAGTGCCCGAATCTGTCACAAGCACACTTGACAGGTGTCGTTTCTTATGTGGATGAGTGAGCATCAATAGCTGCCTGACATATGGCTATTGGCTGATTGCAGGCAGAGATGAGTTAACTTGGCCCTTGAAGAGCTGCATCACTATTGAAATAAAAGAGCTGACATCTTCTGTTTAACAACTACTGTTTCAGCGTTGATTGTATAGACTGGAACATACAGTACCGCCTGTCAATACAATTATTCTGTAATTATGAAATAAAAATTATACTGCAACCTAATCATATTACACAGTACTATTATTTTTGTCTTTTTCCCAGACATTGCTATGTGGAGTTTTTCCTGGAACAGCTGAAAAACAAGTGAAATGAATATATTTAATTCAGTTGAGTACTGGAATAGATGCTGTTTTGGACTGATGATGTTAGAAATGATCCAATGTTATTCACATTAAATTACAATATGTCTGTGTTTGTCTGGACACTTCGACAATTTAAAATGAGTGTTTGCAATGAGGTAAACTGAAAATATAGTCCGACAAGAAGCAAATGTTTTGCTTTATTGAATAATGCAATCATTTGGGGGGAATAATTGAAGAAATAAATTATCACAGAAATTATGGATGCACAGATAATTTAAATGTAAAGTATAACGAATACAATTTTAGTTTAATTTAAGGTTTCGTTTTTTGATTACACTGTAAAAATGATATGATCAACAAGTCATCATAACATATAACACGATAACAGTTTTTTATGTTAATTATAACTTATTAAACTAAGTTTATAATGTTAAATAAGTTAAACAAGCTATTTTAAGTCACTTTAATGTAATTTCAGTTAAAATTGCTTATATGGTTAATTAAAAAAAAATAAGGAAACATTTATTTTTTACAGTGTACTGGATGAATCAGCATTTTTGAACAATCTCTTGAAAGAAAATATGATTACATTAATATTTCCACATATACTAGAGCCTGCTATGATTATGCACTATTATGCATTTTGTGCTGATGAATTATTGTCAAATAAATAACTTCGGGCAATTTAATTGTCTGCTTTGCTGTCAGTGCGAATAGACATGTTTTTTCTTTAACCATGTGGAAATATATTTTGAATATAGTATTAAATTAAAATGTAATTTTTGTTTTTTTAACTATATTATTCAATCTTTGTTGCAGCTGGAAAGGCATCCGCCGCGTAAAACATGCTGGATAAGTCATTCCGCTGTGGCAATCCCTGATTAATAAAGGGACTAAGCCGAAAAGAAAATTAATATATCAATGTTCAATTCTTATCCACCTTAAATTCATACGTAAATAGTATAATATAATATAATATAATATAATATAATATAATATAATATAATATAATATAATATAATATAATATAATATAATATAATATAATATAATATAATATAATATAACAATGTAATGTAATGTAATGTAATATATTATAATATAATACACTATAATATAATATAATATAATATAATATAATATAATATAATATAATATAATATAATATAATATAACATAATATAATGTAATGTAATGTAATGTAATATAATATAATATAATACACTATAGTATAATATAATTTAATATAATATAATATAATATAATATAACATAATATAATGTAATGTAATGTAATGTAATGTAATGTAATATAATATAATATAATATAATATAACATAATATAATGTAATGTAATGTAATGTAATATAATATAATATAATACACTATAATATAATATAATATAATATAATATAATATAATATAATATAATATAATATAATATAATATAATATAATATAATATAATATTCATTTATTAATTTTCTTATTGGCTTAGTCCCTTTATTAATCCAGGGTTGCCACAGCGGAATGAACCGCCAAGTTATCCAGCACATGTTTTACGCAGTGGATGCCCTTCCAACCACAACCCATCTCTGGGAAATATCCACACACGCATTTACACACATTCAATACGGACATTTTAGCTTACCCAATTAACCTGTACCACATGTCTTTGGACTATGGAGGGAGAACATGCACACAGAAATGCCAACTGACCTAGCCGAGGCTCGAACCAGCGACCTTCTTGCTGTGAGGCGACAGCACTACCTATTGCACCACTGCGTCGCCCATATAATATAATATAATATAATATAATATAATATAATATAATATAATATAATATAATATAATATAATATAATATAATATAATATAATATAATATAATTGTGATTAATCTAGTTACATCTAATAAAAATAAAATACATATATAACCAATAAAAAACAACAGTGTAAAAAATAGAATAAATATAAAAATGGCATAATAATGACAAATAATGAGAAAAATGTAGCTGAAATTGAAATTGCACAATTATCAGGCCAAAAAAAATCAATCAATCAATAATTAAATCAAACAACCATGATCAGACGATTAAATCAATAGTTGTGACAGGCTAAGATACAATCTTTATTCAAAGTTTATTTTAGATGACTGACTCTGCTTTGATCTACTGTCCAAGACATTAGTATTTATAGTCTATCTATAAACTTTCATCCCAGTACTTCTGTAATTAGTTGAATGTTTGTAATACAGAAATAACATCAAAATTCTGAAGACAACAGTGGTTTTATTTTTTACATGCCATCTGCTCTCTCTGGGTCAAACACAGATCTGAATGTCTGCTGTGATTGTACTTTAATAAACATTATCAAACCGATGTCATTTTGGAATAAATGGGTGTATCGGATGAGATTGCGATACTTTAAAGGGTCGGTTTATCCTAAAATTAAAAATCTGTCATCGTTCACAATGATCCCTCCTCAATGTTTATATGTGAATAAAGGACTAAATTAAATCTGTTCATCTTATAAAGCATCCACGCCACTTCAGAAGTTCTGGATTAAACTGCTCAATTTGGATTTATTTTTTGATCTCTTTGTGAATATTTTGAAGCTTCGGTTTTGGTTGAATAGACTTTCAGTGGAGAGACAGAAATCTCTGAGATTGAATTAAAAATATCTTCATTTGTGGTCTGAAAAGAACGAAAGTCTTATGATTTTGGAACAACATGAGGCAAAGTAAATGATGACAGAATTTTAGTTTTGAGATGAAATAGCTTCAGTAGATATTAAAACTTCTCTGTAATTAGTGGATGTTGTTCTAAAAAGTTATTTCTTATTTATGTGTTTCATTTTGCATAAAATGACTATTGGTCAAAATAAGAAACATTTACTTTTGTTGTGATTGGCCCTGCAGATTCAATGCAATGAATTAAAACATTTGTTATGATTGAAATGGGCGTTATTCCACCAAATCTTGATTTCTTAATTCTTCTGAAGTTAAAATATTGGTATTGTGTTGTCTAAAATATTAATATGAACTCTTAAAAAAGCCATCATTTGTTATTTTGACCAACTGTCAACTGTTTTATGGTCTAAATGACTAATTACTAGTAATTACTATTTTTTTTATTTCATTATTTT